>OY776679.1:48999758-50199758 GCA_963675555.1 Leptura quadrifasciata
GCTCACCTTGGGAAGGACCGTATTCTGTCATCACTAGGATCAACGACGTTGTTTATAGGATTCAACGTAGAAAGAAGTCCAAGATGAAGATCGTGCACCTGGACAGGTTGGCAAAGTATGCTGGGGTATCTGAATTGCCTGACCGGGACGTTCAGGCTTAAGGAGGGGGCAGTGTTATGTGCTGCCCTCTAACAGAGAGGAGAGTTGTAATTACTCCCTGGCCAGAAGTGTGGCGCCATCTGTGGGCCAACTGGCGAACCACCATTTAGTAGTGCCTAAGAAAATTATAGTGAATTCCAGTATATTTCTGGAAAGTTCTACAATGATATTCTGGACATTCCAAGTGGGTATATAAAGAGGTGAAGCCAGCAGATGGGGGAAGAGTACAGTACAGTTTAGTGAAGGATAAACAGTTCACTTTAGTATCCAGTACAGTTCTGGGTAATCTGTGGTTCTGGTTACAGAGACAGTTTGTAGAAGAAGAGTTCAGTTGAGTGAAGTAGGCAATACAGAGTTTTTAGGTTAGATAAAGTTGTCAAGTTTAAGAAGAAAAGTACATAGTGTTTTAAAAGTAGTGAATTCATATTAGATTAAGTTATTATTAGTTGTGTGATTTTTAAGTATTTACTAGTGTAATTTTAGTGATTAAATAAATCAGTGGTTTGTGAAAATTCTTGTTGCAAGTTATTCGAATCCACGGAGTGTTTACTGAAAATTGTAAGCACGTAACAATTCTTTATTTGAATGGAAAATTATAATATCGGTAGGTACCTATGTTATTAACTTATTCTTGGGTTCTTTAATTTTACTGAATTCATAAAGATTTTTCTTTGTTTACGGCTCATATAGTATTTTTTTTGTTATCTACAAAAATAAACTTGTAATATATCTGTCAATATTTATTGATACGTAGCAACCTTTTATTTATCAATAATATTTAAGACAACGGACATGGATAATTATGAGGAGGATGCAGAATTATGTTTCATGTCTAAAGAAAACGACAACTAAATTTGTGGTGGCATGAATTCAAAATCGGTGTGAAAATTATAATAAAATAGATATATAGTAAAGCGCTAGCAGTGGCTCAGTCTATTTTTATATTAGTTATTATTATTATTGCAGAATACTTCCATGAATAAATAATAAACTTCCATAAATACTTATAGAACCAGTGTTGGAAGTGTTGCTCTTTGTCACTAATGAGAGGTTTATTGGACGAGTGTAAAAATGCTTTGAAAACAGAAGTTTCATGCACACAATTACTTCTACGACCATTAAAAAAGTAGGATTTTTTTTTTTATTTCAGTGAGAGAGGTCACTTTTTCAGTTTTACTGATTTTAATGTTGGTACTGACGATGTTAAGTAATACTTAAATTTGTTTAACAAACAAAAATACAGATGACAGCTGTGTTTCATAACCGATGCTATGATTGTAGCCAAGGCAGTAAATATGTATTTTCCATATTGAACAAGTCTTTTTCTGCCAATTGTTTAGAATTATTAGAAGTTAAGATTGTGGTTATTTTTAATATAATGTTAGCCATTGTGTTGTATAAATGTATGGACATTTGATAATTTTACAGTATGTTGATACATAAAATCAAACTTTTAATAAAAACAATCACAGTTAATAATAATTCTAAACAAACTGCGAAAAAGCTATATATTCATCAAATGCAGATTTACTGTCTTCGCTGGATTCACAGCCTTGGTTTTGTGGATTTACCTCTACTATGAAACGCCAGCCACAGCAGAAAATTTGCCATTTTTTTGCCAGTTAAACAAATACTCTCTTACATTGTCAATAGCAATATTACAAAAGTAAAACTGAAAAAAGTGACATCTCTCGCACTGAAATCAATAAAAAAATCCTACTTTCTTATGTTCGTAGAAAAACATTTTACAAACATCACTGAACTTACTTTACAATAATGTTAACAGGATGTGGGGCTGAAGCATAAAAAATTATTACCTACTTGTATATTAGCTGTTTAGAAAGGAAACTTTAAAGTAAAAATGTTGAAAGTTTTAACGTTATTTTTATGTTCTAACATAGTAATTTTAATGTTATGTAGACATTCAATAATATGATGTTCAATTTTTAACGTAATAATGGCAACGTTTATTTGCAGGACATTTGCTATGAGGTGAATGTTATTCTAATGTCGATCAGCTTTTTTGGAGAACGTTCGGTTGTTATGTTAGAATAATAATTCAACATCATTACAATGTTCACATGTTTAGTGGGGAGTGGATACAATTTTGTAAACAAATATCTTGTTTGTCTAATATAAAGATACCAAGACAAGTTCTTGTAGCGAATTGGACAGACATCAAATTACATGGGTTCTGCGATTCTTCAACTATAGCTTATGGTACAGCTATATATGTTAAAAGCACAAATGCACTTGGTGAATCATACATTCGTTTATTATGTGCTAAGTCTAGAGTAGCGCCACTCAAAAGTGCTACTCTTCCCAGACTAGAATTCTGTGGGGCCTTACTTTTAGCACAATTATCAAATAAAGTAGTAGAAGCTTTAAACATGAATGTAAGTAAAATATTTCATTGGACTGACTCCACAATAGTTCTTTCTTGGTTAAATTCTCAACCTACAAATTGGAAAACGTTCGTAGCAAATAGAGTAGCCGAAATTCAACGACTTGGTTCTAATGTTGAATGGCGTCATGTTAAGTCGAACGACAACCCGGCGGATATAATTTCACGCGGAGTTAATCCAGAGAAAATTTTGAATTTATCACAATGGTGGTTAGGTCCAACTTGGCTGCTGGAAAATTCAGAATTTTGGCCTACAGCATATCAGTTACCGGAAAAAGAATTATTAGAAGTTAAAATAACTACTTTAACTTGCATACATTCTCTCAATGAAACCCTTTTTTCCAAATATTCATCTTTAACTAAACTACATCATGTAGCAATTTTCTGCATAAGATTTAAGACAAATCTTAACACACATAAGTTTTGCAAACTTACCGGTAATTTAATAATAGATGAGTTAAACGAATCTATGACTATCCTCATTAAATTATGTCAGTCAGAAGAATTCGAACATGACTTAGCATCTTTGAAAAAATCAAATACAGTCACACGAATCAGCAAGCTTTTATCATTAAATCCTTTCGTAGATGAAGAAAGTATAATTCGGGTAGGCGGAAGATTGTCAAAATCAAGCATTGCCAATGATCACGAACATCCTATGGTGCCACCTAACAATCATCCGTTTACAAAACTATTAATAAACTATGAGCATCGTAGAAATTTACATGCAGGTATACAAGCCACATTGGCTGCCATACGAACAAAATTTTGGCATTTAAAAGGTCGTTCTACAGTAAAACGAGTGTTACGTGAATGTATTACTTTTTTCAAGGTTAAACCACTGAGTGTAACCCAGCTAATGGGAAACTTACCGGAATGTCGTCTTCAGAATGAAAGACCGTTTATTAATTGTGGTGTCGATTATGCCGGACCATTTTATATCAAAGATGGCAAGACTAGGAATCGTGCCATAGTAAAATGTTACCTATGCATTTTTGTTTGTTTTTCCACTAAAGCGGTACATCTTGAATTAGTCGGGGATATGACATCTGATTCCTTTGTCAATGCTTTAAAGAGATTCACGTCTCGACGAGGAATATGTAAAAACATTTGGTCAGACAACGGAACTAATTTTCATGGCGCAAACAATGAACTAAAAGAAATTGTTGTCAAATATTAAAAACGAAAATAGCATTTCAAATTTTTTAAACCAAAATTATATTCAATGGCATTTTATACCAGCAAGATCACCTCATTTTGGTGGCCTCTGGGAGGCAGCAGTTAAGTCTGCGAAATACCATTTTAAACGAATTATTGGCAATACGAGTACTCATCTTACTTTCGAGGAACTAAATACTGTATTCGTACAAATAGAGGCGGTCTTGAATTCAAGACCATTAACCCCAGTATCTGAAGATCCCAACGACCTCATTTTTCTTACTCCCAGTCACTTCCTAATAGGAGATATATTAACAGCAGTTCCACAGAAAGATGTACAAGAAACAGCTCCTAACAGACTAACGTTGTATAAAAGATTACAGCAAATTGTACAACATTTTTGGAATCGATGGAAAAACGAATATCTCTCGTCTCTTCAGCAAAGAAGCAAATGGAGACAAACTCACCACAACGACATACGTGTTGGAACAATGGTTCTACTGAAAGAAGATAATTTGCCTCCATTATGCTGGTCTGTAGGAAGAATAGTAAAGTTACACGCAGGAGATGACGACAGAGTACGCGTGGTGAGTGTAAAAACTGCTAAAAACATAGTGCAGCGTGCAGTAGCAAAAATATGTGTTCTTCCAATAGAGACCAATGTATCTATAAGTGACATTTAGAATTGTCTTATTGTGAATAATTTAATGTTCTAAATACTTTTGTTATATGTGTTGTAAGATGCATTTTTTCTTAATGTTTTATGTACAGTCCAGCCCTTCAAGGGCGGCGGTTTGTTAAGTTAATTTATATTTTTTATCGAAGATTGCATGTTTCAAAAATTCGAGAAATGTCAAACCATAATATGACAGTAAATAAAAATATTACGTATCAAAAATTGCCAATCGAATTATATTTTGTAAAAATCAACATCAATAATAAAGAAATACAGTCCAAACTCTCGTCTAAATCAATAAGAGAAAATAAGGGCAATTAGCCTCAACACAATGTTTCCGTTTACCACCGCTCTAGCTGCTTTATTCTTAACGTGATAAAAAAATTCTCAGTAACAACGTTGTATATTAGAGTTTCAGGATGCTAAGCCTTTTTTTACTTTTTTGTTCCGATCGCTCTGTAATTTTTTAATAATTTTTGTAAGAGCGCCCGCACAAGATCTTTTAAGGTCGATTTATGTTTGTTTCCTCACTGCGCGTGGTCTTTTAAACTCTAGTATCGCCTGTACGATCACACAGTATTGTGATATATTATTTGATATTTTGATATATTATTGCATTATGCGGATAATTTTGTACTCTGAGACAAATTTGTTCCTGCCTGGGCATTGTCTTAGTGTTTGTTGGTGTTGAAATAATTTAAAATCGTTTAGTCCCGGTGGAGTTTATTTTAAATGTTTTGCTCTATTTTACTACTTATTAAAATCTATGGTAGTGTGTGAACTTTAATAACTTTCAAAATTTTTCATTATTCGTGTTTTAGAAAATTTATATGACACATATGGATATAGATGCTTTAAGAGTACTAGTTCAGATAGGATGGAAAATTATTGATAATAAAATTACCCCTGTTCTCGGTACTAAATCATCAATGCCGATTAGATCACCTTTTTTTATCTACATGTAACTGTAAACAAGGTTTGTTGATTATTATATTTCGGAAGTCCTAAACTATTTCAGCAAAATTTTAGGTTGCAGAGGTCTGCAATGCTCTTGTACGAAGAAGACATTACCATGCATCGGATCCTGCAAGTGTATGGGACAAAAATCATGTTGTAAAAACCCCAACACTAAGGAAACTCGTCTTACTTCCGAAATAGCTGAAGAGTCCTCGGATTCAGATTGAACAAGTATAATATAGCTATTATTCCATAATATAATTTTCACATTTTTGTATAAGTTATTTTTTAGGTATAATTGCTATTTGTTATATTTCCAATTTTAATTCTCTCCTAATGATACTGTCTTGATTGGCGATACGTCGTCAGTATACCTATATTATATTTTTTTTTCGTGTCTGTAGAATTTTATCAAATGTTACAATACTCCACATTGTGTATAGTTATTTTCATAAAATATTTCATACTTTTTATGTTTACTGAACAATCTTTTTAAAAATATAGGGTTCTTTCACTAGCAGCACTAACTAACTGTTAAAATTTTATTCAAATCAGACGTGTCCTTCTCAAGTTATCATGCTTACAAGAAATGTGAGGGACGGATAGACAGATACTTCAAAAGTTGCTTAATTTGGTCACTAACACAATGATATGATTTTTTTTTCTCTACAAGTAATATTTAGAAATGCCGATCAAATGTATTATACTCTTCTGCGAAAACTCGAAACGAATAATAAAATGTAATAATTTTAATGATTTGTTCAAACGAAATATATAACATTGTGTGTGTTTATACAAGCTCAGTTTCTATTATTCATATAAACAGTCAAATGAACAATTATTTATTGCGGGAACAGGCGATACTGTGCCTTAACATATCTCGTGCAGCTCGAATACAAATGACAATCGACCTTAAAAGATCTTGTGCGGGCGCTCTTAAAAAAGTTATTGAAAAATTAGGGCGGTCGGAACAAAAAAGTAAAAAAAGGGTTACCATCCTGGAACTCGAATCTAACGTTATTAATGAGTATTTTTTGATCACATTAAGAATAAAATAGCTAGAGCGGTGGTAAAAGAAAACATTGCCTGTGCTATAAGATGCTTTCACCAGCGCACCTTAAACGTAAACGTCGTCCATGTAACTCCATGCTTTGGGAATTGTTTAATATATTTTTTTCTAATGTTCCCGTTGCTCTTAGGCATATCGTGCTTTAACACAATAATTCTCGTGTTGTGTAGTTTAAAATAGGACAAAAAAAATTGTAGGGTGTTTTTCACATTTCACCTCCTGTAACCACCCCGTACATTACGACATGTTGACGACCTACAGATTTTGATATTTTAGAAGTTAAGGGATTCCTTAACTTCTAAAATGATTATTTGAAATAGGTTTTAGATGTTAATATCGAAGTGCGAACAGAAATCATTAAGGACTTTGAAGCTCTCGTGGCTTATACTATTATGTGTTACTTACATTTTTTAAACAATTCTTTGATCTGTTAGCTCCATATTAAACGAATAATATGTTTCTATAGTTTTACTTTCATAAAATATTATAAATCGAGATTACGGAAATTTTCTGATAAAAGCCGCTGAGCTTTGTTGAAACTTACCTGTGTAATAATGGCATCAATGTGAACAGATTTCCTATAATTTTTGCGTATTGAATGCGTATTCATTGTTTCATATAAAAGAAAAGTTCCCAAGTTCTTACATGTTTTGCGACTTGGAAATTCACGATCAAGAAGTTTAAAGGCCCAAAAACAGTAATTTACCTAAACAAGAACAAAATAAACTGCGTTGTCTTAAAGCTAAGAAAATATACTATGAAAAATTACATTTTAGCTTTTTTCTTGGGAAACTTTCTATGTTGCAAATATAAACTCATAAAATAGTATAATTGAATTTTACTAAATTATTTAATCGCAAATACCGGACGTAAAAAACTAAAACTACAATTAAGTTGAAATATAACATATTTTATGGATACTTAAATACGCTTACAAGAAGCAATTTAAATAATGCATTTTGCTCATGTGTTCTCTGGTAGACATTCCAAGTACTAGTAGCGTAATTCCTGTTCAGGCCCATAATTTTTGTCAGCGAACCAAAAACTAGCCTTTCGTAGTATAGAGGAAATGGATCATGCATGATGTAGACGAAATTTTATTTGTATTATGATGTAGGCATTATAGGCAGTCCCCAACCCGGTGTATATAATTTTGCAAACCTGATACATTTCTTTAGGATATTTTAATAACGCCCATTCCGGCACAACGCTACGCAGGTATATTTCTGTTGTGTTGAATTTATCCCGACATTCAACGCGATGTTGCCGATATTTGGAGGTGATATCGTACCCTCTGTGATCTAAACAGCAACATATATAGCCGGAGGAGACACGTATTGGCTGTTGTACAAATGAAAACGACAGCAGCGCCACTGATATATAGTTGAACTAAAAATTTAATTTGTGGATATAAAGCTGTCTTTTCACCTCCACACGAAAATTTAAATATAGGTTTCTAATGTCATCTAAATGCTCGTAAAATTGAAAACTGTGCAAAACGTTCCTCTGTTTTAATAATGGGTACCTTCACCGGTATCTGCTATAAAAACTTTATTGCGTTTCTAGTAATTGGTAACTAAAATACCATTCAGAGCGCATATCCTAATACAAATATTAGGTTTCAAGAGGAATACGACGAAACGTGCCTTTGTGCATTTTAACATCTATCGTTCCTCTAGTTGACTTTATTTGTCGCATTTGCCTTAGTCGAGGCTTCTTAAAGTGTTTGTGGCAGATGCCGTTGGAGGGACCTATTTGTACTATTTGTAGGTCGCCGATATGGTGTTACTTGCAATATATAACATCAGGAGACCGCAGCATGGTCAGTGTCTGGGTCTGCTCTGCACTGATGAGAGCCAAAAGCTCGAAACCGGTCTGCAGATGACTCTGGACATTGCCGATGCTGCGGAACTCCTCTGTTTTAATAATGGGTACCTTCACCGGTATCTGCTATAAACACTTTATTGCGTTTCTAGTAATTCGTAACTAAAATACCATTCAGAGCGCACATCCTAATAAAAATATTAGGTTTCAAGAGGAATACGACGAAACGTGCCTTTGTGCATTTTAACATCTATCGTTCCTCTAGTTGACTTTATTTGTCATATATATATATATATATATATATATATATATATATATATATATATTGTGCTGTTCTACTTTTATTTGTATTTAATAATTTGCAGTACTAATCAAACCTTAACTTGCTTATTTCCAATAGATAAAAAAAAAACTTTAAAACCAAGAGATCAAATTAAAATCTCTTACCTTTTGATCCGAAAGTATGTCAAAATATTTAATGGGCCGGCTAGCTTATCTTTCCCTTCAGGAGCAGGTTCAAATTCAGTTCCTATTTAAAATGAAATTTATATTAAAGTAAAATTTTTAATCTGATATAAATAATTTATTTTCTTTGATATTTAGATAATTTAGCTTTATAACAGGTTCGAAAGTCTAATCAGTACACTATTTAAATTTTAATATACGACCTTGTCCAAAATTAAACACACAAAAACCTTCCTTCTTCGTAGCTACACACTTCTCTTTCCAAATCCAACAATTCTCCTTTCATTAATTCTTCACCTTATCTCCTCTGCAACTCCAAACCACAATAACACCTCTACCATCTTATTTACAGTCTATTTTTCTCTTCTTCGCTGATCTCCGCAATTTCTGACTTTCAATTCAATTTAAAAATTCTTAATCTGTTTTTTATTTTTCTTCTTCACTCCCTAATTTTCACTTCTTTTTTTTTTTTCTTAAATTTATTTTTCCAATTTTACAACCTCTCTTTTATCTGTTGTTTGTTGTTCTATCTCACTAAATATCAAAGTATCCAAAATAAACAAAACAAAACACCATATGAATTTTGATTAATTTCATGCCAAACATAACCTAACTTAAACCTCCTTGTCTTTCTCCAGGAAAAGATTTACCAACTATAAAATAAAATTTCCTACTTAAAAGAAATGTCATAATGACTTAAATGTCAGAAATTATTTCAACAACAACTTAATAACTACTAACATAGATGGCAGTATCAAACTTACTGTTGACATCAATTGAAAACTTTAAAACTATTAAAACAACTCTAAATAAGTATTAACATTCTAAAACACATACCTTTCGGATCTTTAGCTAATTTAAATAAATTTGGAAAATCATCTAAAGGAAATAAACAAATTCAAAACCTGATTCAGCAAATAACACAAACATGCAATCTTCGTAATCGTCCAATATGCAAATACATCGCATTTCCCTCCCCAAATTATAAGCTTTTACTTATGTAAAACTGTTTAATTTTATTCAATTATGCCGTATTTGCAAAATACTTTATTTATCATCAGTTTTGATGTGTTTTCTTTGTGTGTTTTAATTTGTCAAATATTTCTTTAATCTGTCGTTGTCAAAATATGTCACATTGTCAGTTAAAATTCTTCTAGGAGTGTCTAGAGTTTTAAAATATTTAGAAAGTATTCTACAAACCGTATTATTTGTATTACGTCTTTTTGTGGGATATACCTTTGTGAGTTTTTTTGTAATGCGTTTTATAATAATAATTTGACTTAACTGGAATGCAATTAATAACTTTAATTATAATATTGTTAAATTTTATATCATTAAACTCCGTTCGAATATGAACCCATGTCAACTCCCGCACACGTGTATCATAATGAGAATAAACATTTTGTTTGGACCTTGGATATTTTAAAATTAAAATTGACCGTATGTGGTAACTTCACCATTCATATACCTTTTTGGAGAACTGACGCGTCCCCGCACGTATTACATTTTCATTTATCATTTATAATCATACTTATTTTCATATATGTTCCGGTAACTCTTGACCGTTTTATATAATTCATTATTTATTTATTTATTCCGCACTTAAAACTACATTTCCCTTGGTCCAAACAAAATATGTCTGCACAATATAACATCAAATGCTGAGGGTAGGCATAATGACCAACTCGTCTCCATTGCCATTGCTCACAAATATCAAATTACAACGATATTTATTTACATTACCCGTTACTACGTCATTACCCAGATAGCACAATATATTCTCAGAATAATTTGTAAATCTTCCACAAATATAATATAATGATATTTGTAAAAGATATTCTAATATTATACGGAAAATATATGAATAATTTTATAATAATAAAAGAATATTTATATATATTATTACTAAAATAATTTCGTTATCTATCATTATCACATATTGGTCAGCATAAGCTACAGATATCTTACAAACACATCCATATAATATATTTCAAGAATTATTTTAATTATATTAATATTATAATAATTTTTTCGGATAAATTTCAGAAAATTACAATTTTTTGTCATTATAGTCATTGTGTGAATAACTAATATTTACTTATATTCAATAAATACTTGTAAAAATAATAGGTAACCAATTTCAGTTTTACTATAAAATTAAAGGTATCATGAATATGTAGGTGTGATTGTACAGTATAAACCCTCATCCACAGAGTTTTTAGCTTTATTTTGAATATTAACGATTTTTTTTAATCCACTGAAACTAAATTGAATTGAATAATAAATTACTTAGAATACCTACAACACTTCAAATTTCGCGCTTGTTTGCATGCTGGCTGATGCAATGATAAAAAAGATCTATTCCTTTGCACTAAAAGTGTAGCACTGTGCTGCACAGGCGTAAGTCTGTCTCTCTTTAACGTATGATATTCATATTGATGGGATCTCTGTCACTAAAAATTAGCGTCGCATTTCTTATGCAAAGGAATGGACCTCAAATGGTGGTAGTCGTTCATAGTTGCCAAATTGTGCGATTTGTCTAATATGTCCAATAAATACTCTGCTGCTATATGTCAGATTCATTATGGAACTTGAACAAATATAAAAATAGTCTTAATCAGTTCGGTTTATTAATATTGCGTGCATTAAAATTGAATGTAAATGACGGTAGCTTTAAAAGTTTTATTTTAGTAGAGTGCGAATGGATTTTTTTTTTTTGTTCAAGTAAGCTTGGCAATAGTGTATGTACTTTTATTTCTCGTTCCAGTTTGTGACGTTGGGTGTTAGTGTTAGGTTAAAAACTTCTGCTTTATACGTGTCATATAAAGAAAGTTGTTCATTTCATAGTTAGTATATAGTGTATTTATCAATAGTGCACTTATTTTCGGTTATACGGTAAGTATCAAATAATATATTGTTTTAATAGGTTTTACTAGAGGGTCGAACTTTGAATGATGCAATAATAGTTTGAATTTTATTTTCATTATATAACTAACCGATTGTGTTTGGTTTTAGGTTTAGAAAAAGTAATTATAAAATATTTAGTTACAAATAAAAATTTATTAGAAGGACTTGAGAAAAAAATTACACAATTGGCTGTAACAGTTAATGGAATGGAAAGAACTATTAACAACATCAAAGTCTCTGATCAAGCACCAGTCTTAGAAGAAGGTAATGCTATATTTTCTTCAATTCCTGTTAATACCCAAGACGAGCTACAAGAATTTAATGAAACCATTGCAGACGCCAAAAAATGTCAAGTTCTGGTAAAATACAATTATTTTTTGGTTTTGGTAACACTACATATTTTGGATCAACTTGTTTGCTATTTATAATTATTATTTATACCGATATCAAATTTAGGTATATATTTTAGTTGGAAGTTGGTCCGTAATAGAGTAGTAACAGTGACTTACACTACACCTGACCAGCTGATCCCAGAGCAAGTAGAGATATATTTTTTTTTATTTGATCGCCTTATTTAGTTTAATGTCCTGTCGGAGTTTAGCATTAGTTATTCTACCATTCAACCATAAAGTAGTAAAACAAAGTATTTATATTAGTTTTTTTTTTTTTAATTATAAATATAACATTTTTGTAAATGGAAACAAAATAAATTAACAATTCTTCCTGAACAGAAATAATTCTGGTATATTAACAGGATAATATGGAGCAAAATATTAAATTAAAATCAGTTCAACAAAACACCATATATTTATATAATAAATAAGAATTTAATTAATTTTACACAAGAAAAACTTTTAAAATAGCGATTCAAAGCTAATAAGTTTGCTTGTCCCGGAATCAGCTTCCTGTGACGTCAGCTTCTACTGCTCTATTGATGCTCTGCCCTAACGAATTTTACATTTGTAGATTAAAAAACTAGCACATATCGGAGGCAACTCATACAAGGAAAGTGTTCGGAGATACCTAGTGAAATTAATGGCAGATGATGTTGCGAAAGTTTATACATTACACGACGGAAAAAATTCATTTATTTGATAGCCTGTTTTTTAAAGTTGTAATAGGTAGGTACGTAAATTTAAATAACGAGCCTTGAAAAGAAAAAAGCGAAAGTGAAGTTTTCCATGCGAATGAAAATGTGATGGAAGTTACATTGGTTTCTATTAAACTGTTATTAACAATAACTGTGACTTTTTTAAATAACACATCCATCTAAGTCGTATGTTTTTATTTTTTGCATAGACACATTGATGTTTTTTTAAAGGCTTGTTATTAATTAAACTAATTTAGTGGGAAAGTGTTATACTTACCAAAGAAATAAAATAAATTGAAATATCATTAATGAACTCATTCAGCAGCTGAAATTTCTGTTGTAAACCTAATTATTTTTATTTTTGCAACTGTGTGTAATTAAAGTCGAACATCGCAGCTTCTTCATATAATACATAATTAGCTATCTTTTCTGTCAGTATTTTTATTTTGGTTTATCTTTCAGATGCAGTTCAGAAAACTTTTCCGGATGCATCTCATAAGAACATCGAATTGCAAATAGGAATTCGGCTCACCAAAGCAACAGAGAGGATATGGCAAAAAAGGGAGAAAAATAAAGATGGTAAGTTAAAGACTAAATAAAGGCGTGATTTTTTGCAATTATTTTATTTTTAGGTGCTTC
Organism: Leptura quadrifasciata; assembly: GCA_963675555.1. Lineage (NCBI taxonomy): Eukaryota > Metazoa > Arthropoda > Insecta > Coleoptera > Cerambycidae > Leptura > Leptura quadrifasciata. The sequence continues at coordinate 49,013,107 of OY776679.1, forward strand.
AAATGACGGAGGAAATTAGATAGTTATAGTATAAGTTTTGCCAATAAATTTTTTTTTAACTAAAATGTTTTTTATTATAAGAAATTTCCCTTATTTAAAGCTAGGTAACAACTAGGCACAAACTTTATTGTCAATGGCAAGTAAGAAAAGCACAGGTTTTTTTTCAAATACTTAGTACGACGCTGTTCCAGCATGCAAAAAGTTTTTCAAAATCTAATCTGACAGATGGGAATTAAACAGTTAGTATTGAAATTATAGTGACATAAAAAAATTATATACAATGGCGATTTTGTTAGAGAACCCCAGTATGATTCCTAAGCCACAAAATCAGTATCAGAAAAAAATACTTATTTTAGAATATTCTACTTCATTTGGGATGGACAAAGTTACAACATTCGTCCATTTTCTTTTTATGTACGAAATACAATTTTGGTGATTTTTATTTAGTGTTTTTGCAAAAAATTTTATTTCGTACATAAAAAAAATGGACGAACGTTTGACTTGTAATTTTTTCTACGATATCTGCATTTTATTTACAATAAGCTTTGTTTTTTTAGAGTGATTTACAGTTTTATGTTTGATACCTGCTCAATTCCTTGGGATGTTAAAAAAATAACTATTTTTTTAAACATCCCAAGGATATTTTGATTATCCAAGAGAAATATTCTGATAATAGTTTTGAATTATTCTGTAGATATTTTTATATTAATCTATATGAACAGTTTCACAAATGTTTTCGTAACTTATGCATTGGCTATTTTAAGTAGAAACTAATTTTTCCCATGGATATTAATATAATAATTTTCAAGAATCAATGTTCTCATCATAATTATAGAATATCCCAGATTACCCTCAAGATATTCTAAAAAATCTCTTTAAGATAATTTCAGAAGAGTTAAAAGTGTCCCTCCCAAATAATATTAGAATATTCTTAAAATAATAAGTATTTTTTCTGATTATTCTACAGATATTTGATTATCCAAGAAAATTATTCTGATAATATTTTTAAAATATTTTTGTGCTGACTGGGTACATATTATTTCAAATTTATATACACGCTTATTTATCACTAGTATATTTTTCATTACATCCCACAAATCCAAATTATCTTTGTTAATAGATCCGTGTTTGTATGTAGTGTATAATTCCGTACAAAATTCCCTATTCATATCCCTTTCCGTATTTTTCTTATTGCTCCTGTTCCAATTATTTCCCGTGCAAAATTTCTTCCTCGTCTTGAAGTTTTTGTGTTTTCTTTTCCCAAATATTTTGAGTTTACTTTCATCTATTATCAACTTGTGTACATAACTTTCAGCTATTCTCGGTTTGTAATTTATTAACGACATATAATTTTGTAACAATTGTCTTATTAGATTTTCATATTTAGTAGGACAATTTATCTCCAATCTTTTAGGCATTTTATAATTATTCATTTCACATGTAGGCTTATATTTTTCATCATTTAAATCATTTAAATTATTATTGTTACAATTACCTATATAGCCCACTATGTTTAACTCATTTTTGTTAAATATTTTCACCGCAGTACCTTTTAAAACTAGGGACTTTTCCCCAAAATCTATTTTTGCCTTAAGTCGTGATAAAATATCTTCACCAATTATGACATCAAAACTCAAATTGTCAACAATTACAAACTCGCCTCTAAAACGTATCTCTTTTACTTCAAAATCTAAATTTATGATTTTATTGCATTCTGCGAATTTTTTACCATTTGCATTTACTAATTTAATTTTTGAAATCTTAGTACAATTTTTTTGATATAACTCTTCTTTACTATTCTGTCTTTCCATTTATTAAACTGATTTCTGATCCCGTATCAAGCAATGCTTTTAAATTTATTTCATTAACTTTAATGTTGATGATTGGCAAATTACTAATTCTATTATTATCTAAATTTGATTCATTCTCAATACCTATAAATTCTTGCATATGTCCGTATGTCGTCATATCAATTAAAACTTCCCTATCTAAAAATTTTCCCGTGGAAAATGTGAATTTACCTCTGCTATCGTCTTAATTTTATTCATGTCATTCTGTTGATCAGATCTGACATTTGTATTATTTACCTGTGCATATCTTACTGAATCACGTTTATTATCATGCTTATTCTGTTCTTTATTATAATTATCATTACCGTTGTACCTCCTATTTTCGTCAAAATCTCTACCTTTATTTTGATTATTAAAATTTCTACTGTCATAATTTTTCTGATAATTACTATTATACCCATTTTGTTGTCTATTTGCATAATAATTTTGTCTGTTGAAATTTTGATCATTACCATCTGTTTGGTTGTATGTTTTTCTATTAAATGATTTATAATTTTTATTCCATCCCATATGTAGATCATCGATCACTCTCAAGTACTCATTCAAACCATCTAATGTCGTAATGCGTTGTGTAATGATTACTTGGTGGATGTCATCAGAAAAATGTCTTGCTAGATATTTAATCATTTCATTTTCTGTCAAATTTGGCTCTAAGAATTTAATATTATACATTTTACGCATGACATAATTTTCCCTAGACATACCACTATTTTCTGAATATTTTCCATTAAATAAATTGAAACGAATTTTTTCCTGACAATGTTCAGACCAATACTTTTTTAATAATAACTTTTCAAATTCTTCTAAAGTTTCAAATTCAGATTCTACAATTTGATACCAAATTTCGGCTTCACCTTTTAATGAATTTTGAATTTCATGTTTTAAATTAAAATTTAAATTTATAGATTTTAGATATTGCCTTAAACGTTCTAAAAATACTTTTGGGTGGATTCTGGAATCGCCATAGAATTGATTTACCAGTGTTTGATGTTGTGTAGCACATGTGTTAAATATAGGTGTGTATGTGTCCTTCAATATCTTCGTATTCTGTTCGATGTTACCATCCTGTTCTTTTAATTGTGTTTTGATTATATCTTCTTGCTTTTTCATGCGTATATCTATTTCATTCATACCATCTACTATAACATGTTCTACTTCTACTCTTACTTCTTTTTTAAATTCACTTATCTCTTCATAAACCTTTTCTACCTTTTCTTCTACTTTCTTAATTTTCTCGTCCACATTATTGTGTAACTCTACTATACTCGTTTCCAATTTCCTATTGTTCTCATCCATTTTTTTGTTCATATCTTGTTTGCTTTCTTCAAATTTATTGTCCATTTTGTTGTTGATTTCATCAAATTTATTATTCATGTCTTGTTTGTTTTCGTCCATTTTTTTGTTATTTTCATCAAATTTATTATTCATATCTTGTTTGCTTTCTTCAAAATTGTTCGCTATCATGTTCATTAATTGTATAAATTTATCATCATTTTGTGTTTGTTGGGATGTATCACCTTGTCGAGAAGTTTCTGGTGTTTGATTTTGATTCTCCATTTTTGTTTGTTTTCCTGATCTTAATTTCATACAAATACCACACAATTAAGAATTAATACTTTATATACCCTTAATAAATGAAATTGTTATTGAATTTTAAAACTATGTACCACAATCAACAGTTCACAAACTTTCACCAAGACTGCGCACTTTATCAAATCGACAATTTTACAATCGCCACGCGTTGGGCGCCAAATGTGCTGTTCTACTTTTATTTGTATTTAATAATTTGCAGTACTAATCAAACCTTAACTTGCTTATTTCCAATAGATAAAAAAAACTTTAAAACCAAGAGATCAAATTAAAATCTCTTACCTTTTGATCCGAAAGTATGTCAAAATATTTAATGGGCCGGCTAGCTTATCTTTCCCTTCAGGAGCAGGTTCAAATTCAGTTCCTATTTAAAATGAAATTTATATTAAAGTAAAATTTTTAATCTTATATAAATAATTTATTTTCTTTGATATTTAGATAATTTAGCTTTATAACAGGTTCGAAAGTCTAATCAGTACACTATTTAAATTTTAATATACGACCTTGTCCAAAATTAAACACACAAAAACCTTCCTTCTTCGTAGCTACACACTTCTCTTTCCAAATCCAACAATTCTCCTTTCATTAATTCTTCACCTTATCTCGTCCTTATCTCCTCTGCAACTCCAAACCACAATAACACCTCTACCTTCTTATTTACAGTCTATTTTTCTCTTCTTCGCTGATCTCCGCAATTTCTGACTTTCAATTCAATTTCAAAATTCTTAATCCTTGTTTATTATTTTTCTTCTTCACTCCCTAATTTTCACTTGTTCTTTTTTTTCTTAAATTTGTTTTTCCATTTTTACAACCTCTCTTTTATCTGTTGTTTATTGTTCTATCTCACTAAATATCAAAGTATCCAAAATAAACAAAACAAAACACCATATGAATTTTGATTAATTTCATGCCAAACATAACCTAACTTAAACCTCCTTGTCTTTCTCCAGGAAAAGATTTACCAACTATAAAATAAAATTTCCTACTTAAAAGAAATGTCATAATGACTTAAATGTCAGAAATTATTTCAACAACAACTTAATAACTACTAACATAGATGTCAGTATCAAACTTACTGTTGACATCAATTGAAAACTTTAAAACTATTAAAACAACTCTAAATAAGTATTAACATTCTAAAACACATACATTTCGGATCTTTAGCTAATTTAAATAAATTTTGAAAATCATCTAAAGGAAATAAACAAATTCAAAACCTGATTCAGCAAATAACACAAACATGCAATCTTCGTAATCGTCCAATATGCAAATACATCGCAATATATATATATATATACATTGGCTACCATTCATGAGTTGTAAGGTATAATTCAATGCAGGTCGGGGTATTTGCCCGCTGAGTAGTTGTTTCCTGCAAGTCATGCGTAATAACATATATATATATATATATATATATATATATATATATATATATATATATATATATATATTATGGTATTTACACAGTAATACAGTATCAATTCAAACAAAAAAATCACATCCTAAAGGAAAAACATATACTGGTACAAAATACCACAAATGTATTATTAAAAATCAAAATTTTACATTTTTCTTTTACCTTACAAGATTTTCAGGAGGTCATTCCCACTTACATGTTCAATATAAAACTTTAAAAATGAATAACGTTGCAAATGGGTAAAACAAAACTAAATGCACCTTAAAAATTTATGTAAAATAGAATAATTATAATAAAATGTGACTAAGTACTTTATAAATCACATCCCACAGGGGTAGTGAAAGCCCAAAATGGGAAAAACTAGATATAAACTCCATTAAAGTACTCATACGCTGCTTCTGGATATGGAAATTCAGCTCAATTAGTGAAATAAAGATCCAAGCCCTTTCTTGCCACCGCAGAGAAACGGTAGATCTGAAACAAATATTATTATTACAAATTACTCGAATAAATACCTTTTGTAAATAACACAATCCATTAAACTAAGTGAATGAACACTATTAAAAGTAAAAAACAGGCCACAGGCCTGGTTTGAAGAAAAATATTTGGAAAAAACTTGTTAAAAAAATTAGAAATTTTGACATTTGAGTGTTAATATGAACTTTGCAAAAAAGTGAGTTAGTAATTTAAGAAAACTATTTGAGAACTTTAAAGGTACAAACCTTGACCAAATGTAGTGTGTAGCAGCTCTTAAACTACGTGGACATTTAGTAGTTTTTCTGGACATTTTATGCGCAGGTGACTTGAGAAGCGTAGCTTCACCAGTAAAATTCACACAAAATGTTTGCTGAACTTCAAATGTAATAGACATTCAATACACAGGTCTCAGTGAGTGTTTTGCGGTATATTTCATAGGTAGAGACTGTGTATTAAAAAAGTTGTGGACATAGTTTGGGGTATGACACTCCCTAGAAAAACATTATTAATTAATTTTAAGAAATCAGGCTTTGTAGCTACTAGAGGTATAGAATAGGTTGTAATAGCATGTAAGCAAGGTGTTTCAAACAATATAAGTGGTATAAATAGCTAATTTTAAGTAGAATATAAGAAAATAGTCAAAAATTTAAATTGTTAAAAAAAAACTTTTAGAGTATCAAATTGCATATCAAATCGTTCAGGACACAGAAATAAAGAGCCTTCAGCTAAAATAAATCCAATTTATTCAAAAATAAGCTAAATAAACGCAAAATAAGAATGTGACAGTTAAAAATTTGTCAATTTTAGGAGGTCAAGATCCTTCAAATTTACCGTTTCTATGGAAACAATGCCAAAAGAGAGTAATTTTCAATTTTATAGAAGACAGACGCGTTTTCGTTTGCTCTGCAATTTAAATTCAATTTTTCAAGGTTGAGAAAATTTTTAGAAACGTCAAAGTTGACAAGTTGCGAATTTGATGTAAATATTTAAGGATTTCAATGTTTATCATAATTATAAAGCATTTCAATTAAATTTGTTTAATAAACTTACCTGAAAGTAATAAAATAAATTCAATTATATAATTTCACAAAAACATCACAATAGAAAATAAGTAGTGCACCGATTGTACCGACAACTGACAGAAATAGCGGAACCAAGGAGCTGTTTGTGAAAGGGAAGAAGAAGCGCCGTAGTTTGTTCGGAAATTGGATCGATGGTCGAGGAAAACTTCGCTGGAATCACGAGGTATAGTGTGCACACTTTTAAAAAAATATAAAGAGAGCTCGTACTACAATAGTACACATTGATTTATTTACATTGTTAGTTTTAAGTTGTTTATTTACACTCTGCATGTACCATTTAAAATTCAATTGTCTGTTCGTTTGTTCTTTACCTTTTTCCATATTAATATCGTAAATGCCACTTATTTGCTTATATTAAAATTTGTTCTACCTATTTGTGCGTTTGATTGCTACCCAAAACTGTAAGTATTCAAAAAACTCGCCCCTGAAGAGAGTCTCCGTCCCACAAGCAGTGAGGACAACCATTGAATTATTATTTATATTGTGTATACTATATTGCTCCTCAAATAAAATTCATTCTTGGCGATAATTCCCTTAAGGAAGTCGCAAGCAATTTAATTTTAGTAAGTATACATCATCATTATAATATATATATATATATATATATATATATATATATATATATATATATTGGTGTAGTGGTGAGAGGTAAGTGAATCCTCTCATGTGGTCTAATGCTACTATACACCAGACATCATAGATGTCTCCATGGTGCATAGCGACTTGCCATTTTGCAAGTACCGAGAGCGGCGACCTTCAGCCCTTGGTAGACTTAACCTATATACTGTTATTATACATGATTTGCAGGAAACAACTACTCAGCGGGCAAATACCCCGACCTGCATTGAATTACACCTTACAAATCATGAAAAATTGGTAGCCAATGTCATTTGTCTACTCCCTGACCAGACATAGACCGGTTTCGAACTTATTAGTTCTCCTCAGTATGCCATAGGTCATGGAGCAGACAAATGACATCATGTATAATAACAATATATATATATATATATATACTTATAAAAGTATCGTTATGTAGCCCACAGCATTACTGGTATGTTGTTGAACCCGAAGATATCTTTCACACATAGTGCAGCCCTCCATATATTCTTTTCATTCAAGGTTATCTCCAGCTGTTCTCACGGTTTTCGCCTTACAGTGCAGATTTGGAGATCTCAAATGATTCTATTTTTAATAGTTTTTATTTAACTTGGAATGTTTGTCGGTCGGTTTAGGGCCAAATCTTGCAATCAAAATTTCGATAAGTTCTAATTAAGCTAGAGCTTTGAAATTTTGCAAATGTGTATAAGTCCGGTGACAATAAATAATAAATAAATAAACACTACAGAAATTAGACAATCCCCAATTCCAGTAGCCAGGGCTTGTGCGGAAGGGGGTTACACATTGAAAAAACGCGGACATACAACCATTTCCTCCGACAGTGCCAGTGCCGGAGCCAGGATTCGAACCCGGTGGTGCGATGTCCATGTGATTAATCGCGACTGCCACCTCGCGCCTTAACCCACTCGGCTATCGACAATACATTTTAACATTTTCATATAAGAAAAAAACAAGATTGCGGCCTCAATATGGCGGACGACTTTATCGTTTATGATCCGATTCGTCTCAAAATCGATATCTGGGGGTTTTCGAGATCGGCAATTATGAATTCTTGGTCAAAATTTATAAATTCAAAATGGCGGCGCCAATATAGCAGACAACTTTTGTCATTTATGGTCCAAATCGATCAAAATCGATATCTGGGGATTTTCGGGTTCGCCGATTACGAATTTCTAGTCAAAAATTTAGTTCAAGATGGCGACTTCAAGATGGCGGACGACTTTATCGTTTATGATCCGATTCGACTCAAAATCAATATCTGGGGGTTTTCGAGATTACCAATTATGAATTCTTGGTCAAAATTCAGAAATTAAAAATGGCGGCACCAATATGGCTGACGACTTTTGTCATTTAGATCCAAATCGATCAAAATCGATATCTGGGGGTTTTTGGGGTCGCGAATTACGAATTTCTAGTCAAAAATTTAGTTTAAGATGGCGGACGACTTTACCGTTCATGATCCGATTCGTCTCAAAATCGATATCTAGGGATTACAGCATATCAAAAGACTAAAAAGTAAAAAATAAAATTATGTAAAAAAATATTTAAAAAAAGCCTTCATTTAAAAAATGCTCTAAAAAGTAGAAAATAAGCTTTAAAGTAAATCAAACCCATCATTTTGTTACATTATATAATTTTTTTATGACATAAAAGCTTGTCGCGAGCAATCTCCTTTAGACAGGAAAATCTTGCGACAAGCTTTTATATCACAAAAAAAATTATATAATGTAACAAAATGATGGGCTTGATTTATTTCAAAGATTATTTTCTATTTTTTAGAGCATTTTTTAAATAAAAGCTTTTTTAAATCTTAAAATAACAACTTTGTTATTTAAATATTTCTGATAACAACTACGGATATTGAATATATTTTAAATAACAAATTCATATTTTTCCGTATCATTTTTAGGTAGGGAATCTACACATGTGCTGTGCTGTACAGTCCACCACGTTCAAGCGTTTTTTTTATTTTCGTTAGCAAGCCGCTTTTAGCAAAATGCAAAAAACGCTATAGACATTTTGTTAATTTTATGTTGCTATTTTGTATCGCTAAAATTAATTTCGTACCTTGAACCATTTTCGAGAAAACTAAAAACTGCTAACGTTAATCAAACGTTAACAATGACCGCGATATTTCAGTAGCTATTAACGCTAAAATAAAAAAATTCTGGTGTTAGGATTTGTCACTTTCAAAGTGCTTTCAGATGCCAATGATGTATTTTTGATTAGACAAGTTTTTAGCCAATAAATTTTCAGTTAATATTTGAAGAACCTTGAAGGGGTAATAATAAAACCACATTCAGAAAAATACAAAAAAATCATTGGACATGTTGGTACTTTCTCGTTGCTATTTTGTAGCACCAATATTAATTTTGTAGCTCGAACCATTTTCGAGAAAACTAAAAACTGCTAACGTTAATCTAACGTTTATTTACATTACCAACTGCGGAAAATAATGTTATACAAGTTTCCCTATTGGCTCTACATAACTTATTCTGAAACTTCATCGGCGCATGCGGCATCTATTATTAATGGCCGCTCGATCGATTTGTTGTTACTGTTGTTGTTGTATGTACCTCCAAAATTAATTCTGTACCTTAACCGTTTTCGAAAAAACTAGATACCATGATACCTCGGTTGCCATTAATGTTACATTAAAATTGCGGTGTCAGAATTTGTTTAATTTAGAAGTACTTTTAAAAATGCAACCTTTGTTACTTTTTATGTTGCTATTCTCCACCACCAAAATTAATTTGCTATCTTGAACCGTTTCCAGAAAACACTGCTAACGTTAATCTAAATTTAAAAAAGAAACTGAATTTACCCCGTCCCTCATAATATTTATAAAAAAATTAAATTGGATAAAAGAAAACAATAAGGAAAATATAAAAAGTTACAGCACTACTACAATATTAGCAAGAAACAGTAATTAATGCAGATACAAATTTGTTAGAGTTCTTAAAATGTAGAATAACATCTGAGAAAGTTAATTCGTAAAAATATTTTTTATCATCTATAACTTTTATTCACTAAGTTTATAAAATCGAGTTTTTAAATAGTTTTTTAATTATTTATCTTATTAACGCCTAATGTAACAAATATAACTTTAATCAATTAGTAAGTTTTATATAACTTTATATTTGATTGTAGATGGATTAGACTCTGAATATCTACATTACAAGTTAATAGAGCAATTAATAAAACATAAAAAATGGTTTATAGTAACATCTTTTCTTGGTCAGCTTTTGCCTATTTATTCTCTAACATCTGAGGTAATAAACCATTTATTGTTAGCTGTTTTGTTGTTAAAGGGAGACGTATTCTTGTACTACTCTAAAGTGAATTACACTTCCTAAAATTTACCGGGAAATCAATATCTTTCGCAAACCACACCGCGATTTTGATCGTTAGTAGAACAGAAATTAAATAAATGATACAAATTGATTGAATGTCTCAAATAGTAGAATAGCATCTAATAAATTTAAATGCACAAATATAAGTGCAGCTTGCTACAAGCAACAAAGAAGACCAAATTTAATGTAGGTATAAATATCGTAAATTTTTAATGTTTTCGTAGCACTTCACTCTCTGTGCTCAAAAGTAACATGTATATTTTATTTTAAGGTTTCACATATTAAAGCACCGTCGCTGAAATTCAGTAATAGACATAAGTTGAGTTTGGTACAAGTGAAATTATATGAATTTATAAGTGCACAGTGAGAGTTTTTTTATGTAGTATTTGTCTGATATTGATACACAATAACATTTCAAATTCCAGATGTAACACACGGAAGCTTTCAGCAAACATGTGCTTAAAAAATGGCCATTTTTATGACTTCTTCATTTCAACTTAAGAGATTCTAGCTAGGCCGACAATAATACACGATATTTTTATTTTTGCCATTGTTGCAGAAAACCAATAAAAAATATAACAACGGTATAAATGCAAACAAACCCCCATTTTATTTTTAGTTTCTGAACAAACGCCGAGATAATGTGGATAACAGATCTGCCGCTTACATAAATGGGGGCAGTTTAATGAAAAATAAGTTGTAAATAGAGCTTTTTGATTTTTTGCAAAGAAAGGAGGGTTAATAACTTGCTTGGTAAGCTAAAGCTTTTATAACACTTGTCTAGTAAACTGAAGATATAAGATAAAAAAATTCAAGAATAAAAGTGCAACATTATATTTTGCCAAGCAGTAAACAAATATACAGTGTGTCCCAGTTTATTTGTTACACTTGATATTTTCTGTAATTTTTTAGATAAATTTTAGGTTGGATATCCAGCCTGACTTAGTATTTTCTGTGGAATCTGATGCTGATTTCAATTGACTATAAAAGGGATGTAAAAACATGCACATAAAATTATAAATCTCACTTCCGGTTTACACTGAAATGATGTTATTTTTGCCAAATAACAAATTTAAAATCAAAAAATTTTATTTTTCAAAAACTGTTGAAACTTTTCAAAGATTTGGAAGAAAATAGGCAATAATATTTTTGTTATTGTTTAGCTTGTATTCCTGTATTATTGAAATATAAACGTGTAAAATAAAAAACAAGAAAAATCCATTTTTAAAAGTTTCTCCCAAAATATCAATTTTAGGCGCATAGCACCTACCTTATCACTTTTTTACTAAGAATTGTGCGATTAATGTGACGATATGAAAAAAATGGAGCTATTTAAAAAAGAAACGAATTTTTTTTGATTATTTTCAATTTATAGCATTTAGCGTGGTCAAAATAGCACAAAAAGTCAATATAAAAGAACTTTTTCCATAAGCAATTTTATGGTTGAATCCTGTTGGGGAGGTGCTCAGAGTACTTAAAAAAATTTTGTACTTCAAGGACCCTGTGTTTCAATTGTTATTAACAATTTTATTTTTTTAACCGCGTTTTTCAACCTAAAAATTTGAATAACTCGAGATATATAAGTCCTATCGGGACAGAAAAAACAAAATCTTTGTAATTAAATATTCTACAAATCTATGTTTACTGTAGGTCTTACGAGTGCAACCATAACCTACAAAAGTGAAAAACTGGACAAAAATCGTTGTTTTTTTTTTTAAATTGTGCTGCCCAGAGCAGCTGGGTGAACGGATCAGCTTCAAACGTTCAGAAAATCTATCTTTCACTCTAACAAAAACACCCTGCATTTGGTGTAATAATATTAAACCCAGTATGCGCAATTGAATTTGTTATTTAAAATTATAATTTTTATGCCATTAACTTCAAAACGGATCTTTTTTTTCAAAAGTTAGGTCTCGATGTCAGCTTTTTTATGCCATAAAAAAGATTTAAAACCTGGTTTGGCTATTTTTGCATTTGTTCAAAACCCAATAAAAAAAATGAATTTTTTCGGCCATTTTGAAAAATTTAGAATTTCTTTTATCGGATCATAAACAAAATTTTAATTTTAATTTAGGAGAAAAAAGGGTTTATTTTGGTTAAACATTTTTTTAAATGGCCAATAAAATTAATTTCGTCGAAACCTAACTTTTGAAAAAAAAGATCCGTTTTGGACTTAATGGCATAAAATGACGGCCAATTAAAATTTTATATAACAAATTCAATTGCGCACACTGAGGTCAATGATATTGAACCAAATTTTCAGGGTGTTTTCGTTCGAGTAAAAGGCAGATTTTCTGAAAGTTTTAATCTAATCGGTTCACCCAGCGTCTCTGGGCAGCAAAATGAAAAAAGTACGATTTTTGGCCACTTTTGTAGGTCATGGTTGCGCTTCTAAGACCTACAGTAAACATAGATTTGTAGAATATTTAATTACAAAGATTCTGTTTTTTTTTGTCCCAATATATAAGTAATAATATTTATTTTTTTATTTTTTATTTTCCTATATATTTCGAGTTATTCACATTTTTATGCTGAAAAACGCGGTTAAAAAAATTAAATTGTAAATAACAATTGAAGCACAGGGTTTTTGAAGTACAAAATATTTTTGGATACTCCTTAACACTTCCTAACAGAATTCAACCATAAAATTGCTTATGGAAAAAGTTCCACTTCAAATTCTATTTTGACTGCATTAATTAGAAGGCGCGCACGAATTAGCATTTCACTTGGAACATTGGATAAGTGGTTGGATTTTCATGAAATCTTCTGTATTGTGTTTGTATTATTATCTAGAAAAAAGCCCCTAACTTCGATTTTACCACTCTTGTTCAGAAATTGTTGGAAACAATAACCTTGTTGTTAATTTGCAAAAGACGAGCAAAATAAAACAATACAAAAATTTCCGTATTTTTTGATAAAAATTAACGACTTTTTACTCATAAAATTTTTGAAAAAACGCGTAGTTTCCGAGATACAATGAAATTTTTCAAAAAGGGAAGAACGGAAAAAATCCGAAAAAATTCATGTAAGCATATTTTTAAAATACAAAGCTTTTTTGCATTATCGGTTTTCCCGTAAAAGGCATACCTGCATAGTTTTCCCTTAATTATAAACAATTTTTGTCTCTAATAATTTTTTTAAAATGCATATTTTTCGAGATACTAGCATTTGTGAGTAAAATAATTGTAACTTTTTCCACCAAAAAATGCTCATATCTCGAAAAATATGCATTTTAAAAAAAAATTACAGATAGAAATTGTTTGCAATCAAATTAATGTTCTACTATTATGAATTTTTTCTGATTTTTAAGAAAACATTTTTTCAGTGATTTTTTCTCAGTTTTTGCGACGGTCTTTGATATTTCTTTAGGTAGGTTGTTCCGGAAAACCTCACAGGTATGCTTTTTCTGGAAAAATCAGTATAGAAAAAAAGTTTTGTATTGTAAAAATATATTTACGTAAATTTTTTCAGATTTTTTTAATAAAATTTTGATTTTCCCTCCCTCCTTTCAAAAATTTCGAATTAATGAACCTTGGAAAATTTGCGTTTTTTTAAAAAATAACGAATAAAAAGTTATTCTTAGCAAAGAATACGGAAATACGTATTTTTGTGATATTAGTTGGTATTACTGCATTTTTCGTGGAATTAGTTGGTATTACAGAAATTTTCATGGTATTATTCTGGAATTGTGAAATTACTAAGATATTATAGTAGTATTACAATGCCAAAATGGAATTAGTGTATAGAATTTTGGCACCGGTTTACCCCTCGGGTATTTAACCATTGAACGAGTTAATATAATTCTTCTTTGTTAGAATACATGCACATTTTTGACTACATAAAAATATTTTCGCTTTGTTAATCATACAGTTATAATGATAGTATTTAATAATTATATTAAATGGTGGTAAATAAAAATTGATTAATAATAATAATAAAATTAATGTCATGTAAAATTAAGGAAAATTAAAATGTTGATTAAATTGATTCTTTAGATTAACGTCATGAATTCAAGAACACGAAAAATGCTGGAATTTTAAACAAGTAAAAGTAAAAACTTACTAGATCTAGCAAAGTATGACTCTACCAAGAGTACAAGGCAAGAAGAGCAATCAATCGCTTTGTTAGCATAAAATAATTTTTTACACTCAAATAAATCTAACATAAAAGCCAAACAGGAACTGGTGCTGAGAGAAACTCCTGGAACAGCAAAATGTACGGAAATAAAAAATAACCAAATAGAAAATAAAAAACCAGTAACTAAATTGCAGAAAGTTAATAATGAACGGATAAGACAGAGCATGGACAACGAAAATGAAAGTGTGATCGAGGAAAATGAAAATAATGACCATGAGAATTCCCAGTCCAACACAAATATGTCTTCAGGTAGTGAAGCGCCCTTCAAGTTGTAAGATGAAATTGCCATTCTGCCTATCATTGAGGAGTCTTATTTATTGCATCTAAATAAACACAATACAGTATTATGTATAATGTCGCTATGGGCTAATCAACGAACGCGTGCCGCTATGGGCTAATCAACGAACGCATTCTAAATGGCGTGTATCTGTATCTGACGAGAGCGCTACCTCATGGGAATTCTATTGAACAATTCCATATCTTTTAAGCGTTGAACCGGTCATTATTTAGCCCCTCTGAAATTTTGTGGAGGGGTTCCTTATAACAATATGTGGCAAATAGTAATAGGATACACGCAAAACGCTGTTTAGCCCAAGGATGGGCTACACAACGTCTGTGAAGGCTAAACAACATACCACTGATATCTAGTTTGGGCTTTATAATGTCCGCTTATATGTCTATATATATATATATATATATATATATATATATATGTATATGTATATGTATATGTATATGTATATGTATATGTATATGTATATGTATATGTATATGTATATGTATATGTATATGTATATGTATATGTATATGTATATGTATATGTATATGTATATGTATATGTATATGTATATGTATATGTATATGTATATGTATATGTATATGTATATGTATATGTATATGTATATGTATATGTATATGTATATGTATATGTATATGTATATGTATATGTATATGTGTATATATTGTTATTATACATGATTTGCAGGAAACAACTACTCAGCGGGCAAATACCCCGACCTGTATTGAATTACACCTTACAAATCATGAAACATTGGTAGCCAATGTCATTTGTCAACTCCCTGACCAGACATAGACCGGTTTCGAACTTATTAGCTCTCCTCAGTATGCCATAGGTCATGGAGCAGACAAATGACAGTGGCCAACCTGCTAGTCTTATACAGACTTATGTAAATGGTATAGTGGTGAGAGGTAATTGAATCCTCTCATGTGGTCTAATGCTACTATACATCAGACATCATAGATGTCTCCGTGGTGCATAGCGACTTGCCATTTTGCAAGTACCGAGAGCGGCGACTTTCAGCCCTTGGTGGACTTAACCTATATACTGTTATTATACATGATTTGCAGGAAACAACTACTCAGCGGGCAAATACCCCGACCTGCATTGAATTACACCTTACAAATCATGAAAAATTGGTAGCCAATGTCATTTGTCAACTCCCTGACCAGACATAGACTGGTTTCGAACTTGTATGATTTATTTAAGTTCTCATTGGTGGAGAGAGTAGTTCAGAATTCTGTTTTATGAAATTTTAAATTTTCATTTCTTTTTCACAAAACAGCTTCTCGACGTCCGTATGTTTTGCATGTAAACCTGCATCACTGCTACGTTGCCATATTTATTAGACAAAGAAAACATTTATAGAACTTGTCTTCTCTTTCCAAAAACTATTTGTCACGAATACTTGCTTTGATTTAGTTATGAAAATCACTTTATAGTACATTAATAATTATTATTTTCCATTATTAAGTGAATACAAGGATAAGGCAATTATCATTTAAAATGATCCAATTAATGGGAAAATGCCGAATATCGGATGGTAGTATGTGACACTACCCCTAACTAGAGATTTTAATTTAGAAAGATGGCCATATTATGAATTTAATATCTTTTTACTGTTCAGCGGCACTAGGAGTTAGATATTTTCATGGATTTTTATTCTATATCGTTCCCAGATACTGAAAGCAATTTTTTTAGCCCGAAAAACCTACAAATTCTCTAGAGTTGATATAGAATGTAAAATTCAATAATTGCCGTAAATGCCTGAATTTCCATAAATGCTTTAAAATGCAAGGAATTCTATCAATAATTCAATACTTCTTCAGTATTAGCTAGAGGAGCAGTTGTTTTGATTGATTCTCCAATAATGAGTGTTTTAAAGTAGGTACTTACCTGACTAGTTGAGTACATTAGCGTGCCCACTGCCCAGATTAGGGCAACAATAGAAAACCAGAAAATAGGTAATTTTATAGTAAATAAAAAATTGTTTAATTTATGATTTGCTTAATATATAAATAATAATGTCTAGTTGAAAGCAATGTTCAGGAAAAATGCGTGTATAGGTGTGTGTATATATGTGACCGTCCTAGCGCTGAAATCAATTCAGCGATCTCGGTTAAATTCGATATCTTGAATCTTTTACAGACTTTCCTATGAGTTTATTTCATTATTCACATACTCTTAAAATTCAGGGTCGTTTATTGATGCTAAAATACCGAAAATTTCGATATTTTCAAAACGGCTGTACCGACTTGGCTTACACTTTTTACTTTAATAGTACATTAAAAACCTAACCCCATGCCGTCAGTTATTTTTACTGAAAAATTCACGAGGGCAGTTTACTGATGCGAATAGAAAATCTCCAATTTCGTCGAAAATCGCCTAATTATTTTGTTTTCATTTTGTGCCTTATTAGTATATTACAAACCTAACTATATTATTCGCCGTTTTCTTAGAAAATTCACATAAGGGTAGTTCACTCATGACAAAATATCGAAAATTTCGGTTTTCTCGAAAACAGCTCAAACGATTTTACTAGAAACTTCATAAGTTAATAGTACATTATAAGTCTAATAATATGGCGCAGTTTTTTCCTGAAAAAAAAACACAGAAAGGTAGTATATTATCACGCGAACAGCGTGGCGGTACCATTAATCAGTTTTTTTAAAATTTAATTGACATGCACCGATAACCGTTTCTATATTATGAGAGGACTTGCCATTTTATAGGGGTGGATGCTACCCCTCAGGGATGGCAGAAAACCCAGAAGATCAAGCTGAGTATATTCTTTATAAAATTTTGTATATAAATTTATAGTTATACAAATTCACTATTAAATAATATTGATGGAAATCATACTGTTTGTGGAGTACATAAAAGATTAGTTAAATAGAAGAAAAATAAATACATATTTTTTGACAATGCTTTATTTAAACTGAAAAGTTTCTCTAAAAAGACAAAAAAAATATAAATCTGTTTATACAGGTAACAAAACTAAAAATGTCTGATGTTCCGAGATTTAAGTGAAACATACGGGGTGTCCCCGGATGAGGTTACCTATACCACAAATATGGACCAAAATTTCAATTTTTAGACAAAAAGGTACTTAAAAGAAATTGCTTGTTAGAAAAATAAAATTTGTGTGATGATCAATGTAGAAAACTACCCCCTCTTCCTTGCTGTCTGTCCTAGGCATGCGGGGATTCGTCGGATCGGGAATTTTATGGGAATATCAGGGAAACTAACCATTACTAAACCTCAGTTGACCTAAGCAATCCCCTAGGGTTGAAACTACCCTAGTCGGAACACCGAAAATCACTCGGAATTACGGTGGTGGTGCTATTTTCACACCACCCTCTCGTAACAACCCCCAAATCTAAAAATTTAATATTTGAAAAAATTTTGCTAATAAATTTATTTAAATGTATCAAGTATGTGAGGTCGCTGATAACAAATCTAAGGTCAAAATTAAAAAATCAAAATAGCCAATATGTTAGTTGGAATTTTATCTGAAGCAATAAGTACCTACTAGAAAATGGCGAAACAAATTGAGCATTTCGTTAATGCTGTATATTAACGAAAAACAGTAAAGTATTTATGAATATTTTTTTTATTACTAGTTAATTGCAATAATATTGGCAACGTTTTTATTTAAAAAAATGTGAGGGCACATTGTTTCATTCATAACTTTTCTTTTTATGCTACAGAAACATTTGAAAGCTTATCCTTATTAATAATCATTCATTTTGGTCGTTTTATAACAGCATTGTTGTTTACACAGTTTTGTTTATTAATTTTTGTTTTGGCTATATTGAAAGTTAAACATTGTCCTAAAAATATTATTTTATTAATCCGCGGCGCACATCTTTTCTTTAAAAACCTTTCTTTTATTATTACACGCGACTGTATCTAGTAAGTAAATAAAATCGACTTTCGAACGATTAGTAGCCTGCTTATGTCCGATTATCAGAGGAATATCCACGGCATTTCTTTTTACTTCCACGTCCAGTGGAGGAAGTATAATAACGCAAAAAATGTTTTTTTAATTATTGAAATGGGCTTAAAATGTCATGAAACATCAAGATTTCAAATTTGAGCGAAAAAAATTTCTGTCTGTCTGTCGGTCTGTAACTTTTTGTAAATTTGGTACACTTATGTATTATAACGAGATCTGGAACTAGATTATGTTTTGATCTAATTCTGTTGAAGGGTTCGGGGTAAATGGGGTAAAAAGGGTAAATAGACAAAGCAAGCAAGATAAAATTACAATTTAGGGCATGTACGAAAAGTCAAGGTCAAGGTCTATATTTTTCTAGCATCAGCCACCTCTCACTATCACCCCCAATACCATCCCCCATACTATTATGAAAGGAAGTAACAAAAATTAAAATGTGATTTAGTGCATAAAAGAACGAAACATGTCAAAAATTTTTTTTGGCGTTAGCTACCCCCTCTACCACACCCATTGCCACCCCCACCCTATTATTGAAGGGACTAAAAAGTTAAATTGGGATTTAGTATGTTTACGAGAACCAATGGGGGGCTCTAAAATTCATTTTGGCATTAGCTACTCCCTCTACCACCTCCCTATTGCTTAAGGCAATAAAAAATTTAATTGGGATTTAGTGTGTGTATGAGAACAAATAAGGGCCTCTAAAAATTTTTTGACATTAGCCACCCCCTTTACCACCCCACCCTATTATTAAAGGGAGTAAAATGTTACATTGGGATTTAATGTATATAAGACTTATTGACTGAAATGGATAATTCATTTTTTGTTATCAGTTTTATTTGTGCTCGAGCATATATATGTACCGGGTGTAATAGGATCATGGTACAACTCCTTTTTCCTTTTGTTTTGAGGATAAATAATTAAAATTTGGAACATCCTGTATACTTAATAAATGTAATTTTTTGACATAAATGACATTTTTTCACATCTGGTTTCACCAGAAGTGACACTAAGTTTTTATTTTCAAATGGGAACACTCTATATATTATTGCATTATTGAATTCTACATAATTTTCTGAATCCAATGGTACCACATAAGTGATATTTCAAACGTCAATATTTATTTTAATTTAATTTTTAGTTATCCATTTAAGTGTGCTATACCTATTCCGATTTATTCTAATTGGTCAGTGTAATGCTAGAAAAATCCAAATCCCGTCTAAAGTACTAAATTATGTGATTTATGATTAAATAAAATTCATCCAAATGGACAAAATACATTTTTTTCAAATGGAACCATATTGGTACCGTAGTACCATTTATTACTATTATTAATAAGGAATTCATTCATATACTTTCTTAAAATGTGCGATAAATACAGTAAAACCGCTGCCCAAGGAATCACTACTTCCACATCCAGATTTTGTATCCAAGTCGTATGCACAATAAATCCCAATGTAATATTTTATTCCCTTTAATAATAGAGTGGGGGTGGTAGAGGGGGTGGTAAAGGAGGTAACTAATGCCAAAATAAATTTTAGAGACCCTTGGTTCTCGTACACACATTAAATCCCAATTTAATTTTTTACTCCCTTTAATAATAGGGTTGGGGTGGCCATGGGGGGTGGTAGACGGTTTAGCTAACGCCAACAAATTTTTTTTAGACGTTTCGCTCTTGTATACTCACTAAATCACATTTTATTTCTTTTACCTATTTTAATAATAGGGTGGGGGTGGCAATGGGGATGATAGAGGGGGTAACGCCAAAAAAATTTTTTTAGACGTTTCGTTCTTGTATACCCACTAAATCACATTTTTATTTTTTTTTAACCCTTTCAATAATAGGGTGGGAGTGGCAATGGAGGTAGTAACTAATGCCAAAATAAATTTTAAAGGCCCTTGATTCTTGTACACACACTAAGCCCCAATTTAATTTTTTATTCCCTTTAGTAATAGCGTGGGGATGGTAGAGGGGGTAGCTAATTTTTTTTAAGACGTTTCGTTTTTGTATACACACTAAATCACATTTAATTTTTTTCGCTCCCTTTCACAATAGTGTGGGGGTGGTATTGGAGGTGATAGTAGGGGGAGGGGTGGCTGATGTCAAAAAAAATTTTGAGACATTGACTTTTCGTACATGCCCTAAATTTCAATTTTATGAACTCTTACCTTCTTGTTTTGTCTATTTACCATTATTTACCCCATTTACCCCCCCAGCCCATCAACGGAATTAGATGGGGGTAGTAGTACCAATTTTCAGCAACTGCAGTTAATTCTAGTTTATGCACATTTGTTCAACTCATAACGAACATTTTCGTATTTTTGTTGGTTCTCATAGGAGAAACAGCAGTGTAGCATCCTAATTCCATTTATCTTCTCTCTATTGTTAACCTATATGCGGCGTTGTCAGATTTGCGGTCGCTTGATGAAAGCACCGCGTATCTCAACATGATATACTCCAGAACGCCGATAGCGCCACGGTCGTAGGAAGTTCGAACTATAAATGTATATAAATTTTGATTTGGGTGTAATATGACGCCAGTCTAAATTAAAGGTCACGGCACCGTGATGAGCCACAGATGACAGAAAAAATTTCTTGCAGTGTTGTAATCCGACGTCCGAATATCGGATGTGCGATAACTACCGGACGTGAAATTAAATGTAAATGCATAATGTATGGACATCTGATTGACGGTGGTATATAAATATATATATATATATATATTGTTAAAACAAAGTTTCAAAAGAAACAATTTTATTAAGAAAAATATATTTTAGTACAAATTATCGATGTGACTACCACGAAAGTTGCTTAATGAATAATTAACAATCTTATAGTATAGTACGTGCCCAAAAGCAGTTGCCGAAGCCGTGACCTAGGAGGAGATTTATTGGTGTTTTGGCTAGTTCTCCAAATATTGGCGCTGAGTAGACCAAGGTCTCTAACATTCGGCCATCCTGACCTGGGCACGTCCCCGGGCCCACCTGCGGCAGCACCTAAACAAAAACAAAACCACAACAGCAATTGATGTTTGAACAACTCATTTAAAATTTTTCTTTATGCAACAACTTGGAATGAATTTGGATACGTCGCTAATGGACTCAACAGGTTTTAATCTGGAGTGCCGGTTTGGACTAGACAGGGGTCAACCAACTTGTTCACAGGCACCGACGACCCAAGAGGCTCGACAGGGTTTAATCTGGAGCAGGGTCATCAGTTATCCTGGATTTAGCAGGGACCATGCTGGAGTACGCAAAGATTCAACAAATGCACATAAAAAAATCAAGTGGATAATAAATGACTCGATTGTACAGCTCAGAGGCCTTATTTACTTTAGTTACCATCCAGCTCAGAGGTCTATGCTGTATAAATAAAATAGACGTGTCTGTTGGTATAATTGCACAACTCAGAGGCCTATCTACAGCTAACAGGCGTGTTTGGCATTTAATATGTATTGCACAATTCAGAAGCCTACCTACAGCGGACAGGCGTGTTTGGCATTTAATATGTAAACAAAAACTAACATTTCATAAAATAATAATAAAAATAATAAACACAGTGTCTAAGATACTGGTAAAAGAAGTGAATAAATAATTTACTCACCATTCTATGGTGCAGCTTTAAATAGTTTTAATCTATCACTGGCGATTACCCCTCGAAGTCGTCTGCGATCTTTGGAGAGAGACTGAACGTAATAGCGATCATTTGGTAATACGGCCGTCACACAGACTGGACCCATATATTTTTGGACCAACTTGCCACTGGTCAATCCTTTAATAATTGGTGATTTCTTTACCATAAGCATGTCGCCTTTCTTGAATTTAATGGCCGCTAAGCGATTCTTATTATAACGTTTCCTCATTGCCTTTGCGGTTTTGTTGATATTACCCAAAGCCTTAATTCGATTTCCGTTGAGCCCTTTATGTCTGTCTGAGTCAGCAGGTATGTTTGTTAACTCGATATCATATTTAAGCCGCGGACGAAACCCGTATAAAAGTTCAGATGGGGATTTACCCATAGTTGAATTTAAGCACATATTTATTCCACATTGTACTTCAGGAATTTTATGCTCCCATCAACCATGATCGTCTCCAATAGCAGCCGTTAAAGAATTAAGAATGGTCCTATTGAACCTTTCAACTTGACCGTTACTTCTGGGACTTGCTACAGCGTTTAGTACGTGTTTGATATTTTCTGATGTACAAAAAGTACGCATTTCATTATTTGCAAAACCTTTCCCTCTATCTGTTATTATTCGAGTAGGATTTTCACAAAATTTTATAAGGAGTTTTAAACAGTTGATTACATGTCTTGAAGTAGTATCTTTGACAGCTTCCATCCAAGTAAACTTAGTAAATGCATCAACCACAACCAACAGATAACTGTTACCATTTGGACTCTTGCAAAAGGGTCCTAAGTGGTCAAGGTGCAAGGTATGGAAGGGTCTATCGACTTTCTTGATAGGATGTAAGTAACCACGCCTTTTTCCTGTTGGCGTTTTTGCACATTGACATGGTATGCAGGCATTAACGTATTTAGTCACAAATTGTTTTATTTTTGAAAACCAATATTTCTGAGAAAGGGCCTCCAGCGTTCGTTTTGGACCAGGGTGGCCATTGTCATCATGATATTGCTTAACTAATCCCCAACGAATATCTTTTGGTACGAGAAACTTGACTTTATCATTAATTACTTTACAAATTTTGTCTTCAACCAGTTTGTAGCATCTTACTGCTGTACCCTCTTTGATTTGACGTTTTATCATTTCGCATTCATCATCTTGAGTCTGAGCACACTGCAACCAGTCAGTGTCTTGTATTAAGTTGATTGTCACAAATTTTCTACTGAGGGCGTCCACATGTTGCATTTGTGCACCTGGGCGATAAATAACGTCAAAATCATATTCCTGTAATTCTAGCCACCATCTTCCAACTCTCGGGGTCAAGTCTTTCTTAGTCCATGTAAGCCTTAATGCATTGCAGTCTGCCATAATAACAAATTTGCGTCCATAGAGGAAATTCATAAATTTTCGTAACGCTATGACAACAGCTAATGTTTCTAACTCATAACTATGATATGACGATTCGCATGCGGAAGTTTGCTGGCTCATGTACGCGACGGGCTTTAGACTACCATCAACTTGCTTTTGTAATAGTACAGCTCCAAATCCGTCCTTGCTGGCATCAGTATGCAACTGTGTCTCTAATGCTGGGTCATAAAGAGCTAATACTGGACCTTGGCTTAATTCTTTTTTGAGTAAATTAAATGCCTTTTCTTGAGGCTCTTCCCAAGCCCAAGGGGTGGATGTTTTGGTCAGCAATGGGTTTGGCCTTTTTAGCAGTCTTTAATGTACTTGCGAAAATATGACGTCAAGCCTAAAAACTTTCTAACATCATGTGCATTTTGAAGAGGTGGGAAATTTAAGACTGTCTCCACCTTCTGCGGTGATGGTTTTATTTCCCCATGGCTTATAACAGAACCTAAATACTCAACTTGTGTTTGCAAAAATGAACATTTTTCTTTTCGAAGAGTTAGTCCTGCCTCTCGGAATACCTTCAGCACTGTCTCGAGTCTTTCGAGTCCTTGTTCTACTCCGTTGGAAATGATCAAAATATCATCGAGATATGCAAGGGCATATGAAAATCTCAAATGTCCAAGGATTTCGTTGACGGCCCTTTGGAATACAGAAGGGGCGTTAGTTAAACCAAATGGAACCCGTTTGTACTGGTAATGACCATCTGGAGTCACGAATGCAGTATATTTTTGACTTCCCTTTTCTACGCGCAGCTGATGATATCCGGAAGCCATATCTAAGGTTGTAAAGCAATTGTGTCCAGCCAGTCGTTCAAGCTGATCCTCGATTCGTGGTAGGGGGTAGTGGTCTTTTTCAGTTATCGAGTTGAGTTTTCGATAATCAACGCACATTCTCATTTCGCCCGATTTCTTTTTTACGAGTAAGATAGGGCTCGCATATTCTGATACAGTTGGCTCATAATATCGTTGTTTAAAAGATCAGCGACGATATTTCTTACCAATTCCCGTTCGTGGTACGAAAGGCGATACGGTCTGTAGCAGACTGGTACAGAAGCGGTTAGTTTAATTTTCATTTCAATAGATGTATTTCCCAATTCGGAATTATTGGCGGCAAAGCATTTTTTATATTTTTCTAAAATATTATTTAAACGCATATTTTCATTTTTGGTTAAGGCCAAAGGTGTTACAGGTACTTCAGTACTAGACTGCTCCGAAGAGATTCCCCGTGCCACACATTGCCCTTCTTTTATAACCGTACTAACGTGGCTAATGCTTAGTACTGTCAGTACTCCTAAATTATTATAAAACTGAACAGTTTTCTCAGGAATAATAAGAGATATACCATTATGGGTTCTGAGAAATTTGTAATTAATGATCCATTTGATACTTCCGACTTAACAATAATCTGGTTAATACCTGGCACAAGGGTTGTATTCCTATCAGTATAAATTGCCATTTTCTTATGCATTTCCGCAACATTATACGATAATAAAGGATTCTCCTCATAAAAATTTAACTTATCTGTTGTTTTGACAACATAGATATTTGGTGATTCCGTAAAAGGTCGACCAATCAATAAATCATAGGTCTGGCAATTATTGCTGACAACATAAATTGGGACCTCGCGTGATACATCATCGATTGTTATGTTAGCTACTACGTGACCTATAGTTCGTACTACAGCCCCTCCATAACCTTGTATGATTATATTTTTCTGTTTGTCAATGGTCAACTTCAGTTCCAAAGCTTTTTCTAATTTTATTATATTACATGCGCTGCCAAAATCGATATACGCTTGCACAATTTCATTGTTTATTTTTGCTTGGACATGAAATTTAGCATCATCTTCGGTGACTAAGTTTATTTTTGCTTTTGGTTTGAGTTTGAAACACATGTCACGACTGTGTCCTAATTTATTGCAATAATTGCACTTTATTTGTTTAGAAGAAAAGCAATTAGAAGTTGAATGTCCCTGTTTGCCACATTTAAAACAATGATTCAGTTGTCGGCGTTTAGAATAATTTTTATCGTCTTGATATTTCATTTTAGGCAGCTCGCCTCGAGAGACGACGTAATTTGTTTCTGTTAGAAAATGTAACAAACTCTCCGTAGTGTGACATTTTGCTGCGTGTGCGCTGGCATTGATCAAATTATTATTTATGGTGAAAATTATGACATCAGCTATAACTTGATCTGGTAAGCTACAGTGTTTACCCATACGCAATTTTTCATAATAAAATGAAATTAAATCTTGATTCGGATTGCGTTCAATTGTCACAAAATCTTTTAGTTTTACGGCAATGCCCTTATAAACAGGAAATGCGGCTCTCAACTCGTCTTCCCAGTCTTTCCACGAAACAGACGTTTTCGCTTGACATTCATACCATGATTTGGCGTGCCCGGCAAGTCGCGATGTCACACAAAATATTTTAGCACGATCATCCCAATTGTATAAATTACCAATTGAATTTATTTTATCAATCCATTTATCGATTGTCATTCCCTCGGTAGTACCATCAAACAGAGGTATTAATTCAAATCGACCAATATATCGGGAAGCATTGAATTCGCGCAAAACCGGAGAATTTTGTGGCTCTCTCGGCGGCGGCGTATATGACCGCGAGGTTGACGGTAGTGGTACCTACCGCGAGAGGTAAGTGTCTCACCGAGATTTCACTCCGCGAAATGGAACTATGCACTTGACTTTCCAACTGCTCAAGTCTGTGTTTCAACACGTGGAAATCTGAGTCTCTATCTCGTGAATCGGTACGATCGTCGGATTTTTTTTGAACTGGTATGATGACGCCGAGAACGAGATCGCCGCTTTGAATGATTTAAATCGTTCATTGTTTGAACTTGAACTTGACAACAGACAGACAAAACAAGCTAATAGGAAAGGCTTGGGTACTCACCGCTTGATGCAGGTGTCAGATTCACTCACAAATAGTTTATGGCACCACGGGCACAATGAGTCATCCCTCACTTCTGATTTGTTAAAACAAAGTTTCAAAAGAAACAAT
Source organism: Leptura quadrifasciata (assembly GCA_963675555.1). NCBI lineage: Eukaryota > Metazoa > Arthropoda > Insecta > Coleoptera > Cerambycidae > Leptura > Leptura quadrifasciata. The sequence continues at coordinate 49,039,939 of OY776679.1, forward strand.
TTTATTAAGAAAAATATATTTTAGTACAAATTATCGATGTGACTACCACGAAAGTTGCTTAATGAATAATTAACAATCTTATAGTATAGTAGTAAAGCAATTATCGCCAAGAATGAATTGTATTTGAGGAGCAATAGTATACACAATAATTCAATGGTTGTCCTCACTGCTTGTGGGACGGAGACTCTCTTCAGGGGCGAGTTCTCTGATTCTCTGAATACTTACAGTGTGAGTAGCAATCAAACGCACAAATGGGTAGAACAATTTTTAATATAAGCAAATAAGTGGCATTTACGACATTAATATGGAAAAGGTAAAGAACAAAAGAACAAACAAATGAAATTTTAAATGGTACATACGCAGTGAATAAATAAACAACTTAAAACTAACAATATAAATAAATCAGTGTGTACTGTTGTAGTACGAGCTCTCTTTACTTTTTTTTTAACATGTGCACACTATACCTCGTGATTCCAGCGAAGTTTTCCTCGACCATCGAACCAATTTACGGGCCAACTACGGCGCTTTGCTTCTTCCTTTTCACAGATAACTCCTTGGTTCGGCTGTTCCTGTCACTTGTCGGTATAATCGGTGCACTATTTATTTACTATTGTGATGTTTATGTGAAATTATATATAATTGGATTTATTTTATTACTTTCAGATGTCTATTAAACAAATTTAATTGAAATGCTTTATAATTATGTGAAACATTGAAATCTTTATATATTTACATCAAATTCGCAACTTGTCAACCTTGACGTTACTAAAAATTTTCTGAATCTTGAAAATTTGAATTTAAATTGCAGAACAAAACGAAACGCGTCTATCTCCTATAAAATTGAAAGTTCTCTCCTTTTGGCATTATTTCCATAGAAACGGTAAATTTGAAGGATCTTGACCTCCTATAATTGACAAATTTTTAACTCTCACATTCTTTTTTGCGTTTATTTAGCTTATTTTTGAATAAATTGGATTTATTTTATAGCTGAAGGCTCTTTATTTTTGTGTCCTGAACGATTTGATATGCAATTTAATACTCTAAAAGTTTTTTTAAACAATTTAAATTTTTGACTATTTTCTTATATTCTACTTAAAATTAGCTATTTATACTACTTATATTGTTTGAAACACCTTGCCTACATACTATTACAACCTATTCTATACGTCTAGTAGCTACAAAGCCTGATTTCTTAAAATTAATTAATAATGTTTTTCTAGGGAGTGTCATAACCCAAACTATGTCCACAACTTTTTTAATACACAGTCTCTACCTATGAAATATACCGCAAAACAGACTGAGACCTGTGGATTGAATGTCTATTACATTTGAAGTTCAACAAATATTTTGTGTGAATTTTACTGGTGAAGCTACGCTGCTCAAATCACCTGCGCAGAAAATATCCTGAAAAACTACTAAATGTCCACGTAGTTTAAGAGCTGCTACACACTACATTTAGTCAAGGTTTGTACCTTTAAAGTTCTCAAATAGTTTTCTTAAATTACTAACTCACTTTTTTGTAAAGTTCATATTAACACTCAAATGTCAAAATTTCTAATTTTTTTTAACAAGTTTTTTCCAAATATTTTTCTTTAAACCAGGTCTGTGGCCCGTTTTTTACTTTTAATAGTGTTCATTCACTTAGTTTAATGGATTGTGTTGTTTTCAAAAGGTATTTATTCGAGTAATTTGTAATAATAATATTTGTCTCAGATCTACCGTTTCTCTGCGGTGGCAAGAAAGGGCTTGGAGCTTTATTTCACTAATTGAGCTGAATTTCCATATCCAGAAGCAGCGTATGAGTACTTCAATGGAGTTTATATTTAGTTTTTCCCATTTTGGGCTTTCACGACCCCTGTGGGATATGATTTATAAGGTACTTCAGGGGCGTAGCCAGGATTTTTTTTTGGGGGGTGTTTTAGGTAAATCGTACAATATGCGCCGCAGGCGAAAATTTTTGATTTTTCAAGGTCAAACGTTCTAAAATGATATTTCACAGGCAAGTACAGCATTTTACATAACTGAAGAGTATGTTTAAATATAACTTGTACGGTGCAAATACTAACGACAAATTCTGGGGCAATGATGGATTTCAAAAATTGATTCGCTTTCGATGATGTTTCCATATCTGATACCGTTGATAGCTCTTCTAAAGTTTCCACAATAGGTACAATGATTTCCTTAAATCTTAAAAGACCATCATGATTTTGAACCCATCTTGTCTCACACATAGAAATCAATTTATTCCATCGTACTTTTCTTTCAAAATGTGGGTCCTTTTGGCAGATATATTCATAAATGCACCTACAGATTTTATGGTTCCAAAACAATTTCATATATGTTGAACCTGGCTAGCATGACATATCGCAAGATTTAGGGAATGGGAGCTGCAATGAACATAAAGAACACCTGGATGCTTTTTACCAATAACGGCCTGAACACCTTTAAAACGCCCGCTCATAGAATTTGCACTATAATATCCCTGTCCAAACATGTAGGAGAAATTAATATTTAAAATATTTAATGTTTCCAATATTTTATTTGCTATACTTTCCCCCGTGGTTTCTACTAGGCGGGGTACATATCCTAGAAAATCCTCACGTAATACAAAATTATTTACCTCTTGTTCAATATAACGTATGCAAAGTGTCATCTGTTCTACTCCTGAAATATCGGTCGTTTCATCAGCTAATACCGAAAAACATTTGGCAGCATTTATTTTTTCACACAGACCATTTTGAATTATTTCTCCACAAATGTTTATTAGTTCATTTTCTATGGGAGGACTTGTGTACATAGCATTTTTCGGCGCACTACTGAAAAGGCGTTTTAAATTCTTCTCAGCACTCAAAACACGCATTCTCAACAAAGCACGAAAATTTCCATCATTTGTAAGTGGCTCTGGAGCATCAAACTGTAGTGGTCCCGAATCTGAATGCCCTCGTAATGCCAACTCTTGTCATCCGCATAGTTTGATTACATCAATTACAGCCATATGTCTTAGTCTGTTTTCGGTGGCGATTTTGTGTCTAGAACCGTCCAGAGTATTTCTTATATCAGGAAGTTCTTTTTTATAGGCATGAATAAAATAATCACCTTTCAGAACATTACTAATATGATATTGAGTGGTGGAATGATCTTTATATTTTTCTATGGCTTCATGCCATTTGTTAAACGGCACAGCGACAAACGGCAGTAACATCAGATTTTGACCTTTAGCTACAGAGTCACAATTACTTGAAAAAACAACACACAACTTACATAACGCACCGCCACCCGCACATTGTGTATACACTAGCCACGGGAACCGTTGTAACCAGTTAACTTGAAATTTTAAACTTCTTTTCTCGCTTACAGGAAACGTAAAATTGGCCTCGGGAATCCATGGAGATGTTAAAATTCTATATTTAATATCATCTTGCAAAGACTTATTAATGTAAACGCCAACATCGTAAATGTTAACTTGTTTGTCGGTGTCAGTCACGACAGTCACAGGAATCTGCTGAAATTTTGAACTGGTAGGAATATCAGTATCCTCTTCGACTTCTTCCCTCGTGTTACTTTCATTCTCATTTTTTGACTTCTTCGGTTGAAAGAAATTCGATAACAGAGTTTGCCTTTTAGCCATTATTTCATTTAATCTAGTTTTGTACTTCAATGTAGTGTAAGTTAGGTTTTAGGTTAGGTTAAAACTGAATAAACCTCTAAACTCTGGTTGTAGTGGTTGTTATGTCTACTACGTTTTAACCGCCGCGGGAGGCGGGAGTGCATAGTTGCTAAATGATAAATAGATAAATCAAGATCTTACTGGTTCAAGCAGCCTCAGGCACGTATCACATCACATTTTCTGCTTCTGTGCTGCTGTTAGGTTGTTGTTAGATTTTGCTATTACAATTTACTACGTAAATCGAAAATATGCCGACCCACCTCAAGTAACATCAAAACTTACTGGGGTATAATAGTTTTCGACTTTGGCTTTGTATTGAGATCCACTCAAATTTTCGGTCATCACTTTTTAAAATTAAAATTTTAAATATTAACTAACTTTCCAGTTTTCACGGCCACAAGAAAAATTCCGTGAAGGATAATTATAGGGGGTGTTTGAACACCCATATCACCCCCCCTGTATACGCCCTTGAGGTACTTAATCACATTTTATTATAATTATTCTATTTTACATAAATTTTTAAGTTGCATTTAGTTTTGTTTTATCCATCTGCAACGTTATTCATTTTTAAAGTTTTATATTGAACATATAAGTAGGAATGATCTCCTGAAAATCTTGTAAGGTAAAAGAAAATGTAAAATTTTGATTTTTAATAAGACATTTGTGGTATTTTGTACCAGTATTTGTTTTTCCTTTAGGATGTGATTTTTTTTTTGAATTGATACTGTATTGCTGTGTAAATACCATAATATTATATATATATAATGTGCTGTTCTACTTTTTATTGTACTTAATAATTTGCAGTACTAATCAAACCTTAACTTGCTTATTTCCAATAGATAAAAAAAAACTTTAAAACCAAAAGATCAAATTAAAATCTCTTACCTTTTGATCCGAAAGTATATCAAAATATTTAATGGGCCGGCTAGCTTATCTTTCCCTTCAGGAGCAGGTTCAAATTCAGTTCATATTTAAAATGAAATTTTTATTAAAGTAAAATTTTTAATCTGATATAAATAATTTATTTTCTTTGATATTTAGATAATTTAGCTTTATAACAGGTTCGAAAGTCTAATAAGTACACTATTTAAATTTTAATATACGACCTTGTCCAAAATTAAACACACAAAACCTTCCTTCTTCGTAGCTACACACTTCTCTTTCCAAATCCAACAATTCTCCTTTCATTAATTCTTCACCTTATCTCGTCCTTATCTCCTCTGCAACTCCAAACCACAATAACACCTCTACCTTCTTATTTACAGTCTGTTTTTCTCTTCTTCGCTGATCTCCGCAATTTCTGACTTTCAATTCAATTTAAAAATTCTTAATCCTTGTTTTTTATTTTTCTTCTTCACTCCCTAATTTTCACTTGGTCTTTTTTTTTCTTAAATTTGTTTTTCCAATTTTACAACCTCTCTTTTATCTGTTGTTTGTTGTTCTATCTCACTAAATATCAAAGTATCCAAAATAAACAAAACAAAACACCATATGAATTTTGATTAATTTCATGCCAAACATAACCTAACTTAAACCTCCTTGTCGTTCTCCAGGAAAAGATTTACCAACTATAAAATAAAATTTCCTACTTAAAAGAAATGCCATAATGACTTAAATGTCAGAAATTATTTCAACAACAACTTAATAACTCAGGAAAACATTTACCAACTGTAAAAATAAAATTTCCTACTTAAAAGAAATGTCACAATGACTTAAATGTCAGAAATTATTTCAACAACAACTTAATAACTACTAACGTAGATGTCAGTATCAAACTTACTGTTGACATCAAATAAAAACTTTAAAACTATTAAAATAACTCTAAACAAGTATTAACATTCTAAAACACATCTTTCGGATCTTTAGCTAATTTAAATAAATTTTGAAAACCATCTAAAGGAAATAAACAAATTCAAACCTTGATTCATCTTCGTAATCGTCCAATATGCAAATACATCGCATTTCCCTCCCCAAATTATAAGCTTTTACTTATGTAAAACTGTTTAATTTTATTCAATTATGCCGTATTTGCAAAATACTGTATTTATCATCAGTTTTGTTGTGTTTTCTTTGTGTGTTTTAATTTGTCAATATGTATGGATAAATCATTTCTATGTGAAATTTACCTCTTATGTTTTCATTATTCATGTTTTTTAGCTCATACGTATTTTCATTTAAAACCCTGTTTATCATATATGGTCCTTCATATGGATATTGCAATTTAGCACATATATTCCTGTCAATTTTTGATACCTTCAGACTTTTAATTATTACTACATCACCTTGTTTATAAACTATCTGTCTTTTAATTCTCTTATTTTCTCTATCTTGATACTTCTTTGCATTTCTTTCTAATCTGGCCCTTACTTGATTTCTAACTTGTTCTAAATTTATTCTTGACTCAAACTCCCATGGCCTGACAGGTGTAACGCCAAACATTACCGTTATTGGTGATACTTGAGTGATCGTACTTGGTACACTATTTATGAAATATTCTACATATGAGAGAAATGATACCCAATCAGTATGATCATGTTGTACAGTTAATCTTAAAATTTTTATTACTTCTTGAATATAACGTTCTGCAGGGTTTGCTTGTGGATGTCTAATTGTCGTAAAAATTATTTGTATTTGTTTGTCTGTCAAAAATTTCTTTAATCTGCCGTTGTCAAAATATGTCGCATTGTCAGCTAAAATTTTTCTAGGAGTGCCTACAGTTTTAAAATATTTAGAAAGTATTCTACAAACCGTATTTGTATTACATCTTTTTGTGGGATATACCTTTGTAAATTTTGAAAAAACATCAACCACAACCAGTATGTGTTTATAACCACCTTTATCCTTTATTAGATTGCTTATAAAATCAATAGCTATAATTTCTAGAGGTTGTTTTGTCAAAATACTATTTACTTTATTTCTATTTTTATGGTTTTTAATTTTTCCCAAACAACAATTGTGACATAATGAGATTATTCTTTTCGTTAATGGTAAATCGTTCTTACAAAAAAACGTTTCTCTAAAAATCATCCAAGTTTTTCTCACCCCAATATGCCCAAAATGAATATGCAAATCATTTAAAATATCTAAAGCTAATTTATCATGTATCACGTATTTCTCTTCATCCATAACTGTCTTAATGAGCATATTGTTTTTAATACTATATCCTCTATGTGAACATACACGTACTGTATTTTTAAGTTCATTCAAATATTCTTGACTTTCAATAATTTTCTCATTTGTATATAACGAATTTTCACCCAACAGAATATTTAAACCTACTATAAAATTATTTCTTTTATCAATATCAACTTGTTTATTTCGGGTAAGTGCATCTGCTGTTATATTTTCTTTACCCGGTCTATGTTTAATAGTAAACGAGTACCCTTGAATTAAAAGAGACCATCTATAAATTCGATTGTTTGCAAACCTATTTTTCATGAGTGAACATAAAGCTGGGTGATCTGTTTCAATTGTAAAATGGTTTGATGTTAAAATATAAGATAATTTAGATATAGCGTGTATTACTGACAACATCTCGAGTTCTGATGTGGAATACCTAGTTTCATACGGTTTTAAAATCCTAGATAAATAATAAATAAATACACCACAGGTAATGACGACCCCCTTTATCCCGGAAGGCTCTAGAAAAGCCTTGTGTGGGAGGGGGCTACACATTTAGAGACAAGGGACACACACCCAATATTCGTGTATAGTGAAAAAATCCCTCTCACAGTATTTTCCACTGCCACGACCGGGGATCGAACACGGAACTTTTGGGTGAGAGGCAAGTGTGCTCACCTCTCGATCATCAGTCATACAGATACAAAACATATTGGCGTTTCAATTCCATTTATAATTTGAATAAGTTCTGCCGCAACTATTTGTTCTGAAGCGTCTGTACGTAAAATAAAAGGTAAATTAAAATCTGGACTATATAAAAGTAAATTATCATGAAAATTAATTTTTAATTTGTTAAATGCTTTTTCACGTCTTCTATTCCATTCCCATTTTGTGTCTTTCCTAAGTAATTCTATTAGCGGTATTTCTAATTCTGAAAGTCGAGGTACAAACTTCTTATAATAATTTAATATACCTAGAAACCCTCTTAACATCTTTAAATTTTTTGGAGCTGGATATTCTTTAATTTCTTTAATACGTTCTTTACCTATCGATATTCCTTGTTGATTTATAATATACCCTAAATATTTTACCGAGGTATTATAAAATTCACATTTCTCTATGTTTAATTTTAAACCTGCCTCATCTAAAGCATTTAATATTATGTTTAAATATTCAAAATGTTCTTCCTCTGTATCTGAAAATACAAGAATGTCATCTATGTAATGAAGACAAAAATTTTCGTATCTATCTAAAATTGATTGCATAGCTCTAACTAAAGCAGATGACGCTGATTGTAAACCAAATGGAACTAACTTAAATTGATAGATATATCCATCTACACTAAAACCAGTATATTTACGAGAATCTACATGTAAAGGAATAAGCCAAAATGAATTTTTTAAATCTAATTTAGAAAATATGGTATTCTTTCCAATTCTATAAAGCATAGTATCTATGGTTTGAGGTGCATCAAATTGAGACTTAGTAATTTGGTTTAAATTTCTAGCATCGAGACATATTCTTATGGAATCATCCTTTTTACTCACTATTACTAAAGGATTTATAAAGTCTGTCTTTGCTGGTTCTATAATATTAGATTTTATCATATTTCCGATGTCTTCTTGTACTTTATTTCGACGTTTGAAGAGTATAGGATAAGTTTTACATTTAAACGGTTTACTTTCATCTACTATCAACTTGTGTACATAACTTTTAGCTATTCTCGGTTTGTAATTTATTAACGACATATAATTTTGTAACAATTTTCTTATTAGATTTTCATATTTAGTAGGACAATTTATCTCCAATCTTTTAGGCATTTTATAATTATTCATTTCACATGTAGGCTTATATTTTTCATCATTTAAATCATTTAAATTATTATTATTACAATTGCCTATATAACCCACTATGTTTAACTGATTTTTATTAAATATTTTCACCGCAGTACCTTTTAAAACTAATGACTTTTCCCCAAAATCTATTTTTGCCTTAAGTCGTGATAAAATATCTTCACCAATTATGACATCGAAACTCAAATTGCCAACAATTACAAACTCGCCTCTAAAACGTATCTCTTTTACTTCAAAATCTAAATTTATGATTTTATTGCATTCTGCGAATTTCTTACCATTTGCATTTAATAATTTAATTTTTGAAATCTTAGTACAATTTTTTTGATATCTCTTTTTTACTATCTATTATCTTTCCATTTATTAAACTGATTTCTGATCCTGTATCAATCAATGCTTTTAAATTTATTTCATTAACTTTAATGTTGATGATTGGTAAATTACTAATTCTATTATTATCTAAATTTGATTCATTCTCAATACCTATAAATTCTCGCATATGTCCATATGTCGTCATCCCAATTAAAACTTCCCTATCTAAAAATTTTCCCTTGGAAAATGTGAATTTACCTCTGCTATCGTCTTAATTTTATTCATGTCATTCTGTTGATCAGATCTGACATTTGTATTGTTTACCTGTCCATATCTTACTGAATCACATTTATTATCATACCTATTCTGTTCTTTATTATAATTATCATTACCGTTGTACCTCCTATTTTCATCATAATCTCTACCTTTATTTAGATTATTAAAATTTCTACTGTCATAATTTTTTTGATAATTATTATTATACCCATTTTGTTGTCTATTTGCATAATAATTTTGTCTGTTGAAATTTTGATCATTACCATCTGTTTGGTTGTATGTTTTTCTATTAAATGATTTATAATTTTTATTCCATCCCATATGTAGATCATCGATCACTCTCAAGTACTCATTCAAACCATTTAATGTCGTAATGCGTTGTGTAATGATTACTTGGTGGATGTCATCAGAAAAATGTCTTGCTAGATATTTAATCATTTCATTTTCTGTCAAGTTTGGCTCTAAGAATTTAATATTATACATTTTACGCATGACATAATTTTCCCTAGACATACCACTATTTTCTGAATATTTTCCATTAAATAAATTGAAACGAATTTTTTCCTGACAACGTTCAGACCAATACTTTTTTAATAATAACGTTTCAAATTCTTCTAAAGTTTCAAATTCAGATTCTACAATTTGATACCAAATTTCGGCTTCACCTTTTAATGAATTTTGAATTTCATGTTTTAAATTAAAATTTAAATTTATAGATTTTAGATATTGCCTTAAACGTTCTAAAAATACTTTTGGGTGGGTTCTGGAATCACCATAGAAATGATTTACCAGTGTTTGATGTTGTGTAGCATATGTGTTAAATATAGGTGTGTATGTGTCCTTCAATATCTTCGTATTCTGTTCGATCTTACCATCCTGTTCTTTTAATTGTGTTTTAATTATATCTTCTTGTTTTTTCATGCGTATATCTATTTCATTCATACCATCTACTATAACATGTTCTACTTCTACTCTTACTTCTTTTTTAAATTTACTTATCTCTTCATAAACCTTTTCTACCTTTTTCTTCTACTTTCTTAATTTTCTCGTCCCCTTTATTGTGTAACTCTACTATACTCGTTTCCAATTTCTTATTATTCTCATCCATTTTTTTGTTCATATCTTGTTTGCTTTCTTCAAATTTATTATTCATGTCTTGTTTGTTTTCGTCCATTTTTTTGTTATTTTCATCAAATTTATTGTTCATGTCTTGTTTGCTTTCTTCAAATTTATTATTCATGTCTTGTTTACTTTCTTCAAATTTATTATTCATGTCTTGTTTGCTTTCCTCAAATTTACTATTCATGTCTTGTTTGCTTTCTTCAAATTTATTATTCATGTCTTGTTTACTTTCCTCAAATTTATTATTCATGTCTTGTTTGCTTTCCTCAAATTTACTATTCATGTCTTGTTTGCTTTCTTCAAATTTATTATTCATGTCTTGTTTGTTTTCGTCCATTTTTTTGTTATTTTCATCAAATTTGTCTTCTTGTTTGTTTTCGTCAAATCTGTTCGCTATCATGTTCATTAATTGTATAAATTTATCATCATTTTGTGTTTGTTGGGATGTATCACCTTGTTGAGAAGTTTCTGGTGTTTGATTTTTATTCTCCATTTTTGTTTGTTTTCCTGATCTTAATTTCATACAAATAACACACAATTAAGAATTAATACTTTATGTACCCTTAATAAATGAAATTGTTATTGAATTTTAAAACCATGTACCACAATCAACAGTTCACAAACTTTCACCAAGACTGCACACTTTATCAAATCGACAATTTTACAATCGCCACGCGTTGGGCGCCAAATGTGCTGTTCTACTTTTTATTGTACTTAATAATTTGCAGTACTAATCAAACCTTAACTTGCTTATTTCCAATAGATAAAAAAAAACTTTAAAACCAAAAGATCAAATTAAAATCTCTTACCTTTTGATCCGAAAGTATGTCAAAATATTTAATGGGCCGGCTAGCTTATCTTTCCCTTCAGGAGCGGGTTCAAATTCAGTTCCTATTTAAAATGAAATTTTTATTAAAGTAAAATTTTTAATCTGATATAAATAATTTATTTTCTTTGATATTTAGATAATTTAGCTTTATAACAGGTTCGAAAGTCTAATAAGTACACTATTTAAATTTTAATATACGACCTTGTCCAAAATTAAACACACAAAAACCTTCCTTCTTCGTAGCTACACACTTCTCTATCCAAATCCAACAATTCTCCTTTCATTAATTCTTCACCTTATCTCGTCCTTATCTCCTCTGCAACTCCAAACCACAATAACACCTCTACCATCTTATTTACAGTCTATTTTTCTCTTCTTCGCTGATCTCCGCAATTTCTGACTTCCAATTCAATTTCAAAATTCTTAATCCTTGTTTATTATTTTTCTTCTTCACTCCCTAATTTTCACTTGTTCTTTTTTTTCTTAAATTTGTTTTTCCATTTTTACAACCTCTCTTTTATCTGTTGTTTATTGTTCTATCTCACTAAATATCAAAGTATCCAAAATAAACAAAACAAAACACCATATGAATTTTGATTAATTTCATGCCAAACATAACCTAACTTAAACCTCCTTGTCTTTCTCCAGGAAAAGATTTACCAACTATAAAATAAAATTTCCTACTTAAAAGAAATGCCATAATGACTTAATGTCAGAAATTATTTCAACAACAACTTAATAACTCAGGAAAATATTTACCAACTGTAAAAATAAAATTTCCTACTTAAAAGAAATATCATAATGACTTAAATGTCAGAAATTATTTCAACAACAACTTAATAACTCAGGAAAACATTTACCAACTGTAAAAATAAAATATTTCCTACTTAAAAGAAATGTCATAATGACTTAAATGTCAGAAATTATTTCAACAACAACTTAATAACTACTAACATAGATGTCAGTATCAAACTTACTGTTGACATCAAATAAAAACTTTAAAACTATTAAAACAACTCTAAACAAGTATTAACATTCTAAAACACATATCTTTCGGATCTTTAGCTAATTTAAATAAATTTTGAAAACGATCTAAAGGAAATAAACAAATTCAAACATTGATTCAGCAAATAACACAAACATGCAATCTTCGTAATCGTCCAATATGCAAATACATCGCAATATATATATATATATATATATATATATATATATATATATATATATATATATATATATATATATATGTGTGTATATATATATATATACCCATATATGTATCGTTGTGCAGCCCAGGATAATATTAGGTCGTTGTTGAACCCGCTACAGAGGATATTCACTAATTGTCGGTTGTGAAGCCCGATGAAATATTTTAGATATGATGCATGCCTTTCGACACACATGAGTATCCTATAACAAACTTGTCTTGTTTATTCTTATATTTCTATAAACAGTTCCCAGAAATTCATTTTTGGCTCGCCGCATCAATAACAAACTTGGGTCATTTAAATTAATAATCATAATTTCCTGTGCTGATACCGAATTCTTTTCAAAATAAGAAATTGGAATTATTTTACATTAGACATGTTTTAGTTACCGCGCTGCAGTAGTTTAGCCCGGTCTGTTCGACGTTTTAAGAATATCTTTAAAGAGTGTTGAGTGTACTCATTTAAATCATAATAATCATACGGTAAGTAAAGTTAATTATGTATATATACAGAATGTACCCAACGAAGCGATAAAGTTCAGTAAAAATTCTAAAATGTTTTTCTACAAAGTGACAAGTTCCTACATTTTAAAAATAATTTTATATATATATAGGGTGATTTACAGCAAAATGACACCGCAAAGGTAATTTTTTTAAATGAATCATGATATATATCTTTATGTTTTTAGACTTTATGAGTAAAGAAATGAATTAGGAGGAATTATTTTGCTCTAGCCAAGGGATGTACCTCAACAACGCGCACAAGAGGTATTAATTTTACTATACAGAGTGTCATTCTCACGTGTTCCTAGTTGGTTCATTTCGAAGTTCATTTAAATTGTCATGTTCTCAATTTTTTCAAATGGAACACCCTGTATTTTATTTCATTTATGAATTTCTATTTTAATTACTAACAATTTTTGTTATGGATGTCCTATTCCTAAAATCAATATTTTTCGAGAAATACGAGATTTCCAGGTTGAAGCTGTTATATTTCTTAATTCTATGATTTAACCACCTCAGTAACAGTGACTTTGATATAAAATCATAACAAGACAACTGTTATTAAACAATACGGGTTTTTGGTATAACAATACAGTCACGGCTTCTGAGATGGTAAAACCAAAATTTGAGAAATCTTCACAGCTTTAAATCCCGTATATCTCGAAAAATATTGATTTTAGGGATAGGACATCGTTAATAAAAATTGTAGGTAATCGATATGAAAATTGATATATGCAGTAATATACAGGGTGTACTATTTGAAAAAAAAATTAGAAAATGACAAATTCAATGTACCAACTATAGGAAAACGCATAAAAATACTCTGCCCAGAGCTATGATTCCTTGGAACTTAAAATGAACATTGGAAAGACTAAGATTAAGTCAACTCCTCATGAAGTGAACCAAATAGACATTACACTTAACGGAAATTCTCTTGAAGTGGTGGATCAGTTCAATTATTTAGGCAACGTTGTTAATGACAAAGCAAACATGGACAGCGAGATTCGCAATAGAATTAACGCTGCATCTAGAGCACTCTGGGGACTTAGAGAGAGAGTATTTGACAATCACGACCTTGCTTTGTCAACGAAAATGGCTGTCTACAGAGCAGTTGTTATTCCAACACTGCTATATGGATGTGAAAGCTGGATCACTTACCGTCGTCATGTGAAAGAATTAGAACGTTTTCAGCAAAGACACCTCAGAAGTATGATGAAAATCCGTTGGTTCCATCACATATCAAACGCGGAAGTACTCAGGAGAGCAAACAGCCTTCCAATTGAGGTGCTTATTTCAAGAGCACGCCTAAGATGGGCAGGTCACGTTCATCGTATGCATGATAACCGCCTTCCTAAATGTACACTTTATGGTGAATTGCTAAGCGGTAGAAGAAGGCGTGGCGGCCAACGAAAGAGGTTCAAAGACGTTCTCCATGAAAATCTAAAATCCTGCGGTATTCCAGACGAGCAATGGGAACAACTTGCAGTGGACAGAACCGAATGGCGAGGGGTTGTGGCCAGCTATCAAGGAAATGTTGCTGCAAGAAGGCCGAATCCAAGACCTAACCAGGTCTATGTCTGTCCTGACTGCGGTCGACATGTGCTCTCCCGAATTAGCCTCTATAGCCATAGTCGTGTGCACCGTAGATGAATGGGAATTACAATAGACTACACCTTTTACTTGTTTTTTATTGTACACAATCTATCGACTGTAACATTTTTATACTCGGACTCGAGTAACGGCTAATAATAAAATAACTCTGCATAATATCTACTATTAATATCTTTTGTGTACGCTATTGAGGTACATCCCTTGGCTGTCTTTATTTGAGTTTTACGGAAAAAAATCTCTAACCTAAATTTGAAATTCGACGTGTTCGAGAGTTTTTGGAAAAATTACTCGTTCAATTCTTATTGAATTTATCCGTTACTTTATGCACGTGCTGTATGATATATTGTATAAAACATTAAATTAAAATCGAAATTGTGTTTTAACTTAATTCTTATAAATATAATGAAATTTATATAATTGTAGATTAATTCAATACCATGAAATCTAGAGCAGTTAGAATCATGGAAATGGTAGTCATCCAAAATAAAAATATATCGGACATACCAAAATACAAAACAACCAAGGCCACAACAAGTCATTAGACATAATTAGACATAACGAAAAATAATAGTACAGAACAACAGCAGAAATTGAAGTCAGTTGAAAATAATTTAGAAGCGGAGAATAAGGTACCACCAATTAAACCGCAAAATGTTAATGGTGAAGAGACAAGAACGGATATAGAATATGCAAATGACAAGAAGGATAACGAAAAAAATAAGGAAAATCTTAACTGTATTTTCAAAAGTAAAAATAATAGTGAAGATGGAAAATTAAAACTAATTTCTGATGAAACACGTAGTAAAAGAAACAGCCAAATTAAAAATGAAGATCTAACAATCAGAATGTCACTAATTAATGAAACACTCGATGAAACACAGAAAACTAATGGTGCCAAAAAAATAATAGAAAAAAACATGTTACTAAAAATGAGAATGATAATAAGGCCCTAAAAAGGAAGTTAAAGGGGCACAAAGTACATGACACAGAAGATAATCAGGCAAAGGATAAATATAAAGCATTTGCACTAGACCAAGTTGATAATGAACAGATGAAAATAAAAGGAAACAATATTTATGAAAATGGACAGTTTTCAGAAGATTCAGAGTTCGATAATTTTTCTTCCGAAAGTGAATGCATACCTGATACAACAAGCGCCTCTGAGAGCGAAAATGGAAACTCTTCATCAGAAGCCTCAACAAGAAATGAACGAGCCGAAATCCCGCTTTTACCAGAGGGGCATAAAGGTAAATTTATTATCACCACAGGATTTTATTTACAATAAACTTATTCCAATATAAGCGATTGCGATTTTATACAAGGTGATCATTAACATAAAACATAGATAGCTCCACTACACTGCATTTGCGATAATCACACGCTAGATTTTAAGTGACATCATTGACCTCTAAACGTAAACATAAAATAAAAACTTCTTTTCCCAAGAACCACAATAATTGAAAGCCAAATTTTGATTATTAAATTTGTACTTAGAAATGTCATTTTTCTAGTCTTAAATAATAAATAACAATTTTTTTTATTTTTAAGCTATAGATGCGTCTGAATACTGTATCTACTAATTTTGTAAAAATGTGAAAAAGTTACTTCTCATTTTTAACATAACTGTTACAAATACACATTAATTAATTCAAAACGTTATCTTTGCATTATATCTCAATGTGTGTAGTAGAATTATAGATATTTCTTTTATTGTAGATAATACACTGCCAAAAATAGATAGAACAATGGTTCGGTTCGATGGTGGCCTCAGTATCAAAAGTGGTGCGTTTCAGTAACTGTCGTCCATGGACTAAAAAGAATACATGTCCTTATTGTCACCTAGAAGTCACACATTTCCGTCGTCACTTAGAAAGAAAGCATGGAGACGAGGGAGCAGTGAAAGAATTTCTATCACTTTCTATTAAAGATTCAAAGCGGAAGCAAATCATAAATGCTGTTCGTCGTCAAGGAAACTTCGCACTAAATAGAACAACAGACATCATTCGGCCAATTAGAAGGCCTAAGGGGCAGTACAACAACGATATTGTAAGAAATTCTGTTAATTTGAAAGATAGATTTGTCGTGTGCGAACATTGTATGGGCTATTTTTCTAGAAACTATTTGAGACGACAAAAAAATATGTGACTTAAACCCTAATCAATATGAAACAGCTTTCCGAGAAAATCATTTATCTTCAGCTCAACTATTTTCTGTATGTTCGGGAGCAAATTACGATTTCTACGCAAATCTCAGATTGAGGAACGAGGTATTTCCAATTTTAAGAAACGACGATATTTCAAAAACTGCAATGGAAGACATACTTATCTGTGCCTTGTACGTACCTGTACGTAACGTAATATCTAATAAAATGCGAGAATTAGACCGCCTTTTATTGGCAATGAAAAGTGTTACTGGTGTACAAACTCTTTTTAGTGCATTGAAACCAGAAATGTTTGACAATTTTGTTTCTGCAACTAAAATTATTAGCGGATATTGCAGTGAAACTCGTACCTTTAAAGCCAGCAGCCTAGTAGCACTCCATATGGGCACAACATTGAAGCAGGTCTGTGACACGGCAACAAAATTTGTAATAAAAAAAAGCAAATTGTTCTCTTATGATGATGAAACAAAAATCTTGAAAGACATCAAACGATTTAAAAATTTGATTGAAGGACATTGGAATTCGGAATTATCAAGTTTAGCCCTAAAAAATTTCAACGAGAATAAATACAAAAAGAGCAAAGTCTTACCACTTACAAGTGACGTAATTGTATTTGAAAAGTTTGTTTTGAAGGTAGCTGAGCAGATGACGAATAATTTAAAGCAGAATACATGTTCCAAAAGTGATTACAAATGTTTATCAGAATGTGTTATAGGTTTAGTATTGTTACTGAACCGCAAACGCATAGGCGAAATACAGTACTTAACAATGGATGCGTATTGTGCACCGCTGAATCATTGTCAACAAGAAGAGTTTATTCAATCACTTTCAGAATGTGAAAGGAGTCTCACGAAGAATTTTAAAAGAGTGGTGACTTTGGTAAGGGGAGCAAACCAGTACCTATACTATTTTCGAGAAATATGCAAAAATATATTGACATTTTACTTGAAAAAAGAAATTTATTCGTATCCGAGAAAAATGAATATTTGTTTGCTAATCCAAATACAGAAGTTGGATGCTTGAGTGGTTATCACACTGTTAGAAAACTCGCAGAAAAATCAAATGTAAGTGACAAGAGTCTTTTCACATCAACTGGGCTACGGAAGCAGATCGCAACTGTGTTGCAAGTGTTAAATGTTACAGAAGGTGAAATGGAACAGTTAGCGAATTTTTTAGGGCATACAAAAAAAAACTATCAAGATTATTATCGGTAAATATCTTTATTACTATAAGTATTTAGATATTAGGTATTATAATATTTATATCCGAATAGAGCATAATGGATTTTCAGCCGAAAAAGGGTTAAATAAATTTATTTAAAATTCAACCAATATTTTTGTCACGAAGACGTTGCGGCAGGTTGATCTTTATATTTAATTTAGTCAGTTTATTATTATTTTTGAAATTCAATGTCCTATTTTTTATTATATAAAGTATTACCCTTGGTATTACCTGATATCTCTTTTTCTTAATCACCCTATAGAAATAAAAATTGGTCTACACAATTTTCTCCATTAAATAAAATTGCTGAATTGTAAATGAATGTATTCCCACCTTTCTATTTCGTCATATGTCAGAAGAATAATCTGAATATTATTTTAATCGATTTTGGACCATTTTTTATCAGAATTACATTATATATATATATATATATATATACACAGTGTCTCAAAAATTTCGCAGCAGCCAGGAGTATACACTATGGCGCAAAATAGGACGAACTTGAATATAATCAAATCATAATATTCATATCAAATATTTCAATTTAAATATTTGATTTGAGTTTCGAATTCAAGATGGTGATAAGTTCTTAAGGGGACTTTTTTGAAAATTTATAGACAAGTGATTCTCGTCTTATTTTTTATTGTAGAGGACACCACCGACCGCTCAGAATTTTTTTTGGAACACGCAGACGCTATCATTATCAACCGCAGTCGATAGATTTTGTCAAAATAACACAGTTTTGTGATATACCTTCCTTTTATGAGAACATTCTTAGCAAGTTACGGGGTGATGAATTTTTTTTTAGGTTTTTACTATTTTCCATCTACACCGTAGATTGCACTGATTTGATATTTGGTATATGACATTATTATCTCCAGGGGAGTCCGAGATGGATATCTGGCTACCCCTTTTTATTCACAACTTCTACGCCACTGGAACCGTTTAAAAAGACAGCTTTTTCTGATATTTCCTTTAATAGTAAAGAAAAAATGTCTTTTGAATTTTTTTAATAGGCACCAGTATTGAGAAAAAGTGCAAATTTTGAATTTACTTACCCGAGAATACTCGTTATAAGACGTGTTTTCTAAAAGTGGTAGTACAACAATAATATCAGGCTATTAATTCTGAGTTTCCAGGGTAAGCGGTATTAAAGATGAGTCGTATAATGTATGTGAACACATTGTAGTAAGTAATGGTAAAGAAAAATAGTAAAAACCTAGAAAGCATTTTTTCATCGTCCTGTAACTCTGTAGCGAAATCTGTGATAAGGAACAGGTATGTATATCACAGAAATTTATTATTTTGACGAGATCCATCAGCAGTTTTCATCTGCGGCATCATCTACCTGTATATTGTAAATTGGTACAATATTATCCTCATAATATGTTTTAGGCTTCCCCAGGATGTACACCAAACGGCGAAGGTAACTAAATTACTACTCGCCATTAATTCTAGTAAAGGACACTTGTACCATGGCAAAACTTTAGAAGAAATCGAAGTATCAGATAATTTTGACTCAGATTCAGACACTGCCGGTGGTTCATCTTTAAATAATGAACTAATTCAACGTCAAGGTACATTGGTATTTGTTATGACCAAAAGGGTACGTTTAATCATACCTTTACTTATAGGTACAATAGCAAAAAAAAAAAGATTAGAACAAAGTCACCTACACCAGGCAAGAGCCAAGTACTCGTACATGGAAATTCCGTCAGTCATTCAGGTAACAACTATTAAAGTGGGCTTTAAATTAAATAAAATTATAAAGGGTTATATAAGGGTGTATAGAAAGTTATAAAGCTAAAATTATTTATCTGCGGCGCTGATATAATATTTCCTCCTTAATTTGGATTTTTGCTATCCTAGAAAAATAAAAACAGATTAATAGATACACCTTTGCGCCAAAAGGAACAGTCATAGGTTTTCATTCCGAAAAGAGATTCACAAAAAAAAAAAACACTACACGGAACACTAACACTATGTTCAAAAGCGACATTTCAGAATCCGTCATTTGTATTGAGATGTTGCATTTATGAAATCTATAGATTTTAAAACGGAAAAAATTCTGAAACGTCGCTGTTCAACGTAAAGTGTTTGTATTGAGTATGTAATGCTGCTGTAAATATGCTTTTGGGATAAAAATCTTTCGTGTTAATTTATTACTGTTACTGCATGACAAACTTATAAGAATTAAATTTTAAAGTATTAAACTTTTAATCATATAATTTATAACTTTCTATTCAAATTCACTACTTACCTCTAGTACTCTTATTTAAAAGGCCAGTTAGATTAATTCGATATTTAGTACCACTTGTCACTGATAAATTTTTATCGTTTGTTGTATGTGACAATGAGCATAGCACAGACAAAAATATAAGAAAGTGGTCTGTTGAACAGAAACAAATCATTACGACTCATTTAAGGATTTTATTAAAAATAAAAAAGCTCCTAGGAAAAAAGATATCGAAGATTTTGTGAACCGATATCCGAATATGTTCGATGGTATTAAATGGGACAGAATCAAATCATAATATGTTTATAATAGCTACAAATAAGTTCAGCCTATTTGTTATTTAATTTCTCCAAATATAATTTTTTATTGACATTACTCTTTTTATTAGTTATTAAAAAGATTTCTTTTGTTGCTAAGCAGTTTGTTATTTTTGACATAGATATACAGGGTGTACCAGGTGAATGGCCTATTAGACGTTTCTGTTAAACAAAATAACCCAGAAATCTGGAAACTTTATTCTGTGGGTTTTCAAGGGCGATCTATTCAATGAAAATATTTTCATGCATGTAAAACTTCCGGTTATACCGGAAGTTGACACCAACTTCGTTATTTTAAATGGAACACCCTATATTTTTTTACATTTTTGGATTCTACGCCTTATTTATGGTTAATTTTTATTAACATACCCCACCTCAAAACCAAATCTGCGCGATTTTTTACCGTTTGGAAAAAGTCTTTAAAAAGTTGCAAAATATTAACTTTAGGTATAGGAAATGCTTATATGGATCGAAAGGTATTAGAAATATGTATCTAATGAAATTATAATATATGGTATGTTCCATTTAAAATCAAGAAGTTAATGATGTTTGCAAATGTCCAACTTTGGAATTTTTTTTCTGAGCACCTTGTAGATTTTGAAATGCTTTTATGCTCTTAATAAATATTCTGATAAATTTAAAAAATTAAATTCAAAAAATGAAATTCTAGAGTTAACTACAGGCAAAGTTACAAATTTCTAAATACAAGTCTGATTTACTTTCGGTATAAATAAAAGACATATCTCAAAAACCATTGGGTTTTGAGATAGGGTATGGCAATAAAAGTTAACCTTAAACAAGTCGTAGAATCAAAAAATGTAAAAAAATATAGAATGTTCCGTTTATAATAACGAAATTGGTGTCAACTTCCGGTATACCCGGAAGTTCTACATGCATGAAAATATTTTCATTGGATAGATCGTCCTTGAAAACCCAAAAAATAAAATTCCCAGATACCTGGGTTATTTTGTTTAACAGAAACGTCTAATAGGCCATTCACTGTGGTGCACCCTGTATAATATTACAATATCTTTATAAAATAATAGGTAATTAAGTAAGTCAATCAATTATTCAGTTATTAAGTTCCTCGAACTTGTTATTGAAAATAAAATTGGAGAGATAACCACTTAAAACTTTATTGTAAAAAATATATTACATTTATAAGATATTACTATCATCTAAAAAATTAATAATGCAAACTGAATGAAATGAAATGACTGCTAAGATGTCTTCCAGCATTTCTCTCACAAGGAATGTGAGAACCCGGTGCAAACTGATTTTTCGTGATTATACGGTAGCCAAGATCTTCGTTTACGGCGGGGGATTCGTCTGCAACCACAATTTACTAGAAATTGTACCTGGATGAAATTTCTATTTGGGCTCTGGGATACAACAACTTGTTAGATTTCACATCCTGCTGGACATTCTCTTCGAAAAGCAGTTCTCACGCCCATTAGATAATCGCAATCTTGTCGATATTGATTGTCCACACGGTGATAGTGGCATATTCAGCGGTGTGGGTTTCGCCCAGTTTGGGTCACAGGGTAGCAGTCAAACAACCGATACCCTTGAGGAACCGAATATTCCAATATTTATCTAGCTTGGGCCAGTGTTGCAACGTCGACGTTTTCGGTGCAAGGCAGGTGATTTATACTTCGCACTAAATTTATCATTAGCATCAGAACGAATGAAATCATCAACTGCATGATCAACGCTGATCCGCAAATTACTTTAGTAAATCAGAATTCAGGATTAACCAAGCAGCCAATTGAAGCGAACTAACGTGACACACTAGGTACCAGAACCCGACTTAGGAGTAGTTCAACGTTTCACGGATATTGTTTTAATAGCCCAAATATGTATTTAAAAAATCATTTTATACTATGCCGATGTGTCGGTATAATTGAACTTTATAAACAAATGTTATCGCTTCTTCGATCTGTAACATAATTGTCACGGGTAATAAAAAATATTTACTAAATTGAATTCAAATTAGGCAAAATTTCTTCTAAAAAAATACCAAGCTTTCGCTCAAATTTTGTGAGCTTTGTCAGGGCTAAAAAATTAAAAAATAAATAACAGAATAAAATTATATGTTATGTAAATGTAGGTACATACCTTTTTTAATTGAAATTAAATATCTTTAGATTAGACAACTACAATATAACAAATATTTAATAAAATAAAAACGTTACTTATTCATTTATTAATTAATACTGTTGTTCACCTCATCCTGTAATTAGTGTACACTGTTTTATGTTGTATTTTTAAATAAATAAACAAATAAATAAATAAAATTTATAAGTACACATATACGGCCACAGTTAAGTTCAAGGTGCTAGTGACACCCGACACCAATGTTTTGGGTAGACCAGCTGGCGGAAAGATAAACATGGACCGATATCGAGATTTGCGCTCATACACTTATACTTTTGTATACTGGAAGACCAATATACGGGATGACTTTATAAAAGGGTTTCATTTTCAAACTTTATCTATTAAAATAGTTAACAATATCTTTATGTATTAAATTTAGTTATTTAATTTCATTTTTTACGTTAATTAACTATTAATTAAGTTATTAAATTTAATTTATGTTAGTAATATACTAGCGGAGGAGAAGCGGTATTGTCAGTTCCTTCCATAATCAACCTCAAATGACATATCAAATATAAATTGCTGAGATCGTCATTATTCCGAAACTACTAAATATCATTAAAATTGATTTCCATTAGGTTAGGGGATGAAACTATCCTCTTAAGAGATGATACCATGTTAAATAAATAATTAAGGCCTTTGTTACTGCACATGTATTAAAAATCCTCAAAATCGAATTATATTAGATTTAAGGGATGAAACTACCCGCTTAGGGGGTGATATTTTGTTGAAAAAATAACAGGGGCCTTTACTATTTTACAGTTACATAACATCTCCCAAAAGTAAATAAAAATTGCACTGTATATCATTAAAATCAAATTATGATAGTTTTAAAGGATGAAGCTACCACTTGGGGTGACAGCTTAAAAATTGGCAAGTGAATTCCATATTATGGTAACTACTATAAGATTAACCAAATATGTATCAGAATCAAACTGGATAGGCTTTAGGGGATGAACTTTACCATCTTAGGGGATGTTTTTTTTGTTTCAAGAGGAATACAAAATTAAATTTTTTGTATGTTAATATTTCCAGCTAAATAGTATAACAATTATGAGTCATGTTTCAAGTTTTCTGTTCTGTGTTGTGTTTACTTTTTCTAACTTGTTTACCTATTTTACACCTTTTACCCAATTTCTCCCCAACCCCTTGACCAATTAAGTTCAAAATCTAATCAGCTCTAGATCTCATTGTAACACATACAGTTACAACTCGATATCTTTATCCATTCGAGAGTTATCGCACGCACAAAATTGTTACAGACACGAGACAGAAAATTTTTTTTCGCTCAAACTTAAATTCTCGACGTTTCATGACATTTTAAGGCTATTTAAGTGCAAAAAATTTTGAATTTTTTTTTCCGATAGTACACTTTCCACTTCATGTCGATGTGGAAGTAAAATATCACCCTATGTTATATTCTAACAGATAAAAACCTTTATATATTTCAGAAAAACTATAATCTGTGCAAAACAATTACCGGGAGAATATATTTATATAATACATTAACTACATATACCGGGTGCCACAAGTAAGTGGCTCACTCTTATATTTCCATTATTTTTTAACTTATTCATTTGAAATTTGGGATGCATAAACTACCTGTAATAGTGGATTTTTGGACATGAAAAATGGTATGAGACCATTTCCGGTTTACCCGGAAATGACAGCAAGTTTCGAATTTTAAATGGAACGCCCTGTATATTTTTACACATTTGGATTCAAGACAACATTCTGAGTGTACCATGAGAATTTCGCGAATTTTTGAGTCGATATTCAGTTTTTTAAGCATTTTAAGATATTCGTCTAGAGTGCTTTGGAATACCAAAATTTGTTCTACGGCATGTAAAGTCCAAGGGAAAAATATAATTTTTCATTTAATTTCATTAATAACCATTTACGAAGCCTCCAAAGTTGAACATATCACTCTTTTATCGATTTTTTTTTTTAAATGGGTCAGTTGTGGCTCCTTATGTCCATTAAATTGCCCTTTTTTACGAATCCATTGATATCACTATGCTTGGGTTTTTATGGACATTTATTTTAAAAAACTGTAAAAACAGATTGTACTTGTATTTTAAATCTACAGTTATTATACGGCTATCAAAAAGTTTCGCATCAAGTTACCTTTACATTTTAAAAGAGAAACAAAATAAACAAAATGACAGTTCTCTAATTGAAACTTTTAGTTAACTATTGCAATTTCGCATCAAGTTACCATTGCATTTTAAATGAGAAACAAAATAAATGAAATGACACTTCTCTAATTGAAACTTTTAGTTAAGTATTGTAATAATGGTGTATACAAATAATGAAAAAGTTGACATGCTTCTTATTTACGGGGAATATCGTAAAAATGGAAAGCGTGCACACAAAATTTATAATGAAAGATTTCCAGAAAGAATATGTCCATTCCGACATTATTTTAAGAATTTGGAAAGGAAAATGCGGCGGGCACCAAGGGTACGCAACCCAACGTTCGTAGTAAGTGAGGAAATAGAAATTAATGTGCTAGCCATGGTAAACTATGATCAAACTGCTTCTACGAGACAAATCGCAGAGGAATTGGTTTCAAATAAGGAAACTGTAAGACGCATTTAAAAAAAAACGCAATTATCATTCTTGTAAATACAACTTACACCAACATCTTTATGAAGTTGATAATAATCGAAGGGCACAATACTGTGAGTGGTTCAAAAGTGCTTTTAGAGGGCGGAATATTAAACATAATATTTTAGTCGCAAACTCCTCTATAAATCCTTATTTTACTATAAGGAAAGTAACCAGACTGCAACCAAAGTTACAAATCTGGCGCGTTAAGTGTAATAATTGCATATTACCATCAAAACGCTAATGCTTCGATTGCAATAAACACCAGCCGAAAGACTGATTCTACTTAATATTCCGCCCTCTAAAAGCACTTTTGAACTATGCTAAGCCAAGTCAGGCTATTTATTTTTCGATTGCAACAGACACTGGACCGCTAGATGGCGCCTGCTGGATGTTTTACATGTCGCTATTGTAAAAATACCGGGATGTACTATAGCCAAAGGATTCTCATGTCAGTCGTTGCATACCTACCTTGCACTGACGAGAGCCAACAGTTCGAAACTGCAGTCTGCAAGTGGTGTGTGACGACTGGCAAGGGAGCTCCTTTAAGTAGGATCAGTCTTTCGGCTGGTGTTTGTTGCAATCGAAGCATTAGCGTTTTGATGGTAATATGCAATTATTACACTTAACGCGCCAGATTTGTAACTTTGGTTGCAGTCTGGTTACTTTCCTTATAGTAAAATAAGGATTTATAGAGGAGTTTGCGACTAAAATATTATGTTTAATACTGTGAGTGGTTACTTAATAAATGTGACCAAATAACAGATTTTTAGAAAATGAGTTATTCTCAGATGAATCTAGATTCACAAATAATGGAATGTTTAATCGACACAACACTAGATACTGGTCTCAAGAAAATTAGCATTTAGTCAGAACCAATAATTTTCAAGAACGTTTTGGCATAAATGTATGGGCTGGAATTTATGAACACCGCATAGTAGGGCCTATTTTGTTTCAAGGAATATTATCGGGTGAAAGATACCTTCAGTTTCTATAAAATGAGATATGGGATGAAGTTGCAGAGCTACCATTAGCTTAATTTAGGAACTTATACTTTTAACAAGATGGTGCTCCTCAGCGCAATAGCAGAATTGTTTTAACTCATCTCACTGAGACGTATGGTGAACAAGTGATAGCAACGTATGGTCCAGTACGATGGCCTGCCAGGTCTCCGGACTTAACCTGTTTGGATTTTTATTTATGGGGATATCTCAAGGATAAAGTGTACGGGATACCAGTTTTGACATTAGAAAATCTAGAAAATAGAATAAGAGCTGCATTCAATACTATAACACTTGATATATTGGAAAACGTCATTCGAGAGACAGAACATAGAGCAAGAGAGTGCATAGCTCGTGGGGGTGGCCACTTTGAACAATACTTGTAATTTACATACATAAACATACGTTTTTTTCTTTAAAATGCAAACTTGATGAAAATTTTTTTGATAGCCGTATAATAACTGTACATTTAAAATACAAGTACAATCTGTTTTTACAGTTTTTTAAATAAATGTCCATAAAAACCCAAGCATAGTGATATCAATGGATTCATAAAAAAGGGCAATTGAATGGACACAAGGAGCCACCACCGATCCATTTGAAAAAAAAAAATTTCGATAAAAGAGTGATATGTTCAACTTTGGAGGCTTCGTAAATGGTTATTAGTGAAATTAAATTAAAAATTATATTTTTCCCTTTGACTTTACATACCGTAGAACAAATTTTGGTATTCCAAAGCACTCTAGACGAATATCTTAAAATGCTTAAAACACTGAACATCGACTCAAAAATTCGCGAAATTCTCATGGTATACTCAGATTGTTGGCTTATATGTTATTTCTCCTTGCCGGGCTGGAATTTCTTTTTTGTGGAGGAGCCAAGCTGGAAGTTGCCCATTCCTGAAGTTTGAGCCGAAGCTGAAGCCCTGCTGCCTGCAAGTTTGATCCTTCTTGCGCCATCTATGTATTGATTTTTTTTTAAATATTGTATATTTTGCTTAAAAATATTTCACCACTGTATGTATATATATTTTTTTAAATTTTGCTAAACG
Source organism: Leptura quadrifasciata (assembly GCA_963675555.1). Classification (NCBI taxonomy): domain Eukaryota; kingdom Metazoa; phylum Arthropoda; class Insecta; order Coleoptera; family Cerambycidae; genus Leptura; species Leptura quadrifasciata. The sequence continues at coordinate 49,067,194 of OY776679.1, forward strand.
TTCTATGAAAATATTCTGTTAATTAATTAAAACATCTATGATATCTGTTGGGGGTTTAAGCACTTACGTAAGACGCGTATACCCAGTTAGATACATTTTTTTTTTGTGTTGAATTTGTCTGCTATACCATACCTTACGTTATTGTACTGTTGGATGTTATATAAGTTAACCTACTTCATTTATTGTCATTAAAAGATAAAACTGAATTTGAATTTTTCATTATCGTCTCGCTAAGTAATTTATTTAGTAAATTTAAGGTTACATTGTACTTGAGCTGGTATTTGGATAGAAAAAAATTTACTTGGCGCCCTGATACTTCAAAGAAGTTAGAACCCCGACCATCTCCACTGTCAGTCGGCCGGCAAATACCGTTAGCCAACAGACGACGACCAACTAGGTAAGTCAGATTGCAGTTTTAAAATTTGACGTAGCAGATTTGGCACACCAACGTGGTTTAGTTATATTACGTTTTTTTTTTTCAATTTATTTGTTTTCAAATTCAAGAATACATGACGTAGGGTTGAGTTGGCAGAGAGAAAAATAGTATTAACAAGCAAAATATTCTTTTGCATAATATATTGGTATAAATTTGATTTTGTTTAAAAAAAAAATTAAAATGGCAGGTATATTTAAGCTTAACGTAGATAGACTAGTGAAAGATGAATTAAAGTATGAGTTACGTATAAGAGGACTTTCTGAAATAGGTAATGTCGAGACGTTAAGAAAATGTTTGCGTGGTGCTTTGATTTTAGAAAAAGCTGGGACGGTCATGCATAGTCCAGTAAAGTTAGATGCTGAGAAAGAGTTGAGTGAAGTGAGAAAAAATTGCTTGATATTGAGGAAGATGTTAATTCATTTTCTGGTTCATCTACTCAAATTTAAAAAAATTGAATCCAAATTAGCGCATGTCTTAAAAAGAGTTGAACGCATATCGAGTAAAGATGAAGCATTAATAGTTTCAAATTATACCGCAAAATCAAAAGGTTTTGAATCTGATCCTAAATCGGAAGATGTTACGCTTGCCAATAATAGTGCAACGGGTAGCAATACAGTTGACTAATACTAATTTGAATATCAATTCGGGAGTTTCACAAATTCCAAATTACTTTAACACTGTACCTGTGCACAAATGGGATCTAAAATTCTCGGGCGATCAAGGACTTCTTAGTTTCAATGCATTTTTACAGCGTGTTGATGATAGTAGTAAAGCCTATAATTTAAATAAGCAACAATTATATTATAGCATTATAATGCTTCTCAATTATTTGATGGTGATGCCTTAAAGTTTTATCAATTTGTTGGGAAAAACGCTTCTAATTGGGATGAGTTAGTTCAGTTAATGAGGGAGCAATTTACACTGTCTTCAGAAAAACTCTGGTGTCAAGTCGAGAAACGTACCTGAGGGGATGAACCTATTGGTATTTATATTGCCACGATGTCTAATTTGTTTGATAGAATGCCTTACCATGTACCAGAGCATAAACGTATGGAAATATTACGCAAAAATATAGCACCTTTTTATCTTGAACGTTTAAGCACTAACATTGATAATATAGAATCTTCTTATGAGTTAGTTAAATCGTGCAAAAAAATAGAGAAAATTAAAGAGAATATTCATGAATTTATACCTCCAATTCCAGGTAGTCTTACTTGTGAACCGGACTTAGATTATAAACTACCAGTACTTAGTAAACCACAACGTAATAAACCAGTTAGTTGTACATGAAATACAAGTACAAAAGGTAAAACCTAAAAATTGCTTTCGTTGTGGTAAATCAAATCATATAGCGCGTAATTGTAGAACGAGATTAGACATTAAGTGTTTTAAATGTAATAAACCAGGCTTTACTTAGAACACTTGCTCTGACTGTAATTCGGGAAACGGATCAAGAAGACAGAACTAGGTCAAATTCTACCTTCTACGGATGCCCAGGCCATTAATATTGAAAATAAATTATCCCCTGTATTTGATTACATTTTAGCACATGTTGGTGCACATGTCCATATTTAAAAGTAAATATTTTAAGTCAAATCATTTTTAGGTAATTCAGGATGGAAAATTTTACAGTCTTTAGGTGTTAAATTAAATAGTTGTAATATTTCGTGCTCAATAGCTAATAATGATTTATGTGAATGTATAGGAGTGGTTATCATTCCGATTAGATTACGTGACATCGCAAAGGTTATGGATTTATATGCTGTACCAGCGCTGAAGCACAATTTAGTTTTGGGTATAAATTTTTGGGTTAATATGGGTAGTACCTGATATGAGACGTGGTGAATGGTATTTTTCGTCCGAAAATTTGGAAGACCCTCTAGTTAATTCCATTTAATTTAATTTAAGCGATAAACAACAAGCAGACTTGAATAAAGTCGTGAATGATTATTTTTCTAAAATTGGAGACAAAAAAGACCACCCTGGTAAAACATAAAATTATTACTTCTAGTCCACCAATTAAACAAAGATATTACCCGGTTTCACCTTTCAAACAGAAAATTATCGATGAAGAACTAGATAAAATGTTAAAGCAAGGTATTGTGGAACATAGTAAGTCAGGTTGGTCTTCTCCTGTGTTATTGACACCAAAGAAAGATGATGGCGAACGTTTCTGCGTTGATTTTAGGAAACTAAATGCAGTAACAGAAAGAGACGCTTATCCATTACCGTAAATAAATTTGATTTTATCAAAATTAAGCTCTGCAAAATATCTAACCAGTTTAGATATTGAAAGCGCTTTTTGGCAAATTTCTTTAAGTGAAGACAGTAAACAATATACGGCATTTACAGTACCTGGTAGAGGGCTGTATCAATTTACTCGCCTTCCTTTTGGATTGCATAATTCACCTGCTACATTCTAAAGACTAATTGACACCGTATTAGGCCCTGAACTCGAACTTTTCGTTTTCTGCTACTTAGATGACATTATCGTTATAGCCCCAGATTTTGATAAGCATATTGAAATTTTGTTGGTTTTAAACGTTTATATGAAGCTGGATTAACGCTTAATCGTGATAAATGCTTCTTCTGTAGGCCAGAATTAAAATATTTAGGTTACGTAGTCAATTGTGATGGTCTACATGTTGACCCCGAAAAAGTTAGCTGCATTTTGAATATGCCTGCTCCTACCTCAGTTACCGAAGTTCGTCGAATCATCAGCATTTTCTGACTTTGTAGCTCCGCTAACTAATTTATTAAAGAAAGGCTCTAAATTTATTTGGGATAAAAGTTGTGAAAATTCTTTTAGAGATATTAAAAATGCTTTAGTATCAGCTCCTATATTAACGTGTCCAAATTTTGAGTATCCTTTTATATTGCAAACAGACGCATCTTCATTTGCATTAGCCTCGGTTCTTACACAAAAAATCGGAGATAGCGAGCATGTTATTTGTTATTTATCGCGTACTTTAACCAAACAAGAGCTTAAGCACTCAGCGGTCGAAAGAGAGTTATTATCGGTGCTGTGGGGTATAGAAAAGCTGCGTTGCTTCTTAGAAGGAGCTAAGTTCTCGGTAGTAACAGACTGTTATAGTTTACAATGGTTGAATAATCTGCAAAATCCACAGGGTAGATTAGGTAGATGGGCACTTAGATTGCAACAGTTTGACTATACAGTAGTTCATCGTAAAGGCAAAGACAATGTAGTGCCAGGCGCTTTGTCACGTTTAATAGTAGATAAAGATAATGTTGATATTGTGGTGAGTAACATGAAGGTCGGGGTAATACAGGAGGTATCTTAAAATGTTAGAAAATGTCAAAAAGAGTTCTTTAAAATTTCCTAAATGGCGAATATTAGACAATAAATTGTATAAATATACTGAACTTGGCTTCCCTGAACTACACAGTAACAATGATTTCTGGAAATTAGTTGTTCCTAAAGAAAGACGGCGCGAAATTATGCATAACACCATGATTTAAAGAGCAGAACATCTCGGGATATTCAAAAGTTTTAGTTAGTCGTATTGCTCGGTTATATTATTGGCCACGAATGACAGCTGACGTAAGATGTAAGATCGTGTGAGATTTGCCAGAGAATAAAACCTGAGCAAAAAGGACCTCTGGATTGATGGGTAAGAGGGTAATAGCTGACCGTTGTTGGCAAGTTATTAGTATGGATTTATTTGGCTCATTACCCAAAAGTAAGAAAGGTAATATGCATATTTTCGTAGTAACTGACGGTAAATTTAATTTATTTTTCCCGATAAAACAAGCTTTAGGTAATAAACTCATTACTTTACTAGAAGAACAAGTATTTCATATATTCGGTGTACCACAAATGATTCGTTGTGATAACGGGGTACAATTTACGAGCAAAGACTTTGCTAATCTTGCTGAAAAATATGATATAAAAATTATTTTTAACCCAAATTACCATCCTCCTCCGAAAGATACAATCGAGTAATGAAAACTATGATGTCCGCTTACATTAAAGAACATCAAAGAGACTGGGACGTAAATTTGAGTTCACTAGGTTGCCCATTACGCACTGCATGCACATCATGAAGTTACGGGTCAAACGCCATATTTCATAAATTTTGGCAAAGAAATGTGTATTCATGGTTCAGAATATAAACATAATAATATCGATAACGACAATGACAATTCACCCTCTGTGTCAGAAAGATTTGCTGCTCTTGTGAAAATGCGTACCTCAGTTGCGAAACGATTAGAGAAAGCTTACGATAAATCTCGAGAAAAATATAATTTACGGCGTATAATAATAATAATAATCCTACATTAAAGTATTATATGTTATTAAAGTTATTAATAAAGTAAATGTATTAATAAAGTTATTATAATTATAATAACGTTTGATTTTAAATGTTTTATTACATAATAAAAAAAGATACATAATATTCTGTTATGTAAATTAGCTAATAAACAATTAACAAAAGAAAATAAACGTAAATGAAAAATAATGCTTACATATTAACATATTATTAACATATTGGTCATCAGGTTAGGTTAAGTAATATTTAGTCAGTGTCAGTTTTTTTTGGTCAGTGGTAAAATATCATCGGGAAATTTCCCCATTGTTAGCCGGCGATCTTTCTATTTAATTTCGTTCTATTTTTTTTTTTATTTAAATTTAACAACCCCCTAGAAGGGTCGGATTGTTTTCCCATATTTTCCCAATTTATCCACCCACTGGGAAAATTCCCGACTTATATCACTCTGTGGAAATGTAATTTTTTTGAGCCAATTCTAATATTTCGATTAACAATAATTTATCTGTTATTCGTAGTCTGATTGACTGTGAATTTGCTACACAAGATAGGGTGTCAACTGACCACATAAACTTAAAAGAAAAAATTTTTGTTACGTTGATAGATAAGGAGGAGATATAAAAGTTATCCAGTTGTAAGAGACAGCATTTTATTCATTGTGGTTTTTATATTAACACAAGATCTATGAAGTAAAATAGTGAAAATCGAGGCTTAAAACAATTTGTTTATATATAAACAATTATAATATCTAAACGGTTCCATATTTCTATTCCAAATAAATTCATTACAAATCTAAATTAAATCCATTAACAGTGAGTGTATCCAGAGGGGTATCTGAATCTGGTACAAATTTCAGAAAGTTAAATGTTTCCCTTGTAGTGAACACTAAAATGTCTTTTATGATTACAAATTACGAAATAATTCATTTTCCATTATAAGGTTGTGGTAAGGTTTTGAAATCTTTATAGGAGATAGTCAAAATAAAAATGTGAAATTGATATACACTCACTATACTGCGTATTCAAATCAACGTTTCATTGTGTCCGATTACTTTATGCTAGCTAATGTAATATTTGTGTTTGTTTAATTTATCGTAGAACACATTAAGATATTCCGCATGGAGGGACTGAAGAAAAATAAACCCACTGATGAAAATGCTCAAGCGATATGCAATTGATTGAAGGTTCATATCGCATATTATTAATTCTTCTTTTTCAAACTACACACTATGTAGTACATCCTTTTGTCCCAAGTTCCTAAAACACAAATTAAGGCTGACCTAAGCACGTAGTAAATCTATAAAAATAATTTCTAAGAACGTCTGCTAGAAGCACAATACGATGACATGCGTTCTTAAAAAAATATTGTCACAATTTAACTATTTATATTGAAACGGACCACCCCTGGGGCCATTTTGTTTTAAAAACAAGTCTTAAGTTTGTCTTAAATTCAGGGAAACATCATTTTTATAACTACAATTAAGCAGAAATTATTTAAGCATTACATTCTAAATTTCATTTCCAAAGTTAGATAGATATAGAAATATTTTTACAAGTCCATAAAAAATTGCATACATATAAGTAGGCCCGACTAAATGCCGCCAAAACTTTAAAAATGTTAGGGTAACAACGTAAGATAAATAAGATGTTAGAAATTTTACAAGGCTAATGCATTTTGTAGTCAGAGATACTTCGAGTGGTTCGAGCGAATTTGAATAAAGACGACATTAGGTGCACAAGAGGAAAAGAGACAGGGCATAACTAATAGCAAGCTAGAAAACATTGGGTCACAGCATCACGGCAGAAATATGGAAATAATGCACCGTGTGACGTCACAGAGACGCCGTAGAATCTGAATAAAACTCAAGGCATTCATAGCGTTGGGTAGAAGAAAATCGACGCTGGACCAGTACGCTGGCGGCCCCAAATAGCAAACTTCTGCACGTTCTCTACCAGCCATCTTGGGGCAACAACTAGAAAGCTACTGCACGTTCTCTACCAGCCATCTTCGGGGAACAACTAGAAAACTACTGCACGTTCACTACCAGCCATCTTGGGAGAACAACTAGAAAATTACTGCACGCTCTCTACCAGCAACCTGGGGGAGACAACTAGAAAATTACCGCACGCTCTCTACCAGCCACCTGGGGGAAACACGTAGAAAATTACTGCACGCTCTACCAGCCAACTGGGGGAAATTAATATCTATTATCTGTGAACGCTGTACCAGTAAGCTGGCGGCAACAATTGTCCACGGTACTGCGACACCTGCCAGCACACTCCTGGAGGACACTCCAATTTGGCGATTTACACGACGACAATTTCACCAACTACATCACACATCACCCACATCTTAGTATCAAACCTATTTACTTCTCTGCGTTATTATTTAAAATTGACTTTACATTCTGGTTTGTGAGGGGAATAGGGGAAATTGGCTTATTTGTGGTATCAAAGATATTCATTTTATGACAGGTTCGTTGCAACTAATTTTTCAATGTGAATACACTTTAATTGATTACTGGTTAGTTCAGGCTTTTAATAATATTTCTGCAACAAGTTTTTAGCAATACCTAACAGGCTGCATTGTTGCGGGCATTTGTTTGTCTAGAGGACTCACTGAAATAGGTGCATTTCGAGGGCAACGGACCCAAGACATTACTTTACTTTTAAATCAGCTGTTACTGCATTACACTTGACTCGACACTCCGAATAGTCGTCGGCTCCCCAGATGGTCGGATGACCGGTAGTTCCTTACTACAATAATATCATCACAGGCACAGCTGGGGTTCTGATTGACCCAAATGTTAAAAACACCGCAGTTGTAAAATCTTATAAGGCTGTTTGCTTTCAACTACGTAAATAGTACATAATCCCTTGATTTATTTTCATTGTTGTTATAAACAAAGAGTTCCCTGGCTCTAGTTCAAACACCGCGGTTTTGGGTTTGTTCTCATCTTTTCTTCGATAAGTGGTTGTTGTGACAATTAAAATCAACCTATTGTGGGATATTCCTCACCTGCTAATGCCTAGTTTTCTATGATTGTTTCATAATGATCCATCAGGTTAATGGAGAGTTCCCTGGCTCTAGTACAGACACCGCGATTGTGGGCTTGTCCTCAACTCAACTACTCTACTACTGTTCGGGTTTTTTGAAGAGATTTAATATATATTTTTAAACTTTGTATTGTCTTTTAATTGTGTTTTTTGAACAAAATTTATAAATTTAATAATTTTAAGAAAGTGTTATACTACTTCAAGCGTCAGGTTTATAGTGTTACGACGTCCAATAGATACCATCAGAGCAGCAGTTAAGCAAAAACGAACAGTAAGTATAAATTTTCATATTATTCTCGGTCTGAAACAGTCGTTTCGAACCCTTATTTTGTGAACGTTAACATTCATTTTTGAAATATATAAAAAGTCCTTCAGACTCCAAAAGCTGAATCGTTCGCATGGCGCCCGAGCAGGGACAATGCCGTCCTCAAATCCAACAAATCCATTTTCTTTTATGGTGGCAGACTCCGAGGAGTCGGCCCCAAGGGATTTCTACGAGCGGGCCACAGTGCCTCTCGTCGACGACAGTTCTAGAGAGATAGAACTACAAAGACTGTTTTCAGAGGTCAATGATCGAAATTTATCTGCTTCACAGCCACAAAATTCAAATTCAATGGAAAGTATGTTCATGAAAATGGCAGAGGGCTTCGTGCAGGCGATACAGAACGTGTCGACCTGTACTAAGAAAATTATGTACGATCAAATTGAAGAGATGCTGAAAGCTGGCGTCATTGAACCTAGTACTGCACAACATAGTTCACCTCCACTGATTATTAAAAGACCCGATAAGAAACCACGTTTTTGCATCGACTATCGTCACCTAAATGAAATGACCGAAGACATGAAAGCATCAAGGACTTGGACAATTCTAAAGTTTTTACTGTGTTGGACCTCAAGAGCGGATATTGGCAAATACCGCTCGATGAAGCATCAAAAAATTTTTCGACTTTTACTACTCCTGATGGGGCAGCTTATGGATTTAATGTCATGCCTTTCGGCCTCAAGACAGCTCCCTGCACCTTTCAGAAATTCATGGCAAAGGACGTTTTAACGGGTTACCTGCACCATTTCTGTAATGTCTATTTAGATGATATAATCGTTTACAGCGTAAACGTGAAGGAACATATGGTCCCACCTGAGGTTAGTCTTTGAAAGATTACGTTTACATAGTGTTTACATAGTGTCACCGGAAAAGTGTGTAATAGCGACAAATGAAATACAATATTTAGGCCACACAATTAGAATTGATACTTCTCGTCCATTAGAAAAACATGTATTGCAAATTCAAAATTATCCTGTACCAACCACGAAAAAGCAGCTTCAGAGTTTCTTAGGACTTTGCAACTGGGTAAGAGAATATTTATCAAATGTTGCGATGATTACAAAGCCGTTAACGAAACTTCTATCGAAGGAATATAGCTTTCATTGGACTCAAGCATGCGATGAAGCTTTTCAAAAACTTAAAGATTTATTATCCGGACCGCTGGAACTCCATCGTCCGGATTTTTTACGTCAGTTAATTTTGCAAACAGATGCATCACTACAAGGGCTTTCAGAAGTACTCTATCAATTAGGCGACAACGGCGAAAAGCATATTATATCATATGCTAGCAACACGTTATCTCCAGCAGAGAGACATATTAACGAGCTGGAATGCTGGCAGTGGTGAATTATATAAAAAAGTACAAGATGTACTTAGCAGATAAACCGTTCTTAGTTAAGACGGACAACAGGACGTTACTTTGGTTGAATAAACACAAAGACGACAAAACCAAATTCACTCGATGGTCCCTGTTATTGCAAGAATATGCATTCAAAATTGAACACTGTCCAGGCAAAGAAAACTTGTTGCGGATTTTCTCAGCCGTAATCCACAAGATAAATATGTCGAGACCGACGATGAAGAGGAAAGAATGTTCCTACCAATTTATAAGTGTCCAGAACGTATTTCTGTTTTAGCACATTCAGAAATATACGAAGATATCGTGCAGGCCCAATCGAGGTCGAGTGATATTCAAGACAAGATCCGCCGTTGGAATGATCTATTTTTCAACAGAAACAACGTTCCGAAGCGGATCTTATTTTTATGAAAAATTTTCAAGTACAAGACGATGTATTGATGAAAGATTCAGATCGAAATTTAAAATTGGTAGTTCCAAAGAGGAAAATCAAAGAACTGATTTACCATTATCACGATCGAGATGAAGCATGTCATCCGGGGAGAGACGAGACTCTTAGGAAAATTGCACAAAGATACTATTCCAATAATATGGCCAGGATAGTAGGCAAATACGTAAACGACTGTCTGATACGCCAATCAGTAAAAGCGCGTCAAAAGCTCAACCGTAGAATGCATTTGAAACTTTCAGCGTCGACGTAACTGGACCACTGCAGAGGACCAAAGACGTCGAAAATCGATATATGATTATCGTTGAAGGCGTATTTAGCAAGTGGATAGAGGCAAAGGCATATATTCAGGTCGATGGCAGAACGATCGCCAAATTTATTGACGAAGAGATAGTTGCGAGATTCGGAGTCCCTCGAGTCATAATTTCAGACAACGGAGATCATTTCAATTCGGAATGGTATATAACGTTCTGCGAAAGAAATGGAATTGAACGATATTTCATTCCTGCTTATCATCAGCAATCCAACCCCGTGGAACGACGGGTTCAGGAATGTAAGAAAATTTTAAATACTTTGTTAAGCCAAACGACATATGGGATCGCTACGTGCATCAAATGGCTTATATTCTAAGAAATCGAAGAAATGCCGCTACAAATCAAATACCTAGCATGATAGTGTTAGGTTATGAACCAGCCGAAAAAGGCGAATGGGATTTATATGCATGGAGGCAAGAGAAGTATATCTCGTTCAAAAGGAAAACGTAACTACAAGAGTCCATGTAAATGATTTGAGACCAGCCCCGCCAGAGGAGCACAAGTTGGAAATCGAATCTTCAGATGAAGAAAATGCTAGTCCAGGCGGAACATCACTCGATGGAAATGATTCCCCGTTCTCAGACGATTCCACAGAACCTCCACAGCCGGAGCAGACTGTAGTCCAAATCCATGCACCGCCACGCGATGTTTCTACTTCTGATTCTGATTCAAGTTCTGGAGATTCCATAATATTTTTATAATATTTTTAATCTAGGCTAAGTTTTAACTTAGTGCTAGGTTTATTTTATATCAAAATTTCCATATCAACTTATTGTCATATCAGGCAAAAGTTGGTATTTTTTATGTATTTTTTCTAAGTTACTCCATGTTGAGGAGATTGTATCGACCGTACAAATCTTCCAAATTCACTGCAGCAGCTCTGGCCGTGCCCGGCAGAGTTGGTATTTAAAAAAAAAATTTTTTTCTAAGTCCTCATATGTTCAAAAACATACACATCTGTAAGCAGAGTCCGACCCGAAGGGTCTTAACAAATGTTCCATTGGCACGGCATGGAAAGACGATAACTCTGACGCAAGGGCGCGATTCAGACGAGTCTAGCAACTCAAGGGCGAGGGCCGCCACGTCTGCTGAATGGGCAGATACAACGATCCGATGGATCCAGATTCTGTCGCAGTTTTCTCCCAAGAAGAGATTTTAATTACACGGAAACCATTTCAATCAACATAAGTCAACAAAATACTATGTTCCTATTCTCAAAGACGACGATGTGATATCGGTCGCAGCTTCCACTTTATGCCCAGACGGGATAAAGCCATAACAATTTAACCAATATAAGTTACTAAATTTTTTTATATTGTTTCATATTAATGAGCAGTGCCATTGTTAATACCAGAGCCAAAGCTGATCCAGAAGGCAGTTCGACACCGAAGGTGATCGACAAAGCAATAGTCACGAAGAGGAGCAGACGCAAGCAAGAAGTAGTGGAAGAACACTAATGAAGTTAAGTGCGTCGAAAGTGTTTGTGTTGTGTCAATAGTCCTATTGATACTTATCAAAATCTTCATGATTTTTGATTTTTTATATAGATACAATGTTCAAAGTAAACAATCGAATGCTATGCATCGATATAATGTACAACCATATCACCATTTTTAGATTTGCATCTATGTTATGTTTCAGATAGGCCGGTCTGAGAATAACCGAATACAACACATGGGAGACTCCATCCAAAGATCCATTTTTCTCATAGCAACTTTACAAACATTGCACAAAACACAGATAAAGAACACGATAAAACCCTCGATATACCTTTCGATGTTGTAACAAAATCCAACTTAGGAAATATTTCGTATGAAAAGCGTGCTTCACGTAAAAATATCGTGGAAGAGGTTTTTAATATTCTTAATCATATTTTCGCTCTACGGAGCGATTTTTATGCAAAAATTTCAATAACTCTCAAGGAGCGTCATTTTAGAAAGTATAGTAAATGTCGCTGCACAGGGACGTAATGTCGCCCCGACCACCAAAATTTAGAAAGTATAACAAAATTCGACTTATTCGACTAATTAATTAAAAACCCTTTTACGAATCCACGTTGTTAAGCACTGCAACTCATACGCGGTATTAAATATGAGGACAAGTTAATCCAGCTTCTATTCAAAGTATATCGTGAGTTTTAGCGAAAATAGCCTTTAGCGGCATGGGACCCCCATCATTTCCTAGCAGTCGATTTTGACGGGAAAATGATAAGTTTTAACGGGATTTGCCCTAAACCGGTTCCTCAGTGATTCGGTGTCCAAAAAGTATCTTTACCATGTACTCATATGTACATGGGACCGCCTTGCCTGAACGTATGAAATTGTAATTGCCCAAATATAATTCAAAGTCTTTGCGATTCAAGCATTTTGAAGCTCCGAGGAGCGACCAAAATCGATATTGAAATAAAAATACGTGAATAGACAGGCAAGCAAAAGCCCACCAAATTTTAGAAACATTGAACTTTGAATCTTTTTGTGTAATCGTTAGCTCAAAAAACTGCATATTGGATGGTAGTTGGTACATTATAAATCGTTCCGTTCCACACCATGTGTTGTACACGGGCCAAACTATTGTTTGTCAAATGTATTTCTTAAAAGTGGTTGTAAAACATAAATTTTTTTGAAGAGATTTAATATATATTTTTGAACTTTATATTGTCTTTTAATTGTGTTTTTTAAACAAAATTCCCTTTCAGGTATAATTTTAAGAAAATGTTATAGTACTTCCAGCGTCAGGTTTATAGTGTTACGACGTCCAATAGATACCATCAGAGCAGCAGTTAAGCAAAAAACGAACAGTAAGTATAAGTTTTCATATTATTCTCCGTCTGAAACAGTCGTTTCGAACCCTTATTTTGTGAACGTTAACATTCATTTTTGAAATATATAAAAAATTCTTCAGACTCCAAAAGATTAATTGTTCGCAGGGCCAGTGGTCAGTACTGGGGTCCACGCATCCCGTATACTTGCTTTTATTCTTAGGGGTATACTTTTCGTCGAGTACTGAACCGGGACGTCTTGTCTGTTTGATTTCACGTTGTTGAACAGTCATATACAATTTGGTATTTGCAGTTTGTTTATTCAATTAAGGGAGCGTTCCCCCAACGTTCTATGATCTCTTACATGAGTGCCTCATTATCACTTCCATTCTATAATGCACGAACAGGACATGGTTCTTGTCCTCTGTTTTGCAGTAAAATTATTTTATCAGAGCGATTGCTAACACCAAAATTCCAATAACATTTTAATCGGCTATTTGCCGCATCTTTAATTGCACCTACAAATAACACGGCCTACGATTGTATTACCTTAGTACTTGTTATTGCATAACCAGCTTTGAGACATGTACAGTATGTCATTACTATAGCGACGTAACCCTTCCTATATAATATTTAGGCAATTGTCTCAAATATTTGGATTGTTTTGATTTCATGTACGGCTATTTGTCGCATCAATTTATATAAAATAAAATGGGTTTTTTTGACTACTTTTTCCCATCAATTATTGTCTTTTCTTTCACCTTTACTTTTTCATCATACAAGTAATAAACTAAATAAATGATTCCATTCCAATCAAGTAAATTAGAAAACAAACTTCAACTATAAATGTACAGCGCAATCTTGCGTAATAGAACACGATATAAATAACATAAAACGTTAACTAGGTTTCTCAAATAATAGCCAGTGTATCCAAACTTACAGTATATTTAAAATAAAAGACTGATTAATTTTCTCAGATATAGTATCAGACAGAAACAAGTAATACCAAACTTTATATCAAAGAACCTGGGGTAATTATAAAAGGTTACTATACACACACAACGTAATTAAGGTCCTAACCACATACAACTAGGCGATCACGTTAATGGCCAATTTGTTTATTTATCTTGCCATAAAATTGAGATAATAACTTCTGGGTGGGAGTAAATAAGTTCTTGATTGCTTCACGATCAAGGATTTTTGTTACTAATTAACACACCTGGGGGAGGGTTATTTCACTGGTTCACGTGACCAGAATTTTATTTATAATTAATTGGGGTGGGATGGGGTTGTTTCAATATTACTTATAAATAGTAAACGAGTGCAAGGGAAATATTTGCATGATGATGCTCCTTGTCATAACAACAGTAATTAAATATTAAAATCTACTATTATCTTAGGTTCACTTGACCCTGAAAATTTAGCAATAATTTTCTTATTATTTTAGTTCATAAATTGGAATTATTTTTACGCCTTAGTCAAATTTTGTCGCAAATGAATCAGTAAACGAGCATCTTTTTTATTTAGTTATGGTATAGATATTTTAATTGGTTTACATAGTGTCGCATAAATAATTTTTTAGTTAAAGTTCGGTATATGCCGGGTATATCATTCACAGATCAATAACTTCAAAACCAAAGATATATGAAACCTGGTAAAGAATTATGGAGTGACACTTATATGTGGGGTTGCCATAATTTTTTAGTCAGCCCGGACACTCGGCCGACTTGAAAGCCTGAAAGGTGTCAAAAGAATACTAAATACCTGTATGCACTATCATTATTGGCTACTTAGTCGTTCTCCAGTTTGGTCACACCTTTTTTGTTGTTTTGGATTCTGAATGACACATACTTTTTAAATGAAAAAAATAAATAAAAATTAACAAATACACATTTGTCTTTAATCTGTCATAAGAAGAGCAGCAGTCGTCATTGCTGCTAATTTTTATGTTTAACAGCTATGCTACATCCAAAAATCGCATTCGACAGAGATCTTGATAAATCGTTCACTAGATGAAAAGTCCTTGTGGTGAACAAAACAAACTCAACAATTTTTAGTAAATTTCGAAACTCGTCGAAACTTCTAAGCCCATTTATTTTTTGAAGTAAATTTAATAGTTTCTTTGAAAATTCGAACACATGGAAGGACCCGGACAAAAATTCGGGATAGTCCAGACTAAATCCGGATGTATGATGATAAGCTTATTATAAATATATTGTTATATCACCTTTATTAATTCCTTTGATTGACGCTCTAGCGCAGTTTAGCATTAGCTATCCCATCACTCAACCAGGAAACTGCACACAGTTAATTGCACAACGACCATTCCCTACGACATTGTCATCTGCCGCATCTGAGAACGCGAACTTGTTTTTATTAATTCTTTTGATTAACGTCCTGGCGGAGTTTAGCATTAGCTATCCCACCGCTCAACCAGGGGACATGTACGCAGACAATTACACAACGACCATTCCCTCCGGCATTGCCATCTGCCGCATCTGAGACGCGAACTCAGGAGCAGGAGAATGAATTGACTGCCTGGCTTCCGAAAAAAATCCGATATTATCAGTTTTTGTCCGAATCCTAGAAAGATTCATTGTGGCCTGCCAAGATGGTGTTATTACCATTTTAGCCTGCTGTAGTCGCGTTGTAGGGGTGGAAGTCCCTGACACCAACTACCTACAGGACCTAACCTGTTCACACACACCGAAGTCGGTCATGCATCATCCATGTCCGATTTATGCGACTTCGGCTTACATCCATAGGCATAACGCGGCTTTACGAATGCTATATTATCTCACCCACGGCATTCGTACGAGGTAGGCCAAACACCAATCCTACCTGGAGATCAAATACGTTATCGAGAATAAGAAATGCCGAATTTATTGGAACTTCTCGTTTCCGGCAGTCGGTGTCGGGCTAATTCATGCCAACCAGCCTGGCATAGTACTCCTCGACCACCAAAACAACATTTATAAATTTAATTTTTTCTTATTTATTTTCCAAATTCAAGCAATAGGCACATTTATTTCATTTCATTTTTACATTTATTTAGCCATTAAATATTGAACACAGTAAAGTTACCAGAATGCATTATAAAATTACATTCTTTTAAAGCAACAGAAACGATGATATTTTTACAAGAGAATCCAGCTAAAATAAGTCAAGCCATTATAATACTTGTTTACAATATGAGCAATAAAGTTTCAAGTACTTCAGTCGCATCAAATAGGATAAGAGACTATGAAGCCAGTATTGAAATTTACAATGTAAACATTTCCAAGTGTGAGACCACAAATCCGAAGCTTTCCATGTGATTTTTAATATATAAAAAGAAGACCAGACTGTTTACGGGGGTCAGATGCAATTATAATCACACCCGAGCTACATCGCAGGACTTCATGTTCGCTGTGCTCCTGTATATTGCATTTGAACCACACCTCAGCTACATAGCAGGTCTTCGTGTTCGCTGTGCTTTGGAGTTGGAGATAGAATTTAAGCACACCTGACACATAGATCACATGTTTATTTAAAATTTTGGTAAATTGAAAATTATATTAAGCGATAAGATTAATTCAATTTGAAAAGTAGTTTAAATAAAAATATTTTAGCTAAAACTTATTTTTTAAATTAAATTGCGCGCGTACCACAAACCGTGGCGCGTACGTGAATTAATGTCATCAACCGACGCGCATGAGTAAAGAGATCTTGATGCCATGAGGGAATGTTTGTCGAATCCGAATCGTTTTTACAACGCAGTTTGTGCCGGCTTTATTTTTCATTAAAAGTGTGTGACTTTATATGAACTTGGATGCCTATACCATTTGTTTCTGTAAATTTTATATTACATATGTGATTATAAGGTAGGTATAAATTATTAGGCCAATTTCTTAAAAATGATGTTAAACTAGTCCACTTTTTTAGGTTAGAAAATTTGCTAGCTTCGTACATTATATATAACGTACCTAAAGTATTTTGTTTGTATATGATGAACCCTCAAGAAAAAGGCAGAAGACCACGTCAAGGAGAAAACATATAACCATGTTGTTATTAACATTTAGTTATCAAGTTACTACAGTCAAAGAATATGAACCTGAGTTACATAATGATTTCTATTGTTTTTTGTAAATGACCGTTGATTTTAAATATGTTTAAAATATATTTATGTTAAAATATTCCTTATTTTATTTGAAATTGAATCTAGGACATGATATACACTTGGTGAATAGTCCCGCTGTTCTTATATAATTGATAATATTGTTACGTAAGGAGTATTCATATTGTAGGAGAAAACTATAAATCAGCTTTAGTAGGTTACATATTGATACAAATTATTTTTCCAAATTCTAAATTGATATACTTTGCAATAATATTAAACAAATATTGAGAACGAGACCTGACACTGGATTATTAAAAACAAACAATAAATACGAACTTGTACTCAATAGGTAACCTGCTAAGTAAGCAACTAGTAAAATGATAAATACGAATTTTATTAACGCGGGCGTCAGTCGAATTCTTAAGACAGTCCTACTCTTAATGTGCTAAGAAGTGTGACTCCTTATCCTGACGCATTTCCCCACATCAGTGATGTTGGTAAGAGCCCCATTTGTTACTATTGTTGTTGTGCCTGTTTGTACTGTGACACTGTTTGTTGTTATTTTGTTAATAAATTATATTTGTTTTAAACTCGTCTTCTACTTTGACTACCCAATCTCCTCTCTCACAAGCCAAGTGGCCATCAGTCGCGGCATCCCGAAAGGGGGGTCGTGACAATATACCGTGATCATTCCGCATATAGGCGCATTCATTAAATATGAAAAAAAGCTACAAAAATGTATGTAAATTTCATATTCATTTAATATACAAAATATGTAATGTATATCCATAAAATATGTTATTATGTATATGATGTACATTTCATATCTAATGAATGTATATTGTATATGTTTATGTATATTTAATGGATATGAAATGGATATGAAAGTCGGCGACAAAAGTATATGCAATGTATATCAATTTCATATCCATTACGCTTCATCAGGTAGATATTATTATTAGCCGTTACTCGAATCCGAGTATAAAAATGTTACAGTCGATAAATTGTGTACAATAAAAAACAAGTAAAAGGTGTAGTCTATTGTAATTCCCATTCATTTACAGTGCACACGACTATGGCTATAGAGGCCAATTCGGGAGAGCACATGTCGACCGCAGTCAGGACAAACATAGACCTGGTTAGGCCTTGGATTCGGCCTTCTTGCAGCAACATTTCCTTGATAGCTGGCCACAACCCCTCGCCATCGGGTTCTGTCCGCTGCAAGTTGTTCCCATTGCTCGTCTGCAATACCGCAGGATTTTAGATTTTCATGGAGAGCGTCTTTGAACATCTTTCGTTGACCGCCACGCCTTCTTCTACCGCTTAGCAATTCACCATAAAGTGTACATTTAGGAAGGCGGTTATCATGCATACGATGATCGTGACCTGCCCATCTTAGGCGTGCTCTTGAAATAAGCACCTCAATTGGAAGGCTGTTTGCTCTCCTGAGTACTTCCACGTTTGAACGGATTTTCATCATACTTCTGAGGTGTCTTTGCTGAAAACGTTCTAATTCTTTCACATGACGACGGTAAGTGACCCAGCTTTCACATCAATATAGCAGTGTTGGAATGACAACTGCTCTGTAGACAGCCATTTCCGTTGACAAAGCAAGGTCGTGGTTGTCAAATACTCTCTCTCTAAGTCCCCAGAGTGCTCTAGATGCAGCGTTAATTCTATTGCGAATCTCGCTGTCCATGTTTGCTTTGTCATTAACAACGTTGCTTAAGTAATTGAACTAATCCACCACTCCAAGAGAATTTCTGTTAAGTGTAATGTCTATTTGGTTCACTTGATGAGGAGTTGAGATAATCTTAGTCTTTCCAATGTTGATTTTAAGTCCCAAGGAATCATAGCTCTGGGCATACACATCTAAAAGTTCTTGAAGCTCTTCCGGCGTAGAGGCTAAAAATGCACAGTCATCCGCATACTGGAGATCACAAATGAATCGTGTGCGTGTCTTCGTGAAAGCTCTAAAGCGCCCTATGTTAAAAAGGCCGCCATCAAAACGGTATCTGAGACCTATTCCTCTGACTGTCAGTTTGTTGTCAACAATAATTGTTAGAGCAGTGGTAAACAAATTAAAGAATAGGGGTGCCAGGACACATCCCTGCCTAACTCCAGTGAGGGTTTGGAAAGGTTCGGTTGCCTCATTATTATACATAACCTGGGCGTTGTTGTTTGTATGTAGACTGCGACATACTTCCACAAATTTTCTAGGGATACCTAAGCGGAACATAATTTTCCAGAGCACTTCCCTGTCCACCGAGTCAAACGCCTTGGTTAAATCAATGAAGGCCATGTGAATTTCTCCTTGATGTTCGAGTGCTTTTTCTTGAAGCTGTTTAAGTGTGAAGATTAAATCCGATGTGCCTCGGTTTGGTCTAAAGCCACTCTGTGCTTCAGGAAGTAACTTTTCCATAACAGGTGTTAGCCTATTTGCCATCGCTTTAGTGAGTATCTTCCCTCCAGCAGCCAGGAGAGCTATACCCCTGTAATTTCCACAGTCCGCAGCGCTCCCTTTGTTTTTGAAGAGATTGATTAAAAGTGTATCACGAAACTCCTGCGGAGCTTGACCATTTTCCCACACGACATCAAACAGTTTTTTGAGGTAGGGTATGAGCTCTGACGACACAGCTTTAAAGATCTCAGCTGGGAGTGAGTCGGCGCCGGGAGATTTGTTATTTTTTAGCTGCCCAATGGCGGTTAAGATCTCTTCCGTTGTTAGTGGTTTATCTAAGTCTTCGAAGGTGTCATATTGAGGGATAAGATTTATAATATCATGATCGGCTTGACTTTGCTGGTTAGGTTAGGTTAGGTTGAACACGGTTTCGTCCTCTGTGGCGGGAAAAATATATATTGGAACTGCTGGGGTTTAGAGCTGAGACCCTCGAGGACGTTCGTGCACTTTATTTTGTTGTGAGAAGTCTTCTGGTTTGTTTCTGTGGTGAAGGTTTGGGTCAATGCTACACCCTGTATAGATGTAATCAGGAACCGTCGAAGCACTGAATTATTAAAATTGTTTTTGTTAAGGGTCAATGACTGCACCCTGTATAATATTTTCTTGAAATAATTAACACTTTGTTTAAACGGTACGAACAATTATTTTTATTTCGGGTTTTTTAAATGAACAGAGTTGGAAAAAATAATATATTTTACAAAGCTTCTTTTGGGTAGAAACTATTCGACACATAAATTCTCTCAGTATAATTTACTAAACTGCTTCTTGAAATATTTAAAATCGTAGATAAATCTGAGAAAATGTCCTGAAGAATATCCTTTAAACGTAGCCGGGTCGGTAAGAAATTGAAATGTCGCTTTGGACGGGAATAGAGATTAAAATAAATTATAAAATAGGAGCACTAAAGGCGATACTTAAAACTAACTCTTTTTAACCAGGTTTCGGCCTGGGAAGCTAGAATCGGAACAGTTAGTCACGAGAAGTTGCTAGGATGGGTGGTTAAGAAAGCCTGTCTAGACGGTGGGTATTTAATTATTAACCGGACCGAAGCACTAGTACACACTTATTACACTACAAGGAAACTTGTCCCACTTTATCACGTCGCGAAACTAAACTTTGGAGTCATTGTCGAAAACTGAACTTGTTTACGGCTTGCGATGCACCGGTATTTATACTAAATTGGAAACGTTTCGTTTTTCTCGCCCCGTCGAGTCTCGCAGAGAGCTGGAAAGGCGTGAAATCGCTCAGTGCGGGCACGGATGAGTCATCGATTGCATCATGTTGTGCAATACTTGAAAATTTTTGATTTTGAAAATAATTTTTATATGGGCAGATAGGTTATGTGAAGGAGAATTGAATAAAATTTGACTGAAGGTCGGATCATTTTTCGTTTGGGAGTTATTTGAAGTTTTGTGAGTGAAATTTGGCTCGACCCCGTAAGGTATCACGAAGGTCCGCTGTTAACAGGCTGTAACTCCGTTAACAGATATCCAGTTCGTGCGTCAGATAAAAAGATACGATATTAACAAGGTACAATACGGGTATGAATCGAGCTGAATGGAGATATAGTATGGGTGTCTGCTATTATACGGGGGTGATTGAAAAGAGGAAAGTTCATAATAGCAGTGGGATTGGGCAAATTCGGTGAAACGATATTCGGGCATTTGGGACTCGGGCACTGAACGTGAATTGACGTATACAGGGGCTGATTAGAAAGTAAAAATGGAAAATTATTTGAAATGGGTTTTTTAACGTGGGGAAACGGACTCGACGGTTGAATTTAAGATAGTTACATATACGAGGGGTGGTCAAGAAGTTCGAATGTTTTGGAAAGGGGAATTGCTTATAAAATCGGGACGTAATTAAGGGCGATGATGAGAATTTGTATTTAAATGAAGAATTCGACTAAGTTAAAGAATATATGGGGGCTGTCTTTTTGAAATTTGTTTTTTGTGGTGATTTGGTTACGGATGGGTGGAAATGAATGTTTTATGTCTGAATTTGATGAATTATGGTTATTTGTGAATTATGGATGATTGGCTAATTTTCTCTGATTTTTGTGAGTTGAGTTACGGATTTTTGATGATACTGAGGTGTTATTGACTTTTTTAATATGGTTTGCCAGGTGGCATAAGATTATTTGATTTTTTGCTAATTTTTAAGATTTTTTGCTTTTTCATTCTGACTAGTAGGGGACATACCCTACAACAAGGTTAGGTTAGGTTAGGTTAGGTTAGGTTAGGTTAGGTTAGGTTAGGTTAGGTTAGGTTAGGTTAGGTTAGGTTAGGTTAGGTTAAGAATGTTAGAGTAGTGATCTTTCCATCGGGCTCTTATTTCCTGGTCTTCTTTGAGGAGATTTCCATTTAAATCTTTAATAGGGCACATATTTTTCCGACTGGGGCCGTACACTGCTTTTACTCCTTGAAAGAAATTCCTGTAGTCGTGTGAATCGGCGTACCTTTGAATTTCTCTGGCCTTGCTTGCCCACCACTCGTTCTTTATTCTTCTGATTTCGCGTTGCGTTTCATACTTAGATTGGGTAAAAGCTTCTGCTTTTGATGAGTCGTTGGGGTGGTTGATAGCGTTTCGGAAGGCAGTATGTTTGCGGTCAAGAAGTTCTTGTATAAAAGCTTCATTATCATTGAACCAGTCCTGTTTTTTACTTGCTGCAGTGCCAAGAATTTCCTCACTCGCACTTTTTAAACTGTCTTTAATTTGTGTCCAGGTAGCAGCGACATCTACAGAATTGGTTTCTTCTAGTGCACTCAAATTCTCTTGAACTTTTTGCTTTAGCTGTTCGACGGTTTGTTGGTCACGCAATTTACTAATACAGAGACGGAGTCTACGTTTTACTTGAGTTCTTCGGTGTTTGGGTTTCATAACAATTTTCATTTTAGAGACAACAGGACGATGATCGGTCCAACATTCGCTATCAATGCGCGTCTTTGTAATTTGGACGTCCTTGAGATGCTTCCTACGTACGATAACATAGTCCAGTAGATGCCAGTGACCTGATCTGGGGTGGCGCCAGGTGCCTTTAAATTTATCCTTTTGTCGGAATATGGTGTTTGTTATAACTAGATCATGTTCGGCGCATTTAGTTAGGAGTAGTTGACCGTTAGCGTTCATGTTGCCCAAACCGTTCTTGCCTATGATGCTTGGCCAGGTGTCTGCATCTCTCCCTACTCTAGCGTTAAAATCGCCAAGAATAACGAGTCGTTCCGTTTTAGGTATTCTACAGAGGGTTTCTTCCAGCTGTTGATAGAAGCTTTCCTTGGTTTCGTGACTTGCATCCAGAGTGGGAGCAGCGTAGGCGCTTATTAGATTTACCGCGTTGCCATCTGATAGCTCATAGCGTAGCAGCATTAGACGCTCGGATAGGCCTTGTGTTACTTGTGTTAAGTTGGATACAAGTTGATTCCGAAGGGCAAATCCTACTCCATGTTGTCTTCTTGAATTGGTGGGAAGACCTTTCCAATAGAAGGTGTAGTACTTTTCTGTGAGAGAGCCTTCCTCCAAAAATCGAGTTTCGTTGAGAGCTGCAACGTCAACATTGAGTCGGTGAAGTTCTCTATCTATTAGAGCAGTTCTTCTTTCAGGCCGATCGGTGCGAGTGATGTCGTTCAAAGTACGAACATTCCAAGCGCCGTAGATGAAAGAATTAGTTTCGTTGGATTTAACTTGTCGGTGTTTTTTTCGACATTCCATGAGGTGTTCCTGTGGGCACCCGCCCCCGGAGATCCGATCGGGAGGGTATTTTACCTCCGGATGATTTTGTCCCACTTGAACGCTCCATCATTTTTTTAAAGCCTTAATCGACTGAAAACGAAGCTGCATTTGAAGTTTTAGCTGGAGCAGGCATGCAACTGACCAGCTCGGTTGCGGAAGGCGAGTGGTGTGGTCCCATGGCACAGAAGGAGACTGCGACGATGGGGTAACCAAACGATTCCAAAAGCAACCTTTGTGTGCGGTGGGTTATTTTTACCGCATTCTTCGTGAGAAGGTGGATGTGCTCACGGCAAAAGGTAAGGGTTATTCCGCCCTTACTCGGTTGTTAGAGCCTCGTTAGTGAAAACAGGGTGCACCAAGTTCAAATTGAACTCATCGCGAAGGTGAGATTTACAATTGAGTAGGAGAGGCTATAACTTGCACTTCACTATATGCATTGTATGTACATTGCATATGATTTTGTGTGTGGGTAATAATTATAAGCTATCTAATAAAACCGGTCGATTATTTTACTATCAAAACCCCCACAGAGGCATTTTGCTCAGCCGTGCTATCTACTACCACGCCCGCAACCGCGATCAAAGCAGTGAGAAGAAAATTACAGTGAGACGTTTTGGCGAAAATGCAAATGCCTACTGAACCAATTACGCAGGAAACGCCAACAACCGTCGTTAATTACGGCATTAAGAGTACGTTTGCATGCCCCCAGTCAATTGTCAAGTAATCGAATTACACTGTCCTAGCGATAACACAGAAGCCCAGTAATCTAGGCGGTGTACAGGACCGTAAGAATGTAATCGCGACGTGATTTTTATTTATATGTACCAATTGCAGACACAACCTCGGTAACATCTTGGAGTATTGTGGGTTGCATGTTTTGGTTGGCTTTTGAAATATTAGTAAACCACCGAATTTACCTATAATCAGGAAAACATAACATGTTTATTTACACATGAAACCGCCAAAGAGTTACCGCCACTCCAAGTTGTCAAGGCTATTGTTTTTTCATTCATGTGAGTAATTTACGGTCAATTACGAATCGGCTCGACATTTACGTTTATGGTTTTGCATGTGCAAATACAGATAGCGAATCTGAAATTTTTTTGCAGTGATAACCATTGAGGTGTGAAAATACTGAAAATTTGTGTATTTATTGCCTGACGATTGATTGCAGTAGGTAAGTAATATACCTATTTAAAATTTATATCATATCATGATGATTTACGTAAATGTCTGTGCTTGCATATATTTCCGTACGTTTCTTTTTGTTATCCACCGAATTTCTCAAATGAGTAGTGCCTTGTGTATATAATAATAATTAATGAAACGAAAGCGGCATATGCCTAAAAATTCACATGTTTGTACCGAGGTCGCAGATAACGCGTTAGGTACTCGATTTTCTTGGTTTTGGATGAAATTTGAGCGAAATTGAAATAAATGCAAAACATCTGAAATTTAGCCTAATCACGGAATAACCCCCTCACAATTTACAGAAACAAATGCGCCATGGGATATCCTTTCACTTTATGTCCAGTTTTTCATCATACACGCTCACATAGAGCAAAAGGTTTGAGAGAATGTGAACGATTCATCTTTTGAAGTCTGAAGGACTTTTTATATATTTCAAAAATGAATGTTAACGTTCACAAAATAAGGGTTCGAAACGACTGTTTCAGACGGAGAATAATATGAAAACTTATACTTACTGTTCGTTTTTTGCTTAACTGCTGCTCTGATGGTATCTATTGGACGTCGTAACACTATAAACCTGACGCTGGAAGTACTATAACACTTTCTTAAAATTATACCTGAAAGGGAATTTTGTTTAAAAACACAATTAAAAGACAATATAAAGTTCAAAAATATATATTAAATCTCTTCAAAAAAATTTATGTTTTACAACAACTTTTAAGAAATATGTTTGACAAACAATAGTCTGACCCGTTTACAACACATGGTGAGGAACGGAACGATATATAATGTACCAACTACCATCCAATATGCAGTTTTTGAGCTAACGATTACACAAAAAGATTCAAGAAAAGTTCAATGTTTCTAAAATTTGGTGGGCTTTTGCTTGCCTGACTATTCACGTATTTTTATTTCAATATCGATTTTGCTCGCTCCTCGGAGCTTGAAAATGCTTGAATCGCAACGACTTATATTTGGGCAATTACAATTTCAATACGTTCAGGCAAGGCGGTCCCATGCACATATGAATACATGGTAAAGATACTTTTCTGACACCGAATCACTGAGG
Source organism: Leptura quadrifasciata (assembly GCA_963675555.1). Lineage (NCBI taxonomy): Eukaryota > Metazoa > Arthropoda > Insecta > Coleoptera > Cerambycidae > Leptura > Leptura quadrifasciata. The sequence continues at coordinate 49,092,723 of OY776679.1, forward strand.
AACCGGTTTGGGGCAAATCCCGTTAAAACTCATCATTTCCCCGTCAAAAACGACTGCTAGGAAATGAAGGGGTCCCATGTCGCTAAAGGCTATTTTCGCTAAAACTCACGGTATACTTTGAATAGAAGCTGGATTAACTTGTCCTCATATTTAAGACCTCGCATGAGTTGCAGTGCTTAACAACGCTGATTCGTAAAAGTGTTTTTAATTTTGAAATTTCCGAAATTGTGAAGTCAAATTTTGTTATATTTTCTAAATTTAGTGGTCGGGGCGACATTACGTCCCTGGGGGGCGACATTTACTACACTTTCTAAAATGACGCTCCTTGAGAAGTTATTGAAATTTTTGCATAAAAATCGCTCCGTAGAGCGAAAATATGATTAAGAATATTAAAAACCTCTTCCACGATATTTTTACGTGAAGCACCCTTTTCATGCGAAATATTTCCTAAGTTGGATTTTGTTACAACGTCGCTTTCGATATCGAGGGTTTTATCGTGTTCTTTAACAAGAACAGGGGTGATATGTTTGACAAACATTTATAATTGACCGTCATAGAAAGTAATAAGGATGCTGCTGTGAAATGTCAGAGAGTATTTGCAATTTTTTCAAGCAGGCTATAGTAGCTAAATACATCATACTGTTTGTTTCTAAGTAAAAATACTTAGCGATTTAATTATTATTTCAAGCTAAAAATGCAATTTTTATATTTTTCTTTTTAGGTTTACTGATAGAAGAAAGGACTTCATTATTGGTTAACTTTTAGAACCGTTTTAGATTTTTTTTAAACCCCTACCGCATCACTCCTTGAATCTTCTAGAAGTAACTAGTTATGCCATATCAGATCGTATCGTAAGTTATATCATATCATTAGAAATATGTTATATATTTTTTTACATGTAATTTTAAGTTACTGTAAATTAAATAAGCATTTAATTCTTTACACGCATGTAATTTAATTGTACTTTGCACGTTAGTGTATGTTGCATTTTGTAATATTTATAATAAGTTGAATATCTCATACATTTTTCCAATTTATTTCTGAATACAGCTGAGATCACATTTTCATTTATGGTTGCAAATGCTTCATAATATTACATGTACAAATAGTTGAATAAACTATTAATTTTTTAAAAAGAGTTTTTCCTTATTTTGCAACTAACTTCGTATTTAAGCTGTTCTTCATAATTGAAAAATTTTTGTTAAATAAAATTTTTGTTAAAAATGTAAAAAGGTAGTGATATATCCCATAGTTTACTTTTTTCTTATTTATTTCCAAATTCAAGTAATTATTGCAGTTAATTCATTTCATTTTTACATTTGTTTACTCATTTAATATTGGACACAATACAGTACCAGAATGCACTTTAAAATTACATTCTTTTAAAGCAACGTTAAACGCTACATTTGTACGAAAGAAATTACTTAAAAATCGAGTCTAGTCACAGCATTTGTTTACAATGGACACGATAAGCGTCAAGTACTTCTGTTACTTCTCACAGAGTGATACCGCCTATCGTTTTCTATCTTAAGTCATGCAAAGGACGGACTCTGCAAACTACGACGCATGTAGATATTGAAATTTATATGTAATCGTGAGGCCACAAATCCAAAACTTTTACGTAATTGTGACGTCATTTTTACCATATAAAAGGAAGACGGCGTGGTATTTAGATTGGAGAAGATAGACGGCATCGGAAGACATCACCTTTTAAGTTACGTCGCGATATTTTCGCCGAGCTTTTATATCTGCCTTTGAAATCCATTCTAAGCTACGTCGCGAGTTTCGCCGAGCTTAATAAATTATTTTTTGGATATTGTCACTAAATCATCCGTCTAAACTACTAGCCAAACAATATTATAACTTACATCTTATTTTAAAGAATTCTTCTTAACCATCGCATGCTCGACAAGGACATTAAACATGTAGAACCTAGGGAGAGCATTCACGGGCGGCTATACAGGGCGCACGGAAATTCTGCAGGCATAAATTTCTAAAGGTGATCTCTTGCTTATTTCGAGACTCTATTTTATTATTCTGGTTTTGTCGAGGTGTAATGGGGAAACTTGGCGCATTTGTGGTACTAAAAGAATATTAGATTTTTTTATGAACGATTAGCTTTGATTTTTAACTATCATAATATTATATTACCAGTTATTCAGTTATGATTTCATTCACGAGTTTTTTTTATTATTATTTTAAACATTTATTTAACGTCGGCCTAACACCGACGCCTGTAGGCGAGCTACCCCCAACCAGGAATTTTGCCGAACCTCTTCCCTTAAGAAGAGTAGGGGGTCTTTTACTTGCCTAACATTTAATAGACAAGGGACCGACGGCTTTACATCCCCTCCGAAGGATGGTATATCTCCTATACAACCCTCGCCTAAGGTTGTATAGCTTCCGCGCATACACTGATATACAAGCTGCTGGAAGATGTGTGAGGCGAGGACGCGGTTTCCGTTGGAATGGTCACCCATCCAAGTACTAGCTGCGCCTGTCGTTGCTTTACATCGCATACCGAAGTATGTACATAGTAAAGACGCACCTACGCCCGCCCCCTCATTCACGAGTTTAATTCATAAAAATTCACTTTCTGAATATTTTACTAGGGAAATTTGCGTTTGCAAAATAACAAGTTTATATTCAAGAACTATATATTTTCTGCGTTTATGCAATGACAAGAAACTTTCACTTCCATTATTTTAATTAAATGATTATCTGAGATTTCTCACCAGCGATCTATTTGGTTTTCTATGATTGTTTAATAATGATCCATCCACATAATTACCTTGCGCTCACAAACTGTACAGGCCATCGGTCAGTACTGGGTTAATTAGCCCGTAAGCTTGTTCGTATTAAGAAGGGTTTACTATTCGTCGAGTACTGAACCGGGACGTCTCGTCTGTTTGATTTACATCTACCCACCTTGTTTTACGTTGTTGGACAGTCATACAAAATTTGGAAGACTGCTTGTCTTAATTACAATCAAAGGATTTTTCCTCAACATTCTATGATCTTTTATATGAGTATTTAATGCTCATTTCTCAACTTAATTGTGATAATATATAAACATGACATGATTCTTGTCCTCTGTTTTGCATTAGATTCATTACTTGGCTACTGCTAACAACTCTGATTATAAATTATTATTATTTAGCAATTGCTAACAACTTTCTTTAATTAAAAACCATTATTACCTGGCGATTGCTGATAGCTCTAATTATAAATTATCATTATCAGGCCATTGCCACAACCCTAATTACTTATTAAAATAACACAGCATACTTTTTGGTATCTCAGTTTTTGTTATTGCATCAAAACACTCAGCATATCTATAGTATGGTCATTACTATAGCGACGCATATTTTCCTTTATAATATTTAGGCAATTGTCTCAAATATTTAGGTTATTTTTGATTTCATGTATAGCTGCTATTTGCTACATCAATTTATATAAAATAAAATGGTTTTTTTTTACTATTTTTTCCCATCAATTATTGTTTTTTCTTTCACCTTTACCTTTTTCATCATATAAGTAATAAACTAAATAAATGGTTTTGTTTCAATGCAAAATAGAAAATAAACTTCAACTATAAATGTACAGTGCAATCTTGAGTATTAAAATACTACATAAATAACATGTATAATTAACTAGGTCTCTCAATTAATAGACAGTGTGTTCAAGTTTACCAGGTATTTCAATTAACAGAGTGATTAATTTTCTAAGGTATATAGTATCAGACAGAAACAAGTAATATTAAACTTTATATAAAAGAACCTGGGTAAATGAAAGGGGTTACTACATATACTCAACGAAATTTGGGTCCTACACTAACAAAAATAGACGATCACGCAAATGGCCAATCTTATTTGTTTACCCTTCAAATAAATAATTAAGTACTTTTTTAGTAATTAAATAGGGTACCCCCCACAACTATTACAGTAGTTTGCTTAAAGTTGATTTCGTATTTTCTAATTTTTAGAATACCCTGTATAATTTACCTTAAATATGACAACTAAGACAAGCAAAGAATGACGTTTTATCGGTAAATCTAAAATAAGAACGTTTACAAATGTGCGGTACCCGATATGGACATTTAAAAAAATCTTTTGTATTAATGCTGTCAAAGTATACAATTCAGTTAATTTTCTTCAAAACATCCATATTTCTATTTGATTATAGTTTATATATTTGTTATTTTAAATTATTGTAGTTGTTATTTTAGATAAAATTTTGGATGAATTTTATATACGGTTAAGTAGAAGAATCAATTTCAATTTATAATAACAACTCTAAAATATTATATTTTAAAATACATTTTTTTCTGTTTACAAGAATAAGCTATTCAGAATCTTACCTGAGGGCAATCCTTGATATAGTGTCCCTTTTGGAAACATAAGTGACAGAGATAAGAAGGTGGCGGCCTCTTAAGGGGTCTCCTCTCTAATGCGAGGTCAGCAAGTTGATCTGTAAGATCAGCCAAAGTATCACGTACATTATGGGTCGAGTAAGGTGTATGTGTATTGTAAACATTGTAGGAGTACCGAGCTGTTGAAAATGGATTCCAGGTGGGACTCAGCAACTTGGGCTTAAAAAAAGAATACAAATATATGTAGGTAAAGTGTTTATAAAGGGTGAAGTTGAAAATAAACATTAAACAACACTAGACGATTTTTAAAATTTATTGGCAAACAAATACCTACTTTAACCTATTTTAAGCTAATAAGTAGGATACTAAGACTATATTCAATGATCATTGAAAATCATCAATGCAGAAAGAAATAAAAATATTGTAATAGAAAAGCTAGAATCGAACAGTTTAAAATTTATTGTTTTAATAACAATGCAGAACGAAGTTTTTATATTTATTTATATTGTCAATATTAACTTCACAACTAATAACAAAAATGAGCAGTCTTTAGCATATTATACTAGAATATCACGCATATCTTAATTGATGTGTTTATATATTTATATTTCATTCAATACATAGTTAAGGTTTGTTTTAAGACCTATAAATATATTGAATAAACAATAAGATCTTTTCCATCTAATAAATTTTTACCTGTTGTATTGTGAGGACGTTAATAAACAATACTTATTGAATTCTGCAGAGTGTTTTAGATTTACCCGTAATCCCAATAGGATATGGAGCTTAGTTAATAAACTAATAAATGTGTACTAATTGAGAGATAATGTTAGTTAGTTATTAGTGCTAGTGACAAAATACAGTGACCAGTAATTGGTTAGTGCTTTAGCAATTACTCAGTGATAATCAATAGCAATAAACAATTAAAACGAAATATTAAACCTATTGACGGGAAATTTCGCATAGGAGCTCTAATTGCTGAAAAGAATTCTCGACAAATACAACTCCACTGGAGACGAAGCTGCTAGGGATATTTTGAAGAAGGTACATGAAGTTTGTGAGTCAAAAGCTTGGCAACTCAACTTGCTGTATCAAAGAGATTTTAAATTAAAAGGCGATATCTCGCACATAGAAGTGTGATTATTGTGGTGTAACTAATCGCCTCAACAGGGATTGTTAAAGAGATCAGAGAACGCTCCAAACTATTCAGGGCGATCCTAGTTAATAGGCAACAGTATTTCACATTTCACCAAATTTGCAAAATAGAAATCCAGATATATGTTGGAAAAATAATACAATAATTATAGATATTCTACGAGGAAACATTGAAGTCACCACTAATTTAGGAGTAGAAGGAGTTTTGGAAAATGTGCTTGATGTACCTTACAATCTGCCTTCTGTGAGCTGATATGACAATTAGCACAGCAGAATTGATGTGAATGATTTGTTTTCGGCGACAACTTTCCAGGGAAAATTTTATTGACGATTCTTATGTATTTTTACTTCCTGATTGTGAAACAATTTTTGTCTCCAAAAGTGGATGGATGGAATTGGCTACCAATTTTTCATGATTTGTAAGGTATAATTCAATGCAGGTCGGGGTATTTGCCCGCTGATTAGTTGTTTCCTGCAAATCATGTATAATAACAGTATAGAGGTTAAGTCCACCAAGGGCTAAAGGTCGCCACTCTCGGTACTTGCAAAATGGCAAGTCGCTATGCACCATGCATTCAACGTTAAAAAGAGGCCAAATCTCCGAAATCTGAAGTACCGCTCCAATCTTCTTGAAAATTTAGAATTAAGTTCATCTTACCCTCCTCTTCAAACGTGACTTGATTACAAAGTGTGCTTTTTGTTTTTAAGGGGTGAAAACTACCCCTTACTCCAATAAATTGAAAACTAATAAATTAACGCAGTGGTGGGCTATAATTATGTTCAAATATGTTAAATATCAATTGTTTTTAATCATGTATCTAATATTTCAATAATTTACTATTTAACTACACTTAAAAACAGCCCCTCACACGAAAATTAATAAAAAAATTTGTTTAAAAAGCATGAAACCTTTTTATTTTGGATCGTAATAGTAATTTCTCCCTTTAAGTCTAAGAAATCTGATACTTCATTTTTTTAATGATGCAACCCCCAAAAGCCACCCCTAACAAAAAAACTTAGGAAAAATTGATGATATGTTAAATATTTGTTGTTTTTTATAATGTAACTAATATTTAGATATTTTACTATGTAGCTACCCTTAAAAACTACCCCTCACACAATTATAAAAAAACGGTTTAAAAAGCATAAAATCTCTTTATTTTGGATCTTGAATAGAAAAAATATATTCTTTAAGTGTAAACGACCTGATACATCATTTTTCAATACGATTCAACCCCTAAAAACCACCTCTTACAATAAAAATTAGGAAAAAAATTCTTTTGAAAGCTCCAAGTAGTGGAAAGTGTAAAAAAATGAAAATAAATTGCTGCTTGGGGCGAGCGTAGGTGCGTCTTTACTATGTACATATTTCGGTATGCGATGTAAAGCAACGACAGGCGCAGTTAGTACTTGGATTGGTGACCATTCCAACGGAAACCGCGTTCTCGCCTCACACATCTTCCAGCGGCTTGTATATCAGTGTATGCGCGGAAGCTATACAACCTTAGGCGAGGGTTGTATAGGAGATATACCATCCTTCGGAGGGGATGTAAAGCCGTCGGTCCCTTGTCTATTAAATGTTAGGCAAGTAAAAGATCCCTACTCTTCTTAAGGGAAGAGGTTCGGCAAAATTCCTGGTTGGGGGTAGCTCGTCTACAGGCGTCGGTGTTAGGCCTCAGTAGCGGAAATAGGCCGACGTTAAATAAATGTATATAAAAAAAAAAAAAAATTGCTGCTTATGATATAATGAAATTTTTCTAAATTTATCATCCCTTAAAAATATCCCTGGGGGGCGAGCGTCTTTACTATGTACATACTTCGGTATGCGATGTAAAGCAACGACAGGCGTAGTTCGTACTTGGATGGGTGACCATTCCAACGGAAACCGCGTTCTCGCCTCACACATCTTCCAGCGGCTTGTATATCAGTGTATGCGCGGAAGCTATACAACCTTAGACGAGGGTTGTATACGAACCTCTTCCCTTCTTAAGGGAAGAGGTTCGGCAAAATTCCTGGTTGGGGTAGTTGGGCGTCGGTGTTAGGCCTCAGTAGCGGAAATAGGCAGACGTTAAATAAATGTATTAAAAAAAAAACATCCCTTTCAGGGAAATTAAACTCTTAAAACTTCACATTGTAATTATAATAACAATATTCATTTTACAATATTAAGATCATTTTTAAAGTGAATATTAATAATTTAATTTTAATTTTCAAATTCATCCATTTCTTCACTATCAACTTCCTTTTCTTCTTGGTCGACTGGAGGACAATTTTGGCAACTGTCACCTGAGCAAGTGCCGCAAGTTTCATTGCAATATAACCCTTCAAAGGAATTTCGCCTAGAAAAGCGCACATTTCCTTTTCTATCTTTTACTCATATTATCTATATAACATCTTTTTATGCATGTGTTTATACATGTGGGAATCCAGATATGTATGGAACGCCGTTTTGCTATTTAATCACAAAGATTATAAAGTATAATAAAATTCATGAAACATTTTAATGTTAGTCTTTAATATGTTTGTTTAAATATTTTTTGTCGTTAAAATGTTTCATTTAGTTTTTTTACATTAAAAAGTAAAATGGCCTTCCAAATGTCACCAAGCTTATATATATTTTGTTTAACAAACAATTTAATTATTGTAAAAATAAAGAGAATATTATAATGTTTGTTTTTGTTCTGTGTTTTCGCCATTATAAAATAACCGTATTTCTATTTGATCAAAAGGATTATAAAATATCATAAAATCATGAAACATTTTAATGTTAGTCTTTAAATATGTTTGTTTAAATATTTTTTGTCATTAAAATGTTTCTTCCATTCTTACTTCATGTTTAAACTGAAAATCTTATTTAATAAAATTATACTCAGCAGGATTTTTCTTGATTAAAATGTTTGTTGATAAATTATCACCAAACATTAAAAGTTTTTTAAATTGAAATTTTATTTAGAATTATCAAGAAACATTAAAATGTTTATTGAATACAAATGTTTGTTGAATAAAAATGTTTGTTGAATAGAAATGTTAGTTGAATAAAAATGTTTGTTGAATAAAAATGTTTGTCCAATTAAAATGTTTGATTTAAAATTATCAACAAACATGAAAATTGGGCGCCACTGCATATGGCGACTGCTTTAGGTACTGTATAATTGTGCTGTGTAAGTGGATATTTACTGCGTGCGCAGTACAGACAGAAACCAGTGAACTCTATAGTATAGTATAAAGTTCACTGACAGAAACTAGAGATATAATGTCTACTGGCACAATAAATAACAATGGATGACGTTTGACGTGACAAACGACATTTGCGTTAAGAGCGGCATCTGAATTTGGCTTCTGTTGCGTCGACCTTGACCGGATAAATTTCTCAGGGAAGTTGCCAGTCTGGTAGTCTGTGAAAATATGAAACCCGACTTACACAATACAATAACATAGTACGTCTAGTAGCCGATATACACAGTGGCGCCCAATTTTGATGTTTGTTGATAATTTAAATCACACATTTTAATTAAACAAACATTTTTATTCAACAAATATTTTTATTCGACAAACATTTTTGTTCAATAAACATTTTAATGTTTCTTGATAATTCTAAATAAAATTTCAATGTAAAAAACGTTTTAATGTTTGGCGATAATTTTTCAACAAACATTTTAATCAAGAAAAATCCTGCGAAGTATAATTTTATTAAATAAAATTTTTAGTTTAAAAAGTTTAAACATGACGTAAGAATGAAAGAAACATTTTAATGACAAAAAATATTTAAACAAACATATTAAAGACTAACATTAAAATGTTTCATGAATTTTATGATACTTTATAATCTTTTTGATTAAATAGTAAAACGGCGTTCCATAGATATGTATGTATCAAGAAGACACAGCATGTACAAAAGAATAAATGCTCCAAAACGTTCAAAATTTAGGCGCTCCGTAATTTTCCTACGTTATCTCTAGAAAAATGTATTTAGTTTTTTAACGATAACTCGGCTTCCTTTTAAGCTTTTTGCATTCACCCACACATCATTTTGTAGGGAATTTCATAAGCTATAAAGTCATGATGATTGCAATATTTCTGCACCCTTTCGTTCAGAGAATTTTAAGGTTGAAGGGCTAAAAAGAGGTTTCCTTCGCATAGAAATCAAAGCTTTAAATGCCCATATCTCGCTTATTTTTTAAGCTACATGAATTAAAAAAAAAGCAAAATTTTCAGTAAAAAGAAAGATAAATTTTTGTTGAGAAGACTTTTTTCGTAAAACCATTATTATTTGAGTTATTTTGAAAAAACAACGTATTTTTTGAAAAACTGGAAAAAAAAATTACTTAAAACAATTTTATTCAAAATGTGCATTCTTTAAACCATTCAAACTTTTGAAACGTGTTATTGGGACATAAATAAAGTTAATTTTTCATGGGCTACGATTAATTTTAATTTTGCCGCTCATGGCGCCAATTTTATTGTCAATTTTTTTTCAAATATTCCAGAGACCTAACTTATTTTCGTCATAACTTCCTTACTTTGCATGCTAGAGGCTTTTATAAAAGCCTATTTTAAAGGTCTAATAAAGCACTTTAAAAAAGGCTATGAACATTTTCTCTGAAAAATTACTCATTTTTCCGTTATTTGAGTTTAAATCTTTAGATAAATTTACGACAAACAAGAATTTGTCTTCAATGACTCATAAGTCGCTTAATATGACCTAAAACTTAAAGAAAGACTGACGAATCGCTTTCTTTTTTTATAAGCTTCAATTTTGATACCAATAGGTTTTCCAGAAAACGTTTAATTTTCGAGTTATTCACGAAGAACTGTTGAAAAACGTGTTTTTTATTGTAATTTTCAATCGCGAATAACTCAGAAATTATTAGGTTGAGGAAAAAACTTTATACTACATTTTCTTCTTAAAATTTGATCCTCTATCGATTTTGAATTTTTAAATTTCCACCCCCGAGAAAGGGTGGCATTCACCCCCAGGGTGGAAGCATATATCGGCACCAAGTCAGGTTTATTAGTTGCATTATTTTTGAGCTACTGTCAAAATTTCAAACAAATCGGTTGAGTTGATCAGATTTCGGAGGTGAATTTGCAACGAAATTCTTTAGAAATCTAAATCCGTACGATGAAGTACAGTACTTTTGAAGCTCCGTCCACATTTTGGAGAAGATATTTTTTTTCGTAATTAGGAGGCCAAAATACATGAGAATAGTCAATAAAATTTCCCCTGGAAAGTTATTGCCAAAAATATTCAATATTCCGAAACGTCAGTAACATACATTATTTCTGTGTTTATTCCGATTTATATTATTTGCAAAACATAACCTCTGGCTATTTCTTTGGCGTAAACGTCACGGGCTCAGAGGCTTTTTTCCAATAATTCTATTATTTTGTAGATTCGGTGATTTGTTTTTGAAGAGGATAATAATACATGTGGTAGAAAACCCAAATAATAGGAAAGAATATTCGTAGAATGCCACAAATAACTTTCAAACAATATTTATGATTTGTTATTTTTACCGAAAGTGGTAAAGTCCACTATTAACAAATATAATAAAGTGTAAATTTCTAGATAATTTACTAGGCGTATGTCTTAAATTAAATAAGAGTAAAACTAACAATAGCATAAATTATCAAGTAAATACTTGTATTAATTCGGCAAACAATAGTAAGTTCTTTCTTACGGGTTGCACGCGTTGGTTTTCTACTTGTAATGTATATTGAAATAATTGCGGTCGTATTTGTAAGAAGGGATCCTATATGGGATAAAACAAATAGATTTCATTTTAATAGAAATGCGTTGGATAAAAATTGAAATGAAAAAAAAAATGACTACATGAAATACTATTTTCAAATTTAGAAAACGACTGGCAAATTCGCCTGCTCCTACTAGTGCACCGTAAAACGGGGAAAAAGTAGCTTCCATCTTGAAACAATTTTTTTTTAAGTACAACCACACGGGACTTTCACAGCATGATATCCTTGATCATTTGTAATGGCCAAATACAAAATTTTTTGGGTGGTCAAACTTTTTTTATTACGAAATGTCAGGGTTGAAGTCACAGGCTGTTGGTCGGAGCCGCTGTGGCTTGGTTACATCAAGTGTTTATTTGATGTAACCACTTGATGTGTTAAAATAAACAGTTGTAAATATTCGATGTGTTAAAAATATGCTGAGGGTTTTAAAAAGGGATTTGTTTAAGATTTGTATAAATAAGTGAGTTGGCTTTTGAGATTGAAAAGAAGCAGTTCAGTCAGTTTTAGAGTTGTTAGCAAATAGGAAATAAAACTATTAAAGTGATAACTCAGTGTTATTTATATGTTAAACTGTGAACGCTCCAATCAGTGACCTTAAGCCCCACAGAAAAATGCCATAAATGTGTCAAAATTAATATTTCTCTCTTTTTCACACATCCTCGTGATATCTCCGGAACCAATTGAGATAATTATGTATATATTTTTTTTGACAAAGGAAATGTGAGCGAAGGCCCAGTGTCACTGCTTTGATTTCGTTTTTCGCTTTTATGTTATTTTAAGGAAATTCATATCTGTGTATGACATAAAAAGCTTACACCTCAAGGAAGTTTAAAAAAAACCAGTTCTGTACGACTTATAGTTTTCGAAATTTTGTTATTTAAATCTATGCGTTTTTCGATTCTTTCCCCCACCGCGGCGCCACGCAAGTGTGTGAGCTATTCAATACAAGTAATCTTATATTGCCAGTTGGAAACAAACTTTTCTTTGTGTAAAGTAATATCTATTTTTATTGGTTTTTACATGTTATTTAGTGCTTAACAATGGTTTATTCAGTGGCGGTCCCAGAATTTCGACATGGCGGGGGGCATCAAAGATGGGCAGTACAGCTGGTGTACTACAGGTAGCGTCAGCCGCAAGGGGATTTAATGTTTAACGCTTAAATAATCGGAGACAGGACAATTAAAAAAAACTATTTTGTCGGCGTTTCGTGTATTTGGCACACACTTATTCAAAGTTTAATAGTTACAATCCAATATTTTTAAGCACAACAATGCCTACAGATCTTGCATTATAACTAGGGTGACCATATTTTTTCAAAAAAAAGAAGTACAATGACGAAAGTAGCTTTTTATCAAAGTTAAGGTTGCAGGGTCTAAACATGCGCCGCAGGCGAAAATTTCGATTTTTCAAGGTCAAACGGCCTTAAATTAAAAGTTAGAAGTTTTATGTAAAATAATATTATCGTCGAAGTGTAGGTCTCGTGGGCGCAAGGCTTAAAAATATAAAATACCAAATAAATATATTTGTATCAGGTAAAAAACCAAGTATTCTATATTCTAATACAAAATATAACAAAGTGACAAACATGCTCTTCAATTTGCCTGCACCTACAGCACTTGAATCATCACGTTGGTCCAGTCGCACTCTTGGGAGCTTAGGATTGATTTCAAAATTTGCGGTGGCTTTTGGGAACTAGAACATTTCGCTGCAACTCTCATTACTGTTCGTGCGAACTTGCATCACAGCCTTTAGTGTGAATAAACTACTCCATTTACGATTTTTCTGAACTATAATAGTTATTAATATTGGAGAACAGTCGCTTAATCCACACACTTGTCTCATGAAAACAAAAAATAAACTCCCTTAAAATCTCCAAATTTTCAAATTTATTTTGACTTTATCCAGATTCTTAAGTCAGGTCGGCGATATTCAGTGCGATAATGCAAATATTTTCGGAATTTTATCTTCTGCAACGTTTGCTTGAAATAGACCAATTTCGCTGAACAGTTTATCTTCATTCAATACCAGACCTATGTAGTCCTTAAAAGCCCCACGTAAACAAAAAGAACTTTCATGAAGCTTATCATTTTAAATTCACACATTCAAAAACATTCAGTTAATTCATTTAAGTTCGAACTCCAGTTTTGAATAAAGTAAATAAAAATTTAAATTTCGAATTTTTTCTATCTCAGGAAGAAGAAGAAGTTACATTTAGGTGTAGGTACTTAATGAACCTTTTAAGGGCAGTAGGACACCATCCGAAAAGAAAGTACTGGCTAACTAAAATAAGTACATATGGTCACCCTAATTATAACTATTAAGCCCTGAAGAAGTATGTCAAAATAACCGAAATGTCGGCAAAATAATGTTTTTTTTATTGTCCTTCCCCGACAGGACTAATACAGTACTACTGGGCATATTTTATTGTGATCTGTTGAAAATAAATGTAGGGGTACTTAGAGAGATCTTAATAATTGGTAATTGGTGGATTTACAAGGAAAACTGTCCGGAGAAAATAAGGAAAACCAGGGGTAAAACAGTCTGGTGGAATAACCACCTAGAAGGCCTTAGGGCTGAGGTTAGAAGGCTATTTAATAGAGCCAAATCCAACCAAGACTGGGATACCTACAAAGTAAAACTCACGCAGTACAATAAAGAGGTCCGCAAAGCAATGGAAGAGATTCTGCGAAGAGGTCAGTGATGGCCCCGCAGCTTCCAGAATCCATAGAGTCCTGGCCAAGGACGGTTGTACTGCAAACGAAGTAGGTTTTATCAAAAAAGATGATGAAACCTACACAGAAACAATGACGGAAAGTATCAAATTGCTCATGGAGGCACACTTTCCGGGCTCACTGATAATTAACAGACCTAGAGGATAGGCATTATCCAGACCAAAGGCCAGAAAGGCCCAAACTCGCGAACTGGAGGCTGGTCACAGAGGCTATAAACCCTGATAAAATCAGATGGGCAATTAGTAAGTTCCAACCGCTCAAATCTCCTGGAATGGATGGAATATATTCCATTTTGCCCCAAAAGGGGCTAGAGGTATTAATACCTTACTTATGTAAAATATTCAGAGCCTGCTTGGCCTGGAAATATATACCAAAAATATGGCGAAAGGTGAGGAGACTCACCTACCTACCAAAAATAGGTAGATAGATTATCGGACCAAACGCCTATAAGTTTATCCTCTTTCCTACTTAAAACGATGGAAAGACTGATAGATAGGTACATTAGAGACGAACTACTAAGGGAAAATCCCCCGAGTTACCGGACAGACCTTGCGCTGGATGAATTAAACAGACTACTAGCAAAGTCCTTAGAGGACAAGTAAATGGCAGTAGTTACATTCCTCATGGGAGGAGCGTTTAGTAACGCGACAACGCACTCACTAACGAGTGCATTATCAAACAGTGAAGTCCCAACAATGATCTGCCGATGGATTAAAGTCAGCCTAGATAAGAGGATTATAATATCTAATCTAGGTAGATCTCAATTGAAGCGAAAGTGAGCGCACCCAAGAAGGTGTACTATCTCCACTACTACGGGCACCCCTGGTTGACGAACTCCCCCGGAAACTTTCCACAGAGGGCTTCTATTGCTTAGGATATGCTGATGATCTAACAATAGTTGTTAACGGGCTATTCGCGAATACAATAACGGAGCGTTCGCAAAGAGCCCTAAATGTTGTCGGCAAATGGTAAGGAAGGACTCTCTATAAATTCCCACAAATCCGGAGTCGTCAATTTTACACGGAGAAGAGCACTCACTGCAAGGCCCCTAAGGCTCAACGGAGTGGAAATTCCATTTGCCTGTGCGGCAAAATATTTAGGAGACATTTTTGACCAAAATTTAACATGGAACTGTCACATCCAAAAAGTCACACAGAAAGCTATAATCGCCTTGGGAAGGTGTAGGCAAATGTGTGGGAAAAACTGGGGGTTAAATCCCAAAATGAACCTGAATGAACACCAGGGTAACGAGACCCATGATAACCTATGGATCAGTTGGACTAAGACGGTGCAATCGGGAGCAATAAGGCTGTTAAGTAAGGTACTGGTTAACCAATCGATTGCCATTTTCTCTGATAGCCAAGCGGCAATAAAGGCAATCTGTTCCATGCAAATCAACTCAACATTGGTGTGGGACTGCTTGACGGTCCTTACAGAGCTGGGAAGTTAGTATGGGTACCCGGTCACGAGGGACACAGAGGAAACGAAAAGGCGAACCAACTGGCCAAGGAATTGAGCCCCAATAGGACCCGAGCCCTTCTGTGGCGTAGCAAAGCCATGCATAAGAGCCAGTCATTACGGAATGGGTGCAAAATAAATCTCTGAAATGGTGGAGGAATCTCCCAAGACGGAGACAGGCCAAAGAGTTAATTAAAGAACGTTCGGTCAAATTTACGGAAGATCTACTAAACCAGAATAGGAACGCTATCAGAGTAATAGTAGGCCTTCTAACTTGCCACTGCCGGCTCAATAGACAAATGAGACTAATAGGCCTGGCAGAGGACGCAACATGCAGATTCTACCAAGAGGAAAAGAAAACCTCAATTCACATATTGTGCCACTGTGAAGGCCTGGCGAGACTGAGATTCCAAGTACTCGGAGAAGAAAAGCCAAGGGCGGACAGCTATACGAACGGGCCTTTATCAAAACTGTGGAGTCTAGTACAAAGGACAAAGCTGGATGAGGTACTATAAGGAAGCTATTCTGGGAGCATCACAATAGACCTGAAAAGGTCGCGGTAGTAAAGGCTAAATACCAGGTCCTGCGTTAATCTAATCTAATCTAAGATTTACAAAGTTCATGTGTTCATGCGTCCCTATGGCTCCCACCCTTAGGACCGCCACTGTATTTATTTTGTGGACAGGACAAACTTTGAAGGAAATGACAAACTAGTGACATAAAATCCTAGATTTCAAGGATTAAAAACAATTATATGTGCCGCGGAAAAAAGGCAAGACATTGTACCGAAAAGATTTTGCAACAAAAGGAAACCATTTTAACTGGAAAAGTCAAACTGAAATTTCATATAGCCTACAGACAAACCTATTTTATAATATATGATTTGCAGGAAACAACAACTCAGAGGGCAAATACCCCAACCTGCATTGAATTACAACTTACAAATCATGAAAGAATGGTAGCCAATATCATTTGTCAATTCCCTGACCAGACATAGACCGGTTTCGAACGTATTAGTTCTCATCACTATGCCATAGGTCATGGAACAGACAAATGATTGGCCAACCTGTTAGTTTTATACAAACTATAGTAAACTGAGCAGTTGTTACAGTTCAATTTAACATTTATACATTGTTTAAAAAAATCTCTAAAATCTCTTACATTTAATGTCTAGCGAATTCGTGTTATCCGTCGTCACGCGTAATATTTATTATTTAGTTGTCTATATAAACCCGCAATTGTAAGGAATCTGTTGCACTTGTAGACATGACGTTATACATTTTGTTGTGTAGCGTGTTGCATATACTTAGGCTCTCTATTTCTGTAATTCTTAAGCTAGGCAACCAATAACTTTTAATTAGTTTATAGGTAGATTCCTATAACCGACTGACGATCGGTAATGTGAACGACCCATGCTTTGATGGAAGTCTGAAGGACGTATTTTCTGCTCGAAAAACTTAGAAAAATTAAAAAAAATAGGAAAAAGAAAAAATGTATTTTCTTTTTCCTCAACCTTTTCTTAATTCTAAAACGTTCACAAAATTTTTAGGGTTCAACACGACTGTTTCAAACGGAGAATAATATAATAAATCATACTTACTGTCGTTTATGCTTAACTGCTGCTCTGATGGTATCAATTGGAAGATGTCGTAACACTATAAATCTAACACTGTCTGTATCACACTCTCTTAAAATTAAACCTGAAAAGGAATTTTGTTAGAAAACACAACTAAAAGACAATATAAAGTTCAAAATATGTATATTAAATCTTTTAAAAAATTTATGTTTTTACAACAACTTCTTTCAAGAGAAAATGTTAACAAACAATGGTCTGACCCGTGTACAACACATGGTGAGGAACGGGACGATTCATACGGTACCAACTACCATCCAATATGCAGTTTGATAAGCTAACGATGCACAAAAAGATTCAAGAAAAGTTTCATGTAACTGAAATTTTGGTGGGCTTTTGCTTGCCTGTCTTATAAACGTATTTATTTATTCACATAAATTTTGGTCGCTCCTCGGAGCTTAAAATTGCTTGAAGCGTCTCTACTTCGTTTGTATTATGCAATAACAAATTTTACGTTCAGGCAAGGCAGATCCCATGCACGTGTAAGTACATGGTATAGATACTTTTTTGACTCCGAATCACTGAGGAACCGGTTTAGGGCAAACCCCGTCAAAACGCATCATTTCCCCGTCAAAATCGACTGCTAGGAAATGATGGGGGTCCCATGTCGCTAAGGGCTATTTTCGCTATAACTTCCGATATACTTTGAATAGTCGTTGGACTAACTTGTCCTCATATTCAATACCTCGTAAGAGTTGCAGTGCTTGACAACGTGGATTCGTAAAAGGGTTTTTAATCTTGGAAATTTTGAAGTTGAAGTCCAATTTTAGTATACTTTCTAAAATTGGGTGGTCGGGCGACATTACGTCCCTGTGCAGCGACATTTACTACACTTTCTAAATTAACGGTCCTTGAAGAGTTAGCGAAAATTTGGCATAAAAAATGCTCCGAAGAGCAAAAATATGTTTCCCAGAATTAAAAACCTCCTCCACGGCGTTTTTACGTGAAGCACGCTTTTCTTACGAAGTATTTCCTAAGTCGGATTTTGTTACAACGTCGAAAAGTATATCGGGGTTATAGCGTTCTTTAACACTCCCCTCCTTTCCGTGAATCTTTTTGTGCAACGTTTGGTAAATTGGTTTTTGAAGAGAAAATGGATCATTGGATGTAGTCTCCCATGTGTTGTATTCGGTTATATTTCAGACCGGCCTATCTGAACATAACATAGATGCAAATCTAAAATGGTAATTAGTTTGAACATATATCGATGCATAGCATTCGATTGAATAATTGAACATTGTATATGAAAAAGGCATAAAAAAAAGAAAAAAATCGAAAATCCTCAGATTTTCGATGACACAACACAAACACTTTCGACGCACTTATATTTCTTAGTGTTCTTCCACTAATGCGGGCTTGCGTCTGCTCCTCCTCGTGTCTATGCCTCGTCGATCACCTTCGGTGTCGAACTGCCTTCTGGAAGAGCTTAGGTGGTCCTCGGACTGCTTGGCTCCAGCTATACAATGGCTCTGCTCAGTTATATGAAACAATATAAAACAAAGTTTTAGTAAAATGTATTGTTCATATCCCGTCTGGGGATCTGCGACCGATAACACATCGTCGTCTTTGAGAATATGAACATTGAATTTTGTAGACTCATGCTGATTGAAATGGTTTTTATTAAAATCTCTTCTTAGGAGAAATCTGCGATAGAATCTGCATCCGTCGGATCGTTGCATCTGCCCCTCCAGCAGACGTGGCGGCATCTCGCCCTTGAGTTGCTAGACTCATCTGAATCGCGCCCTTGCGTCAGAGTCGTCGTCTTTCCATGCCGTGCCAATGGAACATTTGTTTGGACCCTTTGGGTCGGACTCTGCTTACAGACGTGTATGTTTGTTAACATATGAGGACTTTGAAAAAATTATAAAAAATACCAACTCTGCCGGACACGGTCAGAGTTGCTGCAGTGAATTTGGAAGATTTGTATGGACGATACAATATCCTCAATGAAAATGACTTGAAAAAAATGCATAAAAAATACCAACTCTTGCCAGACGCGACAAGAAGTTGGTATGGAAATTTTGGTATAAAATAAACCTAGCACTAAGTTAAAACTTAGCCTAGGTTGAAAAATATTATAAAAATATGATGGAATCTCCAGAACTTGATTCTGAATCAGAAGGGGAAGCATCTCGTGGCGGTGCATGGATTTGTACAACCGTTTGCTCCGGCGGTGGGGGTTCTGTGGAATCGTCTGAGAACGGGGAATCATTTCCATCGAGTGATGTTCCGCCTGGACTAGCATTTTCTTCATCGGAAGATTCGATTTCTAAGTTGTGCTCCTCTGGCGGGGCTGGTCTCAAATCATTTACATGTACTCTCGTCGTTACATTTCCCTTTTGCACGAGATATACTTCGTCTGAAAACTTCTTCAAGATTCTGGTTGGGCCTGACCAAGACGGCGTGAAGGTATGTACCTTCCTTTTTCTCTTACTCATGACTCTGTCTCCTACTTTGAATACGATTGGAGTGACGGCCTCTTTTGGCGCGTACTTCTGTTTGTAATTTTGTTGAGCCTGACGGGCTTCCTTGACTCGCTCGTGTCGTGGGAGCGTTTGTTGCTTGGCTCTTTCTTACCTCCAGGCATACAAATCCCATTCGCCTCTTTCGGCTGGGTCATATCCTAACACTATCATGCTAGGTGTTTGATTTGTAGCGGCGTTCTTACGATTTCTTAAGATGTAAGTCATCTGATGCACGTAGCGATCCCAAGTGTCGTTTGGCTTTTTGAATAAAAGGGTGTTTAAGATTTTCTTACACTCCTGAACCCGTCGTTCCACGGGGTTGGACTGTTGGAGATATGCCGGAATTAAGTATCATTCGATACCGTTTCTTTCACAAAACGTGATGTACCATTCGGAATTGAAATGACCTCCATTGTCTGAAATTATGACTCGAGGGACTCCGAATCTCGCTACTATCTCTTCATCAATAAATTTGGCTATCGTTCTGCCATCGACCTGAATGTATGCCTTTGCCTCTATCCATTTACTGAAAACGTCTTCGACGATAATCATGTATCTATTTTCGGCGTCTTTTGTCCTCTGCAGCGGGCCAATTACGTCGACGCTCAAGGTTTCAAATGCATTTTGTGGTGCATGACTTCTAAGTGGAGCATTGGGTTGGGCTTGTCTTGTCTTTACAGACTGGCATATC
The DNA here is from genome assembly GCA_963675555.1 of Leptura quadrifasciata. Classification (NCBI taxonomy): domain Eukaryota; kingdom Metazoa; phylum Arthropoda; class Insecta; order Coleoptera; family Cerambycidae; genus Leptura; species Leptura quadrifasciata. The sequence continues at coordinate 49,112,983 of OY776679.1, forward strand.
AGACAGTCGTTTATATATCTGCCTACGATCCTGGCCATATTATTAAAATAGTAGCGTTTTGCTATTTTTCTAAGAGTCTCGTCTCTTCCTGGATGACATGCTTCATCTCGGTCATGATAATGGTAAATCAATTCCTTAATTTTCCTCTTTGGAACTATTAATTTAAAATTTTGATCGCAATCTTTAAAAAGTACATCGTCCTGGACGTGAAAATTTTTCATAAAAATAGGATCCGCATCGGAACGTTCCTGTTGAAATAGATCATTCCAACGGCGGATCTTGTCTTGAATATCTCTTGAACTCGATTGAGCCTGTACGATATCTTCATATATTTCTGAATGTGTTAAAACAGAAATACGTTCTGGACACTTGTAATTTGGTAGAAACATTCTTTCCTCTTCATCGTCTGTCTCGACATATTTCTTTTGTGGGTTACGACTGAGAAAATCTGCTAATAAGTTCTCCTTTCCTGGACAGTGTTCAATTTTGAATGCATATTCTTGCAATAATAAAGACCATCGTGTGAATTTAGTTTTGTCGTCCTTATGTTTGTTTAACCAAAGTAACGCCCTGTTGTCCGTCTTCACCAAGAACGGTTTGTCTGCTAAGTACATCTTGTACTTTTTAATATAGTTCACCACCGCCAAGCATTCTACCTCGTTAATGTGGTAACGTCTCTCTGCTGGAGATAACGTATTACTTGCATACGAAATGATATATTTTTCGCCTTTGTCGCCCAATTGATATAATACGGCCGAAAGGCCTTGTAGGGATGCATCTGTTTGTAAAATGAACTGACGTGAAAAATCCGGCCGATGTAGTTCCAGCGGTCCGGATAATAATTCTTTTAATTTTCTAAATGCTTCATCGCATACATGGTTCCAGCGAAAACGATTTTCCTTCGACAGAAGTTTCGTTAGCGGCTTCGTGATCATCGCCACATTTGGTAGATATTCTCTTACCCAGTTGCAAAGTCCTAGAAAACTTTGTAGCTGCTTTTTGGTGGCTGGAACGGGATAATTTTGAATTTGTAAGACATGTTTTTCTAATGGTCGGGAAGTATCAGTTCTAATTGTGTGGCCTAAATATTGGATTTCATTCGTCGCTATTACACACTTTTCCGGTGACACTTTTAGATTGTGCAGACGTAGTCTTTCAAAGACTAACCTCAAGTGGGACATATGCTCCTTCACGTTTACGCTGTAAACGATTATATCATCTAAATACACTTTACAGAAATGGTGCAGGTAACCCGTTAAAACGTCCTTTGCCATGAATTTCTGAAAGGTACAGGGAGCTGTCTTGAGGCCGAAAGGCATGACATTAAATCTGTAAGCTGCCCCATCAGGAGTGGTAAAAGTTGAGAAATCTTTTGATGCTTCATCGAGCGGTATTTGCCAATATCCACTCTTTAAATCCAACACAGTAAAAATCTTCGAATTTCCTAAATCTTTAATACTTTCGTGTATTTTTGGTAAGACGGAAGCCTCGTCTTCAGTCATTTCGTTCAAGTGGCGATAGTCGATGCAAAAACGTGGTTTCTTGTCTGAACGTTTTATTATCACGGGTGGTGAACTATATTGGGCAGTGCTAGGTTCAATGACGCCAGCTTTCAACATCTCTTCGATTTGGTCGTACATAATTTTCTTCGTACTCGGAGACATCGGATATGGTCTGATATTAAATGGTTTTGAATCCTTTACTATAATTTTGTGTTTAACAGTCACTGTGGTTGCTTGAGTCGGTTCCGCAGTGAACAGATCGACAAATTCTTCGAACAGCGGCCGTAGAAATTTATCTTTAATAACAAGCTCTTCAGGAAGCTCTGCCTGCTGTCTCTCCCTCTGAGAAGCTTGATTCCAGAAGACGGTAATACGCTCTTCCGTGCCGGCATATAGGCATTTTCGGCCATAATCATATGCGACGTTATTCATGTATAAGAATGGTGATCCTAATATTATTGTTTCGTTCAAATTTTCGATTACTTGAAAATCAATTTCAAAAGAAGTGCCTGAAATTATTACTTTTAATTTTGTCGTTCCAAGAGAGTCCACCATTCGATCTCCGCACGCCATAGCAAATGATCGACGTGTCGTGAGATTTTTAAAATTATCCAACATCCTCGGATGGATAACGTTTCGCGTCGAGCCTGAATCAATCAGAGCGTCGACTGCATGTTCATTTATCTGAACTTTTATACGAGGCAAAGGGAACGCTTCGCTCATATAATTTATTGACTCCCTTGTCTTGTGCATGGGAGCGTCGTAGTGGTCATGAGTATTAGAAATGTTTAATGGACATTGCTGCCGCCTTGGTTCGGCCGTTGTGCCGGGGATCTTGCAGATTGACCCTGGCCTGGGTCTCTGGCCCCTCGAAAGTTTCCCGGTCTCCTGTTGAGATGAGGGTTATTCGGACACTGACTATGGAAGTGCCACTGCACTGTGTCTGTGCAGTATCGACACGGGGTAGCCGGTCGGTCGGGTACTCGGAATTTCCCCGATCCGCCATTGAAATTGTTATGCCTGCGGTCAGGATTCACTGATCCGCTTGAAGAATTAGGCATAAAAAAAGGACGACCAGGCGCTCTGCCTGGACCGTCCTGTCGAGAGACATCCTCTCGGAAATGCACCCTCGGTGCTGTCGGAGTTGGGCTTCCATTGCTCCTGTTACTAGAATTTTGTTGACTGATGTGTCCCGGCTCTTGATAGTAAGACGCGCGGGACAAGCGTTGATCGATTAGCTGGATTAGCGACGTCTGTTCGTCAGCTGAATCCCGCTCGACGTTAGTAGCCGCTGCTATTAACATCTCTGTGGACGAAATTAGGTTGCTTCTCAAGCGTGACCTAATTTTTGGACACAATTGGTCCATGATGACCCGAGCTCTGATGGCTTCGGATTTGAATGGATCAATACGATCGAAAAGGCAGGTTTTCCTTGTGATAAACACTGCCGTGTCGTCTAAAGACGTTTGCTTGGTGGCATACAGTTGAGCAATAGCTCGTGACTGTATGTCGGGAGAATTAAATCTCGTAAGGAATCTTTCCTTGAATAAGGCATACGAAGTTGTCAACGTCCTAAACTGTTCGGACCATCGTTGAGCTTCGCCCTTGAGTTGGCCGGTTACGTTATGGAGGCGATCATAGTCGTAGCTTATGCGAGCTCTGTCGAAATATTCCTCCATAATTTTCAGAAAAGCTTCTGGATCTTCATGATCAAGCCCATGGAATGTCACGTTCGGACATCTTTGTCTCTCATGGAGCGTACAGGTCGACACGTTCTGTATCGCCTGCACGAAGCCCTCTGCCATTTTCAGAAACATACTTTCCATCGAATTAGCAGTTTGTGGCTGTGAAGCAGATAAATTTGGATTATTTCCCTCTGGAAACAGTCGTTGTGGTTCTATCCCTCTAGAACCGTCGTCGACGAGCGGCGCGGTGACTCGCTCGTAAAATTCTCTTGGGGTCGACCCCTCGGAGTCTTCCGCCATGAATGAGAAAGGATTAGTTGGGTTTGGGGACGGCATGGTCCCTGTTCGGGCGCCATGTGAACGATCCATGCTTTGATGGAAGTCTGAAGGACGTATTTTCTGCTCGAAAAACTTAGAAAAATTAAAAAAAATAGGAAAAAGAAAAAATTAATTTTCTTTTTCCTCAACCTTTTCTTAATTCTAAAACGTTCACAAAATTTTTAGGGTTCAACACGACTGTTTCAAACGGAGAATAATATAATAAATCATACTTACTGTCGTTTATGCTTAACTGCTGCTCTGATGGTATCAATTGGAAGACGTCGTAACACTATAAATCTAACACTGTCTGTATCACACTCTCTTAAAATTAAACCTGAAAAGGAATTTTGTTAGAAAACACAACTAAAAGACAATATAAAGTTCAAAATATGTATATTAAATATTTTAAAAAATTTATGTTTTTACAACAACTTCTTTCAAGAGAAAATGTTAACAAACAATGGTCTGACCCGTGTACAACACATGGTGAGGAACGGGACGATTCATACGGTACCAACTACCATCCAATATGCAGTTTGATAAGCTAACGATGCACAAAAAGATTCAAGAAAAGTTTCATGTAACTGAAATTTTGGTGGGCTTTTGCTTGCCTGTCTTATAAACGTATTTATTTATTCACATAAATTTTGGTCGCTCCTCGGAACTTAAAATTGCTTGAAGCGTCTCTACTTCGTTTGTATTATGCAATAACAAATTTTACGTTCAGGCAAGGCAGATCCCATGCACGTGTGAGTACATGGTATAGATACTTTTTTGACTCCGAATCACTGAGGAACCGGTTTAGGGCAAACCCCGTCAAAACGCATCATTTCCCCGTCAAAATCGACTGCTAGGAAATGATGGGGGTCCCATGTCGCTAAGGGCTATTTTCGCTATAACTTCCGATATACTTTGAATAGTCGTTGGACTAACTTGTCCTCATATTCAATACCTCGTAAGAGTTGCAGTGCTTGACAACGTGGATTCGTAAAAGGGTTTTTAATCTTGGAAATTTTGAAGTTGAAGTCCAATTTTAGTATACTTTCTAAAATTGGGTGGTCGGGGCGAAAATACGTCCTTCAGACTTCCATCAAAGCATGGATCGTTCACAGTCGGGGCGACATTACGTCCCTGTGCAGCGACATTTACTACACTTTCTAAATTAACGCTGTCCAATTTTAGTATACTTTCTAAAATTGGGTGGTCGGGGCGGCATTACGTCCCTGTGCAGCGACATTTACTACACTTTCTAAATTAACGCTCCTTGAAGAGTTAGCGAAAATTTGGCATAAAAAATGCTCCGAAGAGCAAAAATATGTTTCCCAGAATTAAAAACCTCCTCCACGGCGTTTTTACGTGAAGCACGCTTTTCTTACGAAGTATTTCCTAAGTCGGATTTTGTTACAACGTCGAAAAGTATATCGGGGTTATAGCGTTCTTTAACGTAACACAGATTTATTTCTTCACAATAGTTTTTGTCTTCCGGTAGTCTGTCACTTTTCACGTGTAATTCGCTCGAACGCTTGGCAATTTATTAAGTGGTATTTTTACGTGCTCGTTGCGATTTTTGAAACAAGTAATTTCACCATTTTGGGATATATTCGCAACGTTTTATTTTTCGGTTATCCATTTATGTTTGGACGAGTGCATATTTTTATGGTATTGGAAATCGATTGTCTTCATTGGAAAAATCTATACGTAAAAGCCATTTTTGCCAAATTTACACGAGGCCAAGGACATCCAAGGTCAACAACATTTTTCTAGGAAAACCCTCCGAAACGAGGTAATTACTTTATTTTTATATTCAAACTAGCAAAATGTCACTTGTAGTAAATTGTTCAATGGTAAAAATTTATTTTTAGGGTTTTATTTTCACCTACGGTTTCGTCTAGGAATTCGTAGTTTTTTCATACGATTTTTTTTTGTCTCCCCTGATACGAACGAATAACTTGTTTTTTCCACTGGTCTACACGTACTTATGTTACTTCTCCTTACTGGACTGGAATTTCTTTTTTGTGGAGAGCCATCCATTTTTTTTGGGTTAATTGATAGGCTGGAAGTTGCCCATTCCTGAAATTTGAGCCGAAGCTTAAGCCCCGCTGCCTGCAGTTTGTATCCTTCTTACGCCATACATATATTGATTTTTTTTTTTAAATATATTGTATATTTTGCTTAAAAAAATTTCACCACTGTACCTATATATATATATATATATATATATATATATATATATATTGTTGTTATACATGATTTGTAGGAAACAACTACTCAGCGGGCAAATACCCCGACCTGCATTGAATTATACCTTACAAATCATGAAAAATTGGTAGCCAATGTCATTCATGATTTGTAAGGTATAATTCAATGCAGGTCGGGGTATTTGCCCGCTGAGTAGTTGTTTCCTGCAAATCATGTATAACAACAGTATATAGGTTAAGTCCACCAAGGGCTGAAGGTCACCGCTCTCGGTACTTGCAAAATGGCAAGTCGCTATATACCATGGAGACATCTATGATGTCTGGTGTATAGTAGCATTAGACCACATGAGAGGATTAACTTACCTCTCACCACTATACCATTTACATTAGTCTGTATAAGGCTAGCAGGTTGGCCACTGTCATTTGTCTGTTCCACGACCTATGGCATACTGATGAGAACTAATAAGTTCGAAACCGGTCTATGTCTGGTCGGGGAGTTGACAAATGACATTGGCTACCAATTTTTCATGATTTGTAAGGTATAATTCAATGCAGGTCGGGGTATTTGCCCGCTGAGTAGTTGTTTCCTGCAAATCATGTATAACAACGGTATATAGGTTAAGTCCACCAAGGGCTGAAGGTCACCGCTCTCGGTACTTGCAAAATGGCAAGTCGCTATATACCATGGAGACATCTATGATGTCTGGTGTATAGTAGCATTAGACCACATGAGAGGATTAACTTACCTCTCACCACTATATATATATATATATATATATATATATATATATATATATATATATTTAAAATTTTGCTAAACATTTTATGAAAATATTCTGTCAACTAATTATAACATCTATGATATTTGTTGGGGGTTTAAGCACTTACGTAAGACGCGTATACCCAGTTAGATATATTTTTTTTGTGTAAATTTGTCTACCATACTCTACGTTATTGTATTTTTGAACGTTATAAAGTTAACGTACTTCATTATTGTTATTAAAAGATAAAACTGAATTTGAATTTTTCATTATCGTCTCGCTAAGTAATTTATTTAGTAAATTTGAGGTTACATTGTACTTGAGCTGGTATTTGGAGAGAAAATTAAAAAAAATTTACTTGGCGCCCTGATACATCAAGAAGTTTAGAACCCCGACCATCTCCACTGTCAGTCGGCCGGCAAATATCATTATGTCAACAGACAACGACCAACTAGTTACGTCAGATTGAGTTTTAAAATTTGACGTAGCAGAATTGGCGCCCAACGTCTTCCCTGAACTACGCAGTAACAATGATTTCTGGAAATTAGTTGTTCCTAAAGAAAAACGGCGCGAAATTATGCATAATAACCATGATTTAGAGACAGCAGGACATCTCGGAATATTCAAAAGTTTTAGTCGTATGGCTCGGTTATATTATTGGCCACGAATGAAAGCTGATGTTAGTAATTATGTAAGATCGTGTGAGATTTGCCAGAGAATAAAACCGGAACAAAAACAACCTGCTGGATTGATGGGTAAGAGGGTAATAGCTGACCGTTGTTGGCAAGTTATTAGTATGGATTTATTTGGCCCATTACCCAAAAGTAAGAAAGGTAATATGCATATTTTCGTAGTAACTGACAACTTCAGTAAATTTAATTTATTTTTCCCGATAAAACGAGCTTTAGCTAATAAACTCATTCCTTTACTAGAAGAACAAGTATTTCATATATTCGGTGTACCACAAATCATTCGTTGTGATAACGGAGTACAATTCACGAGCAAAGACTTTGCTAATCTTGCTGAAAAATACGATATAAAAATTCTTTTTAACCCAAATTATCATCCTGCTCCGAATACCACTGAAAGATATAATCGAGTAATGAAAACTATGATGTCCGCTTACATTAAAGAACATCAAAGAGATTGGGACGTAAATTTAAGTGCACTAGGTTGCGCATTACGCACTGCCCGTCATGAAGTTACGGGTCAAACGCCATATTTCGTAAATTTTGGCAAAGAAATGTGTATTCATGGTTCAGAATATAAACATAATAATATCGATAACGACAATGATAATTCACCCTCTGTGTCGGAAAGATTTGCTGCTCTTGTGAAAATGCGTACCTCAGTTGCGGAACGATTAGAAAAAGCTTACGATAAATCTCGAGAAAAATATAATTTACGGCGTAGAGAAGTTGAATTTAAGATTGGTGACTTAGTTTGGAAACGAAAGTATGCACAGTCAGATGCTGCAAATTATTTCACTGCCAAACTAGCAGGGAAATTCGAGGGACCTTATAAAGTCAAAAAGAAAATAGGCTATTGCGTGTATATTTTAGAAGATTTATCTGGTACAGAGTGTAATGGTAGCTGGCACGTTAAGGATTTAAAACCTTATATAGAACTTTTTTTAACCTCTGTGGTGAGGGGGTTGTAAAAAGAATCCTACCACCATGGGATAATCCTATGTGGGGTAAAAGCCCCCTGAACGGCCACTTAGTTTTTTTGTTTTAAATAGTTAGAGGGACTCCAATCTTGCTGGGAGCGGCGACATTTCACTGGCTGTCTTAAATGGCAAACCGGATGCCAGGGGGTCAGTCATTGAGCTGGGGATCAGCTTGCCATGGGTCTTCGTTTTGGTTGGCTTAATCGAGGTCGGTCAACACTATGTCAAGTCCCTCAGTGCGGTGCTCTGACGTGACTGTCATCTAGTTGCTGGTGGAAGGGTGGCCGCTGTGGCAGATAGGAGAACACTCCCGCAAGTTTTGGTTGCAAGTGGGTTGACTGTGAGGTGAGGTAACCCCAAGCATTTTAAGCCTCATAGTATTAAGGTATATATGGTTGTACACATAAATTTATTGTGTGCGTCTTTTATTTTTTTTCTTTTTGGAGAAATTTACGGGGTAAATTCCTTTGTGAAGGGGGGTGGTTGTTACAGTTCAATTTAACATTTATACATTGTTTAAAAAAATCTCTAAAATCTCTTACATTTAATGTCTAACGAATTCGTGTTATCCGTCGTCACGCGTAATATTTATTATTTAGTTGTCTATATAAACCCGCAATTGTAAGGAATCTGTTGCACTTGTAGACATGACGTTATACATTTTGTTGTGCAGCGTGTTGCATATACTTAGGCTCTCTATTTCTGTAATTCTTAAGCTAGGCAACCAATAACTTTTAATTAGTTTATAGGTAGATTCCTATAACCGACTGACGATCGGTAACACAGATTTATTTCTTCACAATAGTTTTTGTCTTCCAGTAGTCTGTCACTTTTCACATGTAATTCGCTCGAACGCTTGGCAATTTATTAAGTGGTATTTTTACGTGCTCGTTGCGATTTTTGAAACAAGTAATTTCACCATTTTGGGATATATTCGCAACGTTTTATTTTTCGGTTATCCATTTATGTTTGGACGAGTGCATATTTTTATGGTATTGGAAATCGATTGTCTTCATTGGAAGGATCTATACGTAAAAGCCATTTTTGCCAAATTTACACGAGGCCAAGGACATCCAAGGTCAACAACATTTTTCTAGGAAAACCCTCCGAAACGAGGTAATTACTTTATTTTTATATTCAAACTAGCAAAATGTCACTTGTAGTAAATTGTTCAATGGTAAAAATTTATTTTTAGGGTTTTATTTTCACCTGCGGTTTCGTCTAGGAATTCGTAGTTTTTTCATACGATTTTTTTTTGTCTGCCCTGATACGAACGAATAACTTTTTTTTTCCACTGGTCTACACGTACTTATGTTACTTCTCCTTACTGGACTGGAATTTCTTTTTTGTGGAGAGCCATCCATTTTTTTGGGTTAATTGATAGGCTGAAAGTTGCCCATTCCTGAAATTTGAGCCGAAGCTGAAGCCCCGCTGCCTGCAGTTTGTATCCTTCTTACGCCATACATATATTGATTTTTTTTTAAAAATATATTGTATATTTTGCTTAAAAAAATTTCACCACTGTACCTATATATATATATATATATATATATATATATATATATATATATATATATATTAAAATTTTGCTAAACATTTTATGAAAATATTCTGTCAACTAATTATAACATCTATGATATTTGTTGGGGGTTTAAGCACTTACGTAAGACGCGTATACCCAGTTAGATATATTTTTTTTGTGTGAATTTGTCTACCATACTCTACGTTATTGTATTTTTGAATGTTATAAAGTTAACGTACTTCATTTATTGTTATTAAAAGATAAAACTGAATTTGAATTTTTCATTATCGTCTCGCTAAGTAATTTATTTAGTAAATTTGAGGTTACATTGTACTTGAGCTGGTATTTGGAGAGAAAATTAAAAAAAAATTACTTGGCGCCCTGATACATCAAGAAGTTAGAACCCCGACCATCTCCACTGTCAGTCGGCCGGCAAATACCGTTATGTCAACAGACAACGACCAACTAGTTAAGTCAGATTGAGTTTTAAAATTTGACGTAGCATAGTGGTGAGAGGTAATTGAATCCTCTCATATGGTCAATTGCTTCTATACACCATAGATATCTCCATGGGTGTATAGCGACTTGTGATTCTGCAAGTATTCGAGAGCGGCGACCTTTCGTTTTTAGCGTTTTAGAAATCGGTATTGTTTTAATTTAAAAGATATGATCACAGAGCTCTTAGACGCTAAAATAATTCGTGAATCACAATCGGAATATGCAAGTCCAATGTTATTAGTCCGTAAAAAGGATGGCGGCACTCGCATGTGCGTGATTTTAGAGCACTGAATAGGATTACAAAAAAAATATATAAATCCCCTCCCTCGAATCGACGACCAACTTGATTATACATATTTTATAATATTGGATTTGTCTTCTGGATTTTATCAAATCCCATTAATCCATTGAGAGAATGGGGCTTTGTTACTCCCGACGGTCATTTTGAGCATTTCAACAGCTTATGAATCGCATTCTATCTGACTTAGCAATCATTTATATAGATAATATTATAATTCCTGCTAATACCTTTAAGCACGGAATCGAGCGTCTAGAACTTGCTTTAGAAAGGTTAAAGGAGCATAATCTGACATTAAAATTATCTAAGTGTAATTTTTTTCCAGACATTAATTAACTACCTTGGACTCGAAATTTCTCAGAATGGTGTTCGACCAGGCACTGAGAAAACAACTGCAGTCAGAAATATGCCCAACCCCCGCAACGAAAAGCAAGTGAGGCAATTTCTAGGTCTCGCCGGGTTTTTCAGAAAATACATAAAAGCGTTTGCAATTATTGTAAACCTCTTACCAAATTACTTAAGAAGGATGTGACATGGGAATGGACACCAGAAGAAGAAAATGCGGTCGAAAGTATTAAACATCATTTGACAACTCGACCGGTTTTGAAAATTTTCAATTCAAACTTAAGTACCGAAGTTCATGTGAACGCTGCTTAACTGCCTCCTCTCTGATGGTATCTATTGGACGTCGTAACACTATAAATCTAACACAGTAGGTACTAACACTTACTTAAAATTATACCTGAAAGGGAATTTTGAAAACACAAGTAAAAGACTCTTCAAAAATGTATGTTTTACAACATCTTCAAGAAATATGTTTTGACAAACTATAGTCTGGCCCGTGTACAACACATGGTGACGAACGGAACGATTTATAATGTATATATGCGGTTTTTGAGGTAACGATTATACAAAAGGATTCAAGAAAAGTTCAATGTTTATAAATTTTTGGTGGGCTTTTGCTTGCCTGTCTACTTACGTATTTACAGGTCAATGTCAATTTTGATCGCTCCTCGGAGCTTAAAAATGCTTGAATCGCAACGACTTTGAATTATATTATAGCAATTACAAATTCATACGTTCAGGCAAGGCTGTCCCATGCACATATGAGTACATGGTAAAGATACTTTTCTGACAGTGAACGATCCATGCTTTTGATGGAAGTCTGAAGGACGTATTTTTTGTTCGAAAAACTTAGAAAAATTGAAAAAAAATAGGAAAAAGAAAAAATTAATTTTCTTTTTCCTCAACCTTTTCTAAATGCTAAATAAAAATATTACGTTCACAAAATTTTTTAGGGTTCAAGTGACTGTTTCAGACGGAGATTAATGAATAAATCATACTTACTGTCGTTTATGCTTAACTGCGGCTCTGATGGTATCAATTGGAAGACGTCGTAACACTATAAATCTAACACTGTCTGTTTAACACTCTCTTAAAATTAAATCTGAAAGGGAAATTTTGTTAGAAAACACAAGTAAAAGACAATATAAAGTTCAAAAAATGTATATTAAATCTTAAAAAAAAATTTATGTTTTTACACAACTTCTTCAGTGAAAATGTTAACAAACAATGGTCTGACCCGTGTACAACACATGGTGAGGAACGGGACGATTCATACGGTACCAACTACCATCCAATATGCAGTTTGAAAAGCTAACGATGCACAAAAAGATTCAAGGAACAGTTCATGTAACTGAAATTTTGGTGGGCTTATGCTTGCCTGTCTTTATAAACGTATTTATTAATTCACATAAATTTTGGTCGCTCCTCGGAGCTTAAAATTGCTTGAAGCGTATCTACTTCGTTTGTATTATGCAATAACAAATTTTACGTTCAGGCAAGGCAAATCCCATGCACGTGTGAGTACATGGTATAGATACTTTTTTGACTCCGAATCACTGAGGAACCGGTTTAGGGCAAACCCCGTCAAAACGCATCATTTCCCCGTCAAAACCGACTGCTAGGAAATGATGGGGGTCCCATGTCGCTAAGGGCTATTTTCGCTATAACTTCCGATATACTTTGGATAGTCGTTGGACTAACTTGTCCTCATATTTAACACTTCGTAAGAGTTGCAGTGCTTGACAACGTGGATTCGTAAAAGGGTTTTTAATCTTGGAAATTTGGAAGTTCAAGTCCAATTTTATGATACTTTCTAAAATTGGGTGGTCGGGGCGACATTACGTCCCTGTGCAGCGACATTTACTACACTTACCAAATTAACGCTCCTCGAAGAGTTAGCGAAAATTTGGCATAAAAAACGCTCCGAAGAGCAAAAATATATTTCCAAGAATTAAAAACCTCCTCCACGGCGTTTTTACGTGAAGCACGCTTTTCTTACGAAATATTTCCTAAGTCGGATTTTGTTACAACGTCGAAAAGTATATCGGGGTTATAGCGTTCTTTAACACTCCCCTCCTTTCCGTGAATCTTTTTGTGTAACGTTTGGTAAATTGTTTGTTTGAAAATAAAATGGATCATTGGATGTAGTCTCCCATGTGTTGTATTCGGTTATCGTTCAGACCGGCCTATCTGAACAAAACATAGATGCAAATCTAAAATGGTGATAAATTTTTGAACATATATCGATGCATAGCATTCGATTGAATTATTGAACATTGGGTTTCAAAAATGGCATAAAAAAAGAAAAAATCGAAAATCCTCAGATTCTCGATGACACAACACAAACACTTTCGACGCACTTATCTTTCTTAGTGTTCTTCCACTAATGCGGGCTTGCGTCTGCTCCTCCTCGTGTCTATGCCTCGTCGATCACCTTCGGTGTCGAACTGCCTTCTGGAACAGCTTAGGTGGTCCTCGGACTGCTTGCTCCAGCTATACATTGGTTCTGCTCGGTTTATATGAAACAATAAAACAAAATTTTAGTAAAATGTTTGTTTACATCCCGTCTGGGGATCTGCGACCGATAACATATCGTCGTCTTTGAGAATAGGAACACTGAATTTTGTTGACTTATATTGGTTGAAATGGTTTCCGAGTAGTTAAAAATTCTCTTCTTGGGAGAAATCTGCGACCGATATCACATCGTCGTCTTTGAGAATAGGAACATTGAATTTTGTTGACTTATATTGGTTGAAATGGTTTCCGAGTAGTTAAAAATTCTCTTCTTGGGAGAAATCTGCGACAGAATCTGCATCCGTCGGATCGTTGCATCTGCCCCTCCAGCAGACGTGGCGGCATCTCGCCCTTGAGTTGCTAGACTCATCTGAATCGCGCCCTTGCGTCAGAGTCGTCGTCTTTCCATGCCGTGCCAATGGAACATTTGTTTGGACCCTTTGGGTCGGACTCTGCTTACAGATGAATGTTTAATAACATTTGAGGACTTTGAAAAAATCATAAAAAATACCAACTCTGCCGGACACGGTCAGAGTTGCTGCAGTGAATTTGGAAGATTTGTATTTGGATACAATATCCTCAGATGAAAATAACTTGTAAAAAATGCATAAAAAATACCAACTTTTGCCTGACACGACAAGAAGTTGGTATGGAAATTTTGATATAAAATAAACCTAGCACTAAGTTAAAACTTAGCCTAGGTTGAAAAATGTTATAAAAAGATGATTGAATCTCCAGAACTGGATTCTGAATCAGAAGTGGAAGCATCTCGTGGCGGTGCATGGATTTGTACAACCGTTTGCTCCGGCAGTAGAGGTTCTGTGGAATCGTCTGAGAACGGGGAATCATTTCCATCGAGTGATGTTCCGCCTGGACTAGCATTTTCTTCATCGGAAGATTCGATTTCCAAGTTGTGCTCCTCTGGCGGGGCTGGTCTCAAATCATCGACATGTACTCTTGTCGTTGCATTTCCCTTTTGCACGAGATACACCTCGTCTGAAAACTTCTTCAGAATTCTGGTTGGGCCTGACCAAGACGGCGTGAAGGTATGTACCTTCTTTTTTCTCTTACTCATGACTCTGTCTCCTACTTTGTAGACGATCGGAGTGACGGCCTCTTTCGGCGCATATTTCTGTTTATAATCTTGTTGGGCCTGACGGGCTTCCTTGATTCGCTCGTATCGTGGAAGCGTTTGTTGCTTGGCTCTTTCTTGCCTCCAGGCATACAAATCCCATTCGCCTCTTTCGGCTGGATCATATCCTAACACAACCATGCTAGGTGTTTGATTTGTAGCGGCGTTCCTACGATTTCTTAATATATATGTCATTTGATGCACGTAGCGATCCCAAGTGTCGTTTGGCTTTTTGAATAAAAGAGTCTTTAAAATTTTCTTGCATTCCTGCACCCGTCGTTCCACGGGGTTGGACTGTTGGTGATATGCTGGAATTAAGTATCGTTCGATACCATTCCTTTCGCAAAATGTGATGTACCATTCGGAATTGAAATGACCACCGTTGTCTGATATTATGACTCGAGGGACTCCGAATCTTGCTACTATTTCTTCGTCGATATATTTGGCTATCGTTCTGCCGTCGACCTGAATGTATGCCTTTGCCTCTATCCACTTACTGAAAACGTCTTCGACGATAATCATGTATCTGTTTTCGGCGTCTTTAGTCCTCTGCAGCGGGCCAATTACGTCGACGCTCAAGGTTTCAAATGCATTTTGGGGTGCATGACTTCTAAGTGGAGCATTGGGTTGGGCTTGTCTTGTCTTGACAGACTGGCATATCAGACAGTCGTTTATGTATCTGCCTACGATCCTGGCCATATTATTGAAATAGTAGCGTTTCGCTATTTTCCTGAGAGTCTCGTCTCTTCCTGGATGACATGCTTCATCTCGGTCATGATAATGGTAAATCAATTCTTTTATTTTCCTCTTTGGAACTATTAATTTAAAATTTCTATCACAATCTTTAAAAAGTACATCGTCTTGGACGTGAAAATTTTGCATAAAAATAAGATCCGCATCGGAACGTTGTTCCTGTTGAAATAGATCATTCCAACGGCGGATCTTGTCTTGAATATCTCTTGAACTCAATTGAGCCTGTACGATATCTTCGTATATTTCTGAGTGCGTTAATACAGAAATACGTTCTGGACACTTATAATTTGGTAGGAACATTCTTTCCTCTTCATCGTCTGTCTCGACATAATGATTTTGTGGGTTACGACTTAGAAAATCTGCTAATAAATTTTCCTTTCCTGGACAGTGTTCAATTTTGAATGCATATTCTTGCAATAGTAATGACCATCGAGTAAATTTTGTTTTGTCGTCCTTATGTTTGTTTAACCAAAGTAACGCCCTGTTGTCCGTCTTCACCAAGAACGGTTTGTCTGCTAAGTACATCTTGTACTTTTTAATATAGTTCACCACCGCCAAGCATTCTAGCTCGTTTATGTGGTAACGTCTCTCTGCTGGAGATAACGTGTTGCTTGCATACGAGATTATGTATTTTTCGCCGTTGTCGCCTAATTGATATAACACGGCCGAAAGGCCTTGTAGTGATGCATCTGTTTGCAAAATGAATTGACGTGAAAAATCCGGCCGATGGAGTTCCAGCGGTCCGGATAATAATTCTTTTAATTTTCTAAACGCTTCATCGCATGTATGGTTCCAGTGAAAACGATTTTCCTTCGAAAGAAGTTTCGTTAGTGGCTTCGTGATCATCGCCACATTTGGTAGATATTCTCGTACCCAGTTGCAAAGCCCTAGGAAACTTTGTAGCTGCTTTTTCGTAGCTGGAACGGGATAATTTTGAATTTGTAAGACATGTTTTTCTAATGGTTGGGAAGTATCGGTTCTAATTGTATGGCCTAAATATTGAATTTCATTCGTCGCTATTACACACTTTTCCGGTGACACTTTCAGATTGTGCAGACGTAGTCTTTCAAAGACTAATCTCAAGTGGGACATATGCTCCTTCACGTTTACGCTGTAAACGATTATATCATCTAAATACACTTTACAGAAATGGTGCAGGTAACCCGTTAAAACGTCCTTTGCCATGAATTTCTGAAAGGTACAGGGAGCTGTCTTGAGTCCGAAAGGCATGACATTGAATCTGTAAGCTGCCCCATCAGGAGTGGTAAAAGTCGAAAAATCTTTTGATGCTTCATCTAGCGGTATTTGCCAATATCCACTTTTTAAATCCAACACAGAAAAAATCTTCGAATTGCCTAAATCTTTAATACTTTCGTGTATCTTGGGTAAGACGGAAGCCTCGTCTTCAGTCATTTCATTCAAATGGCGATAGTCGATGCAAAATCGTGGTTTCTTGTCCGAGCGTTTTATTATCACTGGTGGTGAACTATATTGGGCAGTGCTAGGTTCGATGACGCCAGCTTTTAACATCTCTTCGATTTGGTCGTACATAATTTTCTTAGTACTCGGAGACATCGGATATGGTCTGATATTAAATGGTTTCGTGTCTTTCACTGTAATTTTGTGTTTCACAGTCACTGTGGTTGCTTGAGTCGGTTCCGCAGTGAACAGATCGACAAATTCTTCGAACAGCGGCCGTAGAAATTTGTCATTTATAACAAGCTCTTCAGGAAGCTTTGCCTGCTGTCTCTCCCTCTGAGAAGCTTGATTCCAGAAGACGGTAATACGCTCTTCCGTGCCGGCATATAGGCATTTTCGGCCATAATCATATGCGACATTATTCATGTACAAGAATGGTGATCCTAAGATTATTGTTTCGTTCAAATTTTCGATTACTTGAAAATCAATTTCAAAAGAAGTGCCTGAAATTATTACTTGTAATTTTGTCGTGCCAAGAGAGTCCACCATTCGATCTCCGCACGCCATAGCAAATGATCGACGTGTCGTGAGATTTTTAAAATTATCCAACATCCTCGGATGGATAACGTTTCGCGTCGAGCCTGAATCTATCAGTGCGTCGACCGCATGTTCATTTATTTGAACTTTTATACGAGGCAAAGGGAACGCTTCGCTCATATAATTTATTGACTCTCTTGTCTTGTGCAGAGGAGCGTCGTAGTGGTCATGAGTATCGGAAAAAATTACTGGACATTGCTGCCGCCTTGGTTCGGCCGTTGTGCCGGGGATCTTGCAGATGGACCCTGGCCTGGGTCTCTGGCCCCTCGAAAGTTTCCCGGTCTCCTGTTGAGATGAGGGTTATTCGGACACTGACTATGGAAGTGCCACTGCACTGTGTCTGTGCAGTATCGGCACGGGGTAGCCGGTCGGTCGGGTACTCGGAATTTCCCCGATCCGCCATTAAAATTGTTTTGCCTGCGGTCAGGATTCACTGATCCGCTTGATAAATTAGGCATAAAAATAGGACGACCAGGCGCTCTGCCTGGACCGTCCTGTCGAGATACGTCCTCTCGGAAATGCACCCTCGGTGCTGTCGGAGTTGGGCTTCCATTGCTCCTTATACTTGAATTTTGTGGATTGATGTGTCCCGGCTCTCGATAGTAAGACGCGCGGGACAGACGTTGATCAATAAGCTGGATTAGCGACGTCTGTTCGTCAGCTGAATCCCGCTCGACGTTAGTAGCCGCTGCTATTAACATTTCGGTGTTTGAAATTAGGTTGCTTCTCAAGCGTGACCTAATTTCTGGACGCAGTTGGTCCATGATGACCCGAGCTCTGATGGCTTCGGATTTGAAGGGATCAATACGATCAAAAAGACAGGTTTTCCTTGTGATAAACACTGCCGTGTCGTCTAAAGACGTTTGCTTGATGGCATACAGTTGAGCAATAGCTCGTGACTGTATGTCGGGAGAATTAAATCTCGTAAGGAATCTTTCCTTGAATAAGGCATACGAAGTAGTCAACGTCCTAAATTGTTCGGACCATCGTTGAGCTTCGCCCTTGAGTTGGCCGGTTACGTTATGGAGGCGATCATAGTCGTGGCTTATGCGAGCTCTGTCGAAAAATTCCTCCATAATTTTCAGAAATGCTTCTGGATCTTCATGATCAAGCCCATGGAACGTCACGTTCGGACATCTTTGTCTCTCATGGGGCGTACAGGTCGACACGTTCTGTATCGCCTGCACGAAGCCCTCTGCCATTTTCAGAAACATACTCTCCATCGAAGCAGTTTGTGGCTGTGAAGCTGATAAATTAACATTATCTCCCTCCGGAAACAGTCGCTGTGGTTCTATCCCTCTAGAACCGTCGTCGACGAGCGGTGCGGTGACTCGCTCATAAAATTCTCTTGGGGTCGACCCCTCGGAGTCTTCCGCCATGAATGAGAAAGGATTTGTTGGGTTTGGGGACGGCATGGTCCCTGCTCGGGCGCCATGTGAACGATCCATGCTTTTGATGGAAGTCTGAAGGACGTATTTTTTGTTCGAAAAACTTAGAAAAATTGAAAAAAAATAGGAAAAAGAAAAAATTAATTTTCTTTTTCCTCAACCTTTTCTAAATGCTAAATAAAAATATTACGTTCACAAAATTTTTTAGGGTTCAAGTGACTGTTTCAGACGGAGATTAATGAATAAATCATACTTACTGTCGTTTATGCTTAACTGCGGCTCTGATGGTATCAATTGGAAGACGTCGTAACACTATAAATCTAACACTGTCTGTTTAACACTCTCTTAAAATTAAATCTGAAAGGGAAATTTTGTTAGAAAACACAAGTAAAAGACAATATAAAGTTCAAAAAATGTATATTAAATCTTAAAAAAAAATTTATGTTTTTACACAACTTCTTCAGTGAAAATGTTAACAAACAATGGTCTGACCCGTGTACAACACATGGTGAGGAACGGGACGATTCATACGGTACCAACTACCATCCAATATGCAGTTTGAAAAGCTAACGATGCACAAAAAGATTCAAGGAACAGTTCATGTAACTGAAATTTTGGTGGGCTTATGCTTGCCTGTCTTTATAAACGTATTTATTAATTCACATAAATTTTGGTCGCTCCTCGGAGCTTAAAATTGCTTGAAGCGTATCTACTTCGTTTGTATTATGCAATAACAAATTTTACGTTCAGGCAAGGCAAATCCCATGCACGTGTGAGTACATGGTATAGATACTTTTTTGACTCCGAATCACTGAGGAACCGGTTTAGGGCAAACCCCGTCAAAACGCATCATTTCCCCGTCAAAACCGACTGCTAGGAAATGATGGGGGTCCCATGTCGCTAAGGGCTATTTTCGCTATAACTTCCGATATACTTTGGATAGTCGTTGGACTAACTTGTCCTCATATTTAACACTTCGTAAGAGTTGCAGTGCTTGACAACGTGGATTCGTAAAAGGGTTTTTAATCTTGGAAATTTGGAAGTTCAAGTCCAATTTTATGATACTTTCTAAAATTGGGTGGTCGGGGCGACATTACGTCCCTGTGCAGCGACATTTACTACACTTACCAAATTAACGCTCCTCGAAGAGTTAGCGAAAATTTGGCATAAAAAACGCTCCGAAGAGCAAAAATATATTTCCAAGAATTAAAAACCTCCTCCACGGCGTTTTTACGTGAAGCACGCTTTTCTTACGAAATATTTCCTAAGTCGGATTTTGTTACAACGTCGAAAAGTATATCGGGGTTATAGCGTTCTTTAACACTGACACCGAATCACTGAGGAACCGGTTTAGGGCAAATCCCGTTAAAACCTATCATTTTCCCGTCAAAATCGACTGCTAGGAAATGATGGGGGTCCCATGTCGCTAAAGGCTATTTTCGCTAAAACTCACGATATACTTCGAATAGAAGCTGGATTAACTTGTCTTCATATTAACACAACGCATGAGCTGCAGTGCTTAACAACGTGGATTCGTAAAAGGGTTTTTAATTTTAAAGTCAAATTTTGTTACTGTTTCTAAATTTTGGTGGTCGGGGCGACATTACGTCCCTGTGCAGCGACATTTTAAAGGGTAATGTTATTTACAGAAAAATTGGAAAAACAAGCAAGTGGCTAGTACCAAGGTTAAACAAAACGCAAATTTGTAGATTATGTCATGATGACCAAATAAAACTGATTCGGGAAAAATGCCAGGTCAATGTATCCGATAGAAAGGTTACCGTTCTATATCATACGCTGCACAGATCATTTAGGTCCCTTTTTAAATCTCGAAAAGGAAATACACATTTGCTAGTTATGGTAGACGGATTTACCAAATTTACAATTCTTGAGCCTGTACGAAACACAAAAGCCAAACATGTGGTGAAGAGCCTTAGGGTCATAATTGATATATTTGGCGTCCCCACGCGCATCATTACTGATAGCATTTACATCTCATACCTTCCGACAGTTTTGTTTGGATCTAAGCGTTAAACATATTCTAAATGCCGTCGCTACGCCCAGAGCTAACGGCCAATGTGAAAGGGTAAATCGCACTGTCTTGGATGCATTGGCGGCCCTTACTGGTAGCGTGGAAGATGACACGTGGGACACTTAAGTTAAGACAGTTCAGAGGGGATTGAACATAAGGCTCTAGGAATATCTCCATCCGAAGTGTTATTTGGTAGCCAACCAAAAGGGGTTACTGATGCTATCCTGCTGGCTGAAATTAAACAACAAATGGATTGAAACGCCCAGTATATAGGGCATTTACAAATTTAAATTTTTCCTATTTATGTTTCCAAATTCAAGTAATTATTGCAGTTTAATTCATGTTATTTCATCTTGTCGTTTATTTAGCCATTAAATATTAAACACAGTAAAGTTACCAGAAATGCAATTTTAAAATTATATTCTTTTAAAGCAAAGTTAAACGCTACAATTTTGAGACAGAATTTACATAAAATCTAGTCGAGTCGCAGGGTTGGTTTATCGTATATTCAGATAAACGCCAAGTACTTCGTGTATTCTCATAGTATGGAATCGCCTACAAGTGTCTAGCATAACCATAGAGAAAGACAGGGCTACGTCGTGTCGATTATGATAATAGCGTTAAAATAAACATATTCTCACAAGAAACAAGCGGAGATGCATAATCCGGGTAGAAGGGTGACATCAGGAACCATATAAAAGAAGATCAGACTGTTCAGAGGAGGAGGAGAAAAGCTCCGGGATGTGACAAGATAGGAAACATCGCTCTCAAAAAGCTGCCCAGGAAAGGAATAGCGGCGCTAGTCAACATCGTAAACGCGATGTTAAGGTTACGGCACTTTCCAGCCAGGTGGAAAAGGCCGACGTCGCTATGATCCCTAAACCAGGGAAAGAACTAATTTTCCCGTCTTACCTCGGACCTCCCCCGGACCGACCACACAGCCCTAGCCCTGTATGCAGACGACACCGCCCTGATTACCAGAACCTGGAAGGCCAGAAGCGCCACCAGAAAACTCCAGGAAGCGTCCACACTCCTGGAAGAATGGTGCACGAAGTGGAAAGTCGCAGTCAACGCCGACAAGAGCCAAGCCATCCTCTTCAGACAAGTGCGGAAAGAAATTCCCACAGGACACGTCTCCATGAACGGCGAGGACATCCAATGGCACGACACCGTCAAATACCTTGGCGTGGTCATGGACAGAAGCCTAACGTGAAGACAAAACACGGACGCCATCACAGCCAAGGCCCGATGTACGAGAGCCCTCATCTACCCAATGACGGGAAATGGGAGCCGACTCAACTTGAGGAACAAGCTCACGCTTATCAAGACCCTCATCAGGCCGCAGCTGACGTACGCCTCGGTAGCGTGGAGCTACCAGGCGAAGTCCTACATGATGAGAATCCAGGCAGTGGAGAACATCGCCCTCAGGACGGTAGTTGACGCCCCATGGTACGTGAGAACCGCAGACATCGTCAGAGACCTGGAGTACACCACGGTCACTGAAGTCATCCGGGAACGAGCGAAGAAGCTGTACGCCCAAGCCGAGGAGCATGGGAACCCGCTGATCAGACAGGCCACTGATTACGACCCCGCCGACGCTCCGAGGCACAAGCGACCGAGGGTTCAGCTACTGGACAACGGGTAAGTATAACCTTTATTTCCCGCTAACAGATCTGTTTCAGATACGCCAGGACGGACCACCACTACCAGAGACATGACGTTTTCAACCCTAACCCAACCTCCTTGCGGGCGTCGGAAAACATACCGTCCGACGCCCGTTGTCCTACCTGCTCCGTGGAGACCGAAAGTGCTAAAAGAAGCACTTAGGTCTCCACACTCCCGAGCTACACAGCTCATCCTTACCTTTCCGACGATCCGGGGTAGGGTTTCAATTGATGCCCTACGTACCGGCAGTCAGTCCCAGCCAAAACTTCCTAAACCCAACTCGGCGGATGACTACCCCCGGAGGTGACAAGCTGGCGAAGAAAGAAAACATTAAGACAAGAAGAGCGCCAGAAGAGACCTCAGCCAGCGAGGTTCAACAGCTAGGACCAGGGGAGGTCCGCAGAAAATACCACGACACATCTCACATTTGTGAGCTGGGTCTGGTAGAAGTACGTGGGCCCACCTATCACGAAGGCCGGTCCAGGTCTACAGAGATAATCTAGGTGCAAAGAGTAATAGTCCTAGTCGGCCCTAGTTATCGAGACCGACATCCAGCCAATGGATTTGGCGCGCAGAAGAGGAGATATATTTGAAATTCCACCTGAGGTACTTTGCAGACTTCGATCAGCTGTACTTAGGAAATAAAATTAAACCACGCTCAAGGCACTTCGCAGACTTCGATCAGCTGTACTTGGGAAATAAGGTTCTAATACACCATTGTACCGCAGTACTTCGTGTTCGTTGTACTTACATCAAAGACAATCACTGCTTAACGTACACTTTAAGAAGTGTCGTTTCAACGTCTCTACGATGCCATACGAGGACGTTAAACATGTAGAACCTGGGGGAGAGCAATCCCGAGCGATATAACGTTATACAGGGCGCACAGAAATTCAGCTGGCATAAATTTCTAAAGATGATTACTTTCTTATTTCGAGACTCTACTTTATTATTTACAATTGCATTCATATTCTGGTTACGGGGTGTTTAAAAAAGTTTTAAATGACGAATTTGTGGTACTAAAAGAATATTAGATTTTTTAAATGAAATATTAGCTTTGATTTTTAACCATCCTAATATTATATTACCAGTTATTCAGTTATGATTTCATTCACCAATTTAATTCATAAAATTTCGCTTTCTGAATATTTTACTAGGGAAATTTACGTATGCAAAATAACAAGTTTATATTCAAGAACTATATATTTTCTGCGTTTATGCAATGACAAGAAATTTTCACTTCCATTATTTTTCATTTGATGTACTTATTAAGGCTGCTCTGTGTGCCTAATTTTGGACATGTCAAATGTCATAGTAATGTTTATCTTTCAAATGATTATCTGAGATTTCCCACCAGCGATCTATTTGGTTTTTTATGATGTTTAATAACGATTTAATTACCTTGCGCTCACAAACTGTACAGGCCATCGGTCAGTGCTGGGTTTAATTAGCCCGTAGACCTGTTCGTATTAAGAAGGGTCTCGTCTGTTTGATTTACATCTACCCACCTCGTTTTACGTTGTTGGACAGTCATACAAAATTTGTTAGACTGCTTGTTTTAATTATAATCAAAGGATTTTTCCTCAACATTCTATGATCTTTTACATGAGTATTTAATGTTCATTTCTCAACTTAATTTTGGTAATGTATAAACATGACATGATTCTTGTCCTCTGTTTTGCATTCGATTCATTATTTGGCTATTGCTAACAACTTTAATTATAAATTATTATTACCTAGCGATTGCTAACAACTTTCTTTAATTATAAAACATTATTACCTAGCTATCGCTAACAGCTCTATTATAGATTATCAGTATCAGGCCATTGCCACAACTCTAATTACTATTAAAATAACACAGCATATTTTTGTATCTCAGTTCTTGTTATTGCATCAAAACACTCAGTATATCTATAGTATGGTCATTACTATAGTGACGCAAATTTTCCTATTATAATATTTAGACAATTGTCTCAAATATTTGGATTACTTTTGATTTCATGTTCGACTATTGTTGCATCAATTTATATAAAATAAATTGGGTTTTTTTTAATTATTTTTTCCCATAAATTATTGTCTTATTCTTTCACCTGTACCTTTTCGTCATATAAGTAAGAAAGAAACTAAATAAATGTTTTAATTTCAAAAGCAAAATAGAAAACAAACTTCAACTAATCTTGAGTAATAAGATACTACATAAATAACATATATAATTAACTAGGTCTCTCAATTAATAGACAATGTGTTCAAGTTTACCAGGTATTTCAATTAACAGGGTGATTAATTTTCTAAGGTATACAGTATCAGACAGAAACAAGTAATATTAAACTTTATATAAAAGAACCTGAGGTAATTAAAAAGGGTTACTACACACACAACAAAATTTGGGTCCTACACTAACAGAACTAGACGATCACATAAATGGCCAATTTGTTTCTTTATCTTGACATAAAATTAAGATAAATAATTTCTGGGTGGGAGTAAACAGATTCTTGATTGCTTCACGATTTAGGATTTTGATATTAATTAACATTCCTGGGGTTGAGAATTTTATTTGTAATTAATTGGGGTGGGCTACAACGACTGCAGGATCGTACTGATCAGGCTTCAATTCGTAAGCAGGTCAAGGAGCGGATCAATCAAAATCAAGAGGATCAGAAAAGAAGACACGATAAGACTCGAACAACGGCCCGTAAATATAATGTTCTGGAGTTTGTCATGGTACGGAAGACGGACGCAGTTGCTACTGGTCAAAGGCGCAAACTACTTCCCAAATATAAGGGCCTATCCCATGTGACGGCGGTGTTGCCAAATGATAGATATGCCGTTATTAAAGTGAATGCCAACGCTAGCCTAGTTGTTACAGCCGTAGACAAGTTGAAACCCTGGATAACTTTAAAGGAGCAGGTAAACCCTAGCTCATATTCAGGTGGATGTTTGCCCACATTTTTCATAGATGTTTGCCTATGTTACACGTATTCAGGTGGATGTTTGCCCACATTTTTTCATAGATGTTTGCATATGAGTTGCATGTATGTAGATGGACTAATTTCCCTTTTAAAAATGTTAGCTATTTCAAAAAAAAGGGAGGGGTGCTCAAAGTTTGGTTGCTGTTTTAAATACTGAAAACTATCTCATTCATCATGCATGTATTTTTTATTTTTTTTTCTTGCATTGGCATGCTAGTGGTGTTATCCAATATTGTGAAATAGTAATTATTATTCATATCTGTTAGGGTTCTGAATCCAGTCCCAAACCGATTGAGGATCCCAAGCTGATTGAGGACAATCAGAGTTGTCAGGATGGTCGACTGTTAGCGGCTTGAGACTTGGGAGGCGTATTTGTTTGGGTTATGGAATTAGGATAGGCGCCTTCTTAACACAAAGCGGGTCACGAATGGTATTGGAATATAAAGCACATTCCATGAGACATATTGTAACGAGCGGTATTAATTTAGAATCGAAGTGTAATAGTTAATAAACAGTTATTTAATAACGAATATAGTTTGAACAGTGAAATTGTTAAAGAACACGATAAAACCCTCGATTTACTTTTAGAAACTGTAACAAAATCCAACGGAGCGATTTTTATGCAAAAATTTCAATAACTTCTCAAGGAACGTCATTTTAGAAAGTATAGTAAATGTCGCTGCACAGGGACGTAATGTCGCCCCGACTGTGAACGATCCATGCTTTGATGGAAGTCTGAAGGACGTATTTTCTGCTCGAAAAACTTAGAAAAATTTAAAAAAATAGGAAAAAGAAAAAATTAATTTTCTTTTTCCTCAACCTTTTCTTAAATTCTAAATAATAATATTACGTTCACAAAATTTTTAGGGTTCAACGTGACTGTTTCAGACGGAGATTAATGGATAAATCATACTTACTGTCGTTTATGCTTAACTGCGGCTCTGATGGTATCAATTGGAAGACGTCGTAACACTATAAATCTAACACTGTCTGTTTCACACTCTCTTAAAATTAAATCTGAAAGGGAATTTTGTTAGAAAACACAAGTAAAAGACAATATAAAGTTCAAAATATGTATATTAAATCTTTTAAAAAATTTATGTTTTTACAACAACTTCTTCAGAGAAAATGTTAACAAACAATGGTCTGACCCGTGTACAACACATGGTGAGGAACGGGACGATTCATACGGTACCAACTACCATCCAATATGCAGTTTGAAAAGCTAACGATGCACAAAAAGATTTAAGAAAAGTTTCATGTAACTGAAATTTTGGTGGGCTTAAGCTTGCCTGTCTTATAAACGTATTTATTAATTCACATAAATTTTGGTCGCTCCTCGGAGCTTAAAATTGCTTGAAGCGTATCTACTTCGTTTGTATTATGCAATAACAAATTTTACGTTCAGGCAAGGCAGATCCCATGCACGTGTGAGTACATGGTATAGATACTTTTTTGACTCCGAATCACTGAGGAACCGGTTTAGGGCAAACCCCGTCAAAACACATCATTTCCCCGTCAAAACCGACTGCTAGGAAATGATGGGGGTCCCATGTCGCTAAGGGCTATTTTCGCTATAACTTCCGATATACTTTGAATAGTCGTTGGACTAACTTGTCCTCATATTCAATACCTCGTAAGAGTTGCAGTGCTTGACAACGTGGATTCGTAAAAGGGTTTTTAATCTTGGAAATTTGGAAGTTTAGTATACTTTCTAAAATTGGGTGGTCGGGGCGACATTACGTCCCTGTGCAGCGACATTTACTACACTTTCTAAATTAACGCTCCTTGAAGACTTAGCGATAATTTGGCATAAAAAATGCTCCGAAGAGCAAAAATATATTTCCAAGAATTAAAAACCTCCTCCACGGCGTTTTTACGTGAAGCACGCTTTTCTTACGAAGTATTTCCTAAGTCGGATTTTGTTACAACGTCGAAAAGTATATCGGGGTTATAGCGTTCTTTAACACTCCCCTCCTTTCCGTGAATCTTTTTGTGTAACGTTTGGTAAATTGGTTGTTTGAAAATAAAATGGATCATTGGATGTAGTCTCCCATGTGTTGTATTCGGTTATAGTTCAGACCGGCCTATCTGAACATAACATAGATGCAAATCTAAAAATCGTGATAAGTTTGAACATATATCGATGCATAGCATTCGATTGAATATTGAACATTGTGTATGAAAATGGCATAAAAAAAAGAAAAAATCGAAAATCCTCAGATTCTCGATGACACAACACAAACACTTTCGACGCACTTATCTTTCTTAGTGTTCTTTCACTAATGCGGGCTTGCGTCTGCTCCTCCTCGTGTCTATGCCTCGTCGATCACCTTCGGTGTCGAACTGCCTTCTGGAACAGCTTAGGTGGTCCTCGGACTGCTTGGCTCCAGCTATACTATGGCTCTGCTCAGTTTATATGAAACAATATAAAACAAAATTTTAGTAAAATGTTTGTTCATATCCCGTCTGGGGATCTGCGACCGATAACATATCGTCGTCTTTGAGAATGGGAACACTGAATTTTGTTGACTTATATTGATTGAAATGGTTTCCGTGTAGTTAAAAAATCTCTTCTTGGGAGAAATCTGCGACCGATATCACATCGTCGTCTTTGAGAATATGAACATTGAATTTTGTAGACTTATGCTGATTGAAATAGTTTTTATTAAAATCTCTTCTTGGGAGAAATCTGCGACAGAATCTGCATCCGTCGGATCGTTGCATCTGCCCCTCCAGCAGACATGGCGGCATCTCGCCCTTGAGTTGCTAGACTCATCTGAATCGCGCCCTTGCGTCAGAGTCGTCGTCTTTCCATGCCGTGCCAATGGAACATTTGTTTGGACCCTTTGGGTCGGACTCTGCTTACAGATGAATGTTTAATAACATTTGAGGACTTTGAAAAAAATATAAAAAAATACCAACTCTGCCGGACACGGTCAGAGTTGCTGCAGTGAATTTTGAAGATTTGTATGGTCGATACAATATCCACAATGAAAATGGCTTGAAAAAAATGCATAAAAAATACCAACTCTTGCCTGACACGACAAGAAGTTGGTATGGAAATTTTGATATAAAATAAACCTAGCACTAAGTTAAAACTTAGCCTAGGTTGAAAAATATTATAAAAATATAATTGAATCTCCAGAACTGGATTCTGAATCAGAAGTGGAAGCATCTCGTGGCGGTGCATGGATTTGTACAACCGTTTGCTCCGGCGGTGGAGGTTCTGTGGAATCGTCTGAGAACGGGGAATCATTTCCATCGAGTGATGTTCCGCCTGGACTAGCATTTTCTTCATCGGAAGATTCGATTTCCAAGTTGTGCTCCTCTGGCGGGGCTGGTCTCAAATCATTTACATGTACTCTTGTCGTTACATTTCCCTTTTGCACGAGATATACTTCGTCTGAAAACTTCTTCAGAATTCTGGTTGGGCCTGACTAAGACGGCGTGAAGGTATGTACCTTCCTTTTTCTTTTACTCATGACTCTGTCTCCTACTTTGAAAACGATCGGAGTGACGGCCTCTTTCGGCGCATATTTCTGTTTGTAATTTTGTTGAGCCTGACGGGCTTCCTTGACTCGCTCGTATCGTGGAAGCGTTTGTTGCTTGGCTCTTTCTTACCTCCAGGCATACAAATCCCATTCGCCTCTTTCGGCTGGATCATATCCTAACACGATCATGCTAGGTGTTTGATTTGTAGCGGCGTTCCTACGATTTCTTAAGATGTATGTCATCTGATGCACGTAGCGATCCCAAGTGTCGTTTGGCTTTTTAAATAAGAGAGTATTTAAAATTTTCTTACACTCCTGAACCCGTCGTTCCACGGGGTTGGATTGTTGATGATATGCCGGAATTAAGTATCGTTCGATACCATTTCTTTCGCAAAACGTGATGTACCATTCGGAATTGAAATGACCACCATTGTCGGAAATTATGACTCGAGGGACTCCGAATCTTGCTACTATCTCTTCGTCAATAAATTTGGCTATCGTTCTGCCATCGACCTGAATGTATGCCTTTGCCTCTATCCATTTACTGAAAACGTCTTCGACGATAATCATGTATCTGTTTTCGGCGTCTTTAGTCCTCTGCAGCGGGCCAATTACGTCGACGCTCAAAGTTTCAAATGCATTTTGTGGTGCATGACTTCTAAGTGGAGCATTGGGTTGGGCTTGTCTTGTCTTTACAGACTGGCATATCAGACAGTCGTTTATGTATCTGCCTACGATCCTGGCCATATTATTGAAATAGTAGCGTTTTGCTATTTTCCTGAGAGTCTCGTCTCTTCCTGGATGACATGCTTCATCTCGGTCATGATAATGGTAAATGAATTCCTTTATTTTCCTCTTTGGAACTATCAATTTAAAATTTCGATCGCAATCTTTAAAAAGTACATCGTCTTGGACGTGAAAATTTTTCATAAAAATAAGATCCGCATCGGAACGTTGTTCCTGTTGAAATAGATCATTCCAACGGCGGATCTTGTCTTGAATATCTCTTGAACTCAATTGAGCCTGTACGATATCTTCGTATATTTCTGAGTGCGTTAAAACAGAAATACGTTCTGGACACTTGTAATTTGGTAGGAACATTCTTTCCTCTTCATCGTCTGTCTCGACATACTGATTTTGTGGGTTACGACTGAGAAAATCTGCTAATAAATTCTCCTTTCCTGGACAGTGTTCAATTTTGAATGCATATTCTTGCAATAGTAATGACCATCGTGTAAATTTTGTTTTGTCGTCCTTATGTTTGTTTAACCAAAGTAACGCCCTGTTGTCCGTCTTCACCAAGAACGGTTTGTCTGCTAAGTACATCTTGTACTTTTTAATACAGTTCACCATCGCCAAGCATTCCAGCTCGTTTATGTGGTAACGTCTCTCTGCTGGAGATAACGTGTTGCTTGCATACGAAATTATATATTTTTCGCCGTTGTCGCCTAATTGATATAATACGGCCGAAAGGCCTTGTAGGGATGCATCTGTTTGCAAAATGAACTGACGTGAAAAATCCGGCCGATGGAGTTCCAGCGGTCCGGATAATAATTCTTTTAATTTTCTAAATGCTTCATCGCATGAATGGTTCCAGTGAAAACGATTTTCCTTCGAAAGAAGTTTCGTTAGTGGCTTCGTGATCATCGCCATATTTGGTAGATATTCTCGTACCCAGTTGCAAAGTCCGAGGAAACTTTGTAGCTGCTTTTTGGTGACTGGAACGGGATAATTTTGAATTTGTAAGACATGTTTTTCTAATGGTTGGGAAGTATCAGTTCTAATGGTGTGGCCTAAATATTGAATTTCATTCGTCGCTAGTACACACTTTTCCGGTGACACTTTTAGATTGTGCAGACGTAATCTTTCAAAGACTAACCTCAAGTGGGACATATGCTCCTTCATGTTTACGCTGTAAACGATTATATCATCTAAATACACTTTACAGAAATGGTGCAGGTAACCCGTTAAAACGTCCTTTGCCATGAATTTCTGAAAGGTACAGGGAGCTGTCTTGAGGCCGAAAGGCATGACATTGAATCTGTAAGCTGCCCCATCAGGAGTGGTAAAAGTCGAGAAATCTTTTGATGCTTCATCGAGCGGTATTTGCCAATATCCACTTTTTAAATCCAACACAGAAAAAATCTTCGAATTGCCTAAATCTTTAATACTTTCGTGTATTTTTGGTAAGACGGAAGCCTCGTCTTCAGTCATTTCGTTCAAATGGCGATAATCGATGCAAAAACGTGGTTTCTTGTCTGAGCGTTTTATTATCACGGGTGGTGAACTATATTGGGCAGTGCTAGGTTCGATGACGCCAGCTTTCAACATCTCTTCGATTTGGTCGTACATAATTTTCTTAGTACTCGGAGACATCGGATATGGTCTGATATTAAATGGTTTCGTGTCTTTTACTGTAATTTTGTGTTTCACAGTCACTGTGGTTGCTTGAGTCGGTTCCGCAGTGAACAGATCGACAAATTCTTCGAACAGCGGCCGTAGAAATTTGTCTTTAATAACAAGCTCTTCAGGAAGCTTTGCCTGCTGTCTCTCCCTCTGAGAAGCTTGATTCCAGAAGACGGTAATACGCTCTTCCGTGCCGGCATATAGGCATTTTCGGCCATAATCATATGCGACATTGTTCATATATAAGAATGGTGATCCTAACATTATCGTTTCGTTCAAATTTTCGATTACTTGAAAATCAATTTCAAAAGAAGTGCCTGAAATTATTACTTTTAATTTTGTCGTTCCAAGAGAGTCCACCATTCGATCTCCGCACGCCATAGCAAATGATCGACGTGTCGTGAGATTTTTAAAATTATCCAACATCCTCGGATGGATAACGTTTCGCGTCGAGCCTGAATCAATCAGTGCGTCGACCGCATGTTCATTTATCTGAACTTTTATACGAGGCAAAGGGAACGCTTCGCTCATATAATTTATTGACTCCCTTGTCTTGTGCATGGGAGCGTCGTAGTGGTCATGAGTATTAGAAATGTTTAATGGACATTGCTGCCGCCTTGGTTCGGCCGTTGTGCCGGGGATCTTGCAGATGGACCCTGGCCTGGGTCTCTGGCCCCTCGAAAGTTTCCCGGTCTCCTGTTGACATGCGGGTTATTCGGGCATTGGCTATGGAAGTGCCACTGCACTGTGTCTGTACAGTATCGGCACGGGGTTGCCGGTCGGTCGGGTACTCGGAATTTCCCCGATCCGCCATTAAAATTGTTTTGCCTGCGGTCAGGATTCACTGATCCGCTTGAAGAATTAGGCATAAAAAAAGGACGACCAGGCGCTCTGCCTGGACCGTCCTGTCGAGAGACATCCTCTCGGAAATGCACCCTCGGTGCTGTCGGAGTTGGGCTTCCATTGCTCCTGTTACTAGAATTTTGTTGACTGATGTGTCCCGGCTCTTGATAGTAAGACGCGCGGGACAGACGTTGATCGATAAGCTGGATTAGCGACGTCTGTTCGTCAGCTGAATCCCGCTCGACGTTAGTAGCCGCTGCTATTAACATCTCTGTGGATGAAATTAGGTTGCTTCTCAAACGTGACCTAATTTCTGGACGCAGTTGGTCCATGATGACCCGAGCTCTGATGGCTTCGGATTTGAAGGGATCAATACGATCGAAAAGACAGGTTTTCCTTGTGATAAACACTGCCGTGTCGTCTAAAGACGTTTGCTTGACGGCATACAGTTGAGCAATAGCTCGTGACTGTATGTCGGGAGAATTAAATCTCGTAAGGAATCTTTCCTTGAATAAGGTATACGAAGTAGTCAACGTCCTAAATTGTTCGGACCATCGTTGAGCTTCGCCCTTGAGTTGGCCGGTTACGTTATGGAGGCGATCATAGTCGTGGCTTATGCGAGCTCTGTCGAAATAGTTCTCCATAATTTTCAGAAAAGCTTCTGGATCTTCATGATCAAGCCCATGGAACGTCACGTTCGGACATCTTTGTCTCTCATGGGGCGTATAGGTCGACACGTTCTGTATCGCCTGCACGAAGCCCTCTGCCATTTTTAGAAACATACTTTCCATCGAATTAGCAGTTTGCGGCTGTGAAGCAGATAAATTTACATTATTTCCCTCTGGAAACAGTCGTTGTGGTTCTATCCCTCTAGAACCGTCGTCGACGAGCGGTGCGGTGACTCGCTCGTAAAATTCTCTTGGGGTCGACCCCTCGGAGTCTTCCGCCATGAATGAGAAAGGATTTGTTGGGTTTGGGGACGGCATGGTCCCTGCTCGGGCGCCATGTGAACGATCCATGCTTTGATGGAAGTCTGAAGGACGTATTTTCTGCTCGAAAAAGTTAGAAAAATTAAAAAAAATAGGAAAAAGAAAAAATTAATTTTCTTTTTCCTCAACCTTTTCTTAAATTCTAAATAATAATATTACGTTCACAAAATTTTTAGGGTTCAACGTGACTGTTTCAGACGGAGATTAATGGATAAATCATACTTACTGTCGTTTATGCTTAACTGCGGCTCTGATGGTATCAATTGGAAGACGTCGTAACACTATAAATCTAACACTGTCTGTTTCACACTCTCTTAAAATTAAATCTGAAAGGGAATTTTGTTAGAAAACACAAGTAAAAGACAATATAAAGTTCAAAATATGCATATTAAATCTTTTAAAAAATTTATGTTTTTACAACAACTTCTTCAGAGAAAATGTTAACAAACAATGGTCTGACCCGTGTACAACACATGGTGAGGAACGGGACGATTCGTACGGTACCAACTACCATCCAATATGCAGTTTGAAAAGCTAACGATGCACAAAAAGATTCAAGAAAAGTTTCATGTAACTGAAATTTTGGTGGGCTTATGCTTGCCTGTCTTATAAACGTATTTATTAATTCACATAAATTTTGGTCGCTCCTCGGAGCTTAAAATTGCTTGAAGCGTATCTACTTCGTTTGTATTATGCAATAACAAATTTTACGTTCAGGCAAGGCAGATCCCATGCACGTGTGAGTACATGGTATAGATACTTTTTTGACTCCGAATCACTGAGGAACCGGTTTAGGGCAAACCCCGTCAAAACACATCATTTCCCCGTCAAAACCGACTGCTAGGAAATGATGAGGACGGGAAAATGATGAGTTTTAACGGGATTTGCCCTAAACCGGTTCCTCAGTGATTCGGTGTCCGAAAAGTATCTTTACCATGTACTCATATGTGCATGGGACCGCCTTGCCTGAACGTATGAAATTGTAATTGCCCAAATATAATTCAAAGTCGTTGCGATTCAAGCATTTCAAAGCTCCGAGGAGCGACCAAAATTGATATTGAAATAAAAATACGTGAATAGTCAGGAAAGCAAAAGCCCACCAAAATTTTATAAACATTGAACTTTTCTTGAATCTTTTTGTGTAATCGTTAGCTCAAAAACCGCATATTGGATGGTAGTTGGTACATTATAAATCGTTCCGTTCCTCACCATGTGTTGTACACGGGCCAGACTATTGTTTGTCAAAACATATTTCTTGAAGTTGTTGTAAAACATAAATTTTTGAAGAGATTTAATATATGTTTTTGAACTTTATATTGTCTTTTACTTGCGTTTTAAAAATTCCCTTTCAGGTTTAATTTTAAGAAAGTGTTAGTACCTACAGTGTTAGATTTATAGTGTTACGACGTCCAATAGATACCATCAGAGCAGCAGTTAAGCAAAAACGAACAGTAAGTATAAATTTTACATTGTTCTCCATCTGAAACAGTCGTTTTGAACCCTAATTTTGTGAACGTTCATTTTTGATAAATATAGTAAAAGTCCCTCAGACTCCAAAAGATGGATCGTTCACATTCACACCGGAGAATTAAGACAGTAGCAGCTGGTAACGAGGCAAGTCGGAATTTGTTACAGTTTCGAAAAGTACATCGAGGGTTTTATCGTGTTTTTTAACATTAACACTGACTGATTAATTACTATGTTCTTTAAAAAAATATAAAATATAGGAATTACAATATTCCAACCTATCTACAAGTGCCTTATATAAAATAAGGACTCAACAAATTAAATCAAAGCAGCTATTCCCCCCTACGAGCGCTGAATTATATCGTAAAATTTGGGTATTTTGTCTAAACACAGTTAGCATATTTTATTTACAATGACTTGGAATACTCGAATGCTACGAGGAAGATGCGGGGCCTCCTTCATCTCAGAATGTCATTAACTGCAGACCGGTTTCGACCTAGTTTTGGGTCTCATCTAGTGATGGGTCGTATTCGTAATAATACGACTCTTTCCGATGAATTATATAATCCGAATCTTTTCAACCGATACGGTTTCGTATTCGTACATTTCGTACCACTTGCACCTAGAGTATAACACTGACCGAACGAGAACGCGTGCTGTAAAAAAGAAATTTAACAAACTACTGGTTCATATTTCATATTGATATAATTCGTACCTACTTGAGGTAAACGGTAATACATTAGTATATTTATTTCGTATTTGACTGACTTGTATATTGTTGAAATGAGTCAATGGTGGCGCTGTAGTAATTGTAGTATCGCTATATGATTACTAATATTATATTAGACAAATAAGACGTAGATACAGAAAACAACAAATAAAGTATGAAGACAAACCTCATATTTGTTTTTCATGCATTGTTTAGGATAACTCGAGTTATGATTGCCTAATTTAAATCACCCAGTCAATACAAATATTTTCATCCCAGGTAGAACATAATATTGGCTGGAGCGTGGCTCAATATTGGATCAATATAGATACATTGAAATTGTAACAAAAATATTGAACTAATATTAATATACACTGGTATTAAAATATCGGTGTGCCTATGTTGATAGTATATTGTTTTAACACATCCAGATATACATAGACAATATTGATAAATATTTATTAAAATTAATTTCACAACATTGAAAATTCAATATATATTCGCGTTATATTGTTATTACATTTTTTGATAACATTGTACAAGAAATATCGATTGATAAAGATGAATATTGATTCTAAAATATTGGGAAACACATATTTAACTCATATTTGTCAACTATGTGTAAAATTATATTGTTTAGGGAATATTTTCTAATACCAATAAATATTGATTTTCCAATATTGGACAGTGTGTATATGTTACTATATTATTATTGAAGTTTTTAGTAATATTGCACAACAAACATCGACTGATAATGATAAATATTAATTTTAAAATATCGGGATATTCATATTGAGATTATATTGTGTTAGATCACTTTCTGGAGACGGTCTCTGCGGAGTGCAGGGAACGGGACGGCCTAATCGCTAACTCATCTGATCCAGGGTAGCTGTAGTAAACGAGAGGCACAAGTCCGGGGCATTCATAGTTTAACCTTCTATACGCATACGTTAACTTATAATTGTACCCGGTGGCCAAATCATTTGTATTGACGAAGTTTAATTTCAGCTTTTTTTTTTGTTAAATTTCATTTTATTTTAATTAATTTAACATTAGAAGTGGGACAAAGGACTCTAAAGGACCTTAAAAGTACCTTGCCATTAGTTGTGTTTACGTGATAAGTGATTTAAGTGAAGTTAAAAGAAAAAAAATGTCACGAGAATTCGAAGATAATCCGCTCCGGAGAACATGTAGTCGAAGTCCAGTTTGGGAAATTTCTCGGAGGGAGGCTGCTGTTGAGCGCCGTCGTAGTTATCACCGAAGGGAAGATAGGCGTCAGAGGGCTTTTGCTGAGGCTGAGAGGAGGGCTTCTGATGCGCGACACAGAAGAAGAACACGCAATTCAAGCGAGTTCACTGAATTAAGTGAGGTTATAGTTAAAGGTATGGGCAAAATAGTCCAGGATTTAGAGGTGAGGAATAACAACCAGTTGGTAAGTGTGACATCAATTACAAGTAGTATCGTTCCAGAATTTAATCCTCTCAACCAAAATGTAAAAGAGTGGTTAGGAATGGTAGATGAATTTATGTATCTTTATAAATGGGATGATAAAACTGTGTGTCATTAGCTCTAAGCAAATTGCGAGGTCCTGCCGAAACATGGTACCGAGAGTTACCTGCGCGTATTTTTAGTTGGCCTGAGTGGAAACAATGTTACTTGATAATTTTAGGGCTCAGCGCAATTTGCATAATTTACTAAAGACAATGCGCAAATGCGCCTAAGTCTAATCAATGATTATACGAATATTTGTTTGAAAAACTCTCCCTAATTAATAAATTAAACCTTCTGATTAGGGATGAGAATAAGATAAATTTAAACAAAATATTTTTAGTCGCAAACTCCTCTATAAATCCTTATTTTACTATAAGGAAAGTAACCAGACTGCAAAGGATCAGTCTTTCGGCTGGTGTTTGTTGCAATCGAAGCATTAGCGTTTTGATGGTAATATGCAATTATTACACTTAACGCGCCAGATTTGTAACTTTGGTTGCAGTCTGGTTACTTTCCTTATCGTAAAATAAGGATTTATAGAGGAGTTTGCGACTAAAAATATTATGTTTAATATTCCGCCCTCTAAAAGCACATTTGAACTATGCTAAGCCAAGTCAGGCTATTTATTTTTCAATTGCAACAGACACTGGACCGCTAGATGGCGCCTGCTGGCTGTTTTACATGTCGCTATTGCAAAAATACCGGGATGTACTATAGTCAAAGGATTCTCATGTCGGTCGTCGCATACCTACCTTGCACTGACGAGAGCCAACAGTTCGAAACTGCAGTCTGCAAGTGGTGTGTGACGACTGGCAAGGGAGCTCCTTTAAGTAGGATCAGTCTTTCGGCTGGTGTTTGTTGCAATCGAAGCATTAGCGTTTTGATGGTAATATGCAATTATTACACTTAACGCGCCAGATTTGTAACTTTGGTTGCAGTCTGGTTACTTTCCTTATAGTAAAATAAGGATTTATAGAGGAGTTTGCGACTAAAAATATTATGTTTAATATTCCGCCCTCTAAAAGCACATTTGAACTAAGATAAATTTAATAATGGGCACTATGACTGACGAAAAAATTAAATTTTTTGTCACAACTGCAGAAATAACCAATCCTACGGTTTTAGCCGGTCATTTTAAAGTTTTAGACGAACAGAGGAAAATCAGTCGAACGTAATTTCAATTATCTCTGAAAAATCTATCCGCTTCTCGAAATGCTAGGCCACCCAGAAATTCTTCTAAAGCTAAGGTGCTTTGGGTGTAAACAAATAGGGCACTTTAGGCGCCAATGTCCCTATGAACGGTCCGCATGACTACAAGGCGAAGGGAACGTACATTATATTATCATAAACTATTTATTGTCTGAAAGTTATTTGTGGCATTCTACGAATATTCTTTCCTATTATTTCGGTTTTCTACCACATGTATTATTATCCTCTTCAAAACAAATCACCGAATCTACAAAATAATAGAATTATTGGAAAAAAGCCTCTGCGCCCGTGACGTTTACGCCAAAGGAAAAGTCAGAGGTTATGTTTTGCAAATAATATAAATCGGAATAAACACAGAAATAATGTATTTAGCTGACGTTTCGGAAAGTAATCTATTCCGTTTTCAAAGCTTTTTTTTTTTGGAAGAACTCTTATTTTGCTGTATATGTCAAATACACAGCTTTAAGATTCTGTTTATGTTATTTCCATAGATACTTAGTACTTACACAGAACAGAACTGATGATATTTTCTTTTAGATAATGTTGACTTTGCTAAGTTCTTCTTTTAACATTGGGCGCAGAGGCTCTTTTTTCCAATAATTCTATTATTTTGTAGATTCGGTGATTTGTTTTGAAGAGGATAATAGTACATGTGGTAGAAAACCCAAATAATAGGAAAGAATATTCGTAGAATGCCACAAATAACTTTCAGACAATATTGGTAGCCAGGTTGTACAAAGATCTACAGAACAATTCCATACGCACTTATCTTCATTTAATAAGATTATTGCTGATTCCTTAATTTTTCTTTTTTTGGTATCTGTTTCTTTTGTTAAAATTTTTGCCGAGTCCCAGTTTATTCTATGTCAGTTTTCCCAAACATGTTCACAAATCTTTGATTTCTGAATTTCATTCTTTCTAATGTAATTCTTGTGCTCATCCAACCTCACACTGAAAGGTTTGGATGACTCACTCACATAACATTTATCACATTCGCACGGGATATTGTTAAATACAGTTTTTTGAATTCTGCTCCCTGTTTATCGGTTTTGTTTTTGTTAAAATAGATCTTAAAGTGTTCCCCGTTTGAAATACCGTCCTAACATCAAATTTGTCACCTATATCGGCGTAGCTTTTCCGATAGTCCGTATGCATAAGGAATTATTGCTGTATAATGACGTTCAGGTTTTTGTCGTACCTGATTGTCCCTATTTTCAACATTTATGAAAACTCTATCAACAAAGGCTTCAGGATATTGATTTTGTACTAGAACCTCTTTGATACATTTTTTTTCGTTATTTAATATTTCAGTATTAGATGAAATTATTTTGGCCCTATCGTATAAACATTTTACAACACCCCTTTTAACATTTATTGACTGATTTGAGTTAAAATTTAGATATCTATTAGTATGTGTTGGTTTTCTATAAACGCTTGTTTCAATTGTATTATTTACCCTTCTAGTTAAAACATCTAAAAACGGTAGTTCATTCCTACTTTCTACTTCTAATGTGAATTTAATAGACGGTTCCTTACTATTTATATTTTCCAAAAAACTATCTAGTAAATCGACACCATGAGGCCAAATTGCAATGATGTCGTCAACATATCTCCACCAGACAACCGGTTTGTTTATACAATTTTGAACATGTGTGTTCTCAAAGTTCTCCATAAATATGTTGCTTAAAATTGGTGATAATGCAGACCTCATAGCCATACCAAAATCCTGCTGATAGAACTCATTGTCCAATTGAAAACAAGTTGTTCTTATACATAGTGTTAAGAGTTCCATTATGCTATTTATACTTAATTTAGTTCTAGTTTCCAAATTATTATCATATAGTAACCTGTCTTTAACTATTTTTAAGGTTTCATCTACCGGAACATTGGTAAAAAGACTAACTACATCAAAACTAACCATCAGGTGTGATTCATGAATATCGTTTTCATAAATTTTTTCTATAAAATGTTTACTATTTTTTTATGATTGGGTAAATAATACAATTGAAACAAGCGTTTATAGAAAATCAACACATACTAATAGATATCTAAATTTTAACTCAAATCAGTCAATAAATGTTAAAAGGGGTGTTGTAAAATGTTTATATGATAGGGCCAAAATAATTTCATCTAATAATGAAATATTAAATAACGAGAAAAAATTTATCAAAGAGTTCTAGTACAAAATCAATATCCTGAAGCCTCTGTTGATAGAGTTTTCATAAATGTTGAAAATAGGGACAATCAGGTACGACAAAAACCTGAACGTCATTATACAGCAATAATTCCCTATGTATACGGACTATCGCAAAAGCTACGCCGTATAGGTGACAAATTTGATGTTAGGACGGTATTTCAAACGGGGAACACTTTAAGATCTATTTTAACAAAAACAAAACCGATAAACAGGGAGCAGAATTCAAAAAACTGTATTTACAATACCCCGTGCGAATGTGATAAATGTTATGTGGGTGAGTCATCCAGACCTTTCAGTGTGAGGTTGGATGAGCACAAGAACTACATTAGAAAGAATGAAATTCAGAAATCAAAGATTTGTGAACATGCTTGGGAAAACGGACATAGAATAAACTAG
This sequence comes from Leptura quadrifasciata, assembly GCA_963675555.1. Classification (NCBI taxonomy): domain Eukaryota; kingdom Metazoa; phylum Arthropoda; class Insecta; order Coleoptera; family Cerambycidae; genus Leptura; species Leptura quadrifasciata. Next base: position 49,153,452 of record OY776679.1, read on the forward strand.
GACTCGACAAAAATTTTAACAAAAGAAACAGATACCAAAAAAAGAAAAATTAACGAATCAGCAATAATCTTATTAAATGAAGATAAGTGCGTATCGAATTGTTCTGTAGATATTTGTACAACCTGGCTACCAATGTTAAAAGAAGAACTCAACATTATCTAAAAGAAAATATCATCAGTTCTATGTTCTGTGTAAGTAGTATGGAAATAACATAAACAGAATCTTAAAGCTGTGTATTTGGCATACACAGCAAAATAAGAGTTCTTCCAAAAAAAAGCTTTGAAAACGGAAAGAGATTACTTTCCGAAACGTCAGCTAAATGCATTATTTCTGTGTTTATTCCGATTTATATTATTTGACGTTTACGCCAAAGGAATAGTCAGAGGTTATGTTTTGCAAATAATATAAATCGGAATAAACACAGAAATAATGTATTTTGCTGACATTTCGGAAAGTAATCTCCGTTTTCAAAGCTATTTTTGGAAGAACTCTTATTTTGTTGTGTATATCAAATACGTCAGCAAAATAAATTATTTCTGTGTTTATTCCGATTTATATTATTTGTAAAACATAACCTCTGGCTATTCCTTTGGCGTAAACGTCACGGGCGCAGAGGCTTTTTTCCAATAATTCTATTATTTTGTAGATTCGGTGATTTGTTTTTGAAGAGGACAATAATACATGTGGTAGAAAACCCAAATAATAGGAAAGAATATCCAAAAATAGAGTTATAATAGAATTTATTATTATTATTGTAACTATAGCGGCTTTTGGCAAGCTTCAACCAATCTTAAATCGTCCCTCTAATTTTATTGTCACTGGTCTCACCCACGCCTTCAACGCTAGCCATGCACAGTTTTACACCTTCTGTGATAAAAAAATGCAGTTACTATGAAATCGCTCAGATAAACAATAATTCTTACCAATCACAAGTTGGTTCATTCTTGTAAGTTTAACGCACTACAACGTGATAACTCAAGGATAAGGGCGGCTCATCAACATAACACTTGTTGAATTTCAATCAAATAATATATACGCAAAAACAAACAAGTAAATATTCTTTGTACAAGGCCACACTACTAAGGTTGACTACTACCACACGAAACAGCAATTAACACGACGATCTGCGGTTGCTCACCAGCTATACTGTTGAGACAATGAGGGAGATGCATATATTTATGAGAAATGCTTATGTATTCTGCAACAAAGACAACAATACTAACCCGGTTACTGGCGACAGCGCAATCGATGCAAATTGATATACGTTTAAAAACCGTATATTATAAACTGCAATATTACTGATCAAATATTTTCATCATCTATCTATAAGAAATTTTGATTAATGTAAATATTCTACTCATATTGCCAAATATTGTTATAACCTTCGAACTTTTAGTTGCAATTGTTTATGACATGTCTATAAAAAATGTAGTGCAAATACGTATTTATCGTGTACATTTAAAAATCGTATATTAAAAACTATAATATGGTTGAGAAAATGCAAGTGGTGTCAATTTCACCAATTTACAATTTAAATATTTAACGGAAGTGTAGTCTCAATTCTCAATTAATTATTTCTCAAATATTCTTAGTTAATATAATAATTAATAATTTCATATAAAAAAGGTTTATTAAACCATCATGTGTTGCTTGGGATTGACCATCTTGGACCATTTATTAAATCTAAATCAAATAAGACACATATTTTGGTCATAATCGATGCTTTTTCAAAATTTATTTTAATTTACCCTGTGAAAAATACTGGATCAAGAGCGACTATTAACTGTGTCATGATAAAGGTATTTGGAGTACCTCATAGCATAATTAGTGACATGGGAAGAGCATTTACCAGTAAGAAATTTCGAAAATATTGGGAATTAATCCGCACCAGACATCATTTGAACGCGGTAGCAATTCCTCGGGGCAATGGACAAGTTGAACGATATAACAGGGGCGAGCGTAGGTGCGTCTTTACTATGTACATACTTCGGTATGCGATGTAAAGCAACGACAGGCGCAGTTAGTACTTGGATGGTGGCCATTCCAACGGAAACCGCGTTGTCACCTCACACATCTTCCAGCGGCTTGCATATCAGAGTATGCGCGGAAGCTATACAACCTTAGGCGAGGGTTGTATAGGAGATGTACCATCCTTCGGAGGGGATGTAAAGCCGTCGGTCCCTTGTCTATTAAATGTTAGGCAAGTAAAAGATCCCTCTACAGGCGTCGGTGTTAGGCCTCAGTAGCGGAAATAGGCCGACGTTAAATAAATGTATTAAAAAAAAAAAAAAAAAAAACGACATAACAGAACCATTTTAGACTCATTAGCAACAATGGGTGCGACTACAGATGACACTAGGCGGGACCAAAATATTCACAACATTCAATTAGGATTAAATGGCACACTAAATAAAGCCATAGGCGTCACACCTAGTGAGGCTTTAATGGGTTATAGGGTATTTTCGCAAGGACAGTTAGAAACAGATAAGCGCGAAATTTTAAATGTTGTAGAAATACGAAATCGTATGTAAGCGAGTACCAGGCAGATCAAAAGTGCAGGTTTGACCAGAAACGACGAGACCCTGGCGTATACAATGTGGGAGATCTGGTACTGCTTAGAGTCACCAGTAGACGAGCTACTGGGCGGAGCCAAAAACTGTTACCTAAATGGAACCGTTTCGAGTTGTGAAAGTCCTGGACAATGACCGCTATGAGGTGTCAGACATACCTGGGAGTAGTTACTCCCAACGGCGATACAGTGGCGTGGCCGGAATGGATAATATGAGACCATGGATTAGTTATTCGCAGACGGTGATCTACAGTCACAGTACAGGAAGGTGACGTTGGTGCGTCACAGGATGGGTAGGTCAGGGGTACGTTGTCTAGGCTACTATTGGGGTAAGGGAACAATTAGCATAGGTACGTGGTAAGTGAATATAGGTGTAATTGAGATTTTTAGGTGGCAGTCACGCGAGGGTCCAGGTAGAATCATTGGATGAGGGTTCAGGTGATGTAAGGACAGACTGGAATTAACAAGAGGAGATGCTACTGAAGGGTTCTCTTACGCCCGGAGATAGTAGGTACCGGACGGACGTATCTCCTGGGGCCACTGGTGGTACAGGGCTTGCAGGGTACTAGGTGACTATTAGGTTAAGTTATTGCTAAGTTAATTGGTACACATTTTTACTTAATATTAGTTGAAAGTTATTCTATCTTATGTCTTAATTATAATTACTAATAAACTTGGCCAAGTTCATTGCTTAATTTATAGGTAGGTCAGCCTGTGGAAGACTAACCGGGATTACAAAGTTGCAAATTTTTTTTATTGTTTCTTTTTCTTTTGTTTGTGTTAATATGTACTGAGACATATCTCGAAGTATTAATACAAACAATTCGAGTTTCAGTTCGCCTGGACTGAAGAGTGAGGAAGGACACTCTTGGGTCAGGAAAGGCCAAATGGCATCACTTTCTGGATACGGCCTCTGCGGGGTGCAGGGAACGGGACGGCCTAATCGCTGACTCAGCTGATCCAGGGTAGCTGTAGCCGAGAGGCACATATCCGGGGCATTCATGGTTTACCTTCGATACGCATACTTTAACTTATAATTGTATCCGGTGGCCAAATAAATTGTATCGACTTGAATCTTAATTTCAGTTTTTTTTATTTAAATTTCGTTTTGTTTTAATTAATTTAACAATTGTCAAAGTCACTTTTAAATAATATTATTTAACCGATTTATATATATATTGGATAGTCATGCTGCGCCTAGGCTGATTATAATAAGTTACATAGATGGCTCTCCTTGCACTATGCTTGTACAAGCGTACAATTTCTGACTTAGGGTCTCCAGGAAATGTGATTCAATAATGACAAAGAGAAATTCACCTAGTGATGCAATTGGCTGGTTCTGTTCTCCTATTGGGTTCAGTTACAACGAGGGATGTCAATATTTCAGGCAGTTGCCTGGTCACTTGTTCGATTGAAGGGTGATGTAACCGCATTTTCTTACCTTCGCGGATTCGCGGCTCCGTATGTTTGACAATCATAGGCAATCTTCTGGTTGCTTTTCTATTTAATTACAATAGGGAGATTTCCCCAGCATTCTAAAAGATTTTATGTGCGTGTAAATTCTCACCTCAGCAAGATTACTATGATTATCTGAACGATTGTTCCTACTCTAATTTCAATCAATAAACAATGTATATTTAAAGGATATTTCCTCAACACTCTATGATCTTTTACATGAGTATTTAATGCTCATTTCTCAACTTAATTTTGATAATGTATAAACATGACATGATTCTTGTCCTTTGTTTTACATTCGATTCATTATTTGGCTATTGCTAACAATTTTAATCATAAATCATTATTATCTAGCGATTGCTAACAACTTTATTTAATTATAAACCATTATTACCTAGCAATTGCTAACAGCTCTAATTATGGATTATCATTATCAGGCCATTGCCACAACCCTAATTACTATTAAAATAATACAGCACACTTTTGTATAAGTTCTTGTTATTGCATCAAAACACTCAGTATATCTATAGTATGGTCATTAGTATAGCAGCGCAAATTTTCCTATTATAATATTTAGACAGTTGTCTCGAATATTTGGATTACTTTTGATTTCATGTTCGACTATTGTTGCATCAATTTATATAAAATAAAATGGGTTTTTTTTTACTATTTTTTCCCATCAATTATTGTCTTATTTCTTTCACCTTTACTTTTTTCATCATACAGTTAACAAACTAAATAAATAGTTTTGTTTCAAATCAAAATAGCAAACAGACTTTAACTGTAAAGGTACAGTGCAACCTTGAGTAATAAAATACTACATAAATAATATATCAAATTAACTAGGTCTCTCAATTAATAGACAGTGTGTTCAAGTTTACCAGGTATTTAAAATAACAGAGTGATTCATTTTCTCAGGTATAATATCAGACAGAAACAAGTAATACCAAACTTTATATCAAAGAACTTGGGGTAATTATAAAGGGTTACTACACACACATACACAACGTAATTAAGGTCCTAACCACATAAAACTAGACGATCACGTAAATGGCCAATTTGTTGATTTATCTTGACATAAAATTGAGATAAATAATTTTTGGGTGGGAGCAAATAGATTCTTGATTGCTTCACGATTAATGATTTTGATATTAATTAACATCCCTGGGATTGAGATGTTTCACTGGTTCACGTAGCCAGGATTTTATTTGTAATTAATTGGGGTGGGCTTCAAAGTCTTCAAAAGGATCTGTCAATTAATTATTTAGATGATTTTTTACTACTGGAATGTACCAGAGAGGAATGTTTGAGAAATGTACAAGTTACTATTTCACTGCTAGAATCGTTGGGATTTATTATAAATTATAAAAAAAAGTAAATAGCTCCCTGATAGGAAATGTAAATATTTAGGGTTAATGTTTGACAGCGACGAGATGACTATAGAGCTGCCTTTAGACAAAAAGCTAAGGGATTAGCAGCCGCTTTAAGTCTTTTTTAAGATTGAAATCATGTAAAATTCGTACATTCGCTAAATTGATAGGTCAATTAATTTCTTTTTGTCCTGCCATAAGATATGGCTGGTTATACACAAAGAGGTTGGAAAGGCAAAAATTTTTGCATTAAAAACAATAAAGGTGATTATGAAGGAAAAATTTTCATAAATAAAATTATTATTAATGAATTAAAATGGTGGTTAAACATAATTCCGACTAGTAGTGATAAAATTAAAGTTCAGGATTATAATTTTGAAACATACTCAGATTCATCCAAAACTGGCTGGGACATATATTGCAATGGGGAAATAACACACGGTTTTTGGAGTGTCGCACAATTATAATATCAATTTATTTATTTATTTAGAGCTGTTAGCTGTTTTTGTAGGTCTTAAATGTTTCGCACGGAATAAAACTAACTGTGCAATATTGTTAAAAATAGACAATACAACCGCTATTTCATATATAAACCGTATGGGGGGTGTAAGACATACAAAGCTATCCAATTTAACTAGGGAAATTTGGCAGTGGTGCGAAGCTAGAGGCATATGGATTTTTGCTACTTATATTGAATCTAAAAATAATATAGAAGTAGATATTGAATCCAGATCTAAATATATTGAAACGGAATATAGTTTAAATGAAAAAATTACTTTAACTTTTGACATTCCGGAAATCGATTTGTTTGTATCAAAAATAAACACTAGGCCAGTCGATATATTTCTTGGAAAAGAGATCCAGACTCCATTGCAATTGATGCCTTTACAGTCACCTGAAGTAATACTTATTTTTATGCATTTCCACCTTTTTCTCTTGTGGCAAAAGTTTTAAATAAAATAATTCCTGATAGAGCTGAAGGTGTGGTCGCGGTTCCATATTGGGAAGCGCAACCTTGGTATCCGATTTTCAAAAGGTTGCAAGTTTCAGATGTCATATATTTCCCACCTAATCGAAGTCTTTTAACATCTCCTTTCAGATCCCACCATCCGTTGTGGAACAGGATTACCCTGGTTGCATCGCGGTTGTCTGGGGATCGTTTTTACAACGCAAAATCTCAGAAGATGCCAGTGCTATAGTTAGTGCTTCTTTAAGTAAAAGTACGATGATACAATATAATACAGCATTTAAGAAATGGTGGAAATATTGTTCCCTTAACGAAATAAAATTGTATAAACCATCTACAACAGCTGTTATAGAATTTTAGAATTTTTAAGTCAGCAATATAAAAATGGGGCAAGTTACTCAACTTTAAATACATTGAGGTCAGCTATTAATTTAATTAGCGTAACAAAGGTGGAGGAAAGACTGATAAATAGATTCTTAAAGGGCGTTTTCAGACTTAGACCGGTTTTTCCAAAATACAAAACAACCTGGAATCCTGACACGGTTTTACAATATATATCAAGACTCTTTCCTCTGCATATGTTATCTTTAGAAAATCTTAGTTTAACATTAGCAACCTTAATGGCCCTTTGTACCGGCCATAGATTACAAACATTATCAAAAATTAAAATCAACAATATTGTAAATTTAAATACTAGGGTTGAAATATTAATATTTGAATTATTTAATACCTCATCACCATCCACACAGCTGCCAAAGCTAGTGCTGCCTTATTTTTCAGACACACCAGAACTTTGTGTAGCCTCGACGTTATTATTTTATATAGACAAAACTAAACACAATCGAGGTAATACATTAAATCTTTTCATTACACATAAAAAACCATATAAAGTTGCATCTGTACAGACTATATCTAGGCGGACAAAAATAACCTTAAAAAGAAGTGGAATTGATACCAACATTTTCACAGTCATGCCTCCCTCCACTTCGGCAGCGCTGAGAGCGGAAACTAGTATTGAAACTATTAGAGCAACGTTGGTCTAAAGATTCTGAAGTATTTTTTAAGTATTATAATCGACCAATTGTAGACCACTCTGAATTTGCCAGAAATATATTAAAACATTAGACATTTTATAATTCTTTGTACTTATTTATGTAAATCATAATTGTATCATATTGTTATACTGATGCTATCAAAATATTCTTAAAAGTATAAATAAAAAATAAATTAAATAGAGTTTTCTCTAATTTTACCCAAATTAAATAACAGTAAATCGCTGAACTACTTCAAACAACTACATGGTGTTCTATTAGGAACGAACCAGGAAGTATAATCTAAGATTAAACGACTTACCTGTAAGGAAGTTCAATCGTAATTATACGACTGGTCCGTTCTGTATAGAACAAACCCTGCCCTGCTATAAATAACTAAACAATAATAAAACAAAAATGCACGTTTCATTCCCACCCATTCAACGCGATTTACAGATTTTCCTCTGTGAAGCGTAATTAATGGATATACAGTGTATTGTGCTATGGGCATATATAGCTTGAATCAGCTATTTTCTTCTTTCAACTTAGTGCGCTGTTAATACTTTAGGGGGCACTACAGTGTGTTCCCTGAAAGATAAACTATTATTTATAACATCATCAGCTGCCTCAAAATGCATGTCTTTTAATGTAACTAAAAGAGTTTATTTAGTATTTTCTTTGCAAACTTTTGGTCCGTAATCGATAGTGAAATTTTAAAATAGTGCCCTACCTCAAACTCGTCATCTTCGGTCTCACTGAGACCACGTAAGCCGCTTTATTAAAACAACAATTTAATAAAACTACGGCACCTATTGCTTCTATTTCTGTTTTGTCTCCCGCAATTTCACTATATACATATTTCCTACCAAACTCACCGAACTAAAATTTACGTCTCTCAACATGTAAAACACGTAAACACAGTAAAACTGATATTGCACAGAGACGGCCAAATATAAATAATATGTAGAATAAAACCCGGAATCATCCAATATTTTGATTTGAAATTTGCAACTCTGACCGATCAATATTTTAATAAGAGTATCACCAACTTATTAACACTGAGTTATTAGTAGACGCTTTATTCGCTTTCATTTAGTGTGTACATATATGTCAAAATTAGTACTACAAACCTGATACTGATCATTTCCTTGGTACTGGTACCAACTTGTTGGATATGAAGTTGCGAATAGAGAGCTTGCTGAGCCCGTACTACCAAAATCCTGCTGCCGATTTCGATTTAACGCTATTGATGAGGGTTGATTACTTGACTGAGATATTAATGTAGCTGTTGGAGACATCGTGCTGATGAGGTACCTTTCAAATAAAAAAATCTCATTTACTTTTTACACTTAAACTGTTAATTTCTGTGAATGGTCAATAAGTACACTTAATAATAATTATTTTATTTCAAGTAAGCACCGCTTTTAGATGTTTCCAAATTTAGAAATACTCTACAATGTTTCGGCTTGCTGCGCCTTTTTCAAGAGATTGAAAGGCGAATACTAAGCTAAGCAGTCATTATTTTAAACTTAACACAATTAAAAACATGTTTTGTAACTGACCATTCAATGTGCCACTTATGAACTAATCTTTCGTATATCTTCCAATGTGCTGAAAATATTATAACATGTAGACGAAGCACACGATATTGGTTGTTTCTTTCTTCCGAAAATTCCATACTTAGTTCGTGACCAATTTAAAATGCTCAGCATACCACACAGTGGACCCTCATACTAATTTTGTTAATATACACTACAGAAAATAAATATAAATTTCCTATTATATAAAATACACCGACATGCTGAAAATATCATATGACGACTTCTTGAATTTATTCGTGACAGACCGTAAATTGAGGTTATAATAAATAACATTGACGTCAAGAGCTATAACCTCGGCTATAACATTTCGTTTCAAGAGCCATATCATTTTAAAACATCTCATTTGGATATTATTACTATGATTGTTAAGACTCTATCATCCCAATTATTTTTCATTTTCAATCTATAAATCTGTAAAAAAAATACTGTCGAAGCTGCAGATTATTTATCCAAATTTCATTAAAATATGAAAGTCAATCGTCAGTTCAGGAATATGCGTAAATTCGGCAATGTAGTTACGACTGATCAGTTTATGTCGACATACTATTTCCGCATAAAAAGACATAGTTGGGAATTTCTATCTCTATAGCATAAGAATAGTTTTCGCTAATGTAATGCCAGTTCATTAGAGCGTAGCCGCACATTGAATGGTCTAAGTAATCCCCTTTAATTTATAGTTTTAAATCTTGAGAAATACAAGGATTTATTTAATAAACAGTTTTAGGGAAAAACATAAATAATGAAATTTTATTTTAAAAAAACTTTTAAAACACTAGCTAAAACAATGTGAGTTAAACTGCCAGTATGTCTAAGAAATAATTAAAGATAATCGTAAGAAATATACGTGTCATAGTCATGAGTTAAATTTAACAAGTTTTCGTATTTGAAAATTCAATGTCGCTTTAACAATGTAGATATGGCAACATATAGTTATGGAGTGCACTTGTTGCACTCTATAAAAACGTGTAGGTTTGTACAGCTAGTGTCACTTGAAGAATTAGTACTTACGGGTTTCTACTATCGTTTCCCGAATAAAACTTGATATTTTGCCGACAGTTGTATGCTGTTCTTTAGGAGGTAAGAGTAAGAAAAATAGTACAGTCATTCAACGTTCAAAAGGAGCCAAATCTCCGAAATCTGAAGTACTGCTCCGATCTTCTTGAAAATTTAGAATTAAGTTCATCTTACCCTCCTCTTCAATCGTGACTTGATTACAAAGTGTGCTTTTTGTTTTTAAGGGGTGAAAACTGCCCCTTACTCCAATAAATTGAAAACTAATAAATTAACGCAGTGATGGGCTATAATTATGTTTAAATACGTTAAATATCAATTGTTTTTAATCATGGATCTAATATTTCAATATTTTACTATTTAACTACCCTTAAAAACAACCCCTCACACGAAAATTGATAAAAAAATGTGTTTAAAAAGCATGAAACCTTTTTATTTTGGATCGTAATAGGAGAATTTTTCCCTTTAAGTATAAGAAATCTGATACTTCATTTTTTTAATGATGCAACCCCCAAAAGCCACTCCTAACAATAAAACTTAGGAAAAATTGAAAACTAATAGATGGAAGCAGTGATAGGTTATCATTATGTTCAAATATGTTAAATATTTGTTGTTTTTTATAATGTAATTAATATTTCGATATTTCACTATGTAACTACCCTTAAAAACTACCCCTCACACAATTATTTAAAAAAAGGTTTAAAAAGCATAAAATCTTTTTATTTTGGATCTTGAATAGAAAAAATATATTTTTTAAGTGTAAACGACCTGATACATCATTTTTCAGTATGATTCAACCCCTAAAAACCACCCTTTACAATAAAAATTAGGGAAAAATCCTTTTGAAAGCTCCAAGTAGTGGAATGCGTACAAAAATGAAAATAAATTGCTGCTTATGATATAATGAAATTTTTCTAAAATTTTCATCACTTAAAACATCCCTTTCAAGGAAATTAAATTCTTAAAACTTCACATTGTAATTATAATAAAAATATTTATTTTGCAATATTAAGATGATTTTTAAAGTGAATATTAATGATTTAATTTTCAAATTCACCTGAGCAAGTGCCGCAAGTTTCATTGCAATATAACCCAAGTTTGCGACACCCACAAGTAGAGCCACACCCTTTTTTGTAATTGCAAAATATCATTTTTAAAAGTTCTTCTGGTGCAGGCATATCCTTCATTTTGTTAGGTACTAATGTACCATCGACTTTTGTCCATCCCCAATCAATAAAATGAAGAGTTTTGTTTCCCAACCAGATTTGCGTTTGTAAGTAAACCCTTTTGATATGCTCATCTAGAAAACTTATAGTTGGTACTAAGGATGCCAATAGCAGGTGTTCGTAATCCAAGAGCCCCTGCCTCTGTTGAAGGTAGCCTTTAGAGGAATTTCGCCTAGAGAAGCGCACCTTTCCTTTTCTATATTTTACTCATATTAACTATATAACATCTTTTTATGCATGTGTTTATATGTATAAACATATGTATGGGAGTCCAAATATCTATGTATGTATCAAGAAGACATAGCATGTACAAAAGAATAAATGCTCCAAACCGTTCAAAATTTAGGCGCTCCGTAATTTTCCTACATTATCTCTAGAAAAATGTATTTAGTTTTTAACTCGGCTTCTTTTAAGCTTTTTACATTCACCCACACATCATTTTGTAGGGAATTTCATAAGCTATAAAGTCATGATGATTGCAATATTTCTACACCCTTTCGTTCAGAGAATTTTAAGGTTGAAGGGCTAAAAAGAGGTTTCCTTCGCATAGAAATCAAAGTTTTAAATGCCCATATCTCGCTTAATTTTTAAGCTACATGAATTTAAAAAAAGCAAAATTTTTGTTAAGAACACTTTTTTTCGTAACACCATTATTTTTTGAGTTATTTTGAAAAAACAACGTATTTTTTGAAAAATTGGAAAAAAAAATTACTTAAAACAACTTTATTCAAAATGTACATTCTCTAAACCATTCAAACTTTTGGAACGTGTTATTGGGACATAAATAAAGCTAATTTTTCATGGGCTACGATTAATTTTAATTTTGTCGCTCATGGTGCCAATTTTATTGTCAATTAACTTACTTTCGTCATAACTTCCTTAATTTTCATGCTAGAGACTTTTATAAAACCTTATTTTAAAGGTCTAATAAGGCACTTTAAAAAATATTATGAACATTTTCTCTGAAAAATTACTCATTTTTCCGTTATTTGAGTATAAATCTTTAGATAAATTTACGACAAACAAAAATTCGTCTTCAATGACTCATAAGTCGCTAAATATGACCTAAAACATTAAAGAAAAACCAACGAATCGCTTGGTTTTTTTATAAGCTTCAATTTTGATAAAAATAGTTTTTTCCAGAAAACGTTTAATTTTCGAGTTATTCACGAAAAACTGTTGAAAAACGTGTTTTTTATTGGAATTTTCAATCGCGTATAACTCAGAAATTATTGGGTTGTAGGAAAAACATTATACTACATTTTCTTCTTAAAATTTGATCATCTATCGATCTCCGGTGTCATTTTGAATTTTTAAATTTCCACTCCCGAGAAAGGGTGGCATTCACCCTCGGGGTGGAAGAACATATCGGCACTAAGTCAGGTTTGTCATTTACATCATTTTTGAGCTACTGTCAAAATTTCAAACAAATCGGTTGAGTTGATCAAATTTCGGAGGTGAATCGGTTCGTTGATTGCACTAAAAGCCCGGTAAGTCAACATACTAGCCATGTCAATGGAAAAATCTATTCTGTAAACAACAGGTAGACATATATTAACTTTGATCTAGTTGACACTTGACATGTTGAGTTACCGTGATTGTTCTTGGTTCATGAAGATGCCCGTATACAATAGACGACAAAATACCAAGTTGACCTTATAAAATGACAAGTCCAGAACTAGAAACACTAATCTTTCATTGTACTACATTAAGAAGATTGCCTGATTGGGGTTGTAGAATTAAAAAATAACTACTTAGTCATTTCCTGGCATTTAGGTCAACTCTATATTTTGACTTTCTTTTGGATTCAATTATGCAAGCAATAAAATAAATAAAATCTATAATAACTGTCTAAAACTGTTATGTCATAAGGCGCTTCAGTTTTATTTATTTTGTTGTGTTCTTACTTGAACATATTTTTGTTGTCATAACTCTTAAGATCAAAATAAAAGGTTGACTAAAACATTGGTAACTGGTTAAGGTACGGTACGGTAAGTTATTTGTAGTATTCTACGAATATTCTTTCCTATTATTTGGGTTTTCTACCACATGTATTATTGTCCTCTTCAAAAACAAATCACCGAATCTACAAAATAATAGAATTATTGGAAAAAAGCCTCTGTGCCCGTGACGTTTACGCCAAAGGAATAGTCAGAGGTTATGTTTTGCAAATAATATAAATCGGAATAAACACAGAAATAATGTATTTTGCTGACGTAAAATATGAAAGTCAATCGTCAGTTCAGGAATATGCGTAAATTCGGCAATGTAGTTACGACTGATCAGTTTATGTCGACATACTATTTCCGCATAAAAAGACATAGTTGGGAATTTCTATCTCTATAGCATAAGAATAGTTTTCGCTAATGTAATGCCAGTTCATTAGAGCGTAGCCGCACATTGAATGGTCTAAGTAATCCCCTTTAATTTATAGTTTTAAATCTTGAGAAATACAAGGATTTATTTAATAAACAGTTTTAGGGAAAAACATAAATAATGAAATTTTATTTTAAAAAAACTTTTAAAACACTAGCTAAAACAATGTGAGTTAAACTGCCAGTATGTCTAAGAAATAATTAAAGATAATCGTAAGAAATATACGTGTCATAGTCATGAGTTAAATTTAACAAGTTTTCGTATTTGAAAATTCAATGTCGCTTTAACAATGTAGATATGGCAACATATAGTTATGGAGTGCACTTGTTGCACTCTATAAAAACGTGTAGGTTTGTACAGCTAGTGTCACTTGAAGAATTAGTACTTACGGGTTTCTACTATCGTTTCCCGAATAAAACTTGATATTTTGCCGACAGTTGTATGCTGTTCTTTAGGAGGTAAGAGTAAGAAAAATAGTACAGTCATTCAACGTTCAAAAGGAGCCAAATCTCCGAAATCTGAAGTACTGCTCCGATCTTCTTGAAAATTTAGAATTAAGTTCATCTTACCCTCCTCTTCAATCGTGACTTGATTACAAAGTGTGCTTTTTGTTTTTAAGGGGTGAAAACTGCCCCTTACTCCAATAAATTGAAAACTAATAAATTAACGCAGTGATGGGCTATAATTATGTTTAAATACGTTAAATATCAATTGTTTTTAATCATGGATCTAATATTTCAATATTTTACTATTTAACTACCCTTAAAAACAACCCCTCACACGAAAATTGATAAAAAAATGTGTTTAAAAAGCATGAAACCTTTTTATTTTGCATCGTAATAGGAGAATTTTTCCCTTTAAGTATAAGAAATCTGATACTTCATTTTTTTAATGATGCAACCCCCAAAAGCCACTCCTAACAATAAAACTTAGGAAAAATTGAAAACTAATAGATGGAAGCAGTGATAGGTTATCATTATGTTCAAATATGTTAAATATTTGTTGTTTTTTATAATGTAATTAATATTTCGATATTTCACTATGTAACTACCCTTAAAAACTACCCCTCACACAATTATTTAAAAAAAGGTTTAAAAAGCATAAAATCTTTTTATTTTGGATCTTGAATAGAAAAAATATATTTTTTAAGTGTAAACGACCTGATACATCATTTTTCAGTATGATTCAACCCCTAAAAACCACCCTTTACAATAAAAATTAGGGAAAAATCCTTTTGAAAGCTCCAAGTAGTGGAATGCGTACAAAAATGAAAATAAATTGCTGCTTATGATATAATGAAATTTTTCTAAAATTTTCATCACTTAAAACATCCCTTTCAAGGAAATTAAATTCTTAAAACTTCACATTGTAATTATAATAAAAATATTTATTTTGCAATATTAAGATGATTTTTAAAGTGAATATTAATGATTTAATTTTCAAATTCACCTGAGCAAGTGCCGCAAGTTTCATTGCAATATAACCCAAGTTTGCGACACCCACAAGTAGAGCCACACCCTTTTTTGTAATTGCAAAATATCATTTTTAAAAGTTCTTCTGGTGCAGGCATATCCTTCATTTTGTTAGGTACTAATGTACCATCGACTTTTGTCCATCCCCAATCAATAAAATGAAGAGTTTTGTTTCCCAACCAGATTTGCGTTTGTAAGTAAACCCTTTTGATATGCTCATCTAGAAAACTTATAGTTGGTACTAAGGATGCCAATAGCAGGTGTTCGTAATCCAAGAGCCCCTGCCTCTGTTGAAGGTAGCCTTTAGAGGAATTTCGCCTAGAGAAGCGCACCTTTCCTTTTCTATATTTTACTCATATTAACTATATAACATCTTTTTATGCATGTGTTTATATGTATAAACATATGTATGGGAGTCCAAATATCTATGTATGTATCAAGAAGACATAGCATGTACAAAAGAATAAATGCTCCAAACCGTTCAAAATTTAGGCGCTCCGTAATTTTCCTACATTATCTCTAGAAAAATGTATTTAGTTTTTAACTCGGCTTCTTTTAAGCTTTTTACATTCACCCACACATCATTTTGTAGGGAATTTCATAAGCTATAAAGTCATGATGATTGCAATATTTCTACACCCTTTCGTTCAGAGAATTTTAAGGTTGAAGGGCTAAAAAGAGGTTTCCTTCGCATAGAAATCAAAGTTTTAAATGCCCATATCTCGCTTAATTTTTAAGCTACATGAATTTAAAAAAAGCAAAATTTTTGTTAAGAACACTTTTTTTCGTAACACCATTATTTTTTGAGTTATTTTGAAAAAACAACGTATTTTTTGAAAAATTGGAAAAAAAAATTACTTAAAACAACTTTATTCAAAATGTACATTCTCTAAACCATTCAAACTTTTGGAACGTGTTATTGGGACATAAATAAAGCTAATTTTTCATGGGCTACGATTAATTTTAATTTTGTCGCTCATGGTGCCAATTTTATTGTCAATTAACTTACTTTCGTCATAACTTCCTTAATTTTCATGCTAGAGACTTTTATAAAACCTTATTTTAAAGGTCTAATAAGGCACTTTAAAAAATATTATGAACATTTTCTCTGAAAAATTACTCATTTTTCCGTTATTTGAGTATAAATCTTTAGATAAATTTACGACAAACAAAAATTCGTCTTCAATGACTCATAAGTCGCTAAATATGACCTAAAACATTAAAGAAAAACCAACGAATCGCTTGGTTTTTTTATAAGCTTCAATTTTGATAAAAATAGTTTTTTCCAGAAAACGTTTAATTTTCGAGTTATTCACGAAAAACTGTTGAAAAACGTGTTTTTTATTGGAATTTTCAATCGCGTATAACTCAGAAATTATTGGGTTGTAGGAAAAACATTATACTACATTTTCTTCTTAAAATTTGATCATCTATCGATCTCCGGTGTCATTTTGAATTTTTAAATTTCCACTCCCGAGAAAGGGTGGCATTCACCCTCGGGGTGGAAGAACATATCGGCACTAAGTCAGGTTTGTCATTTACATCATTTTTGAGCTACTGTCAAAATTTCAAACAAATCGGTTGAGTTGATCAAATTTCGGAGGTGAATCGGTTCGTTGATTGCACTAAAAGCCCGGTAAGTCAACATACTAGCCATGTCAATGGAAAAATCTATTCTGTAAACAACAGGTAGACATATATTAACTTTGATCTAGTTGACACTTGACATGTTGAGTTACCGTGATTGTTCTTGGTTCATGAAGATGCCCGTATACAATAGACGACAAAATACCAAGTTGACCTTATAAAATGACAAGTCCAGAACTAGAAACACTAATCTTTCATTGTACTACATTAAGAAGATTGCCTGATTGGGGTTGTAGAATTAAAAAATAACTACTTAGTCATTTCCTGGCATTTAGGTCAACTCTATATTTTGACTTTCTTTTGGATTCAATTATGCAAGCAATAAAATAAATAAAATCTATAATAACTGTCTAAAACTGTTATGTCATAAGGCGCTTCAGTTTTATTTATTTTGTTGTGTTCTTACTTGAACATATTTTTGTTGTCATAACTCTTAAGATCAAAATAAAAGGTTGACTAAAACATTGGTAACTGGTTAAGGTACGGTACGGTAAGTTATTTGTAGTATTCTACGAATATTCTTTCCTATTATTTGGGTTTTCTACCACATGTATTATTGTCCTCTTCAAAAACAAATCACCGAATCTACAAAATAATAGAATTATTGGAAAAAAGCCTCTGTGCCCGTGACGTTTACGCCAAAGGAATAGTCAGAGGTTATGTTTTGCAAATAATATAAATCGGAATAAACACAGAAATAATGTATTTTGCTGACGTTTCGGAAAATAATCTCTTTCCGTTTTCAAATAATAAGAAAGAATGTTTCATGCTTATTACATAATGAAATAAGATTAACAAAGGTTATATACAAATACAGAATTTTTAACAAGCAAACGAACTTCAAATATAAAATATTTTTACATAAACAGTTTGGAAAAACGAACAAATTAGGAAAATAATTTTTTTTCTGTGATGCATTTGCTGTTGATAATCATATAAAGCGGCCGATGCAAGGGAGATGCCCCTATAGGTAGCGGCGCCACCTATTTCTAAAGATTAGGTTGGTTGGAGACCAACCTATAGGGAGGAAGTACAAGGGGGACTTGAAATTTGGATTGGTTATTTAGAAATGTGTACATCGTACATTTCCATTTTCGTATGTCAAAGTTGTTAAAATGTTACTAGAAATTAAAATTTTTTTAATGAAGGGGCGCGTGCGCGATATTTCGCGCATCCCGGGCATCATATCAGACATGCAGGATATCTGGAAACACCTATTCATAACTTTATAATATCTGTAAAAATATGAAAGAAGCTCCAATATACATCCGTCCGGAAATGCTTCCTAAGGGTGCTAGGGCCCTTTGAAGATGGTGCCCTAGAGTAGGTTTTTGTTTAATATTTCAGGAACTCGTTGTATTACAACGATGATGTTTGGCAAGTTATTCAGTGTTAATAAGGATTATTATTTCATAATATTAACTCAAATATGAAATTCAACCAGGGGCTTAAGGAAGAGGGGATGCATTGCTAATTAATCTAAAAATTTTTGATCATTTTATTTATATTTTGATGCCGAAATATGGTTCTTCGATCAATTTGACACATGAAAAGCTAGGATTAATATATATTTTTTTTTCACTAAAAATTGATTTTAGAAATACACCATCAAACTAAACTGTTTAAGTGGTACGCGTCAGTACAGTACACGTACCAATTGTAGGATGGGAAATAACAGAACTAATATACTACATGTAAGAAGATATAAGATAAATTGTAATAACATAATAAAAATAAGTAATAATAAGAAGGTTAGAAGTAATCAGCCGTTCTCTATACTATATTAAACGGTAATTTGTATATAATAGTAAATCCAGAGCCGGTTTAATATGGATGGGGGCCTGTAGGCAAAATTGGAGGCTATGCAGTGTAAATCGTGAGGACCTTTTTTTTAGATTTCGGAGCACGTTTCACTTGGTGCTGGCCCGTTTTTGGTGGTGGGCCCTTTTGGTGGGGACCCGGAGGCAATGCCTCACTGCCTTGGGGTTAATCCGGAACTAAGTAAATCACAACATTAGATATTTTACATGTAGCAGTTTACAATTTTACAAGTTTTTTTATGGCATTAAGTTTGCATGACATATATCAATTCCGCCCTGCAGACGGTTGTAGGTATTACAAATAAAATACAGAGGGGAAAATTTTTAAAAATTTGTACAGGCCCAAGATAGAATGTAGTGACATGCCTAGTCTAGAATTAATAAGCGCCAAAGAAAATTGTGGTTTTACTAAAAACAGGGGATGACTTAACATGTGAGTTAATTCGAATAGGAATACTAAAGCTAGTTATCTCTACGGGCTTCAAGACTTTCTATGCTAAGTCTAATTAGAAGACTCTGATGTAGGGTATATTCCATCAATTATATACGACAAAAATTTTAGGGACATTTAAAAATATTCTCTAGTAAATTTATGTGGATTTTATAACCGGGATTCCAAATTAGCGATGCATATTCCAATTTTAACCTTGAGAAAGTGTTAAAAAACAATAAAAATACGTTAATCAGTAAAACCTTTAGAGTTCCTATGAATGAAACCGAAGTTTCTAAATATAAAGATTGTACGATTTGTTCAATACGCTTACGCTTGTTAAATGTCAGTTTGTCGTCGAAGGTGACAACTAGGTCTTTCATAATCGGGACGAGTCAGATCGATATTGTCATAAAGGATGAGATCTCTCTTTCTGTTGTAGATATTAATTCCATTTCCCTATATTGAGGGGAGGGCCATTTGCATCGCACCATATTTAAATTGTCAATAGGTTATTCTGTAGCTTTTCAGTCATTATTGAGGTAAACATTTTATCATCATCAGCATATAATAATAATATGTTAACATTCAAATCATCCATTATATTAATAAATAAAATAAATAAAAAGGGCCCAGAATGGAACCCTGATGTACCCCAGCAATAGCTTGAATCGATATTCAAGCTATTGCTGGGGTACCTCAGGGTTTTGAAACCAATTTATTATACATGTTCTATTGCTTAAGTAGCTTTGAAAAAAATTTAAAAGCAAGGGAAAGTGGCTTGCATACGATGTTTACTGACTAATATCTCGTGATCAAGTCTGTCGAAAGCTTTGGAAAAATCGGTGTGATTTATCACATCAACCGGTATGTTAACATATAAGTTTTCGGAAATAAATTGTGTTACGTGGAATATATTTGTTAATGTGGTTTACTCCATATATAACCATACTGATACACCATCACACACACACACACATCGTACCCCTCCATACGAGTATATGTCTCATATAGCGCGAATTCAAAAACTTTAGCGAATTAGCATATTATGGTAGTCGGCATCTAGTTTTCGATATTACATTTTTCACTTTTTTTTGTGAACAGGTGTAATGTGAGAATTTCTCCATGCTTCTCTAATTGGCCGAGCTTTAATGAGAAATGAAATATTTTGGTGAGAGGTTCTGAGAAACATAAGCACAGTCTCTGATAATGAAAGATGGTATTCCATCTGGTCCTTTAGTAAATATGGGTTTCAGTTTTTTTAAAACTTTAAACACCATATTAGTATCTTAGCCCAGTTGCCAGGGGTTTTAAGTCGGAATTAATTGTTACCTCGCTAATTTTTTCATGAAAAGCCAGTTTTTTCCTAGTATAAAGTGGCTCAAAAAAGTTTACCAAAACCTACCTCCGTGAACCCTTATAAACAACCCTCCGAAACGGAAAAATCAGTTTTTTGCTAATATCTCGAAAAATAATAATAATAAAAAAACGGATAGCACCATGTGAAAGAGCGGGAAATTTTACATAAAAATAGTATAAAAGTTTTCTTAAATAAATGTTTCCCTTACCATGAGAAATTATTACAGTTCAGTTCGGTTGAATATTTCACAGGGAAATACGCATTTCTCGACCGCCGCACTAGAAGAGTTCCCAAATGCATAAAAGTGCTCTAGAAAAGATTCCTGTTGGCACCTTAATTTGAAAATGTATTAACCATCAGAACTCATTTATAGATAATAAAATAGATAAAAATAGAAATAGATAACAAAAATTGGGGTTGTCAAAAAATCGTCTTTTGCAGGGGGTGGATAGGGTGAAATTAATTAAAAACACCCCAAAAATTTTTATTGCACAGTTTGATCAGATAAAATGGATATGGAAGCTCAGAAAAAATTATTCATTAAAAAACTAATTTAAGATACTTAAAATATTTTTTTCCGATTTACATTTACTTGTGTTTCAATAGGAACACCGCCGAAAAAAGTGTTGTTTACTCAAAACTTATAATGTTACAATTTCTGATTTTCGTTCAACTCGCATTATCTCCGAAATTAGTAAATTCTTCAAAAAATACTTTGAAATAAAAATTATGGGCCGCTCTTTCAGGATGCTGCCGGTTTTTAGTTTTTTCAAATCGAAGCAGCGGTTACTCAGAAAATGAATATTTTAATTGCCGATGCACGCAAGCGGAAAGCAGAACGCGCTGGCCACCGCGACCCCTCTCAATTCACTTCACCAATAAGAAAGCCTATATCGGGATCGCTATTATTGTTCCAAAATACAATTGGTATATTTGAATCAGCATGTTACATGTATAATAATTCGAATTTAGCTATTTCTTGCAATACAAGTTTAAAAAGTACATATTTTTCAATATTTCACATTATCGACAATATTTTTTTTTTTGAAATAGGCTTAAAATGTCATGAAACGTCGAAAAAAATTTCTGTTTGTCTGTAACTATTTTTGTGCGCTGGAACCGTTTATGATATTGACTTGAAATTTGGTACACTTATGTATTATAACGAGATCTGGAACTAGATTATATTTTGATCTAATTCCGTTGAAGAGTTCGGGGGTAAATAGGGTAAATAAGGGTAAATAGGCAAAGCAAGCAGGTAAGAGTCCATAAACTTGGAAATTTAGGACATCTACGAAAAGTCAAGATCTCAATTTTTTTTGGCATTAGCCACCCCCCATTATCACCCCCAATACCACCCCCACACTATTATGAAAGGCAGTAAAAAAAAAATAAAATGTGATTTAGTTTGTATACAAGAACGAAGCGTCTCAAAAATTTTTTTGAAATCTATTTTCTAAATAGCTAGATACATCTCGAAGGTTATGTGGTGGAGCCCCATCTTGTATGTAATAAATGCTTCTCCTCAAATTCATAAGTAAATTCTCCCTCAATTTCATTTTCCAAAAAGATCAGGTACCTATTTCCATTTAAAGTCCCCTGAAATAAAATAGGATCTACGATCCTTAGTACCCACAATTCCTGCCCATATATTTACACCAAGAACTTCTTGGTGATTTCCTTCTCTAAACTCCTGTAAATTTTCCTGAGACCAGTAATGAAAATTATTTCGGTTAAACATGCTATTGTTAGTGAATTCACTTTCATCTGTAACAGAATTCTAGGAACAGTGTTTCTATTTTTTAGTAATCAATTACAATAATGAACTCTCCTACCTGAATCAGTTTCATATAAATAATAATAATAATAATAATACACTTTATTCAATAATGACATGTATAGCCATAGTTGCTATAAAAGCTGTTCTTCCATTTAACCCAAAAGAGGCAATAAATTTACAATGTGCATATACACACGCTAGTGTGCGTACTTACAATTTCATGTATTTATTATTTTTTTTACGTAAAAATAACACTTTTCTCCTGTATTTTCTTTTTCTCATAAACATCCCAGTTATTAAATAGTTCAGCTACTGAGACTGCAATAGAGCTGATGATCATTCAGAGAATTGCCCCCGAGTTCCCTTCCGCGCGGACCAAACCGAATCTCCGTCTCCAATCCCATCGCGGTCCTCTCTCGTAAGTCTCGTAGTGAAAGAGAAAAGAGAACATTACAAGTCGGTAGAGATGTCAAGCACCCAAAGAAATCGGCGCAGAAGGAGACGCGTGAGCAACTCACTAATATAGTTGTCTACTACTATGAAGAAGGCACACTGTTAGGATGAACAACTTTTGAAATGTTTAGAAAAAAATTAGATAAATGCTGATTATTCTAACAGTTTCTCGGCTAATACTCCTATCAAACTTCCAATCTCACGTGTACTTGCATTTTTATTAATTTCCGCGGATGCTAAAACATTAATCTCTGTGGATTCGTCAATAATAAACGCATTTTGTTCGTTCTCATTTGGCTGGGCTAAATTTTTCTTCTAAAATCTTAAAATATTTTCTACAAAAGTGATGCCTTCCAGGATACAGCTCTGCATATGCATTTTTTTCTAGATTCCCCATAAATAAGTAACATGTCCACCTTTTCATTTTGAGTAAATACCACAATTTTGTGTTTTTTAAAACTTTTAAATAGTTATATTAGCAAATAAATCACAAGAACATTAAAAAAGCACAACTTAAACATTATCAAATAATAACAGGCAAAAATATTTGAAAGGAAATGTCATTTTGTCATGGCACGCTTGTAAAATTTAATACATATATTAGTACATATGGTTTCATCAAATAACTGAAAAATAGCATCTACAGAAATCCAATAATTTCAATGTAAATTAGTTCCCAAACTAGACGTATTATACGTAGACATCAAATAAAAAGTTTGTTAGTGCAGGTAAAAAAAAATATTTTAAAAAATTGGATAAAGTCCATTTGCTTTTATGTTTCTTTAAAAAATTGTTTTTCAATTCAAAATATTGGTTTTTGCACAAAAGTAACTTTTATTAAAATGCAACAATAAAAATGAAGCCAACATATCAGATTCAAGGCCTACTGAGGATTTTTTTGAAAACGTAATATCGAATGTATGACGCAATTTTGAAAACAATTACCTACGTTGTAATGAAAACTTTATGCTAAATCTAAATATGCAAAAATATACATAGGTTGGCAATTTAAAAATCAAAAGTTGTTGCTACTTTCGGCTTGACCGGAAGTGGCATTTTTCACTTAATAAGTGCCAAATGCCTTTTTATGTAGCAAATAACATGCCATAATTTCAAAATATTATTTCTAAAAGCAATCGAGAAATTTGAACGGGACTAATTTCGTTGTCACCCGGTATATAACACTACGAACATGAATACTTTGCGAAAATGTATAAGTAACTTAACATCAACAACGTCCATTTGTGGAACTATGATTAAAGCTATAATTGCCGTTATGAATTTGATTATTTTTAAATATTTTAAAATTAAAACATGGGGTAATTTAGGGGTGAATATAGTGGTTAATGGGGTAAAACTACAATATCTATTGGCTAAGTTATTTGAAAACTAGAGAAAACTACCCATCAGTGGAACCGAAACTTTATCGAATCGAACCCAAAACAAAATCGAAAAAAAATTACTCCTACATCTCATGCCGTTTTTTAAAATCATATTCTCGCTATACGGGGCGTTTTTTATGCAAAAATTTCAATAACTCATCAAGGAGTGTAATTTTGAAAAGTGTAGTAAATGTCGCTGCACGGGGACGTAATGTCGCTCCGACTGTTGAAGAACACGGTAAAACCCCCGGTATACTTTTCGACGTTGTAACAAAATCCGACTTAGGAAATATTTCGTATGAAAAGCGTGCTTCATGTAAAAATATCGTGGAAGAGGTTTTTAATATTTGTTATCATATTTTCGCTCTACGGAGCGATTTTTATGCAAAATTTTCATAACTTCTCAAGGAGCGTCATTTTAGAAGGTGTAGTAAATGTCGCTGCACAGGGACGTAATGTCGCCCCGACACCAAAATTTTATAAACTATAACAAAATTTGACTTTTTTTTTCAAAATTAAAAACCCTTTTACGAATCCACATTGTCAAGCACTGCAACTCATACGAGGTCTTGAATATGAGGACAAGTTAATCCAGCGTCTATCCAAAGTATATCGTGAGTTTTAGCGAAAATAGCCCTTAGCGACATGGGACCCCCATCATTTCCTAGCAGTCGATTTTGACGGGGAAATGATGAGTTTTAACGGGGTTTGCCCTAAACCGGTTCCTCAGTGATTCGGTGTCAGAAAAGTATCTTTACCATGTACTCATATGTGCATGGGAACCGCCTTGCCACCAAAATTAATATTGAAATTATTATTATTAGCCGTTACTCGAGTCCGAGTATAAAAATGTTACAGTCGATAAATTGTGTACAATAAAAAACAAGTAAAAGGTCTAGTCTATTGTAATTCCCATTTATCTACGGTGCACACGACTATGGCTATAGAGGCCAATTCGGGAGAGCACATGTCGACCGCAGTCAGGACAAACATAGACCTGGTTAGGTCTTGGATTCAGCCTTCTTGCAGCAACATTTCCTTGATAGCTGGCCACAACTCCTCGCCATTCGGTTCTGTCCGCTGCAAGTTGTTCCCATTGCTCGTCTGCAATACCGCAGGATTTTAGATTTTCATGGAGAGCGTCTTTGAACCTCTTTCGTTGACCGCCACGCCTTCTTCTACCGCTTAGCAATTCACCATAAAGTGTACATTTAGGAAGGCGGTTATCATGCATACGATGAACGTGACCTGCCCATCTTAGGCGTGCTCTTGAAATAAGCACCTCAATTGGAAGGCTGTTTGCTCTCCTGAGTACTTCCACGTTTGATATGTGATGGAACCAACGGATTTTCATCATACTTCTGAGGTGTCTTTGCTGAAAACGTTCTAATTCTTTCACATGACGACGGTAAGTGACCCAGCTTTCACATCCATATAGCAGTGTTGGAATGACAACTGCTCTGTAGACAGCCATTTTCGTTGACAAAGCAAGGTCGTGGTTGTCAAATACTCTCTCTCTAAGTCCCCAGAGTGCTCTAGATGCAGCGTTAATTCTATTGCGAATCTCGCTGTCCATGTTTGCTTTGTCATTAACAACGTTGCCTAAGTAATTGAACTGATCCACCACTTCAAGAGAATTTCCATTAAGTGTAATGTCTATTTGGTTCACTTGATGAGGAGTTGACATAATCTTAGTCTTTCCAATGTTGATTTTAAGTCCCAAGGAATCATAGCTCTGGGCATACACATCTAAAAGTTCTTGAAGCTCTTCCGGCGTAGAGGCTAAAAGTGCACAGTCATCCGCATACTGGAGATCACAAATGAATCGTGTGCGTGTCTTCGTGAAAGCTCTAAAGCGCCCTATGTTAAAGAGACCGCCATCAAAACGGTATCTGAGACCTATTCCTCTGACTGTCAGTTTGTTGTCAACAATAATTGTTAGAGCAGTGGTAAACAAATTAAAAAGTAGGGGTGCCAGGACACATCCCTGCCTAACTCCAGTGAGGGTTTGGAAAGGTTCGGTTGCCTCATTATTATACATAACCTGGGCGTTGTTGTTTGTATGTAGACTGCGACATACTTCCACAAATTTTCTGGGGATACCTAAGCGGCCATGTGAATTTCTCCTTGATGTTCGAGTGCTTTTTCTTGAAGCTGTTTAAGTGTGAAGATTAAATCCGATGTGCCTCGGTTTGGTCTAAAGCCACTCTGTGTTTCAGGAAGTAACTTTTCCATAACAGGTGTTAGCCTATTTGCCATCGCTTTAGTGAGTATCTTCCCTCCAACAGCCAGGAGAGCTATACCCCTGTAATTTCCACAGTCCGCAGCGCTCCCTTTGTTTTTGAAGAGGTTGATTAAAAGTGTATCACGAAACTCCTGCGGAGCTTGACCACTTTCCCACACGACATCAAACAGTTTTTTGAGGTAGGGTATGAGCTCTGACGACACAGCTTTAAAGATCTCAGCTGGGAGTGAGTCGGCGCCGGGAGATTTGTTATTTTTTAGCTGCCCAATGGCGGTTAAGATCTCTTCCGTTGTTAGTGGTTTATCTAAGTCTTCGAAGGTGTCATATTGAGGGATAAGATTTATAATATCGTGATCGGCTTGACTTTGCTGGTTAAGAATGTTAGAGTAGTGTTCTTTCCATCGGGCTCTTATTTCCTGGTCTTCTTTGAGGAGACTTCCATTTAAATCTTTAATAGGGCACATATTTTTCCGATTTTGAAATACAAATACGTGATAAGACAGGCAAGCAAAAGCCCACCAAATTTCAGAAACACTGAACTTTTCTTGAATCTTTTTGTGTAATCGTTAGCTCACAAAACTGCATTTTGGATGGTAGTTGGTACATTATGAATCGTTCCGTTCGTCACCATGTGTTGCACACGGGCCAGACTAGTGTTTGTTAAACATATTTCTTAAAAGTTGTCGTAAAACCGTAAATTTTTGAAGAATCAATATATATTTTTGAACTTTATATTGCCTTTTAATTGAGTTTTCTAACAAAATTCCCTTTCAGGTATAATTTTAAGAAATTGTGGTACATCCAGTGTTAGGTTTATAGTGTTACGACGTCCAATAGATACCACTAGAGCAGCAGTTAAGCATAAATGAACAGTAAGTATAAATTTTCATATTATTCTCCGTTTGAAACAGTCATCTTGAACGCTAAATTTTGTGAACGTTAACATTCACTTTTTGAAATAAATAAAAGTTCATCAGATTCCAAAAGATGAATCGTTCACATGGCGCCCGAGCAAGGACCATGCCGTCCTCAAACCCAACAAATCCATTTTCTTTTATGGTGGAAGACTCCGAGGAGTCGACCCCAAAGGATTTCTACGATCGGGCCACAGTGCCTCTCGTCGACGACAGTTCTAGAGATGTGCCCTGGTGGAATAGGGATCTCAGCGGTCTCAGAGCTGAGACTAGGAAAGCTTTTAACAGAGCTAAAAACACTGGAAACTGGGAGGACTACAGAAAAGCCCTTACGGAGTACAACACAGAATTGAGAAGGTCTAAAAGAAGATCATGGAGACGGTTCTGCGAAGGGATAGATGAACTAAGCAGTACGCCTACAAAAAGTCCTTGCAAAAGACCACTCAAATGAAATAGGGCTACTCAAAAAGCCCGATGGTAAGCACACCGAGAGTCAGCAGGAAAACATAAAGGGTGCTTTTAGACACTCATTTCCCAGGCTCTAGCATAACTCAGGCTGAATTTCTACAGTACCTGGATGAGGATGTTCATCATCCTAGCAGAGAAGGAAGACGCCTGGCTAGAAAAATATTCACCCATAACAAAATTAAATGGGCGGTATCAAACCTTTAAACCCTTTAAATCACCGGGTTGAGATGGTCCCTGCCCTACTTCAATACGGAATTAAGGAGCTTGTCCCATACGTGAGAAGTATATTTATAGCAAGCTATACACTGGGGTATATTCCCCAAGCTTGGAGGGAAGTTAAGGTATCGTTTATTCCGAAAATAGGCAGACGTGCACCAGACGAGCCTAAGTCGTACCGCCCCATTAGCTTAACCTCAGTTATCCTAAAAACAATGGAGAAACTATTAGATCAATACATTAGAAGCGAAATTCTTACAGGAACACCGCTTCACGCAAAACAATTTGCCTATCAACCGGGCAAATCAACAGTAAATGCTTGGTTCAAGGCATTGAAAAGACATTTACAGCAAAAGAAGTGGCTATGTGTGCTTTCGTAAATATAGAGGGTACTTTTGACAACACCTCCTATGAATCCATACAATAAGCCGCGGTAAAAAGGGGAATACAGTCACCTACAATTAAATGGATACAATCCATGCTCAAAAGCAGAATTATTACCACAAGTGTGGGGGATGAGTCGGCTACGGTGACTGCAGTCAGGGGTTGTCCACAAGGTGGAGTCCTATCACCCTTGCTGTGGTCAATGGTGGTCGATGATCTCCTGCATAAAATGAGTAATTCAGGCTTTAACGTCCAGGGATATGCAGATGACCTGGTCGTCACTGTGAGAGGCAAAAGTGAGGTCATGATTTCCAACCTCATGCAAATTGCCTTAAATATTATTATTATTATTATTGTTTTTTTTTTTTTTTTTTTTAGTAAAACCAGTCGTCCTTCTCCCTGCCTTATTTTTTTTTTTTTTTTTTTTTTTTACAAAAAACCAGTCACCCTACTCTGTGGCTCCGACCCTCACAGAGGGGAGCTGGTAATACCAATAGCCACTCCCCACGCCCGTGGGGTGAGTGACTCTACCGGGTCCGCGAATCGTGTGCCCTGAGTAGACGTAATGAACCGAGGATGACAGCCTTCTGCATTCTGCCGGCTAAGATCTCTGCCGAATCTCGGCATGCCGGTATGATCTTTAGTTCTGAAAGCAGCGTCTGTCTCATTCCACCGAGGGCTCCTATAATCAGTACCACTATTTTAACAGAATGGCCTGGATAAAGCCTGCGGAGTTCGAAGAGCAAATCTCGATATTTTATCCGTTTTTCCTCCTCTTTCAAGACAATGTTGCTCTCAGCGGGAGCTGAGAATTCCACGACATACATTGTCTTGAGTTGGTGGTCGAGGAGTACTATGTCAGGCTTGTTGGCTTGTATTTGCCTGACGGTGGGAAACGAGAGTTCCAATAAATTAGGCACTTCTCATTCCCCACAATGGACTCAATATCCCCCGGAACGTAAGGCAGCACTGGTGTTTCGTCTATCCCATACGAGTGCCTTAGATGATAGTAAAACACTCGTAATGCTGCGTTGTGTCTATGAATATAGGCCGAGACTGCGTAAGTCGGGCAAGCCGACAGTAAGTGCATTACAGTCTCCGGCGCCCTGCGGCAGGCCCTGCAGCTGACATCAGGGACCTCCATACCCATGACACGACGTCGATAGACGAGAGTGTTAAATACACCATCCTGGCAAGCCATTATGAATCCCTCGGTCTCAGACTTCAGCCCAGCTGACCTTAAGAAGGCGAAGGTCAGCCTATCGGATAAGCCGAGGTCTTCTATATTTTTATAGAAGATCCCGTGCAATGGCTTATCCTTATGGAGCTGCAGAAGGATGTTGTGTTCTGCAGCTCTAATGTGGGCTTTTAGTCGAACGGGTTCCAACTCGGTGACAGAGTCGGGGTTTACCCGCTCGACGTCGAAGATGAGACCAAGTTCATCGGCTGCTCTCCGTGCTGCCTTAAAGAGAAAAGCTCCTACCTCTGCATTTTCATGGTCTCGGACCATGCAGAGGAGGGGATCCGAACTCCTGATGACCTTACATGCTCCCTCCAGAACCATCCTGCTATGGAGACTCTCCAAGCTCAAGAGTCCACGGCCTCCCCGATGTCGTGGGAGATATAACCGTGGAACAGACGATTTAGGATGCAAGCTCCTATTGAGATGCATCTTCTTGCGGGTTACTACATCGAGTTGACGCAGCTCTTCTCTAGTCCACTTCACTACTCCGAAAGAGTAGAGAAGGATCGGAACGGCAAGCATATTTGTAGCAGACACCTTGTTCTTCCCCGACAGTTCTGAAGACCAGATCTGTCGGAGTAGGTGCTGATACTTGCCGCGGAGAGCGTTTTTCACTACACTCACTTCTTGGGTGGAGCGTTGCTCGACACCCAAGTAAGTGTACGACTCTCCGGCATCTAGATGGTGTAAGATGCTTCCGTCCACGAGCTGCGCGTCCTCTCCATAGTCTCCGCATCGTCCTCTCTTGAGATGGATCAGTGCGCATTTGTCCAACCCGAACTGCATACCGACAGCCTGCGTATACTCCTGTACCACCCTAAGGGACTGTTGGAGATCCCTCTCTCCAGAGGCATAAAGTTTAAGGTCATCCATATAAAATAGATGGGTGACCTTATGCCTCCTGTCGCCGGGGGTACCGCAGTTGTAGCCACGGGTTTTCCGGAGCGAGACGGATAATGGCAGTAGTGAGATGCAAAACAGAAGGGGGCTGAGGGAATCTCCCTGAAATACTCCTCTTCTGAATGTTACCGACTCTGTTTGGACTCTATCGTTACCCGATGTTATGGTAAAGCGAGTCCTCCAGAGCGGCATCAGTTCTTCAATACATCTCACTACGGGACCGGGTACCACAAGACATCGGAGCAAGTGAACAATGAGCTCATGCGATGTCATGTCGAATGCCTTGCGGTAGTCGATCCAGGCCATAGAGAGGTTCCGCTTATACTGCATGGAGTCCTGCGTGACACATCTGTCAATCAACAGGTTCTCCTTGCAGCCAGCGACACCTCTCTTCGACCCTCGTTGCTCATATATCCGTTCGTAAACCGGTTCAACTGCGTAGAGCACCCGCATGTACAAAATGCGTGTAAACACCTTGTAACATGCATTTAGACAGGTTATCGGTCTGTAATTCTTTGGGTTGGACAAATCTCCGTTCTTGGGGATCAGCACTGTCCGCCCCTCAACAACCCAAGAAGGGATTTGCTGCTCCCCATTTAACCAGGAATTAAAAATTCTGGCCAAATGGTGGTGGGTGCTCGATAACTTTTTCCACCAAAAGTTATTTATCCCATCGGGACCTGGAGCAGCAAAGTTCTTAGAGCCATCAAGAGCCCTACGAACCTCTTCTGGGGTTATTGGTTCGCACACTTCCTGTGGTTGCTGAAGCCTTTGACAAAAGGCTTCAAAGTGTGCAAGGGCCGGAGAATCTCGGTTGAGTGGAAGCCTCTCCTCGTACAGCGTTTTCCAGAAGTTCTCCACCTGACCTGCAGTCGGCGGATTGTCTACAACACGCGGAGGCGGTTGGAAAAGGCGCGAGGGCTTCTCGCGGAACAGTTTATTTTCCGCAATCCCCCTCGCCCGCCTCACTAATGACTTTTTGCAAGTCACTAGCATCCGTATCCTGTCGAGACAGTGCTGTTTGGTGGTTCGCAGCACTGCCTCATTGAGTGTGTGATGGACGCGTCTTAAGTTGGCGGCTAATCGACGCACTTTAGGCGTGAACGGCCTGTTGGCCGCCATATAGTCCATCACACATTGGATACGGGATGCGTGTTGCCTCGCCGACTGGATCTTGGCTTCCATCTTTTGTATGCGCCGCTGCGCTCTCTCCTGTGGGGAAGAGGTATTTCGCCTCTCCACCTGAGACGAGCGTTGAGCAGCGGCATACACGGCACAATTTATGTGCCAGATGTCAGCCTCTTCTGGTAGCGCTGTACGAAGTTCAGCGTCCACTCTGGCCAGGTCTTGTGGCCCGGGGGTTTTCAGACGGTGTAACCCCCTTCTGGTACTGAGGTCCTCTGGTATTGGCGGAACGAGGAGAGCCACGTCCTCAACCGGTGAATGTGGCGGCTCTTCGGCCACCTCATTCACCGGCCCAGGAGCAGCCCTCACGTAGCCCCTACTACGAAGGTGGGATACATAGTCACGCAGATTTTGTGGCGTGAAGGCGCTATGCTCTGGTAGCCTCTCACACCACAGAGCATGCATCCGCGCCATGTACCCCCTCCGCGCGGGCTCACTGCTTTCATAACAATGCAGAAGCTCATCCCTCAGTTCATCTGTCCACTCAAAGCGTCCTTGTTCATTGCGTACGTCGTCAACGGGCGGTCTATCCGGTTGGGCCCCACCACCGTGCCCTTGACCCCTATCCGAACGGGGTCGATCGTGGGGGCCCAGTCTTCGGCCTGTCGGAACCAAAGGTTAGAGCCTGTGGGTGGTTAGCCCTGCAGGCCCACGACCGACACCAGAGGGGAAGATGCTTTCCCCTCCCGGGTGCACTAGGGCTGCCGGTTCGGTTTTGCACCCCTAGCTGGAGTAAGTGGTGGCGCTACTCACCAAAGGCTTAATAGATGGAAGTTAGCCCCTCCTGCTTATTATTATTATTATTATTTTTTTTTTTTTTTTTTTTTTTTTTTTACAAAAAACCAGTCACCTTACTCTGTGGCTCCGACCCTCACAGAGGGGAGCCGGTAATACCAGTAGCCACTCCCCACGCCCGTGGGGTGAGTGACTACCGGGTCCGTGAATCGTGTGCCCTGAGTAGACGTAATGAACCGAGGATGACAGCCTTCTGCATTCTGCCGGCTAAGATCTCTGCCGAATCTCGGCATGCCGGTATGATCTTTAATTCTGAAAGCAGCGTCTGTCTCATTCCACCGAGGGCTCCTATAATCAGTACCACTATTTTAACAGAATGGCCTGGATAAAGCCTGCGGAGTTCGAAGAGCAAATCTCGATATTTTGTCCGTTTTTCCTCCTCTTTCAAGACAATGTTGCTCTCAGCGGGAGCCGAGAATTCCACGACATACATTGTCTTGAGTTGGTGGTCGAGGAGTACTATGTCAGGCTTGTTGGCTTGTATTTGCCTGACGGTGGGAAACGAGTAGTTCCAATAAATTAGGCACTTCTCATTCCCCACAACGGACTCAATATCCCCCGGAACGTAAGGCAGCACTGGTGTTTCGTCTATCCCATACGAGTGCCTTAGATGATAGTAAAGCACTCGTAATGCTGCGTTGTGTCTATGAATATAGGCCGAGACTGCGTATGTCGGGCAAGCCGACAGTAAGTGCATTACAGTCTCCGGCGCCCTGCGGCAGGCCCTGCAGCTGATATCAGGGACCTCCATACCCATGACACGACGTCGATAGACGAGAGTGTTAAATACACCATCCTGGCAAGCCATTATGAATCCCTCGGTCTCAGACTTCAGCCCAGCTGACCTTAAGAAGGCGAAGGTCAGCCTTTCGGATAAGCCGAGGTCTTCTATATTTTTATAGAAGACCCCGTGCAATGGCTTATCCTTATGGAGCTGCAGAAGGATGTTGTGTTCTGCAGCTCTAATGTGGGCTTTTAGTCGAACGGGTTCCAACTCGGTGACAGAGTCGGGGTTTACCCGCTCGACGTCGAAGATGAGACCAAGTTCATCGGCTGCTCTCCGTGCTGCCTTAAAGAGAAAAGCTCCCACCTCTGCATTTTCATGGTCTCGGACCATGCAGAGGAGGGGATCCGAACTCCTGATGACCTTACATGCTCCCTCCAGAACCATCCTGCTATGGAGACTCTCCAAGCTCAAGAGTCCACGGCCTCCCCGATGTCGTGGGAGATATAACCGTGGAACGGACGATTTAGGATGCAAGCTCCTATTGAGATGCATCTTCTTGCGGGTTACTACATCGAGTTGACGCAGCTCTTCTCTAGTCCACTTCACTACTCCGAAAGAGTAGAGAAGGATCGGAACGGCAAGCATATTTGTAGCAGACACCTTGTTCTTCCCCGACAGTTCTGAAGACCAGATCTGTCGGAGTAGGTGCTGATACTTGCCGCGGAGAGCGTTTTTCACTACACTCACTTCTTGGGTGGAGCGTTGCTCGACACCCAAGTAAGTGTACGACTCTCCGGCATCTAGATGGTGTAGGATGCTTCCGTCCACGAGCTGCGCGTCCTCTCCGTAGTCACCGCATCGTCCTCTCTTGAGATGGATCAGTGCGCATTTGTCCAACCCGAACTGCATACCGACAGCCTGCGTGTACTCCTGTACCACCCTAAGGGACTGCTGGAGATCCCTCTCTCCAGAGGCATAAAGTTTAAGGTCATCCATATAAAATAGATGGGTGACCTTATGCCTCCTGTCGCCGGGGGTACCGCAGTTGTAGCCACGGGTTTTCCGGAGCGAGACGGATAATGGCAGTAGTGAGATGCAAAAGAGAAGGGGGCTGAGGGAATCTCCCTGAAATACTCCTCTTCTGAATGTTACCGACTCTGTTTGGACTCTATCGTTACCCGATGTTATGGTAAAACGAGTCCTCCAGAGCGGCATCAGTTCTTCAATACATCTCACTACGGGGCCTGGTACCAAAAGACATCGGAGCAAGTGAACAATGAGCTCATGCGATGTCATGTCCAATGCCTTGCGGTAGTCGATCCAGGCCATAGAGAGGTTCCGCTTATACTGCATGGAGTCCTGCGTGACACATCTGTCGATCAGCAGGTTTTCCTTGCAGCCAGCGACACCTCTCTTCGACCCTCGTTGCTCATATATTATTATTATTTTTTTTTTTTTTTTTTTTTTTTTTTTTACAAAAAACCAGTCACCCTACTCTGTGGCTCCGACCCTCACAGAGGGGAGCTGGTAATACCAGTAGCCACTCCCCACGCCCGTGGGGTGAGTGACTACCGGGTCCGTGAATCATGTGCCCTGAGTAGACGTAATGAACCGAGGATGACAGCCTTCTGCATTCTGCCGGCTAAGATCTCTGCCGAATCTCGGCATGCCGGTATGATCTTTAATTCTGAAAGCAGCGTCTGCCTCATTCCACCGAGGGCTCCTATAATCAGTACCACTATTTTAACAGAATGGCCTGGATAAAGCCTGCGGAGTTCGAAGAGCAAATCTCGATATTTTGTCCGTTTTTCCTCCTCTTTCAAGACAATGTTGCTCTCAGCGGGAGCTGAGAATTCCACGACATACATTGTCTTGAGTTGGTGGTCGAGGAGTACTATGTCAGGCTTGTTGGCTTGTATTTGCCTGACGGTGGGAAACGAGTAGTTCCAATAAATTAGGCACTTCTCATTCCCCACAACGGACTCAATATCCCCCGGAACGTAAGGCAGCACTGGTGTTTCGTCTATCCCATACGAGTGCCTTAGATGATAGTAAAGCACTCGTAATGCTGCGTTGTGTCTATGAATATAGGCCGAGACTGCGTATGTCGGGCAAGCCGACAGTAAGTGCATTACAGTCTCCGGCGCCCTGCGGCAGGCCCTGCAGCTGATATCAGGGACCTCCATACCCATGACACGACGTCGATAGACGAGAGTGTTAAATACACCATCCTGGCAAGCCATTATGAATCCCTCGGTCTCAGACTTCAGCCCAGCTGACCTTAAGAAGGCGAAGGTCAGCCTTTCGGATAAGCCGAGGTCTTCTATATTTTTATAGAAGACCCCGTGCAATGGCTTATCCTTATGGAGCTGCAGAAGGATGTTGTGTTCTGCAGCTCTAATGTGGGCTTTTAGTCGAACGGGTTCCAACTCGGTGACAGAGTCGGGGTTTACCCGCTCGACGTCGAAGATGAGACCAAGTTCATCGGCTGCTCTCCGTGCTGCCTTAAAGAGAAAAGCTCCTACCTCTGCATTTTCATGGTCTCGGACCATGCAGAGGAGGGGATCCGAACTCCTGATGACCTTACATGCTCCATCCAGAACCATCCTGCTATGGAGACTCTCCAAGCTCAAAAGTCCACGGCCTCCCCGATGTCGTGGGAGATATAACCGTGGAACGGACGATTTAGGATGCAAGCTCCTATTGAGATGCATCTTCTTGCGGGTTACTACATCGAGTTGACGCAGCTCTTCTCTAGTCCACTTCACTACTCCGAAAGAGTAGAGAAGGATCGGAACGGCAAGCATATTTGTAGCAGACACCTTGTTCTTCCCCGACAGTTCTGAAGACCAGATCTGTCGGAGTAGGTGCTGATACTTGCCGCGGAGAGCGTTTTTCACTACATTCACTTCTTGGGTGGAGCGTTGCTCGACACCCAAGTAAGTGTACGACTCTCCGGCATCTAGATGGTGTAAGATGCTTCCGTCCACGAGCTGCGCGTCCTCTCCATAGTCACCGCATCGTCCTCTCTTGAGATGGATCAGTGCGCATTTGTCCAACCCGAACTGCATACCGACAGCCTGCGTGTACTCCTGTACCACCCTAAGGGACTGTTGGAGATCCCTCTCTCCAGAGGCATAAAGTTTAAGGTCATCCATATAAAATAGATGGGTGACCTTATGCCTCCTGTCGCCGGGGGTACCGCAGTTGTAGCCACGGTTTTTCCGGAGCGAGACGGATAATGGCAGTAGTGAGATGCAAAACAGAAGGGGGCTGAGGGAATCTCCCTGAAATACTCCTCTTCTGAATGTCACCGACTCTGTTTGGACTCTATCGTTACCCGATGTTATGGTAAAGCGAGTCCTCCAGAGCGGCATCAGTTCTTCAATACATCTCACTACGGGACCGGGTACCACAAGACATCGGAGCAAGTGAACAATGAGCTCATGTGATGTCATGTCAAATGCCTTGCGGTAGTCGATCCAGGCCATAGAGAGGTTCCGCTTATACTGCATGGAGTCCTGCGTGATACATCTATCGATCAGCAGGTTCTCCTTGCAGCCAGCGACACCTCTCTTCGACCCTCGTTGCTCATATATCCGTTCGTAAACCGGTTCGACTGCGCGGAGCACCCGCATGTACAAAATGCGTGTAAACACCTTGTAACATGCGTTTAGACAGGTTATCGGTCTGTAGTTCTTTGGGTTGGACAAATCTCCGTTCTTGGGGATCAGCACTGTCCGCCCCTCAACAACCCAAGAAGGGATTTGCTGCTCCCCATTTAGCCAGGAATTAAAAATTCTGGCCAAATGGTGGTGGGTGCTCGATAACTTTTTCCACCAAAAGTTATTTATCCCATCGGGACCTGGAGCAGCAAAGTTCTTAGAGCCCTCAAGAGCCCTACGAACTTCTTCTGGGGTTATTGGTTCGCACACTTCCTGTGGTTGCTGAAGCCTTTGACAAAAGGCTTCAAAGTGTGCAAGGGCAGGAGAATCTCGGTTGAGTGGAAGCCTCTCCTCGTATAGCGTTTTCCAGAAGTTCTCCACCTGATCTGCAGTCGGCGGATTGTCTACAACACGCGGAGGCGGTTGGAAAAGGCGCGAGGGCTTCTCGCGGAACAGTTTATTTTCCGCAAGCCCTCTCGCCCGCCCCACTAGTGATTTTTTACAAGTCACTAGCATCCGTATCCTGTCGAGACAGTGCTGTTTGATGGTTTGCAGCACTGCCTCATTGAGTGTGTGATGGACGCGTCTTAGGTTGGCGGCTAATCGACGCACTTTAGGCGTGAACGGCCTGTTGGCCGCCATATAGTCCATCACACATTGGATACGGGATGCGTGTTGCCTCGCCGACCGGATCTTGGCTTCCATCTTTTGTATGCGCCGCTGCGCTCTCTCCTGTGGGGAAGAGGTATTTCGCCTCTCCACCTGAGAAGAGCGTTGAGCAGCGGCATACACGGCACAATTTATGTGCCAGATGTCAGCCTCTTCTGGTAGCGCTGTACGAAGTTCAGCGTCCACTCTGGCCAGGTCTTGTGGCCCGGGGGTTTTCAGATGGTGTAACCCCCTTCTGGTACTGAGGCCCTCTGGTATTGGCGGAACGAGGAGTGCTACGTCCTCAACCGGTGATTGTGGCGGCTCTTCGGCCACCTCATTCACCGGTCCAGGAGCAGCCCTCCCGTAGCCCCTACTACGAAGGTGGGATACATAGTCACGCAGATTTTGTGGCGTGAAGGCGCTATGCTCTGGTAGCCTCTCACACCACAGAGCATGCATCCGCGCCATGTATCCCCTCCGCGCGGGCTCACTGCTTTCATAGCAATGCAGAAGTTCATCCCTCAGTTCATCTGTCCACTCAAAGCGTCCTTGGACATTGCCAATTTCGTCAACGGGCGGTCCGTCCGGTTGGGCCCCACCACCTTGCCCTTGACCCCTATCCGCACGGGGTCGATCGTGGGGGCCCTGTCTTCGGCCTGCCGGAACCAAAGTTTAGGGTCTGTGGGTGGTTAGCCCAGCAGACCCACGACCGACACCAGAGGGGAAGACGCTTTCCCCTCCCGGGTGCACTAGGGCTGCCGGTTCGGTTTTGCACCCCAGCTGGAGTAAGTGGTGGCGCTACTCACCAAAGGCTTGATAGATGGAAGTCAGCCCCTCCTGCTTATTTATTATTATTATTATTATTATTATTTTTTTTTTTTACAAAAAACCAGTCACCCTACTCTGTGGCTCCGACCCTCACAGAGGGGAGCTGGTAATACCAATAGCCACTCCCCACGCCCGTGGGGTGAGTGACTACCGGGTCCGCGAATCGTGTGCCCTGAGTAGACGTAATGAACCGAGGATGACAGCCTTCTGCATTCTGCCGGCTAAGATCTCTGCCGAATCTCGGCATGCCGGTATGATCTTTAGTTCTGAAAGTAGCGTCTGTCTCATTCCACCGAGGGCTCCTATAATCAGTACCACTATTTTAACAGAATGGCCTGGATAAAGCCTGCGGAGTTCGAAGAGCAAATCTCGATATTTTGTCCGTTTTTCCTCCTCTTTCAAGACAATGTTGCTCTCAGCGGGAGCTGAGAATTCCACGACATACATTGTCTTGAGTTGGTGGTCGAGGAGTACTATGTCAGGTTTGTTGGCTTGTATTTGCCTGACGGTGGGAAACGAGTAGTTCCAATAAATTAGGCACTTCTCATTCCCCACAACGGACTCAATATCCCCCGGAACGTAAGGCAGCACTGGTGTTTCGTCTATCCCATACGAGTGCCTTAAATGATAGTAAAGCACTCGTAATGCTGCGTTGTGTCTATGAATATAGGCCGAGACTGCGTATGTCGGGCAAGCCGACAGTAAGTGCATTACAGTCTCCGGCGCCCTGCGGCAGGCCCTGCAGCTGACATCAGGGACCTCCATACCCATGACACGACGTCGATAGACGAGAGTGTTAAATACACCATCCTGGCAAGCCATTATGAATCCCTCGGTCTCGGACTTCAGCCCAGCTGACCTTAAGAAGGCGAAGGTCAGCCTTTCGGATAAGCCGAGGTCTTCTATATTTTTATAGAAGATCCCGTGCAATGGCTTATCCTTATGGAGCTGCAGAAGGATGTTGTGTTCTGCAGCTTTAATGTGGGCTTTTAGTCGAACGGGTTCCAACTCGGTGACAGAGTCGGGGTTTACCCGCTCGACGTCGAAGATGAGACCAAGTTCATCGGCTGCTCTCCGTGCTGCCTTAAAGAGAAAAGCTCCTACCTCTGCATTTTCATGGTTTCGGACCATGCAGAGGAGGGGATCCGAACTCCTGATGACCTTACATGCTCCCTCCAGAACCATCCTGCTATGGAGACTCTCCAAGCTCAAGAGTCCACGGCCTCCCCGATGTCGTGGGAGATATAACCGTGGAACGGACGATTTAGGATGCAAGCTCCTATTGAGATGCATCTTCTTGCGGGTTACTACATCGAGTTGACGCAGCTCTTCTCTAGTCCACGTCACTACTCCGAAAGAGTAGAGAAGGATCGGAACGGCAAGCATATTTGTAGCAGACACCTTGTTCTTCCCCGACAGTTCTGAAGACCAGATCTGTCGGAGTAGGTGCTGATACTTGCCGCGGAGAGCGTTTTTCACTACACTCACTTCTTGGGTGGAGCGTTGCTCGACACCCAAGTAAGTGTACGATTCTCCGGCATCTAGATGGTGTAAGATGCTTCCGTCCACGAGCTGCGCGTCCTCTCCATAGTCACCGCATCGTCCTCTCTTGAGATGGATCAGTGCGCATTTGTCCAACCCGAACTGCATACCGACAGCCTGCGTATACTCCTGTACCACCCTAAGGGACTGTTGGAGATCCCTCTCTCCAGAGGCATAAAGTTTAAGGTCATCCATATAAAATAGATGGGTGACCTTATGCCTCCTGTCGCCGGGGGTACCGCAGTTGTAGCCACGGGTTTTCCGGAGCGAGACGGATAATGGCAGTAGTGAGATGCAAAACAGAAGGGGGCTGAGGGAATCTCCCTGAAATACTCCTCTTCTGAATGTTACCGACTCTGTTTGGACTCTATCGTTACCTGATGTTATGGTAAAGCGAGTCCTCCAGAGCGGCATCAGTTCTTCAATACATCTCACTACGGGACCGGGTACCACAAGACATCGGAGCAAGTGAACAATGAGCTCATGCGATGTCATGTCGAATGCCTTGCGGTAGTCGATCCAGGCCATAGAGAGGTTCCGCTTATACTGCATGGAGTCCTGCGTGACACATCTGTCAATCAACAGGTTCTCCTTGCAGCCAGCGACACCTCTCTTCGACCCTCGTTGCTCAAATATCCGTTCGTAAACCGGTTCAACTGCGTGGAGCACCCGCATGTACAAAATGCGTGTAAACACCTTGTAACATGCGTTTAGACAGGTTATCGGTCTGTAATTCTTTGGGTTGGACAAATCTCCGTTCTTGGGGATCAGCACTGTCCGCCCCTCAACAACCCAAGAAGGGATTTGCTGCTCCCCATTTAACCAGGAATTAAATATTCTGGCCAAATGGTGGTGGGTGCTCGATAACTTTTTCCACCAAAAGTTATTTATCCCATCGGGACCTGGAGCAGCAAAGTTCTTAGAGCCATCAAGAGCCCTACGAACCTCTTCTGGGGTTATTGGTTCGCACACTTCCTGCGGTTGCTGAAGCCTTTGACAAAAGGCTTCAAAGTGTGCAAGGGCAGGAGAATCTCGGTTGAGTGGAAGCCTCTCTTCGTACAGCGTTTTCCAGAAGTTCTCCACCTGATCTGCAGTCGGCGGATTGTCTACAACACGCGGAGGCGGTTGGAAAAGGCGCGAGGGCTTCTCGCGGAACAGTTTATTTTCCGCAAGCCCCCTCGCCCGCCTCACTAATGACTTTTTGCAAGTCACTAGCATCCGTATCCTGTCGAGACAGTGCTGTTTGGTGGTTCGCAGCACTGCCTCATTGAGTGTGTGATGGACGCGTCTTAAGTTGGCGGCTAATCGACGCACTTTAGGCGTGAACGGCCTGTTGGCCGCCATATAGTCCATCACACATTGGATACGGGATGCGTGTTGCCTCGCCGACTGGATCTTGGCTTCCATCTTTTGTATGCGCCGCTGCGCTCTCTCCTGTGGGGAAGAGGTATTTCGCCTCTCCACCTGAGACGAGCGTTGAGCAGCGGCATACACGGCACAATTTATGTGCCAGATGTCAGCCTCTTCTGGTAGCGCTGTACGAAGTTCAGCGTTCACTCTGGCCAGGTCTTGTGGCCCGGGGGTTTTCAGACGGTGTAACCCCCTTCTGGTACTGAGACCCTCTGGTATTGGCGGAACGAGGAGAGCCACGTCCTCAACCGGTGAATGTGGCGGCTCTTCGGCCATCTCATTCACCGGCCCAGGAGCAGCCCTCACGTAGCCCCTACTACGAAGGTGGGATACATAGTCACGCAGATTTTGTGGCGTGAAGGCGCTATGCTCTGGTAGCCTCTCACACCACAGAGCATGCATCCGCGCCATGTACCCCCTCCGCGCGGGCTCACTGCTTTCATAACAATGCAGAAGCTCATCCCTCAGTTCATCCGTCCACTCAAAGCGTCCTTGTTCGTTGCGTACGTCGTCAACGGGCGGTCTATCCGGTTGGGCCCCACCACCTTGCCCTTGACCCCTATCCGAACGGGGTCGATCGTGGGGGCCCAGTCTTCGGCCTGCCGGAACCAAAGGTTAGAGCCTGTGGGTGGTTAGCCCAGCAGGCCCACGACCGACACCAGAGGGGAAGATGCTTTCCCCTCCCGGGTGCACTAGGGCTGCCGGTTCGATTTTGCACCCCTAGCTGGAGTAAGTGGTGGCGCTACTCACCAAAGGCTTAATAGATGGAAGTTAGCCCCTCCTGCTTATTTATTATTATTATTATTATTATTTTTTTTTTTATTTTTTTTTTTTTACAAGAAACCAGTCACCCTACTCTGTGGCTCCGACCCTCACAGAGGGGAGCTGGTAATACCAATAGCCACTCCCCACGCCCGTGGGGTGAGTGACTACCGGGTCCGCGAATCGTGTGCCCTGAGTAGTCGTAATGAACCGAGGATGACAGCCTTCTGCATTCTGCCGGCTAAGATCTCTGCCGAATCTCGGCATGCCGGTATGATCTTTAGTTCTGAAAGCAGCGTCTGTCTCATTCCACCGAGGGCTCCTATAATCAGTACCACTATTTTAACAGAATGGCCTGGATAAAGCCTGCGGAGTTCGAA
Source organism: Leptura quadrifasciata (assembly GCA_963675555.1). Taxonomy (NCBI): domain Eukaryota; kingdom Metazoa; phylum Arthropoda; class Insecta; order Coleoptera; family Cerambycidae; genus Leptura; species Leptura quadrifasciata. Next base: position 49,195,717 of record OY776679.1, read on the forward strand.
GAGCAAATCTCGATATTTTGTCCGTTTTTCCTCCTCTTTCAAGACAATGTTGCTCTCAGCGGGAGCCGAGAATTCCACGACATACATTGTCTTGAGTTGGTGGTCGAGGAGTACTATGTCAGGCTTGTTGGCTTGTATTTGCCTGACGGTGGGAAACGAGTAGTTCCAATAAATTAGGCACTTCTCATTCCCCACAACGGACTCAATATCCCCCGGAACGTAAGGCAGCACTGGTGTTTCGTCTATCCCATACGAGTGCCTTAGATGATAGTAAAGCACTCGTAATGCTGCGTTGTGTCTATGAATATAGGCCGAGACTGCGTATGTCGGGCAAGCCGACAGTAAGTGCATTACAGTCTCCGGCGCCCTGCGGCAGGCCCTGCAGCTGACATCAGGGACCTCCATACCCATGACACGACGTCGATAGACGAGAGTGTTAAATACACCATCCTGGCAAGCCATTATGAATCCCTCGGTCTCAGACTTCAGCCCAGCTGACCTTAAGAAGGCGAAGGTCAGCCTTTCGGATAAGCCGAGGTCTTCTATATTTTTATAGAAGATCCCGTGCAATGGCTTATCCTTATGGAGCTGCAGAAGGATGTTGTGTTCTGCAGCTCTAATGTGGGCTTTTAGTCGAACGGGTTCCAACTCGGTGACAGAGTCGGGGTTTACCCGCTCGACGTCGAAGATGAGACCAAGTTCATCGGCTGCTCTCCGTGCTGCCTTAAAGAGAAAAGCTCCTACCTCTGCATTTTCATGGTCTCGGACCATGCAGAGGAGGGGATCCGAACTCCTGATGACCTTACATGCTCCCTCCAGAACCATCCTGCTATGGAGGCTCTCCAAGCTCAAGAGTCCACGGCCTCCCCGATGTCGTGGGAGATATAACCGTGGAACGGACGATTTAGGATGCAAGCTCCTATTGAGATGCATCTTCTTGCGGGTTACTACATCGAGTTGACGCAGCTCTTCTCTAGTCCACTTCACTACTCCGAAAGAGTAGAGAAGGATCGGAACGGCAAGCATATTTGTAGCAGACACCTTGTTCTTCCCCGACAGTTCTGAAGACCAGATCTGTCGGAGTAGGTGCTGATACTTGCCGCGGAGAGCGTTTTTCACTACACTCACTTCTTGGGTGGAGCGTTGCTCGACACCCAAGTAAGTGTACGACTCTCCGGCATCTAGATGGTGTAAGATGCTTCCGTCCACGAGCTGCGCGTCCTCTCCATAGTCACCGCATCGTCCTCTCTTGAGATGGATCAGTGCGCATTTGTCCAACCCGAACTGCATACCGACAGCCTGCGTATACTCCTGTACCACCCTAAGGGACTGTTGGAGATCCCTCTCTCCAGAGGCATAAAGTTTAAGGTCATCCATATAAAATAGATGGGTGACCTTATGCCTCCTGTCGCCGGGGGTACCGCAGTTGTAGCCACGGGTTTTCCGGAGCGAGACGGATAATGGCAGTAGTGAGATGCAAAACAGAAGGGGGCTGAGGGAATCTCCCTGAAATACTCCTCTTCTGAATGTTACCGACTCTGTTTGGACTCTATCGTTACCCGATGTTATGGTAAAGCGAGTCCTCCAGAGCGGCATCAGTTCTTCAATACATCTCACTACGGGACCGGGTACCACAAGACATCGGAGCAAGTGAACAATGAGCTCATGCGATGTCATGTCGAATGCCTTGCGGTAGTCGATCCAGGCCATAGAGAGGTTCCGCTTATACTGCATGGAGTCCTGCGTGACACATCTGTCAATCAACAGGTTCTCCTTGCAGCCAGCGACACCTCTCTTCGACCCTCGTTGCTCATATATCCGTTCGTAAACCGGTTCAACTGCGTGGAGCACCCGCATGTACAAAATGCGTGTAAACACCTTGTAACATGCGTTTAGACAGGTTATCGGTCTGTAATTCTTTGGGTTGGACAAATCTCCGTTCTTGGGGATCAGCACTGTCCGCTCCTCAACAACCCAAGAAGGGATTTGCTGCTCCCCATTTAACCAGGAATTAAATTTTCTGGCCAAATGGTGGTGGGTGCTCGATAACTTTTTCCACCAAAAGTTATTTATCCCATCGGGACCTGGAGCAGCAAAGTTCTTAGAGCCATCAAGAGCCCTACGAACCTCTTCTGGGGTTATTGGTTCGCACACTTCCTGTGGTTGCTGAAGCCTTTGACAAAAGGCTTCAAAGTGTGCAAGGGCAGGAGAATCTCGGTTGAGTGGAGGCCTCTCCTCGTACAGCGTTTTCCAGAAGTTCTCCACCTGATCTGCAGTCGGCGGATTATCTACAACACGCGGAGGCACCTCAATTGATATGTGATGGAACCAACGGATTTTCATCATACTTCTGAGATGTCTTTGCTGAAAACGTTCTAATTCTTTCACATGACGACGGTAAGTGACCCAGCTTTCACATCCATATAGCAGTGTTGGAATGACAACTGCTCTGTAGACAGCCATTTTCGTTGGCAAAGCAAGGTCGTGGTTGTCAAATACTCTCTCTCTAAGTCCCCAGAGTGCTCTAGATGCAGCGTTAATTCTATTGCGAATCTCGCTGTCCATGTTTGCTTTGTCATTAACAACGTTGCCTAAGTAATTGAACTGATCCACCACTTCAAGAGAATTTCCGTTAAGTGTAATGTCTATTTGGTTCACTTGATGAGGAGTTGACATAATCTTAGTCTTTAATATCTTGCCTTAAATATAATATCCAAATGGTGCTCGTCAGAGTGACTCAATGTCAATCCGAGCAAAATAACTATTGTTCCGTTCACTAAAAGGAGAAGACTCAATCTTAGAACTCCTGTACTGAATGGAACGATAATAAATCTTTCCAGTGAAGTCAAGTATCTAGGAGTAATCCTGGATCAAAAACTTACCTGGAACTCACATCTGGAAAGGACTCTTACTAAAGCAACAGAGGCAATATGGACGTGCCGTAGGTTGTTTGGTAACACTTGGGGTCTAAGACCGAAAATGGCACATTGGTCTTATCTTTCGGTTGTCAGACGCATCATGCGCATACGCATCATGCGTATGGTGGCCAAAAAGAGAAGAAAAAACAGCACAGGGAAAGTTGCAGAAACTGCACCGCCTTGCCTGTTTAGGGACTACAGGAGCAATGCACTCATGTCCCACAGCAGCTATGGAGGCTATGCTTGACCTACTTCCCTTGCACTTACTTGTAAGGCGGCACTCAGTGCCTTACGACTGCATCAGGCACATAAATTTAAACCAGGTGATCTAGTTGGTCACTTAAGGATTCTGGAGGTAATCCATCTGAAGTCCATGATCAAATAACCCACTGACTCAATGCCAGTCAAACAAGACTTTGACTGCTCGTTTGACGTGCTAATTGAAAATCGTCAGACGAGCAAGATGGAGTCACTGCGATTGGAATAGGGGTCACTTATCTGGTATACAGATGGATCCAAGATGGCTGAAGGGGTAGGAGTGGGAGTAGCAGGGCCGAATTGTAGGCTATCCAAAGCCCTCGGTAACACCCCAACCATCTTTCAGGCAGAAATTTATGCCATAGATCTGTGTGCCCAGGTATGCCTAAATAAAGGCATCCGAAGGGCAAAGACCTATATACTATCAGATAGCCAGGCAGCACTAAAGGCTCTAAGGTCCTATACCCTTGAGTCTAAAATTGCCTGGAATGTAGACAATCCCCGAAGCAACTAGCTAATAACAACAAGGTTACCTTGATGTGGGCGCCAGGGCATGAGGGAGTACAAGGAAATGAACTTGCTGATAGTCTTGCAAAAAAAGAGCTGAAGCACCGTTCATTGGACCCGAACCGTTTTGTGGCCTAGCCAAGGGACATACATATAGCGGAGAAGATCCAAGAATGGGAAAAGGATCAGAAAAAGTCCTACTGGAGGAATACTCCAGGCCAAAGACAAGCGAAAAAGTTTATAACTTATTTTATTTTTCGAACTGGAAAAGTCCGAATTAAGGCTAATCACAGGCCTCCTAACTGGCCACTGCCCCTTGAGATACCATCTCAAGAATATGGGCAAGGCGGTAGATAATAAATGCAGATATTGCGATACTGCAATTGAAACTGCGGAACACATACTTCGTGAATGCAAGTTGTTAGACCGCACTAGGCTAAAATTCCTAGAACAGGCGGAATTAACGCCGGAAGACATAGGGAAATTAGCCCCCAAGAAAATCACAAGCTTCATAAAAAGTCTAGGAATCCTGGGATAACCACTAGATGCAGGGTAAATCACAAAAGATCTTTTAGGTCGAAGTGAAGTAAGGCTCCTCGAAGCCAAACGATCCCGTAAAACAATCTACAATCTACAAGTCATCATACGTTATTGAACATATACATCTGTAAGCAGAGTCCGACCCAAAGGGTCTAAATGAATGTTCCATTGGCACAGCATGGAAAGACGACAACTCCAACGCAAGGGAGCGATTCAGACAAGTCTGGCAGCTCAAGAGCGAGGGCCGCCAGGTCTGCTGAATGAGCAGATGCGACGATCCGATGGATCCAGATTCTGTTGCAGTTTTCTCCTAAGAAGAGATTTTAATCAAGCGAACCATTTCAATCAACATTAGTCTACAAAATTTCTATGTTCTTGTTCCCAAAGGCGACGATGTGATAACGGTCAAAGCTTCCACTTTATGCCCAGACGGGGTAAAGACCATACCTTTTTAACCAGTATAAGTTAACAAATTTTTTTATGTTGTTTCATATTACTGAGCAGTGCCATGTCAACACCAGAGCTGTAGAGCCAACCAGAGCCGTAGAGCTAAGTCAGAGCCGCAGAGCCAAACCAGTCCAAGGACCACCTACCGGATCCAGAAGGCAGTTCGACACTGAGGGTGGTCAACAAAGCCATAATCCCGAAGTAGACGCAAGCAAGAATTAGTGAAAGAACACTAATGAAGTTCAGTGCGTCGAAAGTGTTCTTTTATGCCATTCTTGAATTCAAAGTTTTACTTTTCTTTTTTTTTATCCCATTTTGGGATACAATGTTTAAAGTTAAATAATCGAATGCTCTGCATCGATATATGAACAATATTGCAATTTATTAGCTTTGCTATGCTATGCTATGTTATGTTTCAGATAGGCCGGTCTGAAAATAACCAAGTACAACACATGGAAGACTCCATCCGAAGATCCATTTTTCATAACAATTTTTAAAACATTGCACAAAAAAATTCACTGAAAGAAGGGATTAAAGAAGACGCCAAAACTCTCGATAAACTTTTCGAAACACAAAATCCGATTTGGGAAACATTTCGCATGAAACGCATGCTTCACGTAAAAATGCGGTTTTTTATATTTTAAATCACATTTTCGCTCTACGGAGCGTTTTTTATGCAAAAATTCGAGAAACTCATCAAGGAGTGTAATTTTAGACAATGTAGTAAATGTCGCTGCACGGGGACGTAATGTCGCCCCGACCACCAAAATTTAGAAAGTAACTAAAATCGACTTATAATATCGGAAATTTCAAAATTAAAAACCCTTTTACGAATCCACGTTGTTAAGCACTGCAACTCATGCATTGTGTTACATATGAGGACAAGTTAATCCGGTCTCTATTCAAAGTATATCGAGAGTTTTAGCGAAAATAGCCTTTAGCGACAAGGGTCCCCTATCATTTTCCAGCAGTCGATTTTGACGAGAAAGTGATGGGTTTTAATGGGATTTGCCCTATGAATTTATAATTGCTATAATATAATTCAAAGTCGTTGCGATTCAAGCATTATTAAGCTCTGAGGAGCGAACCAAATTGTAATTATTGAACTAGTAATACGAAAACAGAAAAGTCCAACCAAGAGATGCATGAAGTGCTTGGGGGTCAGACTGGACAAACGACTGAGATTCAATGCGTACATTAATAAGACAGTACTGAAACGCTCAGTATATAGGGCATATATAAATTTAATTTCTTCCTTTTATGTTTCCAAATTCAAGTAATTATTGCAGTTGATTCATTTCATTTTTACATTTATTTAGTCATTTAATATTGAACACAATAAAGCTACCCGAATGCATTTTAAAATTACATTCTTTTAAAGCCACGTTTAACACGTAGCGTTTAACGCTACATGTTTACAAAAGAAGTTATATAAAATCGAGTCTAGCCACAGAGTTTGTTTACAATGGACACGATAAGCGTGAAGTACATCTGTTACTTCCCGCAGGGTTAAATCGCCTGTCGTTTTCTATCTTAAGCCATGCAAAGGACGGACGCTGGAAACTACGGCGCATGTAGAGATTAAAATTTATAATGTAAACATTTTCCAATCGTGGGACCACAATTCCGAAGCTTTCCATGTAATTGTGACGTCATTTTCACCATATAAAAGGAACACGGCGTTGTAACTAACGGTCGATATAGTGTTGATACTTCTTAGCCGCAGAAAATGCGAACCAAGGCACCTACACCTACATTCACATCTCATAAACAACCTTATAATACTGGCAGAATACCAAGAAAAAAGAAACAAAAGCCACCAGATCTAGGCACACCCACACATACTACATCGGAATCCGAACAAAAAACAATAAACAACAGCATGCACAAAAACCTATCTGGTGAGAAAGAAACTGATAACACAGATACTAACTCACACTTAATACAAAATGCTAACAACCTAACAACAGCCCTACACTTTCTTCATTACACGATTTTAATTCAACCCCGCAATCTTCCCCTCAGAGCATGGCTTTTCACACTGCGTTCGGCAGCAATCTACAGCTGTATACATCCGACTCAAGCATAAATAATTCACTCTTAACATCCGTCAATACTATTTTTACATCCACAATAGCTACAACAACAACGATTACAACCACTACATATATAACCACCCTACCGTTATACACTCAATCCCAAAAATTTCTACACAAATAAATTTAATGTCAGCATATGATGCCGACATTGATATTAGAGGTCAATCGGATGAAGAATCCGTGCATTCCTATCAGTCTAACTATCAATCAAATCAAATGAGTATACAAAAGAGTCAAACGAAAGCGTAGAGCACAAATCCATGTCAAACTTCAATCGCCACCTCCTAGGGCAATACAAATCACCCCCACCCCTCAATAGGCACGCCAATTCTCAACCAAGTTATAAATATAACAACACGTCATTGATCTGTTACCCTAAACGCCCCCGTGACCATGCCAGTATTACCAAAATTCTCCAACAACCAAAAATTGAATTTTACACATATGACTCCGTAAACCAACGCCCTGTCAAAGTGGTTGTTAAATACATCCCGTTGGATGTCCCTACAGATGATATCCGTGATGATTTATTACTCAAAAACCTTCCATTCTCTAATATAGCCCGAGTAATGACGTCACAAATATTCTCCTTATTACAATTCCAAAGAAAGCCGCAAAAGATTATTATGCTCTTGTGAACGATCCATGCTTTGATGGAAGTCTGAAGGACGTATTTTCTGCTCGAAAAACTTAGAAAAATTAAAAAAAATAGGAAAAAGAAAAAATTTATTTTCTTTTTCCTCAACCTTTTCTTAAATTCTAGATAATAATATTACGTTCACAAAATTTTTAGGGTTCAACGTGACTGTTTCAGACGGAGAATAATGGATAAATCATACTAACTGTCGTTTATGCTTAACTGCGACTCTGATGGTATCAATTGGAAGACGTCGTAACACTATAAATCTAACACTGTCTGTTTCACACTCTCTTAAAATTAAAATCTGAAAGGGAATTTTGTTAGCAAACACAACTAAAAGACAATATAAAGTTCAAAATATGTATATTAAATCTTTTAAAAAATTTATGTTTTTACAACAACTTCTTCAGAGAAAATGTTAACAAACAATGGTCTGACCCGTGTACAACACATGGTGAGGAACGGGACGATTCATACAGTACCAACTACCATCCAATATGCAGTTTGATAAGCTAACGATGCACAAAAAGATTCAAGAAAAGTTTCATGTAACTGAAATTTTGGTGGGCTTATGCTTGCCTGTCTTATAAACGTATTTATTAATTCACATAAATTTTGGTCGCTCCTCGGAGCTTAAAATTGCTTGAAGCGTTTCTACTTCGTTTGTATTACGCAATAACAAATTTTACGTTCTGGCAAGGCAGATCCCATGCACGTGTGAGTACATGGTATAGATACTTTTTTGACTCCGAATCACTGAGGAACCGGTTTAGGGCAAACCCCGTCAAAACACATCATTTCCCCGTCAAATCCGACTGCTAGGAAATGATGGGGGTCCCATGTCGCTAAGGGCTATTTTCGCTATAACTTCCGATATACTTTGAATAGTCGTTGGATTAACTTGTCCTCATATTCAATACCTCGTAAGAGTTGCAGTGCTTGACAACGTGGATTCGTAAAAGGGTTTTTAATCTTGGAAATTTGGAAGTTCAAGTCCAATTTTAGTATACTTTCTAAAATTGGGTGGTCGGGGCGACATTACGCCCCTGTGCAGCGACATTCACTACACTTTCCAAATTAACGCTCCTTGAAGAGTTAGCGAAAATTTGGCATAAAAAACGCTCCGAAGAGCAAAAATATATTTCCAAGAATTAAAAACCTCCTCCACGGCGTTTTTACGTGAAGCACGCTTTTCTTACGAAGTACTTCCTAAGTCGGATTTTGTTACAACGTCGAAAAGTATATCGGGGTTATAGCGTTCTTTAACACTCCCCTCCTTTCCGTGAATCTTTTTGTGCAACGTTTGGTAAAATTGGTTTTTGAAAATAAAATGGATCATTGGATGTAGTCTCCCATGTGTTGTATTCGGTTATAGTTCAGACCGGCCTATCTGAACATAACATAGATGCAAATCTAAAAATGATTATAAGTTTGAACATATATATCGATGCATAGCATTCGATTGAATAATTGAACATTGTGTTTCAAAAATGGCATAAAAAAAAAAAAGAAAAAATCGAAAATCCTCAGATTCTCGATGACACAACACAAACACTTTCGACGCACTTATCTTTCTTAGTGTTCTTCCACTAATGCGGGCTTGCGTCTGCTCCTCCTCGTGCCTATGTCTCGTCGATCACCTTCGGTGTCGAACTGCCATCTGGAACAGCTTAGGTGGTCCTCGGACTGCTTGGCTCCAGCTATACAATGGCTCTGCTCAATTATATGAAACAATATAAAACAAAATTTTAGTAAAATGTATTGTTCATATCCCGTCTGGGGATCTGCGACCGATAACACATCGTCGTCTTTGAGAATAGGAACACTGAATTTTGTAGACTTATATTGATTGAAATGTTTCCGTGTAGTTAAAATTCTCTTCTTGGGAGAAATCTGCGACCGATATCACATCGTCATCTTTGAGAATATGAACATTGAATTTTGTAGACTTATGCTGATTGAAATAGTTTTAATTAAAACCTCTTCTTAGGAGAAATCTGCGACAGAATCTGCATCCGTCGGATCGTTGCATCTGCCCATCCAGCAGACGTGGCGGCATCTCGCTCTTGAGTTGCTGGACTCATCTGAATCGCGCTCTTGCGTCAGAGTCGTCGTCTTTCCATGCCGTGCCAATGGAACATTTGTTTAGACCCTTTGGGTCGGACTCTGCTTACAGATGAATGTTTAATAACATTTGAGGACTTAGAAAAAATTATAAAAAATACCAACTCTGCCGGACACGGTCAGAGTTGCTGCAGTGAATTTGGAAGATTTGTATGGTCGATACAATATCCTCAACAGAAAATAACTTGTAAAAAATGCATAAAAAATACCAACTCTTATCAGACACGACAAGAAGTTGGTATGGAAATTTTGAGATAAAATAAACCTAGCACTAAGTTCAAACTTAGCCTAGGTTGAAAATATAATGGAATCAGAAGTAGGAATGTTTTGGACTTTTTGAATTGCTTTCGCCTAATTGAGGCTCGTCGGCAGGTACATGAACTGCTTTCACCTTATCGTGGTCCGTCAGCAGGCCCATGAGCGGCTTTCACCTTATTGTGGTCCGTCAGCAGGCACATGAGCGGCTTTCACCTGATTGTGGTCCGTCGGCAGGCACATGTATTGTGCTCCTGTCTGCTCGGACTGCGGGACCCTCGCGAATTCTTGACCTGATTGAGAGGTAGTGTCGTCGAGGAATGTGTCGTCTGGACTGTCCTCCTCTTCCTCAGATGAATTCAATTATTGGGCTGCGAGACTCCCGCGAGTTCTTGCTCTGATGAAGAGGCAGTTTCGTCGAGGAATGTGTCGTCTGGACTATCCTCCTCTTCATTAGATGATTTGGAATTCAACGTTTAGTTGTTTGTGTAGAGCTGATCGCAAATCATTGACATGGATCTTTGTAATTATATTCAACTTCTGATCAATATACATGGCATAAAATAAAAAAATTGTTTTAAAATTATTCGTTAGGAAGATCGTCTAACGTGAGTTGCTTCTGCCTTGGTTCGGGCGTTGAGCTGGGGATCTTGCAGATTGACCCTGGCCTCCTGGGTCTCTGGCCCCTTGAAAGTTTCCCGGTCTCCTGTTGAGATGAGGGTTATTCGGACACTGACTATGGAAGTGCCACTGCACTGTGTCTTTGCAGTATCGACACGGGGTAGCCGGTCGGTCGGGTACTCGGAATTTCCCCGATCCGCCATTAAAATTGTTTTGCCTGCGGTCAGGATTCACTGATCCGCTCGAAGAATTAGGCATAAAAAAAAGGACGACCAGGCGCTCTGCCTGGACCGTCCTGTCGAGAGACATCCTCTCGGAAATGCACCCTCGGTGCTGTCGGAGTTGGGCTTCCATTGCTCCTGTTACTAGAATTTTGTTGACTGATGTGTCCCGGCTCTTGATAGTAAGACGCGCGGGACAAGCGTTGATCGATTAGCTGGATTAGCGACGTCTGTTCGTCAGCTGAATCCCGCTCGACGTTAGTAGCCGCTGCTATTAACATCTCTGTGGATGAAATTAGGTTGCTTCTCAAGCGTGACCTAATTTCTGGACGCAGTTGGTCCATGATGACCCGAGCTCTGATGGCTTCGGATTTGAAGGGATCAATACGATCGAAAAGGCAGGTTTTCCTTGTGATAAACACTGCCGTGTCATCTAAAGACGTTTGCTTGACGGCATACCGTTGAGCAATAGCTCGTGACTGTATGTCGGGAGAATTAAATCTCGTAAGGAATCTTTCCTTGAATAAGGTATACGAAGTAGTCAACGTCCTAAATTGTTCGGACCATCGTTGAGCTTCGCCCTTGAGTTGGCCGGTTACGTTATGGAGGCGATCATAGTCGTGGCTTATGCGAGCTCTGTCGAAATATTCCTCCATAATTTTCAGAAAAGCTTCTGGATCTTCATGATCAAGCCCATGGAACGTCACGTTCGGACATCTTTGTCTCTCATGGGGCGTACAGGTCGACACGTTCTGTATCGCCTGCACGAAGCCCTCTGCCATTTTCAGAAACATACTTTCCATCGAATTAGCAGTTTGTGGCTGTGAAGCAGATAAATTTACATTATTTCCCTCTGGAAACAGTCGTTGTGGTTCTATCCCTCTAGAACCGTCGTCGACGAGCGGCGCGGTGACTCGCTCGTAAAATTCTCTTGGGGTCGACCCCTCGGAGTCTTCCGCCATGAATGAGAAAGGATTAGTTGGGTTTGGGGACGGCATGGTCCCTGCTCGGGCGCCATGTGAACGATCCATGCTTTGATGGAAGTCTGAAGGACGTATTTTCTGCTCGAAAAACTTAGAAAAATTTAAAAAAATAGGAAAAAGAAAAAATTAATTTTCTTTTTCCTCAACCTTTTCTTAAATTCTAGATAATAATATTACGTTCACAAAATTTTTAGGGTTCAACGTGACTGTTTCAGACGGAGAATAATGGATAAATCATACTTACTGTCGTTTATGCTTAACTGCGACTCTGATGGTATCAATTGGAAGACGTCGTAAAACTATAAATCTAACACTGTCTGTTTCACACTCTCTTAAAATTAAAATCTGAAAGGGAATTTTGTTAGCAAACACAACTAAAAGACAATATAAAGTTCAAAATATGTATATTAAATCTTTTAAAAAATTTATGTTTTTACAACAACTTCTTCAGAGAAAATGTTAACAAACAATGGTCTGACCCGTGTACAACACATGGTGAGGAACGGGACGATTCATACAGTACCAACTACCATCCAATATGCAGTTTGATAAGCTAACGATGCACAAAAAGATTCAAGAAAAGTTTCATGTAACTGAAATTTTGGTGGGCTTATGCTTGCCTGTCTTATAAACGTATTTATTAATTCACATAAATTTTGGTCGCTCCTCGGAGCTTAAAATTGCTTGAAGCGTTTCTACTTCGTTTGTATTATGCAATAACAAATTTTACGTTCAGGCAAGGCAGATCCCATGCACGTGTGAGTACATGGCAACCGAGCTGGTCAGTTGCATACCTGCTCCAGCTAAAACTTCAAATGCAGCTTCGTTTTCAGTCGATTAAGGCTTTAAAAAAATGATGGAGCGTTCAAGTGGGACAAAATCATCCGGAGGTAAAATACCCTCCCGATCGGATCTCCGGGGGAGGGTGCCCACAGGGACACCTCATCGAATGTCGAAAAAACACCGACAAGTTAAATCCAACAAAACTAATTCTTTCATCTACGGCGCTTGGAATGTTCGTACTTTGAACGACAGCACTCGCACCGATCGGCCTGAAAGAAGAACTGCTCTAATAGATAGAGAACTTCACCGACTCAATGTTGACGTTGCAGCTCTCAGCGAAACTCGATTTTTGGAGGAAGGCTCTCTCACAGAAAAGTACTACACCTTCTATTGGAAAGGTCTTCCCGCCAATTCAAGAAGACAACATGGAGTAGGATTTGCCGTTCGGAATCAACTTGTATCCAACTTAACACAAGTACCACAAGGCCTATCCGAGCGTCTAATGCTGCTACGCTATGAGCTATCAGATGGCAACGCAGTAAATCTAATAAGCGCCTGCGCTCCCACTCTGGATGCAAGTCACGAAACCAAGGAAAGCTTCTATCAACAGCTGGAAGAAACCCTCTGTAGAATACCTAAAACGGAACGACTCGTTATTCTTGGTGATTTTAACGCTAGAGTAGGGAGAGATGCAGATGGCCAGGCATCATAGGCAAGAACGGTTTGGGCAACATGAACGCTAACGGTCAACTACTCCTAACTAAATGCGCCGAACATGATCTAGTTATAACAAACACCATTTTCCGACAAAAGGATAAATTTAAAGGCACCTGGCGTCACCCCAGATCAGGTCACTGGCATCTACTGGACTATGTTATCGTACGTAGGAAGCATCTCAAGGACGTCCAAATTACAAAGGCGCGCATTGATAGCGAATGTTGGACCGATCATCGTCCTGTTGTCTCTAAAATGAAAATTGTTATGAGACCCAAACACCGAAGAACTCAAGTAAAACGTAGACCCCGTCTCTGTATTAGTAAATTGCGTGACCAACAAACCGTCGAACAGCTAAAGCAAAAAGTTCAAGAGAATTTGAGTGCACTAGAAGAAACCAATTCTGTAGATGTCGCTACTACCTGGTCACAAATTAAAGACAGTTTAAAAAGTGCGAGTGAGGAAATTCTTGGCACTGCAGCAAGTAAAAAACAGGAGGACTGGTTTAATGATAATGAAGCTTTTATACAAGAACTTCTTGACCGCAAACATATTGCCTTCCAAAACGCTATCAACCACCACAACAACTCATCAAAAGCAGAAGCTTTTACCCAATCTAAGAATGAAACGCAACGCGAAATCAGAAGAATAAAGAACGAGTGGTGGGCAAGCAAGGCCAGAGAAATTCAAAGGTACGCCGATTCACACGACTACAGGAATTTCTTTCAAGGAGTAAAAGCAGTGTACGGCCCCAGTCGGAAAAATATGTGCCCTATTAAAGATTTAAATGGAAATCTCCTCAAAGAAGACCAGGAAATAAGAGCCCGATGGAAAGAACACTACTCTAACATTCTTAACCAGCAAAGTCAAGCCGATCACGATATTATAAATCTTATCCCTCAATATGACACCTTCGAAGACTTAGATAAACCACTAACAACGGAAGAGATCTTAACCGCCATTGGGCAGCTAAAAAATAACAAATCTCCCGGCGCCGACTCACTCCCAGCTGAGATCTTTAAAGCTTTGTCGTCAGAGCTCATACCCTACCTCAAAAAACTGTTTGATATCGTGTGGGAAAGTGGTCAAGCTCCGCAGGAGTTTCGTGATACACTTTTAATCAACCACTTCAAAAACAAAGGGAGCGCTGCGGACTGTGGAAATTACAGGGGTATAGCTCTCCTGGCTGTTGGAGGGAAGATACTCACTAAAGCGATGGCAAATAGGCTAACACCTGTTATGGAAAAGTTACTTCCTGAAACACAGAGTGGCTTTAGACCAAACCGAGGCACATCGGATTTAATCTTCACACTTAAACAGCTTCAAGAAAAAGCACTCGAACATCAAGGAGAAATTCACATGGCCTTCATTGATTTAACCAAGGCGTTTGACTCGGTGGACAGGGAAGTGCTCTGGAAAATTATGTTCCGCTTAGGTATCCCTAGAAAATTTGTGGAAGTATGTCGCAGTCTACATACAAACAACAACGCCCAGGTTATGTATAATAATGAGGCAACCGAACCTTTCCAAACCCTCACTGGAGTTAGGCAGGGATGTGTCCTGGCACCCTTACTCTTTAATTTGTTTACCACTGCTCTAACAATTATTGTTGACAACAAACTGACAGTCAGAGGAATAGGTATCAGATACCGTTTTGATGGCGGTCTCTTTAACATAGGGCGCTTTAGAGCTTTCACGAAGACACGCACACGATTCATTTGTGATCTCCAGTATGCGGATGACTGTGCACTTTTAGCCTCTACGCCGGAAGAGCTTCAAGAACTTTTAGATGTGTATGCCCAGAGCTACGATTCCTTGGGACTTAAAATCAACATTGGAAAGACTAAGATTATGTCAACTCCTCATCAAGTGAACCAAATAGACATTACACTTAACGGAAATTCTCTTGAAGTGGTGGATCAGTTCAATTACTTAGGCAACGTTGTTAATGACAAAGCAAACATGGACAGCGAGATTCGCAATAGAATTAACGCTGCATCTAGAGCACTCTGGGGACTTAGAGAGAGAGTATTTGACAACCACGACCTTGCTTTGTCAACAAAAATGGCTGTCTACAGAGCAGTTATCATTCCAACACTGCTATATGGATGTGAAAGCTGGGTTACTTACCGTCGTCATGTGAAAGAATTAGAACGTTTTCAGCAAAGACACCTCAGAAGTATGATGAAAATCCGTTGGTTCCATCACATATCAAACGTGGAAGTACTCAGGAGAGCAAACAGCCTTCCAATTGAGGTGCTTATTTCAAGAGCACGCCTAAGATGGGCAGGTCACGTTCATCGTATGCATGATAACCGCCTTCCTAAATGTACACTTTATGGTGAATTGCTAAGCGGTAGAAGAAGGCGTGGCGGTCAACGAAAGAGGTTCAAAGACACTCTCCATGAAAATCTAAAATCCTGCGGTATTGCAGGCGAGCAATGGGAACAACTTGCAGCGGATAGAGCCGAATGGCGAGGGGTTGTGGCCAGCTATCAAGGAAATGTTGCTGCAAGAAGGCCGAATCCAAGACCTAACCAGGTCTATGTTTGTCCTGACTGCGGTCGACATGTGCTCTCCCGAATTGGCCTCTATAGCCATAGTCGTGTGCACCGTAGATGAATGGGAATTACAATGGACTACACCTTTTACTTATTTTTTATTGTACACAATTTATCGACTGTAATATTTTTATACTCGGACTCGAGTAACGGCTAATAATAATAATAATAACATGGTATAGATACTTTTTTGACTCCGAATCACTGAGGAACCGGTTCAGGGCAAACCCCGTCAAAACACATCATTTCCCCGTCAAATCCGACTGCTAGGAAATGATGGGGGTCCCATGTCGCTAAGGGCTATTTTCGCTATAACTTCCGATATACTTTGAATAGTCGTTGGATTAACTTGTCCTCATATTCAATACCTCGTAAGAGTTGCAGTGCTTGACAACGTGGATTCGTAGAAGGGTTTTTAATCTTGGAAATTTGGAAGTTCAAGTCCAATTTTAGTATACTTTCTAAAATTGGGTGGTCGGGGCGACATTACGTCCCTGTGCAGCGACATTCACTACACTTTCCAAATTAACGCTCCTTGAAGAGTTAGCGAAAATTTGGCATAAAAAACGCTCCGAAGAGCAAAAATATATTTCCAAGAATTAAAAACCTCCTCCACGGCGTTTTTACGTGAAGCACGCTTTTCTTACGAAGTATTTCCTAAGTCGGATTTTGTTACAACGTCGAAAAGTATATCGGGGTTATAGCGTTCTTTAACACTCTCACGGAACTCTGCTACTACATAGTCTCCGTAAGCGAGTACATCCGGATGGACACCCCAGTGTCACAGGTGCCAGCACTTCGGGCACTCCTCCGCAATGTGTAACCGGGCGGAAAACCGCATCCTGGGACGCCATGTCCCGTAGAAAAGTATACCTGCGCCAACTGCGGGGCAGAACATCATTCGAATTACAGAGGATGCCCGGCGTTATGCACCCAAGATCAACCAACCCCAGCTCAGGCGCCTAACGCCGCTACCCGAATTCAGCCGGATAAGCAATCCGTCCCCTCGAAACTACCACCACTACCACAGAAAACTGCTGACATTGTCAGCATGCAGAACATCCGTGCCTGGCAAAATCTCAAAGCCCGACAAAGGGCAGCCACGCAGTCGGCTAGTAACCCACCCCCTCTTCACACAGAATCAAGCACAAACCCCCTCAGTGAAATAATAGATTGCCTGAAAACATTTAACATTAGACTCATCTGGCAACTGATGTTAACTCTCAAATCTAATCCGGACCCTCTGGAAAAGATATTTGTCATACTTGAGCATATCATCAAACGAATCTAACTGGCAAACAATCTAAACAAAAGTCTTTGCTCACCTTTCTGCAGTTTAATGCTAACGGTGTTATCAGGCAGAAAACAGAGCTTGAGCACCTACTGCAAACTTATAAAGTCGACATGTGTTGTTCTCTTAAAAACAAATCACAAACTTTTCCTGGCTACAACATATACCATTCCGACCGCCCCACCAGGGGAGGCGGCACGGCTGTTGCGGTCAGGGAAACAATAAAACGCACACAAATTTTACTAGCACCATTTCACTCTATTGAGGCGGCCGCTATAATGCTGCATCTCCCTCAAAGAGATGTGGCTGTAGTGTCTGCCTACAAGAGATCACAAATCACCCTCGATATATGTGACCTTGACCACCTGACTAACACAACCCTTGTCCTGCTTGGCGATTTTAACTCGAAACACCCTTCCTGGAGCCACTCCTCGATCCTTAATACCTCCGACAACACCTTCTTTCAATATCTTAACAACTACCCTAATATCCAACTTATCGCCCCCAACCAACCATCGGACTAACCTGCAATTTTAATTACACATATGATAATTTAGTAATACACTGACTGACATTTTCCACATGCTTATCACATAACATCCCTAATAACCCATACTCCGATTCGCCGGACGAAATCGACCAAGCAGTTGACCACATAACTCGACATATCATCCAGGCACTTTCCTTAAGCCAGAAAATACCCCCAGCCATTTCCTATAATTTACAACTTCCCAGGCAACCAGTAGACCTAATACAATATAAAAATAGAATTCGTAAACAATTTCATCGCACCAGAAACCCAAATCTGAAAACACAATTTAACCTGCTTAAAAAGCAGATCGACACTTCTATTAAAGTATTTCGCAGCGAATCTGTTGCTCAACTAGTTGCCTCCCAACCTGAAGATCCACACTTTGCCCCATGAATTTTCAACCGTAAATCAACCCCAATCCCACCCCTAAACACCCCAGTTGGTGTGGCAGTTACCGACTCTGATAAGGCTGCCTCCTTTGCCACTTATCTCTCTATTGTTTTTCAACCCAACCCTATCCCACAAACTACCCTTGATATTGTCTCACCCTTTGTCGCTACCCTCAATCAAACCACCCTATTGACTGGTGATGAACCAATTTTTTACTCGCCCTCCGAAATCCGCAGGGCACTTAACTCAATGAACAGTAAAAAAGCACCTGGGCCTGACGATATAACTATATTTGCTCTCAAACATATTCCTATATCTGCTTACCTATATTTGACTAGGCTTGTACAACTCGTGCATGCGCTGCCTGCACTATCCGCACGCATAGCGAGAGGTCAGAATAATCAACATCCTAAAACCACATAAGCCCCCTAACTTACCCTCGTCATATCGTCCTATCAGCCTTATGTCATCCCTAGCTAAAATCTTAGACATCCTAATCCTTAGTCGGGTCCAGCAGAGTCTGGATGCCACTGGATTTTTAAATAAACACCAGTATGGTTTCAGAACCAGTCACTCCACTACCCAGCAACTTTACCGAGTTGGCGAAATTGTCACAACCAACTTCAATCGAGGTCTATACACAGACAGGGTTTGTCGCCTTAGATCTCGAAAAAGCCTTCGACAAAGTTTGGCATCCTGGACTTTTATGTCAAGTCCATGTCGCGAATATCCCGATTCGCATCATAAAAATGATGCCATCATATACTTCTAACCGCAAATTTCGAGTTAAAGTCAACAAGGATTGCTCTCCACTCACACCCATATTATCTGACATCCCTCAGGGGTCATCCCTTGGTCCAGTTCTTTTCAACTTCTACATCAACAATTTTCACCGCACTACCCTCTGTCTTTATGCAGACGACACTTCCATCCTCACCACTTCCATAAACCCTGCCGTTATGACGAACATTTTACAGCGACAGACTGACGTGACAATTACATACTACAAAGACTGGGGACTAACTACCGACTTAACTAAAACATAGGCAATCTATTTTAGTAAAAAACAGAAACTAGTAACTACCACCCTAACATTGCATGGTCACAATCTCCCATGACTTGAAGATACCACTTATCTCGGAGTCATGCTGGATCGTAAACATTACCTTAAAAAGCACGTCTCTAGTATAGCTGGCAAATGCTGGCGGCGCACCTCTCCTCTATTTCCTATCCTTAAAAATTCCCCACCCCATGTAGCCACTTCAATCTACAAATCCTACCTCCGCCCTATCCTAACCTACGCCTCGCCTATCTGGTATCCTCTTATAGCCCCCTATTTGCAAGCACAATTACAAACAGTGCAGAATAAAATCTTGAAAATTTCATTACACCTTCCATCTCGAATCCGCAACTCTGATTTACACAACATCTCAGGTACCCCGCTTCTTTTGGATTTTATACTTAAGAGATTGCTGCCGAACTTTGCGAATACACTCGTTACTTCAGACAATCCCACCCTCCTAGATCCCCTCACCCACAAATTTTACACCGCTCCAAAGTATCCATCCCTGAATTATATTTTCACCCCTTGATATTTGTATATGTTGTTTGAAAAAATACAAAAATATAAAAAAATACAAAATACTATAAAATAAAAACCAAAAAAATAATTTAAATAAAATATCAAAAATAAACCAAAAAAATATAAAAACATACGTAATAAAAAAATAATAATAAAAAAAATATACAATTACTGATACTCAACTTTGCCCTTCAGGCCGAATCTGAAAAGAGCCATTTTTAAAATAGATTTGTTTAGTTAAAAGATGCCACCACCTACCACTATCAGCTACTAATACCTAAAACTTAACCTAACCATACCCTAACATAAAACAATCAACATGTACACTTCTCACCACAAACTCAGAATAACCCATACACCACCAGCCAGCCATGGGGCACGACATATACGTAAACTACAAACTGCGGCAAGCACCTATCAGGTGGAAAGCCGACGTGCCCCCAGAATGGGGACAAATACTTACGTTGAATTAAGTAAGAGAAGATAGGCATCTGAAGACAGAACCTTTTAAGCTACGTCGCGATATTTTCGCCGAACTTTTATATTCGCCTTTGAAATCCATTCTAAGCTACGTCGCGAGTTTCTCGCCGAGATTAATAAATTATTTTGTGGATATTTTCACTAAATCAGCCGTCTAAACTACTAGCCAAACAATATTATAACTTACATCTTATTTTAACGAATGCTCGACGAGAACGTTAACCATATAGAACCTGGGGGAGAGAGCATTCACGAGCGATATAACGCTATACAGAGCGGACAGAAATTCAGTAGGCATAAATTTTTAAAGATGATCGCTTACTTATTTCGAAACTCTATTTTAGTACTTGCAATTGCATTCATATTCTGGTTTCGATGGGGTGTAATAGTGGAAATTAACGAATTTGTAGTACCAAAAGAATATTAGGTTTTTTTAATGAAATATTAGCTTTGATTTTTAACAATAAAATGTAATGTAATATTCAGTTATGATTTCATTGACGAACTTAATACATAATTTCACTTTCTGAATAGTTTACTAGGGAAATTTGCGTTTATATTCAAGAACTATATATTTTCAGCGTTTATGCAGTAGCAAGAAACTTTAATTTCCATTATTTCCCATTTGAGTACTATTAATCTACTATTATCTGTCTAATTTTAACATGTAAAATGTCAGTAATGTTTGCATTTCCAACCATTGTGCGGGGTTTCTCACCAGCGATCTATCTGGTTTTCTATGTTTGTTTAATAACGATCCATCCACTTAATTACCTTGCGCTCACAAACTGTACAGGCCATCGGTCAGTGCTGGGTTAGTTAGCCCGTAAACTTGTTCGTATGCTGAAGGGTTTACTTTTCATCGAGTACTGAACCGTGACGTCTCGTCTCTTTGAATTACATCTACCCACCCTGTTTTACATTGCTGGACAGTCATACAACGTTTGGTAGACTGCTTGTTTAATTATAATCAAAGGATTTTTTCTCAATATATGATATTTTACATGAGTATTTAATTCTCATTTATCACTTATAATTTCTATGGCGCACGAACATGACATGATTCTTGTCCTCTGTTTTGCAAGTTTAATACCTTAATAATAAATTATTATTACCTAATGATTGTTAACAGCTCTAATTATAAATTATCATTACCAGGCCATCGTCACAACTCTCATTATTATTAAAATAACACACTATACTTTGGTATAACACAGTTCTTGTTATTGCATCAAACTACTCAACATATCTATAGTATGGTCATTACTATAGCGACGCAAATTTTCCTATTATAATATTTAGACAATTGTCTCAAATATTTGGATTACTTTTGATCTCATGTTAGACTATTGTTGCGTCAATTTATATAAAATAATTTTACTAATTTTTCCCATCAATTATTGTCTTTTCTTTCACCTTTACCGTTTTCATCATACAGTTAACAAACCAAATAAATGGTTTAATTTTAAATCAAAATAGCAAACAGACTTCAACTATAAATGTACAGTGCAATCTTGGGTAATAAAATACTACATAAATAACAGATACAATTCACTAGGTCTCTCAATTAATAGCCAGTGTGTTCAGTTTACCAGGTATTTAAATTAACAGAGTGTCATAATCAGACAGAAACAAGTAATATTAAATTTTATATAAAATAACCTGGGGTAATTTAAAAAGAGTTACTACACACACAATTTGGGTCCTAACTTTGTAGAAATAGACGATCACGCATATGGCCAGTTTTATTTGTTTATCCTTCAGAAAAATAACTAGTAATTAATTTACTGGTGACATAATTACCAATATTTTATGTGTAATAAAGACACATACCCCACAAGCCTTTCACTGGTGACGTGACCAGAATTTCTTTTGCTAAATATACAGTGGGGGTCACAAACGTTTCACTGGTATCGTGACCAGGATTTATTATTAATTAAAACACAGGGGTATACAACCGGCTAATTGGTGACATAATGACCAGGATTTTTGTTTGCATGTAACACATTGGGGGGACAAACTTTTCGGTGCGGACGGTTTACTCTCTGTGCAGATGTCTGTATCCGCTCACGATCAGAGGTAGCAGACTGAACAGACAGAATAAAAAACTGTTGTACACAATTGTCAGGCCATCCATCGCATACGAGGCGGCGCCCGCGCACAGTGAGATATTGAACGGTAAAATCTGGTCATAAATCGGTTTTGGACATTTGAAAGCCTCATTGCTTCTGGGAATTCCCAGGTAGTCGCCCTAATTATCCCCACTCCCTATAGATTAAGTAGAAGCATAGGTAGTAGGAAATCATTAGTTGCTTCAAAGCTTTTGAAGTGGTAGTTGTGTTATGGTGAAAGTGCTTAAAATAGAATAAATTATTTAGTTTTGTTTATTCTGGCATCCCAAGCAACACCAAATGGTTTATTAAACGTTTTGATTTCGTCTATACGACTGGTATATATAATATTTATCGCATTTTTTTATTTATTCAACGTTCTAATGTCCGCGCTACAAACGTATATATTTGTCTTATTATATATTAAATATAGACGTTTAAAAAAAAACGTATAAATATGGTACATCATATTCTAAAGATATACATCTTAAGAAAACATTATATTGTTGTCAGATCATATACGAGATATATACTTTTATGTGGTACCTTAAATAAACGTATTCCATATACGTCGATAATGATGTAAAGGTTTTTCTCACGGTTATGAAACACCTTTTCTCAAGTTGCTGGTGTAATAAACCGTTGTTATCCACTGTAATTCATTTTTTATAGTGTTGCTTCAGCTTATCAAACTTTTTTTGACAATGCCAAAATTTAGGTAATATATTCAAAGAATATAATATCTGACTTTGCGTATATTTCAAATTAAAATTATAGAAGTTTTCAAAGCCTCATAAAGCTGGTGAACTATATAGTTAAAAGAAATTAGATGTACTTAATGTAAATTATAATTGTTTTTATTTAATTTTTTTCTTTTGAAAATCTGAACTTTTTCTGAAGAATTTAGTTTTTCTCAAAAAATTTAGAATAAAAAGATAGAAAATATCGAGAGATTTTTTAAAGGAAATCCACCCTTGTACCTTTGTTAATGAATATACGCTATAAGTTCTTTACACCTTTTTTATATTGTTTTGTAAGCAAGAGCTTATTTAATAAATGATTAAATAGTTTTCATCACTTTACTTTTACCAAAATTACCTGAACCTTCAAAATTTAAATGGGAAATTCTGTTATATAGTATTATAGACTAATCGATTTCAAATAACTTTGCAAGTCAAATCATGTCTTAAATCAGAAATCATACTCACTCACTCATGCTACTTACAGTTACTGCTACTATATTGTTAATATATATTGCTGCATAACAATAGTAAGATGACATTGAAACAAATTAATTTCTAAGTGCCTTATTTTGTAAAATACAATAATTTGTCTGTAATTGTAACAGGGAAATTAGAATTAAAGTTTTTTTTGACTTGCGATACATTTCTCTTTGCAAAATTATTTAGAATTGATGGGTCTATAACACTATAAAAAAGTTAGAAGGTACCCGTTTTTAAATTCGAAAGTTAATATTATAATCTCCAATTTTTTAAAAGTACATATTTTAAACCTCCTATCTATATATAACTACTGATGTCAAGGAAAAATAATTCAAATACGTATGTGTGCAGATAGTAATTTAAAAAAATATTTATTATTTAGTACTAGCTTTTTTATGTTACATTAAGTTTTACCTATTCTGCGGGATTGGCTAAATACGTAAAACTATTTTATCATTTACTATTTCACCCTTGATGACCTAGGATGTTAGATTAGATTAAATTAGCAAAGGAGCTGGTTGTTTAGCTTTTACCACCGCGATCTTTTCAGGTCTATTGTGATGCTCCCAGGGTATCTGCCTTATAGTACCTCATTCAGCTTTGTCCTTTGTACTAGACTCCACAACTTTGATAAAGGCCCTTTTATATAGCTGTCCGCCCTTGGTTTTTCTTCTCCGAGTACTTGGCCTTCACAGTGGCACAATACGTGAACTGAGGTTTCCTCTTCCTCTTGGCAGAATCTGCATGTCGCGTCCTCTGCCAGGCCCATTAGACTCATGTGTCTATTGAGCCGGCAGTGGCCAGTTAGAAGGCCTACTATTACTCTGATGGCCTTCCTATTCTGGCTTAGTAGGTCTTCCGTAAATTTGGCCGAACGTTCTTTAATGAACTCCTTGGCCTGTCTCTGTCTTGGGAGATTCCTCCACCATTCCAGAGATTTATTTTGCACCCATTCTTTAATGGCTGCTCGTATGCATGGCTTTGCCACGCCACAAAAGGGCTCGGGTTCTATTGGGGCTTCAAGTGCGCCTTCCTTGGCCAGTTGGTCAGCCTTTTCGTTTCCTCTGTGTCCCTCGTGTCCTGGTACCCATGCTAGGGTCACTCTGTTCTGAGTTCCCAGCTCTGTAAGGGCCGTCAAGCAGTCCCACATCAATCTTGAGTTGATTTCCATGGAACTGATTGCTATTATTGCCGCTTGGCTATCAGAGGAAATGGCAATCGACTGGTTAACAGTACCTTGTCTTATTATCTCCCTTGCGCAACAGTGTATGGCGATCACTTCAGCCTGAAACACCGTTGCGTATTTCCCTAGACTTATCGAGATATTGGCTTTTGGCCTTGTCCCGTAAATCCAGGCTCCGACTCCTTGTTCTGTCTTGGAGCCGTCAGTGTACCAGACTGTTTGTGCTGTTATGGGAGGACCGGTTTTCCAATCCTCCCTATGTGGTATAACAGTCTGAAAGCTCTTATTGAAGTTATACCTGGGGACCATTACATTCGTGGGCATGCCTAGAATGGAATCTGCCCTCATCTCCGAGTATAACTTCTGGTACTCCGTCCCGTGTTGCTGGCTAATTGGCGTTTGGCCTTGCATTAACCTGTGCACCACTGACCGAGCTTCACCTTGTATAAATATATGTATAATGGTGGCAGGTCCAAGAGGACCTCAAGTGCAGCCGTAGGAGCTGTTTTTACAGCCCCCGTGGCGCACAGGTAAGCAAGTCTTTGTACTCCACTTAACAGCCTTATTGCTCCCGACTGCACCGTCTTAGTCCACCATACCACTGATCCATAGGTTATCATGGGTCTCACTACCCTGGTGTATAACCATAGGTTCATCATGAGATTTAACCCCCAGTTTTTCCCACACATTTGCCTACACCTTCCCAGGGCGATTGTGGCTTTCTGTGTGACTTTTTGGATGTGAGAATTCCATGTTAATTTTCCCTACCTAGGATGTTTGACAACGATAACAATACACAACATTGTTCATTACTTTTACTAAAATCCAAAAATAGAGTCTATTTATTATTATTATTATTATTGTAACTATAACGGCTTTTGGCAAGCTTCAACTAATCTTGAATCGTCCCTCTAATTTAATTGTCACTGGTCTCTCCCACGCCTTC
This sequence comes from Leptura quadrifasciata, assembly GCA_963675555.1. Classification (NCBI taxonomy): domain Eukaryota; kingdom Metazoa; phylum Arthropoda; class Insecta; order Coleoptera; family Cerambycidae; genus Leptura; species Leptura quadrifasciata. Next base: position 49,221,126 of record OY776679.1, read on the forward strand.
AACGCTAGCCATGCAAAGTTTTACACCTTCTGTGATAAAAAAAATGCAGTTACTAGGAAATCGCTCAGATAAACAATAATTCTTACTAATCACAAGTTAGTTCATTCTTGTAACTTTGACCCACTACAACATGATAATTCAATGATAAGGGTGGCTCCTCAACATAACACTTGTTGAATTTCAATCAAACATACATACGCAAAAACAAACAAGTAAATATTCTTTGTTTCGATCGCAAGGCGACACTACTAGGTTGACTAGCACCACACGAAACAGCAATTAACAAGACGATGCGCGGTTGCTCACCAGCTATAATGTTGAGACAATGAGAGAGATGCACATATTTATGAGAAATGCTTATTCTGCAACAAAGACAACAATACTAACCTGGTTGCTGGCGACTGCGCAATCGATGCAGATTGATATACGTTTAAAAATCGTATATTATAAACTGCAATATTATTGAACAAATATTTTCATCATCATCTATCTATAACAAATTTTGTTTAATGTAAATATTTTTTGGGGTGTAATGGGGTAGTGAAGCGCAAGTTATAGCCTCTCCTACTCAATTGTTAACCTCACCTTCGCGATGAGTTCAATTTGAACTTGGTGCACCCTGTTTTCACTAACGAGGCTCTAACGACCGAGTAAGGGCGGAATAACCCTTACCTTTTGCCGTGAGCACATCCACCTTCTCACGAAGAGTGCGGTAAAAATAACCCACCGCACACAAAGGTTGCTTTTGGAATCGTCGCAGTCTCCTTCTGTGCCATGGGACCACACCACTCGCCTTCCGCAACCGAGCTGGTCAGTTGCATACCTGCTCCAGCTAAAACTTCAAATGCAGCTTCGTTTTCAGTCGATTAAGGCTTTAAAAAAATGATGGAGCGTTTAAGTGGGACAAAATCATCCGGAGGTAAAATACCCTCCCGATCGGATCTCCGGGGGAGGGTGCCCACAGGGACACCTCATCGAGTGTCGAAAAGACACCGACAAGTTAAATCCAGCAAAACTGATTCTTTCATCTACGGCGCTTGGAATGTTCGTACTTTGAACGACAGCACTCGCGCCGATCGGCCTGAAAAAAGAACTGCTCTAATAGATAGAGAACTTCACCGACTCAATGTTGACGTTGCAGCTCTCAGCGAAACTCGATTTTTGGAGGAAGGCTCTTTCACAGAAAAGTACTACACCTTCTATTGGAAAGGTCTTCCCACCAATTCAAGAAGACAACATGGAGTAGGATTTGCCGTTCGGAATCAACTTGTATCCAACTTAACACAAGTACCACAAGGCCTATCCGAGCGTCTAATGCTGCTACGCTATGAGCTACCAGATGGCAACGCGGTAAATCTAATAAGCGCCTACGCTCCCACTCTGGATGCAAGTCACGAAACCAAGGAAAGCTTCTATCAACAGCTGGAAGAAACCCTCTGTAGAATACCTAAAACGGAACGACTCGTTATTCTTGGCGATTTAACGCTAGAGTAGGGAGAGATGCAGACACCTGGCCAGGCATCATAGGCAAGAACGGTTTGGGCAACATGAACGCTAACGGTCAACTACTCCTAACTAAATGCGCCGAACATGATCTAGTTATAACAAACACCATTTTCCGACAAAAGGATAAATTTAAAGGCACCTGGCGTCACCCCAGATCAGGTCACTGGCATCTACTGGACTATGTTATCGTACGTAGGAAGCATCTCAAGGACGTCCAAATTACAAAGGCGCGCATTGATAGCGAATGTTGGACCGATCATCGTCCTGTTGTCTCTAAAATGAAAATTGTTATGAGACGCAAACACCGAAGAACTCAAGTAAAACGTAGACTCCGTCTCTGTATTAGTAAATTGCGTGACCAACAAACCGTCGAACAGCTAAAGCAAAAAGTTCAAGAGAATTTGAGTGTACTAGAAGAAACCAATTCTGTAGATGTCGCTGCTACCTGGACACAAATTAAAGACAGTTTAAAAAGTGCGAGTGAGGAAATTCTTGGCACTGCAGCAAGTAAAAAACAGGAGGACTGGTTCAATGATAATGAAGCTTTTATACAAGAACTTCTTGACCGCAAACATATTGCCTTCCAAAACGCTATCAACCACCCCAACGACTCATCAAAAGCAGAAGCTTTTACCCAATCTAAGTATGAAACGCAACGCGAAATCAGAAGAATAAAGAATGAGTGGTGGGCAAGCAAGGCCAGAGAAATTCAAAGGTACGCCGATTCACACGATTACAGGAATTTCTTTCAAGGAGTAAAAGCAGTGTACGGCCCCAGTCGGAAAAATATGTGCCCTATTAAAGATTTAAATGGAAATCTCCTCAAAGAAGACCAGGAAATAAGAGCCCGATGGAAGGAACACTACTCTAACATTCTTAACCAGCAAAGTCAAGCCGATCACGATATTATAAATCTTATCCCTCAATATGACACCTTCGAAGACTTAGATAAACCACTAAAAACGGAAGAGATCTTAACCGCCATTGGGCAGCTAAAAAATAACAAATCTCCCGGCGCCGACTCACTCCCAGCTGAGATCTTTAAAGCTGTGTCGTCAGAGCTCATACCCTACCTCAAAAAACTGTTTGATGTCGTGTGGGAAAGTGGTCAAGCTCCGCAGGAGTTTCGTGATACACTATTAATCAACCTCTTCAAAAACAAAGGCAGCGCTGCGGACTGTGGAAATTACAGGGGTATAGCTCTCCTGGTTGTTGGAGGGAAGATACTCACTAAAGCGTTGGCAAATAGGCTAACACCTGTTATGGAAAAGTTACTTCCTGAAACATAGAGTGGCTTTAGACCAAACCGAGGCACATCGGATTTAATCTTCACACTTAAACAGCTTCAAGAAAAAGCACTCGAACATCAACGAGAAATTCACATGGCCTTCATTGATTTAACCAAGGCGTTTGACTCGGTGGATAGGGAAGTGCTCTGGAAAATTATGCTCCGCTTAGGTATCCCTAGAAAATTTGTGGAAGTATGTCGCAGTCTACATACAAACAACAACGCCCAGGTTATGTATAATAATGAGGCAACCGAGCCTTTCCAAACCCTCACTGGAGTTAGGCAGGGATGTGTCCTGGCACCCCTACTCTTTAATTTGTTTACCACTGCTCTAACAATTATTGTTGACAACAAACTGACAGTCAGAGGAATAGGTCTCAGATACCGTTTTGATGGCGGTCTCTTTAACATAGGGCGCTTTAGAGCTTTCACGAAGACACGCACACGATTCATTTGTGATCTCCAGTATGCGGATGACTGTGCACTTTTAGCCTCTACGCCGGAAGAGCTTCAAGAACTTTTAGATGTGTATGCCCAGAGCTATGATTCCTTGGGACTTAAAATCAACATTGGAAAGACTAAGATTATGTCAACTCCTCATCAAGTGAACCAAATAGACATTACACTTAACGGAAATTCTCTTGAAGTGGTGGATCAGTTCAATTACTTAGGCAACGTTGTTAATGACAAAGCAAACATGGACAGCGAGATTCGCAATAGAATTAACGCTGCATCTAGAGCACTCTGGGGACTTAGAGAGAGAGTATTTGACAACCACGACCTTGCTTTGTCAACGAAAATGGCTGTCTACAGAGCAGTTGTCATTCCAACACTGCTATATGGATGTGAAAGCTGGGTCACTTACCGTCGTCATGTGAAAGAATTAGAACGTTTTCAGCAAAGACACCTCAGAAGTATGATGAAAATCCGTTGGTTCCATCACATATCAAACGTGGAAGTACTCAGGAGAGCAAATAGCCTTCCAATTGAGGTGCTTATTTCTAGAGCACGCCTAAGATGGGCAGGTCACGTTCATCGTATGCATGATAACCGCCTTCCTAAATGTACACTTTATGGTGAATTGCTAAGCGGTAGAAGAAGGCGTGGCGGTCAACGAAAGAGGTTCAAAGACGCTCTCCATGAAAATCTAAAATCCTGCGGTATTGCAGACGAGCAATGGGAACAACTTGCAGCGGACAGAACCGAATGGCGAGGGGTTGTGGCCAGCTATCAAGGAGGCCGAATCCAAGACCTAACCAGGTCTATGTTTGTCCTGACTGCGGTCGACATGTGCTCTCCCGAATTGGCCTCTATAGCCATAGTCGTGTGCACCGTAGATGAATGGGAATTACAATAGACTACACCTTTTACTTGTTTTTTTATTGTACACAATCTATCGACTGTAACATTTTTTATACTCGGACTCGAGTAACGGCTAATAATAATAAAAAATATTTTACTCATATTTCCAGATATTATAATCTTCGAACTCTTAGTTGCAATTGTTTATGATATGCCTATAAAAAATGTAGGGCAAATACATATTTATCGTATACATTTAAATATCGTATATTAAAAACTATAATATGCCTGAAAAAATGCAAGTAGTGTCAATTTCACCAATTTACAATTTAAACATTTGACGGAAGTGTAGTCTCAACTCTCAATTAATTATTTCTCAAATATTCTGCGTTACTCCAAAAATATTCGGAGAAATACATTTATAAATATAGGTAGAAAAATCGTTTATGAAATAAACGCTTTTCATAGACGTTGATTAAATATACCATAACGAAATTTAAACCATAATTTCATATAATTAACGTTTATTAAACCATCATGGGTTGTTTGGGATATGTATTTAGTGACCAGGGTGGGATTATGGCATCAATATCTAAGGGTATGCATTAATTTAAATATACCTTTATGTTAGGCTCTAATAGCGGATAATCGCAATTAGAATTTGCCAACAATTTTCATAACGATTTTTACCAGAACATATGTTTACAAAATTGAATTGTTTGTACTTCCAAACCTTTCCAAACTTCATATTACATTTTATTGTGAATAATTACTTTATAGTTAATTTATCAACACCCAAAAAATTCCAGGAAATACACGGCTTCGGATTTTATATTGTTTTCAAAAATTGCATACTTATATTATGAAGATACGTGTAGGTACCAATGGTTATTATTTTCTTTTCAGACTGTGGAGGTGATTCCACCATTAAGCAGTTGTCAAGAAAATATTTGCACGACTCCATTAGGGGGTGCCCATACAAAAGCTACGATAAGAAGATGGAATTCTTGAACGAAAAGGTGTTGAGCGTTTTGAATTGTCCAAAGGAGATAAAACAGAAACTTTCCCATTTTAGATCTCAGTTTAAACAATGATGGTTTTCTGCAAGTAACAAAGAAAACGTTTTTCTTGCTAAAACTGAAGTATGGTTGAATGGGGAGCTATTGATTTTCCTTCATTTTCACATGTATCTCCAGGTCGGCCTCGTAAATCATTTTCAGGGTTAAGTGTAAACGTTGGAGAATTGAGGAACACCGCATCGTCAGAGAAACTAGCCTACGCAATACATGACAGCACAAGGAAACGTAACAGCCTCTAAAGTTATAAAAGATACTACAATATCCCCAAAACGTGCAGAAAGATATAAACAACCGTTCCCTTCAGCAAAGCTGGTTAGAAAAATCTCCACAGGAACGCTTCCGTGTCTTTGTCGATGCAGATCTAATTAGGCATCAGTATGAAGTTATTAGACGCGCTGATCCAGACGAGGATTCAGAAAAGTTTCCATGGTATTTATTTATACAGAAGGCAAAAAAAGAATGTTATCCCAATGCGAGGATATCAATGTTACACCTACTAGCGCTGAAGTCAAAGTACAGGCAATTGTGGATCATACGACATCACAACTCTGTACACTGTTGAATGAAGCTTTGGAAAACCTGCAGGAGGAAAGCGATGTTCTTCTTTTAATTTATAAATGGGGATGTGATGACTCCCAAAAGAGCCAATTTAAAAAAAAATTGAATATGAGTCTGACAGCGATGCAAACATTTTAAGAAAAATATTTGGACTAATCCCACTCCATCTTTTCCAATGTTTTGTCGGCCAATAAGACTCAAATATGTTCGTGAATCTGTAGATGTAACGATGAAGAAAAACATTACATTAAAAATCAGATTGAAAATTTGCAGGAAACCGTTCTAACTTTTACTAGTGGCAATATGCATATCCGGCATAAGTTATTATAATTCACTATAATAGATGCCAAATAAATCAACGCATAAATGTTTTATTTGTGAAGCAAGTTCAAAGGATTTCAACAATTTGGAACAAATGAAAAACAAGTCGATAAAACCAGCAACACTGACATTCGGACTGAATCCTTCATGCTAAAATACGTTTATTCGAGAGTTCATTACATGTGCGTACAAATTACCCATCCAGAAGTGACGAGCCCGTACAAAAAAGAAACAGTAGCAGAAACAAAAAGAAAATTCAATATAAATTTAAAATCAAAATGGGTTTGCTGGTTGACAGACCCAAGCCAGGATTAGGGAACACTAATGATGGAAACACTGCGAGAAGTTTCTTTTCGAATCCTGAACTGTCAGCTTTAATACTGGTGTCGACATGGACCTTATCAGGTAGTAGTGCATTTTTTAAGCAAAAATGACTGGGGACAAAGCCCAAAATATTTTGAATCTAACCTGATTTTACTGTTAACGATATCTTAGTAATTTTACTACTAGGGTAAAATTTTATGATCATTTTTAAAATTCAGACCTTACTTGTACATTTTCACTATTTTATTTTATATTTGTTATTGGTTTGGTGTTTGATTTCGCGGAAGGGGTATCGGTACCGGTTTCTTTTTCGAAGAAAAATATAATGCAATAAATCGACCAAAACCATTGTCGCCCAATAAATCAAAATTTCAATCATTGGGCGACTAATTTTTCCAAGTGGGCGACATTCGTGTCTCCCACTTCATTAGTTAAAAAATGCACTGTTATCGGGAGATTCAAAATTATGCTAGAAGTAATATCTAGTGGCCACATAATTGACGCGGAAAAATTTTCTTTGTACACAGATGAGACAGCACAAATGTACATTAAGCTATTCAAATGGTACCCCATGACACCTTCTATCCATAAAATTATCATTCATGGAACAGAAATTATATCAGTAGCAATTCTTCCTATTGACCATCAGAAGAAATTACAGAGGCCCGGAAAATACACTTCAGGCAATATAGATTGACCTTTTCCAGGGATTTTGCAGGATGTGATAAACAGGCTGCTAAACATCGGATCCTTTATTATCCAACATAAGACCTCGACACAGAACTTGAAAAAAAAAAAATGTACAGAATGTCTGGAAATGCTTTCAGAGCATCCAGTAGATTATAAGAATATATCAGAAGTAGAATTAGCTGAAGAATATTGTATAACTTTTTCTATAAGTAAATCATATTAAGAACTTCATAGGCATTTTTGCTTGAGAACAAATTTATGCGCCCCATATCTAACTCTAGAAAGTACACCTCCCTCAGAAACCTATACCATGATAGCGGATTACGTTCAGCAAACTCTCAAAAATTCTACTCATTTAAGTTGGGCGATAATCAGCTAACAAGACACATAACACAAATTAGACAGCATAATTCCCCATTTCGGATCAAACAGCCCCTTCCCTATAGCCAAATTTGATCAATTATAACTTCCGCTTACCTTATCTACCTTTATATACTTTTGTCTCTAAATTCATTTCGCACCAAAATATTTTCATCAAATCCAAACCTCGTCAATAAAAATTTTTAAAATGAAAGTTTAAGCCAGCCATGCGCAGCACGGCATTGACGTATCTCGCGGAAGGCGCCTCCGTTCGAATTAAGGTGCTTGCGTCAGATACAAAATTTAGTAGTGTTAGTGCGCGAGTATTAACTTAGTATGTGGTTTTTAAGTTTTATTAAGTCTGTTCTATTTAAATGTATTATAATTTTAACACCTGATTTTATCCGTTTGCGACGGACCAGGGGATGGGCCTGGGGAGGTGATTGTAAATTTTAAAATTATAGTCTGGTACAGCAAAACTGGGTAGTCAAAAACGCAATAAAAATATTACGAACTATTAACTCCTACGAACCAGTCCGTACGGTATCATCAAACAAGCCGACGTACAAAACCTATAAAGGTAAGTGATTCAATTTGCCGACGGTATAATAGAGAGTAACGGTATTTTAATGAGGTCGTAAAGTTTTTGCTGCGTTTTTTTTACTGCCCAGTAAAATTATTGTACTCGACTGTAATAAAGCAGTTTTGAATTTGATTCTCAGAGAAGTGGGTTCGAGCCCCACCTACTGCGAAGTAATTTTCAAATAAAAATTATCCCCGCAAGAAGTTGTTCATATTCCACTATAAATTGTAGGTCTCCTTCTCTTTTACGGATAAAATCTAGATCTCCTTGACTTAAAGGGGCCACTCAGGTTACCTGGAAGGCGGCTAATAAACATTAAACAAACTATGTTCGAAAATACTGAGTTCAGAGCTCAGGGAATGTGAACGTTCATATCGGTGATGTGAACGTTCCCGTTCACTTACGCTCGAGAATATGGACCCAGGACTATGGAATTCAGGAGCCCAGGTCAAACAGATAACAGATTCGATAATGTTTTAAATAATCTTAGACATATATATATATATATATATATATATATATATATATATATATCCATAATGAAGACAATAACACGATTGGCAGATACATGGGTTAGATCACCTATATCAGTATTGTATAAAAGAGGATAAGTGCACATACTTAGTCCCTACCTACTGCTTTATTTTCTTCATTACTTACGCATGCATTCTAAGTACAAATGAAAAGTTAAAAATATATATATTCTCAGAATTAATCAGTTTAAACAGCGTTAAAAGATGGATGTAGATGAACTCCTTTCCCCCGTTTTTAAATCATCGTCAATAAAAAAAAATCCTTGTTATGAACGCATTCCTGTTCAATAATAAATAACATTGTTTGATACAACTTGAACAAACTTTCTCATTTAGGAATAAGTTTGGGCCCTGGAATTTAAAAATAATAAATAAATTTCATTGTTAAAATTTTTATTGCAAATGATTGTAAATTTGCCGAATTAATATGCCCTGTAATCTCCGTTATTTTTCAACCAATCTTGATAAAATATTAAACACATAGATTTAATGCACCAAGTTTTATATCTGCACCTACTTTCATATTTTCATATTATTTTTAATTTCACTAAATTTTTAACCTTTTAATTCACACTAGTCATATCATCTCACACTTGTACAAAGACAAGGATTCCTTCGTTAAATTTAATCAAAATTAGAGTCGTTTTAGGAAAAAACTAATTACGTAAAACCTACCCCCACAGAATCCTCTAGAAGCAACTGCTTCATCATCTCACATTACAGCGGTACCAAGGAATATATGCATTTAAAAAAGCAAAATAATTTTTTAAACCCTCCCCGCTCAGCCTATCTCTCTGCATTTCTTGGAGCAACTATACTCATGCCATTTTACACTGTAGTCCAAGTAAGGACTTCCCGAGACATAAAAAATGCAAGAAGAACTTTACAACTTAATTATCGCTGCGGGCCACGGCGGCATGCCTGCATCAAAAGACACGACGCACATTAAAATCCTATAAACGTAAGCGAGATGATTTGCGATCGAGGTAGTACAAAGAGTAATGGTATTTTAATGAGGTCGTAAAGTTTTTGTTGCGTTTCTTATGTCTCGGGATATTCCTACTTGAACGGAATGCCTTAATTTGAATTTAATCAAAACCTTTTTAGAAAAAAAAAATATTTTTCTTTTAAACCACACTTTCTTCCTTAAATTCTAGAAGCAACTAATCATGCCATCTTATACTGCCCACACAACAAAATCATATGCAATGTACATACAATGCATATCCATTTTATGGATATGTATATCCACCTGATGGAGCAAGTATATTCAATGTATATGTAATGGATATGAAATTGATATACATTGCATATACTTTTGTCGCCGACTTTCATATCCATTTCATATCCATTAAATGTACATAAACACATACAATGTACATTCATTAGACATGAAATGTACATCATATACATAATAACATATTTTATGGATATTGTATATTTAATGAATATGAAATTTACATACATTTTTGCAGCTTTTTTTTCATATTCAATGATGATCACGGTATATTATCAATTATAATAAGCGGGACTACTCACCATCTGTAATATCATGTCCTAGGTTCAGATCCAAATAAAATAAGAAATATTTTAACAAATATATATTTGAAGGATATTTAAAATCAACGGACATTTACAAAAAATAATTAAAATCATTATGTAACTCAGGTTCATATTCGTCGACTGTAGTAACTTGAGAACTAAATGTAAACATGGAATTATATGTTTTCTTCTTGACGTGATCTTCTGCCTTTTTCTGTACGTTATACATAATGTACGAAACTAGCAAATTTTCTAACCTAAAAAAGTGGACTGTTTTAACATCATTTTTAAGAAATTGGCCTAATAATTTATACCTACCTTATAATCACATGTAATATAAAATTCACATAAGCAAGTAGTATAGCATCCAAGTTCATATAAAGTCACACACCTTTAACGAAAAATGAAGCCGACACAAACTGCGTTGTAAAAACGATTCTGATTCGACGAACATTCGCTCATGGCATCATGAGTTTTCGCTAAAATATTTTTATTTAAAATACTTTTCAAATTAAATTAATTTTATCGCTTAATATAATTTTCGATTTATCAAAATGTTAAATAAACGTGTAATCCAAATGTACGAATGAATAAAAATACACGTCTAAATTCTAACATCTTATATATATGCTATAGACATACATATCCATAAGATGTTGTGTGGGTGTGACCCAGAATTGTTCCTAAGTACTGTGCTTAGTGCTCGTCTAAGCACTCTAAGCACTTTCGTGCTCGGGAGCACTGTGCTTAGAAGCACTTTTTAAAAACGGTGCTTAGTGCTTCGAGCACTTTACGATAGGGCTTAGTGCTTACGAGCACTTCAGTATCAACTTTATCAACTTTATTTATATGACCCACTGTTTCAAATATTTCATATTTATTATTTAATATATAGGTAACTTGATTTTTGGCAACAACTGTTAAATCGGAATTAAATTTGATACAATTTTCAACCGAATTACAACGCAACTACGTAAATAGGAAATTATTTTGATAAATATAAAAAAATACGTTGCCAGCAAAGTTAAAAGGTTTGATCAAAAGCTGTAGTTCTCTCCTGTAAAGTAATTAAATTTTATAAGTTTTTAATGTAAATATAATTCCAAGATATTTAGATATTTAGATATTTGGGAATATAATTTCAATGTAGAAACACTTAAGTTGAATATGTTTTCTAGCCACGAAACAAATAAACCCGTGCGGCGGCAGGGTTGGCTGGAAAGAACCGCACTGGAAAAATCAGGTGGTTTTAACCGGTTTTTTGTCGACTGGTCAAAATAACCGGTTTTTTTGAACTGGTCAAAATTAAAAAAAGTGGTTCACTTTAAAAAATGATTTAAAAAAAATCACAATAAGTGGTTTATACTCTTTATATATATATACAATTTAAAGCTGACAGCACAAACGGCCGATTTCTTACAAGAAACGACTTGTTTTTCTCAAAATGTTAGCAGTCACCTGATGCTTTAGCATTCAGTTACCCTTAGTATCTATCTGTATAATAAGTTGCATAACCAGTTTCGACCAATGGTTTTTTCCACTTTTGTGGTTTTTTCCAGTTTTGTCCACTGGCCCGGACTTTTCTACAAAAAAGCGGTTTTTTGCCAACCCTGTGCGGCGGACAGGCAGTGAGTGAGAAGTCCCAAAGCAAGGCCCATGAAACGGGTGGGTGGTTGAAATCATCGCAGTCTCGTGATCTTACTAGTGATGTGAATACCAGGTACTTTTGTGTACTCAGAACTACTCATTACTTTTTGCTTAGTACTCGGTTCTTTGTAACGAGTAAACGATTATTTCGATACTGTATTCGCTTCATTGTAACTAGTAAAGAAACACTTGCTATTACTTTATCCATATTCTTATGAAATATCAATACTGTAGACGAAAGCGAAGAGCGAGAGGGGAATCCATTATATTTTGTATTTTGATCGAAATAAATACTAGGTTCTTCGGATCTCTCCTAATAACCAACAGTTTGTACCGAGTATTTTGAATCTTCCACACCACTAACTAGATCTTGCATAAAAATCGAGTAGATGTAAGCCTGGCCACTTTACGACAAACATTTCTCTTGTTGATAGAATCAATCTCTATGAAAATGCAGCCTTGCTAATATTTGACAATTCAATTCAATTTATTCAGCATTTTTACTGTTGACATGAATGTGTAATCTATGTATTAACTAAAATGTTTATTTACACGACATAATTTATGTACGAATTCGGTTACAAAACTTAATAAATTAACTCTGTTTTCACTTCGAAATTACGGTGCACAATCGTCGTCTCCGTCGTATCTTCTATACATTTTCTGAAGGCGTGTGATTTCACACGGTTAACTTTGCTTCTACAGGGTATAAAATTTCTGGTGATGAAAATAGCATACTAAAGTCAAAAGAATTCATTTATTCATATTCGACTTACTTCTCATAGGTTGTTTTCACCCTCAATTGGGGTTTACGTTAGCATACAGATGACCTTAATACTTCTATGTATTTTTAAACTCATTAGTCAAATGATTTTTCTCTCGGGGATTTTCAGGCACTACAACGAAATCTGATTGCAGATATTTTGCAATCGCCTGCGACATTAAAAATGTCGTCATCAGAATTTTTTGAGGTAAAATAAAAATCAAGTTTTGTAAAAAATTACTGCTTTTGAAATTATAACAAAAAGCTGGTTCACGTCGTCGTTTCTCTTGGAACTGAAACGAACGATGTATTTTGTAAAGATGTAAAGATAAAGATGTAAAGATGTATTTTCATTCTCTTTTCGAATCTTTGTTGTTCCTGTTAGGAACTATAACAAAACTCGTGTTAAGTTTTTAAGAAACTACATCAAAAACTTGTGTAGAAACTATACAAAATGGCTACTTTTATATTGAACCGTATCGTTATCTTGCAAATCATAACAGTTATAAAGTCGGTAAATAAGTTAAAAGTTTTGTATTTTGAAGGAGAATGAAATAGGTTATAGAAATTTAAATTATTCCGATTGGTTCGGGAAATCCAAAATAGCCCGTTTTTTTTCTCGTAGCACTGTTATTATACAAAATATTAAAAAACTTCATAGGAATATTTTCTTATAAATTAATTAACATTGTTATAAGTTACCGTATTAAATTTTTTATTAAAACGCTTCGTCTCCTTGGGACCACAATCAACTTTGTTTTCTTAAATACGAACCTGACTTTTTTATTTACAATTTTTCAAGCATCTGGAATTATAAATTCAAAGATTTTCTATTCTAATACGTTTCGTCGAAAAAATAGCCATCATTCACTTGATCGCCTTTTTATCTTTGACACAACAATATAATGCATTAACCCGTAAACCCAATATTACTTACCTTCTTCTTGTAGAGTGCCTTGAAAACAAATGGGTAAGGTGGCCATCTTGCTCACCTAATTCAAATTCTTTAGATTATTTTGTGTGGAGTTTTACAATAAATAAAACGAGGTACAAGATCTCAATGAATTATTCGATATATTCTGCTTCAACAATTATTGTTGAAGCTTTCAACCAAATGACACCAAAGCTACTAAACAGATATCTAAAAGAACGCGACTTTGTATTCAAAAAAATGATGGGACATTTTGATTGAATTATTGCAAATTTATTTGTCTTCGTAACAAATTATTTTTTTTTATAAATCCATTCGCTATTTAAGAAAATAAAATTGACAAATTGAAATGAAGTTTTTATTTGGTGCTAACTTTGCAAAATAATATAGTTAACAGCAGGCACGGGCTAGCCATTTTAGATAATGCATTTGATTGTCCATAACAGAAGATTTTAAATGAGGAGACACATCTTAAATTATTACGTAACAGAAAATGGGTTCTGAAGGACGACGGCAATAAAATGAGTGATTATGTTTCTGACGAAACGTAGTAAAATCAGTGTGACATACTCTTAAATTTCTAATTACAAATGTTTTAAAAATTTGTAATAAAAAAGATAAGCCCTTATTTAAAAAAATAAAGTTGATGGTGACCCTGAAGAGACGAAACGTCACTATAATATGAATACTGTAAGCTATCGTAAAGTAAAATATTCCTATTTTATAATTATTATTATAAGAATAGCTAGGGTACGAGAAAGGAAAACGGATTATTTCGGATTTTACCGTATGTCTCGGAACCAATCAGAATACTTTTAATTTCACAATACCCAAAATTACCCCCAAAATACAATTTTTTCCCATTTAACCGACTTTGTAAACTATTGTGGTTTGCGAGATAGCAATACTGTTGTAAATTTTTCAAAATATACATTGAATTTTCGCGAGACTTTATCACGTTTTATGTCGTAACGGCCCATATGTGGTTGCACAGTGATTTGGGAGTCCACTTGTTCTTGAATACCATATATTCTGTGCATTCACCCTTCAAGATGGATACAGGGCAAACAGCTTCTCTTGAGCGGTCTGAAAGTAAAAGTAATGGAAGTGGTAAAAGTCAGTGTTCATTCTGCAAAAGGGTTTCTGCCAGCGGAGTTAAGTGGGTAAATATGGATAAATTATCATAAGATATAAGAACGGATAATTATTGGATTATTAAATAAAAAAACAAGAAGATAAAAATAAATCAGACTTAAATAAAAACTTAGTAACACAAAAAAATGCAGACCAAATAAGTGTATCTAGTAAAGATAATAAATATAGTAAACAAACACAAAAAAAGATCAACAAGAAATCAACCATAGTTCTAATGGAAATACCAAATAAATACAAAACCCTTCCCAAATACAACATACAGAAACTCCTCATCAGCAAAAAGCCTTCCTACTCTACATCAAAGGTTAGTTAGTCCATGAAAAAAAAAGGGGGATGAAGTATGGGTACCCCCCCCCCGTTTCCGATGGCAGCAACTACCCCTAAAATTGAGGAATTACCCCTATTTCGAATTTTTTTTCATCGTAGGCATCCGGATCGGTTTTTTGGGCAGGAATCGTGTAGGCCGTATGGTATGAAATTTAACCATACAACAACTTATCCACCCCCGCTGTTGAAACTACCCCCTCCCCCGATACCAAAATATCCCAAAAAAAATCACAATGTATGAAAATTTGTTTATCTGCATTTTGAAGGATGCTCAACACGGTGGTATTATTCATCCCCTCTCCCTCCATCAACCAAGTGAGGGATTAAATAGTATTGATATCGCGTTTAGCGCCCTCCAAACCGGGGAGAAAACATTTAGGACTATTTTGTATTTCGGTGGATTCAACAAGTCCCCACATGCCCAGTATCAATATATATGAAAAGGGGGCGGTTTTAGGGGTAGTCAATGGTGGGTGGGAAACAAATTACCATCATGTTGAGCACACTCGAAAACGGAGATACACAAATTTTCATGCATTTTGTTTTTTTTTGGGGGGGGGGGTTTATTTTAGTATTAGGAGAAAGGGTACTTTCAACTCCGAGGATGGATAAGATTTTGAATGGTTAAATTTCATACTGCCCTCCCGAATGCTTACGATGGAAAAAACACGAAATAGGGGTGGTTTTTTGCGAGTTTAAGAGTAGCTCAGGCATGTTCAGCGCCCTCGAAAACGTGGGGTATCCATGTTTTATCCCTCATATACATAACTTTGGTGTTTTAACCCTTCTTTGCAACTTTTTCATGGAGTAGGTGTCACAGATAAAATTTCGAAATTTCCTGAAATCCAATAACAAAAACCATATTCACAACACAACAAACAATTTCCAATTTAATCAGAACTCCAAGAAACAAAATTCCTAATGATTCCCACACGGTGTATATGAAATACCTCGTTCAAACTGTCCCCAGACATACATTGGACTAACCAATAGACGGATTAGCAATAGAACATATTATGAACATCGTCTTGCAGTTAGAAAATCCGATCCTACATCATTACCTGTCCAACACCGCCATATTATTAAATAATATAGACTTCGACAACACCAAAATCATTTTTCTAGGAAACGCGATCTACTCCCACCATTCTCCCCATCCATAGACATCATACGTATAACACTTCGTCAGATACCGCGATCAGCAATTTCTCTCTACGGGGTATGCAGATTTTTCTTATCTCTTGACCACGGTGAAATCTGGGGATTAGGCAGATTGAGAACCAACTTACCCTGACATTATTTCCGTTAACCCTCTTTTTTACCTTTTTTTTCTCTTCAAGTTTATGATGTTGATTATCGGAGGAGAGGAGAGAATATTATTCAACAAAAACTTTTTTAGCCCCAAGACAGCAGTCGAGGCTATAAACCCAAACTGTAAAGAATTAGGAAGCAGTCAAGTGAAATCACAAAGAAACAATCTCAATTTTAAATCCGATTTCTGCTTCAGTACTCTCCATCAAATGTTAGATGTCTAAAAAATTTAGTGGATAAGATTGAAGAATTAATGATTTTTTATTTTTAACTTAACATTATCTCAACCAATAAATAATGTCTCCATAAGGGGTTAGAAAGTTATATCTATTCAAAGAAGGAATGAGGGGCAACATGGTTGTGCTGCGCGCATTATACAGTTGTTAGCAAGGAAAGAAGAGATATCTGTCAATTAAGCGAAGACTTTATTTTCTAATGTGCAGTGTTAGCTTTAACTAAATCAGAACTATTTAAATTTATTCGTGATATTGAACTACACAGTGTGCGAGTTGCTTCTGTTCAGCTGATGATAACCCACCCATTCATTGTTGCCGTTTGTGTACTTTAGACATGTCATTATTGAATGTTAACGTGCGAAGTAAGCATTTGCGTGCATTTAATACGTTTTATATTCTATTTTATTGACTATATTGTGCTTTATTGTATAAGAATTGTCTTGACCTGAACGAGTTTCCATTTTGAAATTCTCTAAATTTTTAACTGAATCTATTTGAGTATTATGTTAATTGATTTACATTTTTTTATAGAACCTTTCCGTTTTTAAAAGAACCAATATGCAAATAATAGACACAAGTCTAGTTCTACTTTTCAGGAAGAAAAATTTTGGACAATAAGAAAATCGCATGAGACGATACGGTTTTTAAGAAGCCTAGTGAAAAATTACAGCCACATTGTCTATAAGAGTTACAGTTGACCTAAAATTGACAGTACGTATAATTTTTTTTATTTCGTGTGTTTGAGTTCAAAGAAACTAATCTTATAGCGAAAATCTTAATTCCCTTATTTGGGAATGTGCATAAAATACTTCTAAGTAATAAGAAGTCTATCAGGCTTCAAGAGGACGGATCTTCCACATTCACACCGCAAAGTAGAGGCAAAATAATCATGACGAACTTTACCGCCATTTGAACTTTTGTGAGAAAGACTTGAGGTGTCCAAATTAAAATTCACCGTATTCAAGAAAATATTTGGGGCAGGGTCCTTTCGTATAATTAGTATAATTACAATCATAGTTTGGGTGAGTTAAAATCCGTGAGTATATGGCAACACATGACTCAAAGATAGTTAGTTATATATGGATATAATAGTTTATTTGAATTTGATTTGATTTGAAGAAATAGCATAAATAAGTTTTAATATATTATCGAAATATATTCTGTTGTATAAAAATTTTAATTTCATTTTGCGATTTGGTCTCGAGGTGCGACCGTTCTGAAGACCTTATAAAAATGTATATTGTAGTGTATCTACTCGGGTATGTAAATATACCAGAATATGGTTAGATCTCTTAATACACATAACATTTTAAAATATTTAAATCGCAATTCCAGCAAATTATAAAAATGTCAAATAGAGCATTATAATTTTCAGGTGACGATAGGCCTAAGCTAACAGTATTTTATACCGTCAATGAGTCGTTAATCATCATTAAGAAAAATCGTAACCGCCCGTTATTTTTCTTTAAGAAGTGAGGTACGTATTTGCAATTTGGGTAAAATGCCTATATATGATGGAATAAAATATCCTCGAATGTGGAATAAAATATCCTCGAATGGAACTTTCGGGAATAAAAAGAAACTGTCCTTGTTAAGGAGGTAAAAATTATATCAAGAAGATATAAAATGAAAAGTCAAAAATATATGAACATATTAGATAACAACTGATAATTTTGTCTCAAGCGTTTTAGAGAAAGAAATTACAATAAATTCTTACTTATTAAGATAGACTGAATAGAAATATATCAATATAAAAGATCATATAATTATTATGACAATACATACATAAACAGAAAGAAATCATAATCAATATTATTTATTTTAGTAATTTGGAATAAGGTTTTTTTAGTAAAACCTTCACTTGAATTTTTACCCAAAGTTATCAAGTTTCAAGTTTGCTTATATTTAGGAGGGATATTTGAAAGTTCCGCCTCTCTAAAATTGTTATTTGATTTATTTATTTTATTTGATGTTTTATAAAGAATGATTTACCTTAGTGACTGGAACTTAATATTATTAAGAATTTCACGTTTTCTTTAAAAATGATTTCAGATGAATATATTAAGCATATTATTTATATTATGCATTCGTCTGAGTTTAAAATAATCTATATTTTTTCTACATGAAAATATTGTTTTAAATATAAAAATAATTTGTAAACAATCTTTTTCTGTAAAATAATATTCTACTATAATGAATGCCACCCAAGACCTGGTAGTTTGAGCAAAAATGTATCTAATATATTATTTAAAATATTAAGTTCAATCCTATTTTAAGAATTTACTGTAGCTCCACAAGTTTATTTGAACACAACAGGTGCAAGAAATAATATTATATGTTTTCAAATTTCAAAGTAAATAAAGAAAGAGATAATTTTATTGCTTACAAAATACTATAATTTTGAATTTCATAATAATTTTTTTGTAAATAATTTATGAATCTTGCTTTCGCTCGTTTTTGACAACACTTTTCTATTTCATCGGTATAAATAAATAAGCGTACAAGTACATCTAAAAATAAAAATGTTAAATTACTTACCTCGTGGAAAATGTAGAAAACTAAACCAACTATCACAATATTAATATATTTTAAATGAAATTATAACACAATCCACACAAATAAATTAAGAAACTTTCCGTAAAACAATCGTTTACCTAGGTGCTTAATATTTTCGTTCGCGACTAAGTATTAGAAAATTATTTGTAACTGACTATAAAATTGAATCGTAAAGGAAAACATATCTGAATCACGTCATGAAATTTCAAGACTAAAAACATATGTGAACTTAATCAAGGGTGTTAATGCTATGCATTTGTTAATTCTATGCCCGGCGGTCTCTGGATCTCTGGATCAGAGCCTGCTACGTCACGGAAGTGGGGATTTCGCTTAGCTAAGATGGCTTAAAATAAGTCAAGGAACTGCCGGGTATATGTTTTACTCGTAAGAAATGGATCAATAATATTTAGTATAATGTTCTGTACTGATTCAAAGTTATTAATGGTTTAATACATTTTTACAGTAATAGGATTGTTTCCTCCCTTCTTATTAAAGGATTAATAAACGACTAGGTATCATACAACCGTTTTAGTTCAATTACCTATTTTCTCTTTGCAAAATACGCATGTTTAGGAAGGAATCAACGTTTTTAACGTTGTATTCTTTAAATGTGTTACAATAGTATACTACTCTGTAGAATTTTTCAGTACCTAAAGTCCATCACTAATTATTATACTACCGGAATATGTTTCTAAAACTATGAGAAATGAGTTACTAAAAAATTATCAATACATGGATTTAAGAAATTATATAAATATTCTTTGTGAAAAGTTTGTAGCCGAGTCATTATTTCCCAGTAGTTTTAGGGCTCTAATATTTTTCTGTAAGTTACTATCATTGGTACTTTGGCACTTAATAATCTCTAAAATATTTTGCTCAAAAGCTGATGTGTTAAGAAGACAAAGAAATAAATATTTGCGAAATTGTTGCTTTTCGAAGTGAAATTGTATATTTCTTTAAGTAATTGCGTCTGTAATGCACAGCGTGCAGCAAAACAAATTATTTTTCTTCCGCCAAACTATGACAGATAGCGAATGCGAATAAGAGTTGTGGATTGTTTGAAATATCGTTTTGGTCTGCAAAAATGTTATAATTATTAATCAAGCTACTGAAAAATATATGATTTTCTTTGCATGTCACTGACCAAATTTTGACCACTTAAATAAAATACACGAACAAAAAAAATATGTTAAAAAACATCTTCCCCCATTACAGAATCTCAATCCAAATTTAATCCTCGTCGCTAAAAGTAATCTTTGATTATTAAAAGTAAAAGAAAATCTGAAGAGCTTTGTCATACATAAGTAACTTTTATTAAATCGTTCTATTTTGGTCTCAGGAATATGTGTAGCTTTTTGAACAGACCTCTTAAAGATATTATATAAGATATTCACAGAATAAACGAGCAAGTAAGAAAGGAAAAAAGGATCCCAGAATAGCGTCGTTTTTTAAACAATCTTGTATGTTAATATTGTCAAGTTCAAGTTGGAGAAAAGGTAAGTGCATGCGTCTGATAGTCGGCCGCACCTATTAATTGTCGGCCTCTTGTTGTTAAAATCCACAAAACAATGTTATATTCAGCGCTCGGCGGGGCACATAGCAGGGATAGTAGCTGTTGGTTGCAGTCTGGTTACGTTCCTTATAGTAAAATAAGGGTTTTATAGAGGAGTTTGCAACTAAAAATATTATGTTTTAATATTCCGCCTTCTAAAAGCACCTTTGAACTATGCTAAGCCCAGTCAGGCTATTTATTTTTCGATTGCTACAGACACTGGGCCGCTAGATGGCGCCTGCAGACTATTTTACATGTCGCTGTCCCAAAGATACCGAAATGTACTAAGTAGCCAAGATCCTCGTGTCGGTCGTCACATGCCTACCTTGCACTGACGAGAACCAACAGCTCGAAACTGCAGTCTGCAATTGGGTGTGACGGACTGGCACGAGAGCCCCTTTAATTAGGATCAGTCTTTCGGCTGGTGTTTGTTGAATCGATGTATTAGCGTTTTAATGGTAATATGCAATTATTACACTTAACGCGCCAGGCTTGTAACTTGTAATTCAGCGCTCGGCGGGGCGCATAGCCCGGAAAGGAGCTGTTAGTTGCAGTCTGGTTACGTTCGTTATAGTAAAATAAGGATTTTATAGAGGAGTTTGCGACTAAAAATATTAAGGTTTAATATTCCGCCCTCTAAAAGCACCTTTCAACTATGCTAAGCCCAGTCAGGATATTTATTCTTCGATTGCAACAGACACTGGACCGCTATATGGCGCCTGCTGACTATTTTACATGTCGCTATCCCAAAGATACCGAAATGTACTAAATACTCAAGTGATCCTCGTGTCGGTAGTCACATACCTACCTTGCACTGACGAGGGCCAACAGCTCGAAACTGTAGTCTGCAAGTGGTGTGTGACGACTGGCACGAGAGCTCCTTTAAGTAGGATCAGTCTTTCGGCTGCTTTTTGTTGCAATCGAAGCATTAGCGTTTTGATGGTAATATGCAATTATTACACTTAACGCGCCAGGCTTGTAACTTGTAATTCAGTACTCGGCGGGGCACATAGCCCAGAAAGTAGCTGTTGGTTGCAGTCTGGTTATGTTCCCTGTAGTAAAATAAGGATTTTATAGAGGAGTTTGCGACTAAAAATATTATGTTTTAATATTCCGCCCTCTAAGAGCACATTTCAAAAAAATGATGTTTACGATGATTCGTTACAGAATTCAATATTATCAGACCATAAAATTTGAAGTTCGGGGCGATAATATAACAGAAAAACCAAGAGGTAATGACATAGATAAAACAATAAAAGAGGTATGTAATGGTGAATTAGAAGGAGAAATAAGAGAACTTAGCAAACCAGTAGAATACAGAGCAGAAAAGGAAAAATGAGGAAGAAGAAACAGGGGCAACCGAAAATGAAATAATTGATCTAGAGACTATAGTTCTCATATTTTACTTCCAACAAATGGGATATTAGGAAAAATGTCGAAAATGAGGCCATTTCTGTTCTCCAGAAGCTATAAAATGCATGAATGCCGTCCCAGGTTTGGCGAACTTACTATTTGAAAAAGGAACACGAAGAAAAAAGAGAAAATTATACAAATGAACGATATAATAAAGAGTTGAAACGAACACTGAAAAATAGTGAGAAAAAGAAGAAGTGCGTTAGTATAAAGAGTGGAGGACAATCCCTAAAGAACAAGGAGATTACTGAGACAATGATTGAGAGGAAGAAGATAAAGTGTGCCTTTTGTGAGGAGGATTTTACTAGTAACATAGATGGTGATCTTGCGAAAAATATCGGCTGCGATTATTGCACTAGCTGATATCGTTTCAAATACACAGAGTTCCTTAATTTTACATATTAAGTCGCCGCGTCAAAGGTGATTTGTGCAAATAACAACATGTAGGGTTATATATACTTTAATCATTTCTTATACCAAAGAAGAGTGCTTTAATTTATCTTGTACTTTTTATTTATAATATAGTTTCATTTTATAACTTGAGGATCATTTTCATCATCATCCATCCATCTAGCTCAAACGTCCTGAAAATCCTGCCGAAAACAACGTGTAGGGGCTGCCGCTTATATCTTATCTACACTTTAAAAAAAATTCTTTTAACAGATGACAAAGCCTCTTTTTAAAGCATTATCAATAATTTTTATTATTATCTTTAATCATCAAATTTTTTTAAATGATGGTACGTAACAATTGAAACTCCAATAAGCAATCTATTAAAGTGAAGTAAAGTCAGATAATACGCGGCGCCACACCCTATATCATGAAACTTCATGATATAAATAAATATATTTTTTTTAAATGTTGAGAATTACATAAAAAAGTTTTAAAATATTGAAATAGCTTTAGTTTATTAATAATATATAATTGGCATTTTTTACTTCTATGTCGTCGATGAAATGACGTCAAGTAGTTTTTTGTAAAGAATTTATAAAATCGATTAAAAAAAACATTAAAAATTAAGTTAATTTTTTGACTATCATCTACGCATTTGATCGGTTCCCAACAAACATATACTGTAGGTTATAGTCCTCGTTTCGTGAACGTATTATTCTCAGTCAGTCGGACAACTTTTTCCTATACGCAAAATTTCGAGCGTTTTTTCGTGGAAGTGCTCAAACATTGATTTGGTGAAAAAAAAATTATTACCTCAGCATAGTTTTTCATTTTAATCGCAAGTTTTTTTTTTTTTAAAAAAGAAAAACATTTGCCGGAAAAATGTATTGGGTCGTTTGACGCGACCGACACCCCCAACACGGAGAAGTTATAAAAAAAATTTATTACCTCACATCGGATTTTTTCAGGATAGCTTATTAAAAATATTTTAAATAAAGTGGCAATATTGTCCGACAAAAATTATATTAATATATATATATATATATATATATATATATATATATATATATATATATAAGTCAAGAAAAAAATTCGTGGGCAAGCCCGCAGAAATTATAGTGCAACCGTGTACACGTGTTTCGGACTTTTTGGTCCTCATCAGCACGGTGTAGCTAAGTTGAAAGGATAGGCACAACTTAGGAAAAAACGACACAAATGGAAACCACTGACAGGAAGCCAGTTGCACATTTGTGGCTGCAGTCGGAAGACCTTGAGGTTTCAAGGCAACAACCAACATTGCCACGGAGGCAAACTGTAAGCCGCCTGCGTGGAGTTCCATAGCCCAAGGTAAAATACAAAAGGAAAGATGTTATCGCGGGAACAGGACAATAAGTCAAGAAAAAAATTCGTGGGCAAGCCCGCAGAAATTATAGTGCAACCGTGTACACGTGTTTCGGACTTTTTGGTCCTCATCAGCACGGTGTAGCTAAGTTGAAAGGATAGGCACAACTTAGGAAAAAACGACACAAATGGAAACCACTGACAGGAAGCCAGTTGCACATTTGTGGCTGCAGTCGGAAGACCTTGAGGTTTCAAGGCAACAACCAACATTGCCACGGAGGCAAACTGTAAGCCGCCTGCGTGGAGTTCCATAGCCCAAGGTAAAATACAAAAGGAAAGATGTTATCGCGGGAACAGGACAATAAGTCAAGAAAAAAATTCGTGGGCAAGCCCGCAGAAATTATAGTGCAACCGTGTACACGTGTTTCGGACTTTTTGGTCCTCATCAGCACGGTGTAGCTAAGTTGAAAGGATAGGCACAACTTAGGAAAAAACGACACAAATGGAAACCACTGACAGGAAGCCAGTTGCACATTTTGTATATATATATATATATATGACATTGGCTACGAATTTTTCATGATTTGTAAGGTGTAATTCAATGCAGGTCGGGGTATTTGCCCGCTGAGTAGTTGTTTCCTGCAAATCATGTATAATAACAGTATACAGGTTAAGTCCACCAAGGGCTGAAGGTCGCCGCTCTCGGTACTTGCAAAATGGCAAGTCGCTATGCACCACGGAGACATCTATGATGTCTGGTGTATAGTAGCATTAGACCACATGAGAGGATTCAATTACCTCTTACCACTATACCATTTACATTAGTCTGTATAAGACTAGCAGGTTGGCCACTCTCATTTGTCTGCTCCATGACCTATGGCATACTGAGGAGAACTAATAAGTTCGAAACCGGTCTCTGTCTGGTCAGGGAGTTGACAAATGACATTGGCTACGAATTTTTCATGATTTGTAAGGTGTAATTCAATGCAGGTCGGGGTATTTGCCCGCTGAGTAGTTGTTTCCTGCAAATCATGTATAATAACAATATATATA
This sequence comes from Leptura quadrifasciata, assembly GCA_963675555.1. Taxonomy (NCBI): domain Eukaryota; kingdom Metazoa; phylum Arthropoda; class Insecta; order Coleoptera; family Cerambycidae; genus Leptura; species Leptura quadrifasciata. The sequence continues at coordinate 49,245,890 of OY776679.1, forward strand.
TATATATATATATATATATATATATATATAATTTTATCCAATCAACCTTGTGACATCAGAATGCAAAATTTCTTCTAACTCTGTGACATCCATCAATGTTGTGTCATCAAAAATCGGATGTCACAACGTTTTATGCATTAAATCGTCTTCTAGGGGGTGTGGAAGGTTGTAAAAAATATTTGAAGTAGATGCTAAAATACAGTTATTTCAAAATGGAATTGTTTAATTAGTTCCAGCGTATAATGCATAGACGGCACGCGTGAGAGCTGGAGCTGCATATTTCGCATAACGGCAGCCATAACCAAGGTTTGTAAAGTAAGATAGGTAGCATGGTAACTTGAACGGAATGGAGGGGTTACGATGAAGGCGGCCATCTTCCGCGTCATCGTGCCTGCCGAAACTTAATTGTACGTATGTATTTTTTTAGACGTTGCGCTTATTTGTTGAGTTATTTCGAAATATTTGTTGTTTTTGTGTTTATAATCGTGCAGTTATAGTTATTTAGTGTATAATCTAATTGACAATTACTGTTAAAGAGAAAAGGCTCATAGTATATAGAAGTTTGTAACTGTGTATTTACAGAAATAATTTTAAGGTAAACAAGTTTTTATTATTTTCCGTTCATAATAATAAATAACAATGTTACATACAATTATTAGATGACTGAAGGAAAGGTTTGTAGTGTAGCTGTTTGCAAGAACAACTCAAAAAAGGCAAAAGAGAGTGGTGAGATGTTGATGTTTTTTTCCTTCCCTAAAAAAATTACTTAATACACTAAATAAAATTTATTTTCATATGATACAAAGAAATATTAGAAAAAACCAATGAGTGATTTTTTCTTATTAATTGCTGTGTCTGATATGACATGATAAAATTTAATGGCCCTCTTGTTAAATTTTATTAATAAAGTATTGTATGCACATCTAATTCTAATAAAAAATTTGCATTAAAATTTTTTAATACTACATAATTGTAAATGTTGGCCTGGGGAAAAATTTCTACTCTTTTAACTTTTTTTTCATTATTACACTTTAGAAAAAAACTATGTATTTGTTTATTATTATTTACAAATTATTTATTAATGTAAATATTTCAAAAATTATATATTAAGTAAAGCCAGGAATAAAACGGTAGTCGCTACATGTAACGCGTATTCAGTGTGCGCATTGCGCGCGAAAGCGCAATCAAAATACATTCAGCAAATCAAAAAATGTTCGTTTTGAGATGTACAATAAGAATGTATAACTCAATTGCTGATATTTATAGATTAACTTTCCTCAAAATGCGTATAAACAAATTCTTCCGCAAAAATTTCAGGCTCTCATCACTTGTAAAATTTTTCAAGAGCATGGTGGGATATTTCACTATAAAAGATTTTAAAGCTTGAAGCTTTAGCTTTAAAATGAGACCTGGTAGAACTTTCTACGTTGAATAGGAGCCGAGTTATAAGTGAAATAGTGCGAAAAAATCGTAATTGTGCAATTTGTTAATAACAAATGTGTAATATCTCCGGTTCTAATCAGTCGATTTTAATTTTTCAAAAAGAGTTTTCTTTGTTTTTGTATCAGAAATCATAAAAAATTTGAAAACTCTCCCTTCCATTGTTAACTTTGAAGTTATAGCCTTATAAACAATTAAAATGTTAATAACAATTTTTCTTGCATGATTCCGTAAAATTGAGTTGCATATTTAGATTCAGCATGAAAAAATACGTCGAAAACACCTATTTACTCGTCGCGACTTCAAAGGGTCACGGGAAGGTTCATGGCCCCCGTACTATAGGGCGAAAATTAGTATCATGTATATTTCTTCATCTATCTTATAACTTATTAAATTCGCTAAGAATTATATAAAGCAATGAAATCAAGACTGAAGTCTCGGGCAAGAAATTGCACACAAGATTAAAGAACCTACTTCAGTCCCTTGATATAAAATGTACTTCTTTAACTGCATACATTAATTAGTTATAAATTTGATATATAGTAATGTCAATATTAAATCCCAAGGAAAACGTTATCGATGTTAATAATCATTAATCAAAAAAATCAATTTATTAACTTGTGCTTGTACATTAAAAAATACAAAATACGGAATTCAAATTCATAACTAATTATACTTCTATACTAATGGTTTGAATGCCAGAAATTCGGATGGGCAGGCAGAGTGACGCGTTCCCGCATTTTAAATAGTGATCTCTGAATGGTTGAAAGTTACCATGCTACCTATCTTACTTTACAAACCTTGAGCCATAACGTCAGCGGTTCATGTGACATCCAAATTTTTTGAGTGAATACTCTGTTTCATTTGCCGCACTTTGTGGCGTCTTAAAATTGGCAACAGTGTTACTTTAAGTAGATTGATGTGTCTTGTTCTCTATTTACAAGTAAGTTAGAAATAGTTATTTGTAAAACTAATATTTAGAGTAAAACATTACTGCAGGGAAAAGTTGATGTATGATATGGTTTGTATTTCCTTTTAATGGTATATGTGGCTGCAACAGTAATAATTATTTATTTCAAAATAGAAGATACGCTGTATAACAACAAATAAAAATATGTAAACAAAAGATTGTTTCTACAAGTCACCAACGGTTTTCACTGTTAGGAATTTGCGCAAAACGATTTTACAGCAACCAAAATCATTATGCGTAAACTACTGAAATGCCGAAATTTTAGCTTATCCTTTTTCTCGGCTGCTTATGAAAAAAAGAAAAAAATATTTGTACGAAGGTAAACAGAACAATAATTTATACATCTATAGATTTATTTTTCCTTTTTAAAATTTATTGCGTAAATTATAAACACTGAAAAACAAAAAGTAAAACGAACTAGAGGTCTATTATTCAGATTTATTAAGATATATTTCTACATAAAATTAATTGCCCGAAAAATCAAATTTTCAAAGCGGATTTCCTAAACTACTGCAGGTTTGGGAAATCTGAAAAATCCGAGAACTTTGAAAATTACAAATCCATTGTCATTCGGCAGTTTATGACAATTAAGACAAGCTGTTTGGTACTGAAGCACCCTGTATATACCCCATATATATGTTTAGTTTTTCTTATTTATTTTCCAAATTCAAGTAATTCTTGTAGTTAATTCATTTCATTTTTACCTGGCTGCCGACGTCAAAACACGGCAACCGTTTCACACATTTAACGTGGATTTTGACACCACGGACTTCGCTCCAGATTCACAATAAACACCCTGTAGAAAATACCTAAACCAGTTGGAAGTCTACCTACCTGAAGAAAATACATGTGCCCAAAGAAAATAAACTTAATGTGGTAAAAAGAAATCGCTACTAAAAGGTGCCGAGTACCTACTGGACAGCGATGTACAAAATTACTTGAGAATTTGCGTAAACTTTTAAATGACGCACAGCTGATTTTAAAACAAGGGTAGTGACCCAGAAAACACATTTGTTTCGTTCATACAAAGGATGGCAAGGGCTCTTGACATTCCACTACCTGCAGACACAGAAATAACCGATACTATGAAATCTTTCTGGGAATACTTCAATCATGTGGCTATAAAAATACAGGGTGTTGCATCATGAGAGGGACATAGCTTAATAGGAGGTAGAGAACATCAGTGGTAACCGGAACCTCTCATAGAAATGTCTCATTGGGCCTTCATTACGAGGTTGCTGGGTGTTAAATAATTTTTGGCCAAACCTGTTTTTTGTCATAACTTTGACAGGGAATGAAATAACGGATTCATATTTGGTACGGCTAATGTACTAACGAGCCCCAAGAGGTACATGTATAAAAAAATATATCCAGGTCCGGACTCACTATAATTTATGTTTCTTCTTTGCATCAATAAAACATCACCCTGTATATATTTTTTTGAAATTTCGATACGATATTCGAAAAGAGCAAGAAAAAACAAACAAAATGGCCTATTTCATTTTTTTGTTACACCTTCGTGGTTATTTAAATACGTTGTTAAATGTGCAAGAAAATGGATTACAGAACCCTATTAAATGAGAGGCACGTGAAATAAATAGTTTTATAACTAAAATTTGCAAAAATTCTATTGAGCCTAGGTGGTCTGGGTGAATCCTAATTCCGGCACGTTTTAAAGGTCCATTTTGGTAAAAAACTGTGGTCCTAATAAGTAATCGGGTATGAAATAACAAAATTTTTAATCAATCACAGTAGGCTTGTTCAAAGAATAAAAGTGACAGATAATTTAAACCATTTAGGCCTAAGCAACCAGTTACTTTGATCAAGAAAATCATCAACATTTTATACTTAATAAAAATTGGAAAAGAGAACAAACTAAAATCTAAATAAATAAAATATTTTCCATTCAATTAACAATAAATAACAAAACAATAACTAAATGTGTTTAAAAATAAAACGTAATTGACACTAAAGTAAATTTTCAAAATGTCCTCCCCCACATTCTGTGCATTTTCTTGCGCGTTTAGAAAGGTCACCAATTGCTCGACGTATCATTTCTGGATTATTCCGTATTTCGTCGCAGGTTGTAACGATGCGCTGGATTAAATGTTGTCTACTTTCAATTTCAATGCTATAAACCTCGCTTTTTAAGTGGCCCCATAAAAAGTAATCACAAGGGTTACAATCAGGAGATCTTGGTGGCCATTCATGTGGACTCCCGCGTCCAATCCATCTATTAGGATACACATTGTTTAAGTGTTCTCTTACTTGAAGGTTAAAATGTGGTGGGGCCCCATCATGCTGAAACAACATGCCTCTTATACCGATATTTTCTAACATATTCGGTAAAATGTTTTGAAGAAAATCAAAGTAAATTTCACCATTCAATCTTTCTTCAAAAAAATGTGGCCCTATCAAATGTCTATTCACAAGTCCGACCCAAACATTTACAGAAAACCTGTGTTGCGAACGGCGTTGGCGTACCGCATGTGGGTTTTCCTGTGCCCATTTATGATTATTTCGTGAATTGTTTACTCCATCCCTTGTAAATTGTGCCTCATCCGTAAATAAGGTTCTGTAAATGACTGGGCGATGGTTAGACAACCAATGACAAAATGCCAGGCGGGGGATATCGTCGCCTTGTTGAAGACGCTGTACCTGCTGGATATGATATGGATGGTAACGTTCTCTTTTTAGGGTTCTCCATACTCGCCAATGAGGAATACCAGTTGCCAAACTGATTCGTCTAGTGCTCATATTTGGGTTTTCTTGAACTATGTTTATAATATTGTTTTGTTCCTGCACACCTTGTTGTAAAACACGCTCCACAACTGCAGAATTAGGAAACTTTCCGTGTTGTCTTGCATACTGGAACACCGTACTAAAGGTTTTATGATTAGGGCATCGACGACCAGGAAAACGCAGCCGATATTCTCTTTCCGCTGACCTACCATTTCCATTACAGAAACCATAGATGAATATTATGTCAGCATATTCCACGTTTGTAAATTTTACTGGCATAGTTAAAATATTTTCACAAGTTTTCACTAACTAAATGCGGATTATTGACACATTAAATTACTAACAAACAATTATTCAACTGTTTAGGAGATTTCTTTTTATTATCTGTCACTTTGAACAAGCCTACTGTGATTGATTAAAAATTTTGTTATTTCATACCCTATTACTTATTAGGACCACAGTTTTTTGCCAAAATGGACCTTTAAAACGTGCCGGAATTAGGATTCACCCAGACCACCTAGGCTCAATAGAATTTTTGCAAATTTTAGTTATAAAACTATTTATTTCACGTGCCTCTCATTTAATAGGGTTCTGTAATCCATTTTCTTGCACATTTAACAACGTATTTAAATAACCACGAAAGTGTAACAAAAAAATGAAATAGGCCATTTTGTTTGTTTTTTCTTGCTCTTTTCCAATATCGTATCGAAATTTCAAAAAAATATATACAGGGTGATATTTTATTGATGCAAAGAAGAAACATAAATTATAGTGAGTCCGGACCTGGATATATTTTTTTTTATACATGTACCTCTTGGGGCTCGTTAGTACATTAGCCGTACCAAATATGAATCCGTTATTTCATTCCCTGTCAAAGTTATGACAAAAAACAGGTTTGGCCAAAAATTATTTAACACTCAGCAACCTCGTAATGAAGGCCCAATGAGACATTTCTATGGGAGGTTCCGGTTACTGTTAAAGAACGCTATAACCCCGATATACTTTTCGACGTTGTAACAAAATCCGACTTAGGAAATACTTCGTAAGAAAAGCGTGCTTCACGTAAAAACGCCGTGGAGGAGGTTTTTAATTCTTGGAAACATAATTTTGCTCTTCGGAGCATTTTTTATGCCAAATTTTCGCTAACTCTTCAAGGAGCGTTAATTTAGAAAGTGTAGTAAATGTCGCTGCACAGGGACGTAATGTCGCCCCGACCACCCAATTTTAGAAAGTATACTAAAATTGGAAAAATTTCCAAGATTAAAAACCCTTTTACGAATCCACGTTGTCCAGCACTGCAACTCTTACGAGGTATTGAATATGAGGACAAGTTAGTCCAACGACTATTCAAAGTATATCGGAAGTTATAGCGAAAATAGCCCTTAGCGACATGGGACCCCCATCATTTCCTAGCAGTCGGATTTGACGGGGAAATGACGTGTTTTGACGGGGCTTGCCCTAGACCGGTTCCTCAGTGATTCGGAGTCAAAAAAGTATCTATACCATGTACTCACACGTGCATGGGATCTGCCTTGCCTGAACGTAAAAAGTTGTTATTGCATAATACAAACGAAGTAGAGACGCTTCAAGCAATTTTAAGCTCCGAGGAGCGACCAAAATTTATGTGAATTAATAAATACGTTTATAAGACAGGCAAGCAAAAGCCCACCAAAATTTCAGTTACATGAAACTTTTCTTGAATCTTTTTGTGCATCGTTAGCTTATCAAACTGCATATTGGATGGTAGTTGGTACCGTATGAATCGTCCCGTTCCTCACCATGTGTTGTACACGGGTCAGACCATTGTTTGTTAACATTTTCTCTTGAAAAAAGTTGTTGTAAAAACATAAATTTTTTAAAAGATTTAATATATACATTTTGAACTTTATATTGTCTTTTAGTTGTGTTTTCTAACAAAATTCCTTTTCAGGTTTAATTTTAAGAGAGTGTAATACAGACAGTGTTAGATTTATAGTGTTACGACGTCGTCCAATTGATACCATCAGAGCAGCAGTTAAGCATAAACGACAGTAAGTATGATTTATCCATTATTCTCCGTCTGAAACAGTCACGTTGAACCCTAAAAATTTTGTGAACGTAATATTTATTATCTAGAGTTAAGAAAAGGTTGAGGAAAAAGAAAATTAATTTTTTCTTTTTCCTATTTTTTTTAATTTTTCTAAGTTTTTCGAGCAGAAAATACGTCCTTCAGACATCCTTCAAAGCATGGATCGTTCACATTAGCACTGATGTTCTCTACCTCCTATTAAGCTATGTCCCTCTCATGATGAAACACCCTGTATATCTGCCAACAGTCCCATTGATGAATGTTTGCAACGGCACTAGTTTGTTTTCACATCATACACATCAACAACAAATAATCACCCTACAGGATGTTTAATTCCAAACAGACGAATACTGTGATATAGGGACGAGAGGCGCAGAGAAAATATCGACGAAAATTTGCACCTAAGTACACTCACATAAAGGCAGAGGCTACCACGAATAAAATTCTACGAGGTATATCATAAAGTCAGTGAAGTATCACACCGATGTATATTGAGATGGACAATTGTACAAGTACATTTTACAATTTATGGAAACTGGGATAGAAATTGAATTTGGTCAACGAAGCGAGATGTACGGGGGAATCAAGATTGCAGTAGAGGACGACATCGATCCTGGATGGGTGTATACATCATGGAGATAGTCAACGTGGGATACTGGGTGTCTTTCATTCCGGGGGAGAATTATGTTGATCCGAAGAGGAATCCATGGACGTAGACGTGCTAGACAGCAAGGGGGACCGGTGGAGGGGCGAGGGGCGAGGGGAAATGGGGGTGGATTATTTTTTTATCTCAATTGAATTTTTATCTCAATTTAATTTTTATTGCAATTTAATTTTAATTTTTTTTTCTATTATTTTACTTTCATAATTGAGTAAGCCTAGGATAAATTCATTCAAATTAACTTCAGTTAGGGCAAAGTTGTTTCTTTTATTCAATCATTTTATTAAATTTTTAGCTTTATTGATAGGATAAATTTAATTTAATGATAAGTTTATAGAACACATCAACAATTGGGACAGTTATAACATATGCTTTTCTTTTAATTTTTTTTCGCAGAATTATGTATGTCGCTAATAGTCCTTTTCATCCACTCTTTGAAAATGTGAGTACAGTTCGATACATTTTCAGCAAACCATGCCATTTCAAGATTAGGTGCCATTACCAGGATTCCTCCTAATACTAGTATAGGCCATATAATTGAAAATATTAACTGAATAAGCTTTGTCATCACTACCATTTAATTTAATTGAAATTTCATACAGTTAAAGTTAGGGAGAAACTGTAAATCTTTGGTACCACAGATCCGTGAGGTTGCGTACGTGTTTTGCAAATAATGACTACGTAATTATTATACAAAAAACGTGAGTGAGAGTGAAGCACCCTGTATATACCCCATATATATGTTTAGTTTTTCTTATTTATTTTCCAATTATTGCAGTTAATTCATTTCATTTTTACATTTAATTACTCATTTAATATTGGATACAATAAAGTTACCAGAATGCATTTTAAAATTATATTATTTTAAAGCAAAGTTAAACGCTAGTTTTAACTAAAAAGTTACAGAAAATCGAGTCTAGTCACAGCATTTGTTTATAATAGACACGATGAGCGTCAAGTACTTCTGTTACTTCTCACAGGGTGAAATCACCTGTCGTTTTCTATCTTAAGTCATGCAAAGGATGGACTCTGCAAACTACGACGCATGTAGACATTGAAATTTATAATGTAAACATTTTCCAATCGTGAGACCACAAATCCAAAACTTTCATGTAATTGTGACGTCATTTTTACCATATAAAAGGAAGACGGCGTGGTATTTAAAATAGGAGAAGATAGATGACATCGGAAGACAGACATTTTAAGCTACATCGCGATATTTTCGCCTAACTTTTATATCTGCCTTTGAAATCCATTCTAAGCTACGTCGCGAGTTTCGCCGAGCTTAATAAATTATTTTGTGGATATTTTCACTAAATAAGCCGTCTAAACTACTAGCCAAACAATGTTATAACTTACATATTATTTTAACGAATTCTTCTCAACCACCGCCGACATGCGCGACGAGGACGTTCAACATGTAGAACCTGGGGGAAGGCATTCACGGGTGATATAACGCTATAGAGAGCGCACAGGAATTCAGCAGGCATAAATTTTTAAAGGTGATCGCTTGCTTATTTCAAAACTATTTTATTATTTGCAATTGTCAATTGCATTCATATTTTGGTTTCGACGGGATGTAATAGGGGAAATTAACGTATTTGTGGTACTAAAAGAATATTAGATTTTGTTTTATGAAGTTTTGATTTTTAACAAGGAACAGGATAAGGTTATATTACAATTTACATAGTTATGAATTCATTCACGAGTTTTTCATAAAATTTCACTTTCTGAATATTTTATTAGGGACATTTGCGTTTGCCAAATAACAAGTTTATATTCAAGAACTATATATTTAGAGCTATGCAATAACAAGGTACTTTATCACAGATTAGTCAAACTTCATGTCTATTAATATTCTGTAGTTTTTATAAAACAAATACACACTAAATCCAAATTTTATTTTCTATTCCTTTTAATAATAGGGTGGGGTGACAATAGGGGTGGTGGAAGGGGTATCTAACTCCAAAAAATTTTTTTGAGACGTTTCGTTCTTGCATACACACTAAATTATTATTTTTTTTTTTTTTACAAAAAACCAGTCACCCTACTCTGTGGCTCCGACCCTCACAGAGGGGAGCTGGTAATACCAATAGCCACTCCCCACACCCGTGGGGTGAGTGACTACCGGGTCCGCGAATCGTGTGCCCTGAGTAGACGCAATGAACCGAGGATGATAGCCTTCTGCATTCTGCCGGCTAAGATCTCTGCCGAATCTCGGCATGCCGGTATGATCTTTAGTTCTGAAAGCAGCGTCTGTCTCATTCCACCGAGGGCTCCTATAATCAGTACCACTATTTTAACAGAATGGCCTGGATAAAACCTGCGGAGTTCGAAGAGCAAATCTCGATATTTTGTCCGTTTTTCCTCCTCTTTCAAGACAATGTTGCTCTCAGTGGGAGCTGAGAATTCCACGACATACATTGTCTTGAGTTGGTGGTCGAGGAGTACTACGTCAGGCTTGTTGGCTTGTATTTGCCTGACGGTGGGAAACGAGTAGTTCCAATAAATTAGGCACTTCTCATTCCCCACAACGGACTCAATATCCCCCGGAGCGTAAGGCAGCACTGGTGTTTCGTCTATCCCATACGAGTGCCTCAGATGATAGTAAAGCACTCGTAATGCTGCGTTGTGTCTATGAATATAGGCCGAGACTGCGTATGTCGGGCAAGCCGACAGTAAGTTCATTACAGTCTCCGGCGCCCTGCGGCAGGCCCTGCAGCTTACATCAGAGACCTCCATACCCATGACACGACGTCGATAGACGAGAGTGTTAAATACACCATCCTGGCAAGCCATTATGAATCCCACGGTCTCAGACTTCAGCCCAGCTGACCTTAAGAAGGCGAAGGTCAGCCTTTCGGATAAGCCGAGGTCTTCTATATTTTTATAGAAGACCCCGTGCAATGGCTTATCCTTATGGAGCTGCAGAAGGATGTTGTGTTCTGCAGCTCTAATGTGGGCTTTTAGTCGAACGGGTTCCAACTCGGTGACAGAGTCGGGGTTTACCCGCTCGACGTCGAAGATGAGACCAAGATCATCGGCTGCTCTCCGTGCTTCCTTAAAGAGAAAAGCTCCTACCTCTGCATTTTCATGGTCTCGGACCATGCAGAGGAGGGGATCCGAACTCCTGATGACCTTACATGCTCCATCCAGAACCATCCTGCTATGGAGACTCTCCAAGCTCAAGAGTCCACGGCCTCCCCGATGTCGTAGGAGATGTAACCGTGGAACGGACGATTTAGGATACAAGCTCCTATTGAGATTGCATCTTCTTGCGGGTTACTACATCGAGTTGACGCAGCTCTTCTCTAGTCCACTTCACTACTCCGAAAGAGTAGAGAAGGATCGGAACGGCAAGCATATTTGTAACAGACACCTTGTTCTTCCCCGACAGTTCTGAAGACCAGATCTGTCGGAGTAGGTGCTGATACTTGCCGCGGAGTGCGTTTTTCACTACACTCACTTCTTGGGTGGAGCGTTGCTCGACACCCAAGTAAGTGTACGGCTCTCCGGCATCTAGATGGTGTAAGATGCTTCCGTCCACGAGCTGCGCGTCCTCTCCATAGTCACCGCATCGTCCTCTCTTGAGATGGATCAGTGCGCATTTGTCCAACCCGAACTGCATACCGACAGCCTGCGCGTACTCCTGTACCACCCTAAGGGACTGTTGGAGATCCCTCTCTCCAGAGGCATAAAGTTTAAGGTCATCCATATAAAATAGATGGGTGACTTTATGCCTCCTGTCGCCGGAGGTACCGCAGTTGTAGCCACGGGTTTTCCGGAGCGAGACGGATAATGGCAGTAGTGAGATGCAAAACAGAAGGGGGCTGAGGGAATCTCCCTGAAATACTCCTCTTCTGAAGGTCACCGACTCTGTTTGGACTCTATCGTTACCCGTTGTTATGGTAAAACGAGTCCACCAGAGCGGCATCAGTTCTTCAATACATCTCACTACAGGACCGGGTACCACAAGACATCGGAGCAAGTGAACAATGAGCTCATGCGATGTCTTGTCAAATGCCTTGCGGTAGTCGATCCAGGCCATAGAGAGGTTCCGCTTATACTGCATGGATTCCTGCGTGCCATATCTGTCGATCAACAGGTTCTCCTTGCAGCCAGCGACACCTCTCTTCGACCCTCTTGCTCATATATCCGTTCGTAAACCAATTCAACTGCGTGGAGCACCCGCATGTACAAAATGCGTGTAAACACCTTGTAACATGCGTTTAGACAGGTTATCGGTCTGTAGTTCTTTGGGTTGGACAAATCTCTTGGGGATCAGCACTGTCCGCCCCTCAACAACCCAAGAAGGGATTTGCTGCTCCCCATTTAACCAGGAATTAAAAATTCTGGCCAAATGGTGGTGGGTGCTCGATAATTTTTTCCACCAAAAGTTATTTATCCCATCGGGACCTGGAGCAGCAAAGTTCTTAGAGCCCTCAAGAGCCCTACGAACCTCCTCTGGGGTTATTGGTTCGCACACTTCCTGTGGTTGCTGAAGCCTTTGATAAAAGGCTTCAAAGTGTGCAAGGGCAGGAGAATCTCGGTTGAGTGGAAGCCTCTCCTCGTACAGCGTTTTCCAGAAGTTCTCCACCTGATCTGCAGTCGGCGGATTGTCTACAACACGCGGAGGCGGTTGCAAAAGGCGCGAGGGCTTCTCGCGGAACAGTTTATTTTCCGCAAGCCCTCTCGCCCGCCTCACTAGTGACTTTTTACAAGTTACTAGCATCCGTATCCTGTCGAGACAGTGCTGTTTGGTGGTTCGCAGCACTGCCTCATTGAGTGTGTGATGGACGCGTCTTAGGTTGGCGGCTAATCGACGCACTTTAGGCGTGAACGGCCTGTTGGCCGCCATACAGTCCATCACACATTGGATATGGGATGCGTGTTGCCTCGCCGACCGAATCTTGGCTTCCATCTTTTGTATGCGCCGCTGCGCTCTCTCCTGTGGGGAAGAGGTATTTCGCCTCTCCACCTGAGACGAGCGTTGAGCAGCGGCATACACGGCACAATTTATGTGCCAGATGTCAGCCTCTTCTGGTAGCGCTGTACGAAGTTCAGCATCCATTCTGGCCAGGTCTTGTGGCCTGGGGGTTTTCAGATGGTGTAACCCCCTTCTGGTACTGAGGCCCTCTGGTATTGGCGGAACGAGGAGAGCTACGTCCTCAACCGGTGATTGTGGCGGCTCTTCGGCCACCTCATTCACCGGTCCAGGAGCAGCCCTCACGTAGCCCCTACTACGAAGGTGGGATACATAGCCACGCAGATTTTGTGGCGTGAAGGCGCTATGCTCTGGTAGCCTCTCACACCACAGAGCATGCATCCGCGCCATGTATCCCCTCCGCGCGGGCTCACTGCTTTCATAGCAATGCAGAAGTTCATCCCTCAGTTCATCTGTCCACTCAAAGCGTCCTTGGACATTGCCAATTTCGTCAAGGGGCGGTCCGTCCGGTTGGGCCCCATCACCTTGCCCTTGACCCCTATCCGCACGGGGTCGATCGTGGGGGCCCTGTCTTCGGCCTGCCCGAACCAAAGTTTAGGGCCTGTGGGTGGTTAGCCCAGCAGGCCCACGACCGACACCAGAGGGGAAGGCTCTTTCCCCTCCCGGGTGCACTAGGGCTGCAGGTTCGGTTTTGCACCCCAGCTGGAGTAAGTGGTGGCGCTACTCATCAAATGCTTGATAGATGGAAGTCAGCTCCTAATGCTTATTTTTATTATTTTACTAGCATCCGTATCCTGTCGAGACAGTGCTGTTTGGTGGTTCGCAGCACTGCCTCATTGAGTGTGTGACGGACGCGTCTTAGGTTGGCGGCTAATCGACGCACTTTAGGCGTGAACGGCCTGTTGGCCGCCATACAGTCCATCACACATTGGATATGGGATGCGTGTTGCCTCGCCGACCGAATCTTGGCTTCCATCTTTTGTATGCGCCGCTGCGCTCTCTCCTGTGGGGAAGAGGTATTTCGCCTCTCCACCTGAGACGAGCGTTGAGCAGCGGCATACACGGCACAATTTATGTGCCAGATGTCAGCCTCTTCTGGTAGCGCTGTACGAAGTTCAGCATCCATTCTGGCTAGGTCTTGTGGCCTGGGGGTTTTCAGATGGTGTAACCCCCTTCTGGTACTGAGGCCCTCTGGTATTGGCGGAACGAGGAGAGCTACGTCCTCAACCGGTGATTGTGGCGGCTCTTCGGCCACCTCATTCACCGGTCCAGGAGCAGCCCTCACGTAGCCCCTACTACGAAGGTGGGATACATAGCCACGCAGATTTTGTGGCGTGAAGGCGCTATGCTCTGGTAGCCTCTCACACCACAGAGCATGCATCCGCGCCATGTATCCCCTCCGCGTGGGCTCACTGCTTTCATAGCAATGCAGAAGTTCATCCCTCAGTTCATCTGTCCACTCAAAGCGTCCTTGGACATTGCCAATTTCGTCAATGGGCGGTCCGTCCGGTTGGGCCCCATCACCTTGCCCTTGACCCCTATCCGCACGGGGTCGATCGTGGGGGCCCTGTCTTCGGCCTGCCCGAACCAAAGTTTAGGGCCTGTGGGTGGTTAGCCCAGCAGGCCCACGACCGACACCAGAGGGGAAGGCTCTTTCCCCTCCCGGGTGCACTAGGGCTGCAGGTTCGGTTTTGCACCCCAGCTGGAGTAAGTGGTGGCGCTACTCATCAAATGCTTGATAGATGGAAGTCAGCCCCTAATGCTTATTTTTATTATTTTTTTTTACAAAAAACCAGTCGTTCTACTCTGTGGCTCCAACCCTCACAGAGGGGAGCTGGTAATACCAATAGCCACTCCCCACGCCCGTGGGGTGAGTGACTACCGGGTCCGCGAATCGTGTGCCCTGAGTAGACGCAATGAACCGAGGATGACAGCCTTCTGCATTCTGCCGGCTAAGATCTCTGCCGAATTTCGGCATGCCGGCATCATGTCTTCCATCTTTAGTTCTGAAAGCAGCGTCTGTCTCATTCCACCGAGGGTTCCTATAATCAGTACCACTATTTTAACAGAATGGCCTGGATAAAGCCTGCGGAGTTCGAAGAGCAAATTTGGATATTTTGTCCGTTTTTCCTCCTCTTTCAAGACAATGTTGCTTTCAGTGGGAGCTGAGAATTCCACGACATACATTGTCTTGAGTTAGTGGTCGAGGAGTACTATGTCAGGCTTGTTGGCTTGTATTTGCCTGACGGTGGGAAGCGAGTAGTTCCAATAAATTAGGCACTTCTCATTCCCCACAACGGACTCAATATCCCCCGGAACGTAAGGCAGCACTGGTGTTTCGTCTATCCCATACGAGTGCCTTAGATGATAGTAAAGCACTCGTAATGCTGCGTTGTGTCTATGAATATAGGCCAAGATTGCGTATGTCGGGCAAGCCGACAGTAAGTGCATTACAGTCTCCGGCGCCCTGCGGCAGGCCCTGCAGCTGACATCAGGGACCTCCATACCCATGACACGACGTCGATAGACGAGAGTGTTAAATACACCATCCTGGCAAGCCATTATAAATCCCTCGGTCTCAGACTTCAGCCCAGCTGACCTTAAGAAGGCGAAGGTCAGCCTTTCGGATAAGCCGAGGTCTTCTATATCGAGTTGACGCGGCTCTTCTCTAGTCCACTTCACTACTCCGAAAGAATAGAGAAGGATCGGAACGGCAAGCATATTTGTAGCAGACACCTTGTTCTTCCCCGGCAGTTCTGAAGACCAGATCTGTCGGAGTAGGTGCTGATACTTGTCGCGGAGAGAGTTTTTCACTACACTCACTTCTTGGATGGAGCGTTGCTCGACACCCAAGTAAGTGTACGACTCTCCGGCATCTAGATGTTGTAAGATGCTTCCGTCCACGAGCTGCGCGTCCTCTCCATAGCCACCGCATCGTCCTCTCTTGAGATGGATCAGTGCGCAATTGTCTAACCCGAACTGCATACCGACAGCCTGCGTGTACTCCTGTACCACCCTAAGGGACTGTTGGAAATCCCTCTCTCCAGAGATATAAAGTTTAAGGTCATCCATATAAAATAGATGGGTGACCTTATGCCTCCTGTCGCCGGGGGTACCGCAGTTGTAGCCACGGTTTTTCCGGAGCGAGACGGATAATGGCAGTAGTGAGATGCAAAACAGAAGGGGGCTGAGGGAATCTCCCCGAAATACTCCTCTTTTGAAGGTCACCGACTCTGCTTGGACTCTATCGTTACCCGTTGTTATGGTAAAGCGAGTCCTCCAGAGCGGCATCAGTTCTTCAATACATCTCACTACGGGACCGGGTACCACAAGACATCGGAGCAAGTGAACAATGAGCTCATGTGATGTCATGTCAAATGCCTTGCGGTAGTCGATCCAGGCCATAGAGAGGTTCCGCTTATACTGCATGGAGTCCTGCGTGATACATCTGTCGATCAGCAGGTTCTCCTTGCAGCCAGCGACACCTCTCTTCGACCCTCGTTGCTCATATATCCGTTCGTAAACCGGTTGAACTGCGTGGAGCACCCGCATGTACAAAATGCGTGTAAACACCTTGTAACATGCGTTTAGACAGGTTATCGGTCTGTAATTCTTTGGGTTGGACAAATCTCCGTTTTTGGGGATCAGCACTGACCGCCCCTCAATAACCCAAGAAGGGATTTGCTGCTCCCCATTCAACCAGGAATTAAAAATTCTGGCCAAATGGTGGTGGGTGCTCGATAACTTTTTCCACCAAAAGTTATTTATCCCATCGGGATCTGGAGCAGCAACGTTCTTAGAGCCCTCAAGAGCCCTACGAACCTCTTCTGGGGTTATTGGTTCGCTCACTTCCTGTGGTTGCTGAAGCCTTTGACGAAAGGCTTCAAAGTGTGCAAGGGCAGGAGAATCTCGGTTGAGTGGAAGCCTCTCCTCGTGCAGCGTTTTCCAGAAGTTCTCCACCTGATCTGCAGTCGGCGGATTGTCTACAACACGCGGAGGCGGTTGAAAAAGGCGCGAGGGCTTCTCGCGGAACAGTTTATTTTCCGCAAGCCGTTTCGCCCGCCTCACTAGTGACTTTTTGCAAGTCACTAGCATCCGTATCCTGTCGAGACAGTGCTGTTTGGTGGTTCGCAGCACTGCCTCATTGAGTGAGTGATGGACGCGTCTTAGGTTGGCAGCTAATCGGCGCACTTTAGGCGTGAACGGCCTGTTTGCCGCCATATAGTTCATCACACATTGGATGCGGGATGCGTGTTGCCTCGCCGACCGGATCATGTCTTTCATCTTTTGTATGCGCCGCTGCGCTCTCTCCTGTGGGGAAGAGGTATTTCGCCTCTCCACCTAAGACGAGCGTTGACCTCGTTTATTATTTTTTTTTTCACAACTATATGTTGGATTTATCCTAGTTCATGGCACACCGGGGTCTAGACGACCAACGATGTGCTCACGGGCCAACACCCTACGAACAGTCCTACAGGTAGCTAAAATTGTAGCTTTTTGCGCAAGTCCTATCACCCTCTGATGGTCAGATATATCCAATTGTTTTAGTGCTCTAGGTAGCTCTTTGTCGACCAGCCCATTAGCTGTTATTATTATAGGGACAATGGAAACTTTCTCAAGTAAGTAAATAGCTTTAAGTTCGTTTGCTAGATCTTGGTACTTACTAATCTTTTCGTGTCTGGCCTTTCTCACATTTTCATCAAGGGGAATGTAGCGTCTATGATGTATGCACGTTTTTCCTTTTTTTCTAAAATTAATATATCGGGTTTATTGTGTCTGAATTCTTTATCCGTTACAATCCCTGAATCCCAGTATATTTTTACTTCTTCGTTTTCTAAGAAGGCTTCCGGCACATAGCGATAGTATGGCATAATTTCGTCGATAAAGTTTTTATTCTTGCAGATTTCTTGGTGAACTATTCCGGCTACTGTGCTGTGTCGATCAAGATAGTCTTTTGGCGCAAGGTAAGTACATGCGGTGACAAGATGTTGTATTGTCTCTGAAGTTGATCCACACAGTCTACATTTATCATTTATATTTTGCTTTAAAATATGTCTTCGGTGACTTTTTGTAGATATGACTTGGTCCTGTATGGCATTAATAAAACCTTCCGTCTCCGGCATTAGGAAGCCCTGTCTGAGATAAGTTGTTGACAGCTCAAGGTCAATATCATTATTGTATAGCGCTGCAGCGTATCTTCCATGCATCGCCTTTCCCTTCCAATCTTCCTCTAATGCTCTGATGGTCTTTTGTGTTTCGGGCGGTATTCGGGCAGCTAGATTCAATGGAGAATAGTTTACCAATGAAATGGCACTCTGAATCTCTTCAAGGCTGTTCGTGAAGTGCATATATAACTTTTTAACTTTATTGGCGTGAAGGATTTCTAGATTTAGGAGTCCACTTCCTCCCCTTCTTCTAGGCAAGTAGAGTCGACTGGTCGACGATGTTGGGTGATGCTTTCTATATTTGGTCATCGTTGTTCGCATCTGTCTGTCAATCCGTTCTAAATCAGTCTGGGTCCATTTTAATACACCAAATGTGTGTGCTAAAACAGGAACGGCCCAGGTATCAATAGATGCAACGAGATTTCCTGCATATAGATGCGACTTCAGCAGCGTCCGTACCCGCTTCATAAAGTTATCTTCTGCCAGTTTCTTCGATGTAGCTTGTTCAATGATAAGACACTGTCTAGCGCCTAGATATTTGTAATGCTCTGTTACAGGAAGGGCATTAAATTCCGTTTTATCCGTCAACTGAATGTCCTCTGACTCTTGGATGACTCCTCTTTTTGCATGTATGAATGTACATTTTTCCACTCCAAATTCCATTCTTATGTCTTTACTGAATGCATTGACAAGCTCAAGTTGGTTCTGCAGTTGAAGTTCGTTTGCAGCATACAGCTTTAGATCATCCATATAGAATAGATGAGTACGCTTTGTTTCAGGGTTTTTATTAATGACATACCCTCGACCTTCTCTTTTAAGCATAAAGCTCAGCGGATTAACTGCTAAGCAGAATAGCAGCGGGCCTAGGCTGTCTCCCTGGAATATTCCTCTGGAAATTGAAATGGTGTTGGTTCACATTCACGTGGAGAGATGTTCTCCATGTTTTCATTGTTACATTCAAAAAGTTTAGTATCACTGGATCGATCTTATAAATGGCCAATACTTTCTGGATCCAGGAATGCGGTATGGAGTCAAAAGCCTTACGGTAATCTATCCAAGCCATTGAAATATTTCTTTTGCGTTTTACAGCCTGCTTTGTAACAACTGTGTCTATTATTAACCACTCATTGCTTCCTTTGCTTCCTTTCCTGCATCCGTTCTGTTCCTTTGCTAGTATACTCTTATTTTCTAGATGTTCTGTTATCTTATTCTCTAATATACTAGTTATAACTTTATAAATAACTGGCAGGCAAATGATTGGCCGGTAGTTTTTGGGTTGCTGGACTTGATTGTTTTTTGGAAGCATGATTGTTATTCCCTCGGTAAGAAATTCAGGCAGTCTGTTAGGATCCCGGATAACTTCATTAATTTGTGATGCTAGGATTTTATGGGTGCAGTCAAAATGTTTCCACCAATACGCTTGGATCTTATCGATGCCGGGAGCTTTCCAAAGATTTTTCCAAAACTACTCCATTTCGTTTTTTGATGGTGGGTTTCCGTTAATTTCAGGGTTTAAGGTACACAGTTTCCTGTAAAACTTTTGAGAGTGTTGCCTGAAGAGCTTATTTTGTGTCTATCTTTTGACTCTTTCATTATATCGTCGTATCCTACATCCTAACGCTGCGACTTTTTGCTTTAGGGAATCCAGGTGTTTTCTAATCTATCTTCTGTTATTGTTATTCCCTCGGTAAGAAATTCAGGCAGACTGTTAGGATCACGGATAACTTCATTAATTTGTGATGCTAGGATTTTATGGGTGCAGTCAAAATGTTTCCACCAATACGCTTGGATCTTATCGATGCCGGAAGCTTTCCAATTTTTAAGTTTAGATATGGCTTGTTTCACATCAGTTTCCAGTACTAATACCGGTTCCATAACAGGAAAATTGGCTACTCTACCTTCTTTGGATTCAATCCAGTAAGATTCTTCACGATGCTGTTGTGGTGTGGACCAAAGATTTTTCCAAAACTCCTCCTATCTTCTATTATTATTATTATTATTATTTTTTTGCGAGAGCGATGTTGGTCAGTTTTGCCGTGTCTCCGACATTCTCACGGAAGAAGCGCCAGCGAATTGACTATGACCACTCCCTGCAACCTGCAGAGTTAGCGACCGTAGGTTCCTAAATCGTGTGCCCTAAGTAAACGAAGAGAACCCAGGATAACAGCTTTTTGCATCTGGCCTGCCAGCCATTCGGCCGAATACTTAGCCCGTTTTTCCTCCTCTTTAAAGACGATGTTTGTTTCAGCCGGACCTGAAAACTCGATGATATATATCGCCTTCTGCTGATGATCGAGGAGTACTGTCAGGCTTGTTGGCTTGAATTAACCTGACGGTCGGGAACGAGTAGTTCCAGTATATCCTGCACCTCTCCTTCTCGACAACAGACTCAATATCTCCGGGGACGTAAGGCAGCACTGGTGTTTGATCTACCCCGTACGAGTGCCGTAGATGGTGGTAAAGCACTCATAATGCCGCGTTATGGCGATGGATGTAGGCCGAAATCGCATATACCGGGCATGCAGACAGTAAATGCATGAGCGATTCCGGCGCCTGATAGCAGGTCCTGCAGCTGGTATCAGGAACCCCTACACCCATCACACGGCTTCGGTAGACCAAGGTGTTAATAACACCATCCTGGCAGGCCACAATGAATCCTTGGGTCTCCGACTTAAGCCCAGCTGACCTTAAAAAGGCGAACGCCAGCTTGGTCGATAAACCCAGCGTTTCTATGTTCTTATAGAATACACCGTGCATGGATTTATCGATGTGCCGTCTAAACAGATTCTCCTGTTCAGCGGCTTTAATCTGGGCTTTCAGACGATTTGGCGGAAGCTCAGTGACCGACTCTGGGTCGGCACCTCGCCGGCCTCCTCGCCTGGTGTCGAATACGAGACCGAGTTCATCTGCGACTCTCTTTGCTGCCTTGAATAATCCTGCTCCCACTCCTGCATTTTCATGATTTTTCACTAATTGCAGGAGAGGGTCTGAGCTCCTAAGGACGTTACATGCTATACTCAGGACTACCCGACCATGCATGCACTCCAAACTCAAGAGTCCTCGGCCCCCCCGATGACGTGGGAGGTACACACGAGGAACGGGCGATTTTGGATGAATGCTCCTATGGATATTCATCATCTTGCGGGTACCTCTATCTAACTGACGCAGCTCATCTACCGTCCATCTCACTACTCCAAAGGAGTAGAGCAGAACAGGAACGGCAAGCATATTAGTGGCAGACACCTTGTTTTTCCCCGAAAGTTCGGATGATCAAATCTTTCGGAGTAGGCCTCTGTACTTGCCGCGGGGAGATTCCTTAATTTGTTGCACATCCTGGATGTGATGTTGTTGCACACCCAGGTATGTGTAAGTCTCTCCGGCATCTAGATGTCGCAAGATGCTTCCGTCTGCGAGCTGCGCGTCTTCAGCAAAGTCCCCGCATCGTCCTCTCTTGAGGTGGACGACGGCACACTTGTCCAATCCGAATTCCATTCCAATAGCCAGCGTATACCGTTCGACCACCCTTAGAGCGTTTTGCAGTTCCTGCTCTCCGGAGGCGTAGAGTTTAAGATCATCCATGTAGAATAAATGGGTGACCTTATGCCTCCGGTTACTGGGTGGACCGCATTGGTATCCGCGGACTTGGCGAAGTTCAACAGATAAAGGCAACAGTGGGATGCAAAAGAGGAGAGGACTCAAGGAGTCCCCTTGGAATACTCCTCTCCTGAATGCTACATGCTCTGTGGTAACCCGCTGTGCACCGGATGTTATGGTGAAGCGAGTTTTCCAGAGCGGCAGCAGTTGTTCTATGCATCTCACTAGTGGTGCTGCTACCGCAAGACATTGGAGCAAGTGTAACAAGAGCTCATGTGATGTTGTGTCAAATGCCTTACGGTAGTCAATCCAGGCCATCGATAGGTTCCGCTTATATTGCACAGAGTCCTGTGTAATACAGCGGTCTATCAGCAGGTTATCCTTGCAGCCTGCCATGCCTTTCTTCGCACCACGTTGCTCATTTATCTGCTGAAAGACCGGATCAACATGCCGTAGTGTCCTAGCGTACAAGATACGTGTAAATACCTTGTAGCAGGAGTTCAGACATGTGATTGGCCTATAGTTTCTCGGATCGGACAGATCTCCCTTCTTGAGGATTAACACAGTACGTCCTTCCACAAACCAGTCCGGAATCTGCTGCCCCTCGTTCAACCAAAAGTTGAAAACCCGCGCCAGACGACGGTGGGTGGATGGAAATTTCTTCCACCACCAGTTGTTAATGCCGTCTGGGCCAGGAGCAGCGAAGTTCTTGGTACCAACAAGTGCCTGTTGGACTTCGTACTGATCGCCGGGTACACTTCGTCTTGCTCTCCAAAGGTTCTGTTACACAGAGCCTCGAAGTGTGCTATTGCTGGAGTGCTGCTGTTGAATGGACGCGTCGTTTCGTAGATTCCCTTCCAGAATCCTTCGACATCTTCTACATTCGGCGGATTATCGACAACACAACAATTATTATTATTATTATTATTATTATTTTCTTCTATTTTTCCTCAATTACTAGCCGAAGTTCTCTCACCCAAGACTAGTTTGGCGGCACAGTTAGGGAGGTCAATGACATGGTTTTTCATTAAAATGTTAGGAACTTGCGTACAATATTTGCGGTGCCTAGCAACGCAGCTTTCTGCATGGTTCTCAAGTGCCAGTCCTGCAGCTGGAGCTTTTGCTTTGCTTCTATCCAATCTTTGGTGACAAGGCCATTCACAGAAATTACAACTGGAACTATCTCAACATGTTGTAACTGATATATGTCTTTCAGTTCTACAGCAAGTGGTTGGTACTTTCTTTTCTTTTCGGCAATGGTCGAAACTAGGTTTTGGTTTGAGGGAACTGCGATGTCGGTGATCACTCCCTTACCAGCTCTATTGTCAAACAAAACGATATCAGGTTTATTTGCTTCTACTGCTCTGTCGGTGTTAATGGCAGTATCCCATAAGATTTTGGCCCTATCGTTGCGGAGAACTTGGTCTGGTTTACATTTGTAGTAGGGTATCTCTGCATTTGCAAATTCGTACCTTTTAGCAAGCGCTTGGTGAACAACCTTCGCTACGTTGTTATGTCGCTGCAAATATTCAGTCTGTGCCAACGTTGGGCACCCGCAGCACACATGTTGGATGGATTCGTTGGTTTGTTTGCAAAGTCGACACCTACTATCAACGTTTCGACCTAGTATGTACTTTCTGTAGGCTCTGGTGTTGACTACTTGGTCTTGGATAGCAAAGATGGAACCTTCCGTTTCACCATATAGACCTGCCGTTCTAAGCCACTCAGTGGAGCATTTGCAGTCAACGTGGTCAGACATAACCATTTCGGCGTATCTTCCGTGCAGTTCTTTTTGTCTCCAAGCGGCTATACGGTGTTGTGGCGTAGCATATCGAGGTATGTGATTTTGTTGGGCCAGACAGAGTGGGCTGTAATTTTTGTCAACTGTGGAGATAGTTCTGTGGAAATTGCTGTGATTCTCTAGGAAGTACTTCCTTAGTCGCTCTTCCTGCTGTCTACACATCACTTCCATATTAAGTAACCCCCTGCCTCCTAGATTTCGTGAGAGATAGAGACGCTCAGTAGAACTTCTTGGGTGATGCATACGGTGTTTTGTCAGAGTGGTTCTTATTTTCCTATCCAGCGCTTGCAACGCAGTATCGGACCACTTCACTACTCCAAAAGTGTATGCTGCCACTGGGATTGCCCAGTGCGGCTATCTTATTTCTCGAACTAATGAGTGATTTGCAGATCTTATTCACCCTGGAGAGCACTTTGTTCTCAACCTGCTTTCGTGCAGTTACTTCAGTGATGCCCAACAACTGCAGCAGTCCCAGATATTTCTAGCTGTCTTCTCCACCCAGGTCTTGTACCACAGTGCCTCCGCTGAGTTGCAGCTCGTTGCCTTGGTCTTGGACTTGGCCTCTTCGCGCGTGGAATACTGCACATTTATCCAAACCGAATTCCATATGGATGCAGTCGCTGAATGTCTTAACTAGTTCAAATTCGCTCTGCAGCTGATCTTCATTTGATGCGTATAGTTTTAAATCATCCATATAGAACTGGTGTGATATTCGCACATTAGGATTTCTCTTTACACTATATCCAAATCCCGAAGTTCTAAGCATTCTGCTAAGCGGAGTTAGCGCTAAGCAAAACCAAAGGGGGCTTAGGCTATCACCTTGAAAAATGCCCCTGCGTATCTTTATCTCGTCGGTCTTGTACGACGTCTTTCCATGACCAACATAGAGACGGGTCTTCCAGTTGTTTATACATAAAGTGAGAAAGTCAACAATTGCCGGATGAACCTTATATAACTTCAGTACACGTCTGAGTCAGGAGTGGGGCACGGAATCGAATGCTTTTTTGTAGTCCACCCACCCGATGGATATGTGGTGTGATTTCCTCCGAGCCTGCTGTGTTATTATATTATCAATGAACAATTCCTTGCAACCTCTTGTGCCCTTGCGACATCCATTTTGTTCGGGAACTAGCAGGGTGTTCTCCTGTAAGTAGTCGTAGATCTTGGACGGGATGACTGATGTGAAAAGTTTATATATTGTTGACAGGCATGTGATCGGCCGGTAGTTCTTGGGGTTGGCACTGTCTCCTGCCTTTGGTAACATATAGGTTACCCCTGTTGTCATGAAGGAAGGTAAGGATTGAGGATCTGTCAAACTTTTCTGGAAGAGGTTTGCAAGTGTTTCATGGGTGGATGTGAAATATTTCCACCAGACGTTTTGGATACCGTCCATACCCGGGGCTTTCCAGTTCAGTGTCTTTTTAACCGCTTTGCGAATATCATTGGGGGTGATTAAAATTGCAGACATTTCAGGTATATCTTGGCAGGCCTCTTCTTCATCTCGCATCCAGTAGACATCTTCTTTATGTTCTTTGGGTACTGACCAGATGTCTGCCCAAAACTGTACCATGGTGTTTTTATCCGGAAGCCGCTGCTCTTGTGGTTCACCTGAATTGTCATCTTCAAGGTGTCTGTAAAAGCTCTTTTGGTTTGATGTGAATTCGCTCTCTTGTTGCCTCCTTTTGGATGCTTCATTGTACCTTCTGATACGCGATCCAAGTGCGGCTATTCTCTGCCTGAGCCGCTCGTCTTCCTCTTTTAGTTTTTTCACAACGTCCCCAGCTGACACACGAATCTTCAATCTCCTGGCGATACTGTTAAAGAACGCTATAACCCCGATATACTTTTCGACGTTGTAACAAAATCCGACTTAGGAAATACTTCGTAAGAAAAGCGTGCTTCACGTAAAAACGCCGTGGAGGAGGTTTTTAATTCTTGGAAATATATTTTTGCTCTTCGGAGCGTTTTTTATGCCAAATTTTCGCTAACTCTTCGAGGAGCGTTAATTTGGTAAGTGTAGTAAATGTCGCTGCACAGGGACGTAATGTCGCCCCGACCACCCAATTTTAGAAAGTATACTAAAATTGGACTTGAACTTCCAAATTTCCAAGATTAAAAACCCTTTTACGAATCCACGTTGTCAAGCACTGCAACTCTTACGAGGTATTGAATATGAGGACAAGTTAATCCAACGACTATTCATAGTATATCGGAAGTTATAGCGAAAATAGCCCTTAGCGACATGGGACCCCCATCATTTCCTAGCAATCGGATTTGACGGGGAAATGATGTGTTTTGACGGGGTTTGCCCTAAACCGGTTCCTCAGTGATTCGGAGTCAAAAAAGTATCTATACCATGTACTCACACGTGCATGGGATCTGCCTTGCCTGAACGTAAAATTTGTTATTGCATAATACAAACGAAGTAGATACGCTTCAAGCAATTTTAAGCTCCGAGGAGCGACCAAAATTTATGTGAATTAATAAAATACGTTTATAAGACAGGCAAGCATAAGCCCACCAAAATTTCGGTTACATGAACTGTTCCTTGAATCTTTTTGTGCATCGTTAGCTTTTCAAACTGCATATTGGATGGTAGTTGGCACCGTATGAATCGTCCCGTTCCTCACCATGTGTTGTACACGGGTCAGACCATTGTTTGTTAACATTTTCTCTGAAGAAGTTGTTGTAAAAACATAAATTTTTTAAAGATTTAATATACATTTTTTGAACTTTATATTGTCTTTTACTTGTGTTTTCTAACAAAATTTCCCTTTCAGATTTAATTTTAAGAGAGTGTTAAACAGACAGTGTTATATTTATAGTGTTACGACGTCTTCCAATTGATACCATCAGAGCCGCAGTTAAGCATAAACGACAGTAAGTATGATTTATCCATTAATCTCCGTCTGAAACAGTCACTTTGAACCCTAAAAATTTTGTGAACGTAATATTTTTATTTAGTATTTAGAAAAGGTTGAGGAAAAAGAAAATTAATTTTTTCTTTTTCCTATTTTTTTTTTCAATTTTTCTAAGTTTTTCGAGCAGAAAATACGTCCTTCAGACTTCCATCAAAGCATGGATCGTTCACATGGCGCCCGAACAGGGACCATGCCGTCCCCAAACCCAACAAATCCTTTCTCATTCATGGCGGAAGACTCCGAGGGGTCGACCCCAAGAGAATTTTACGAGCGAGTCACCGCACCGCTCATCGACGACGGTTCTAGAGGGATAGAACCACAGCGACTGTTTCCGGAGGGAGATAATGTTAATTTATCAGCTTCACAGCCACAAACTGCTTCGATGGAAAGTATGTTTCTGAAAATGGCAGAGGGCTTCGTGCAGGCGATACAGAACGTGTCGACCTGTACGCCCCATGAGAGACAAAGATGTCCGAACGTGACGTTCCATGGGCTTGATCATGAAGATCCAGAAGCATTTCTGAAAATTATGGAGGAATATTTCGACAGAGCTCGCATAAGCCACGACTATGATCGCCTCCATAACGTAACCGGCCAACTCAAGGGCGAAGCTCAACGATGGTCCGAACAATTTAGGACGTTGACTACTTCGTATGCCTTATTCAAGGAAAGATTCCTTACGAGATTTAATTCTCCCGACATACAGTCACGAGCTATTGCTCAACTGTATGCCGTCAAGCAAACGTCTTTAGACGACACGGCAGTGTTTATCACAAGGAAAACCTGTCTTTTCGATCGTATTGATCCCTTTAAATCCGAAGCCATCAGAGCTCGGGTCATCATGGACCAACTGCGTCCAGAAATTAGGTCACGCTTGAGAAGCAACCTAATTTCAAACACAGAGATATTAATAGCAGCGGCTACTAACGTCTAGCGGGATTCAGCTGACGAACAGACGTCGCTAATCCAGCTTATTGATCAACGTCTGTCCCGCGCGTCTTACTATCGAGAGCCGGGACACATAAGTCCACAAAATTCAAGTATAAGGAGCAATGGAAGCCCAACTCCGACAGCACCGAGGGTGCATTTCCGAGAGGACGTATCTCGACAGGACGGTCCAGGCAGAGCGCCTGGTCGTCCTTTTTTTATGCCTAATTCTACGAGCGGTTCAGTGAATCCTGACCGCAGGCAAACCAATTTTAATGGCGGATCGGGGAAATTCCGAGTACCCGACCGATCGGCAACCCCGTGCCGATACTGTACAGACACAGTGCAGTGGCACTTCCATAGCCAATGCCCGAATAACCCGCATCTCAACAGGAGACCGGGAAACTTTCGAGGGGCCAGAGACCCAGGCCAGGGTCCATCTGCAAGATCCCCGGCACAACGGCCGAACCAAGGCGGCAGCAATGTCCAGTAATTTTTTCCGATACTCATGACCACTACGACGCTCCTCTGCACAAGACAAGAGAGTCAATAAATTATATGAGCGAAGCGTTCCCTTTGCCTCGTATAAAAGTTCAAATTAATGAACATGCGGTCGACGCACTGATCGATTCAGGCTCGACGCGAAACGTTATCCATCCGAGAATGTTGGATAATTTTAAAAATCTCACGACACGCCGATCATTTGCTATGGCGTGCGGAGATCGAATGGTGGACTCTCTTGGCACGACAAAATTACAAGTAATAATTTCCGGCACCTCTTTTGAAATTGATTTTCAAGTAATCGAAAATTTGAACGAAACGATAATATTAGGATCACCATTCTTATATATGAACAATGTCGCATATGATTATGGCAGAAAATGCCTATATGCCGGCACAGAAGAGCGTATTACCGTCTTCTGGAATCAAGCTTCTCAGAGGGAGAGACAGCAGGCAAAGCTTCCTGAAGAGCTTGTTATAAATGACAAATTTCTACGGCCGCTGTTCGAAGAATTTGTCGATCTGTTCACTGCGGAACCGACTCAAGCAACCACAGTGACTGTGAAACACAAAATTACAGTGAAAGACACAAAACCATTTAATATCAGACCATATCCGATGTCTCCGAGCACTAAGAAAATCATGTACGACCAAATCGAAGAGATGTTAAAAGCTGGCGTCATCGAACCTAGCACTGCCCAATATAGTTCACCACCAGTGATAATAAAACGCTCCGATAAGAAACCACGATTTTGCATCGATTATCGCCATTTGAACGAAATGACCGAAGACGAGGCTTCCGTCTTACCCAAAATACACGAAAGTATTAAAGATTTAGGCAATTCGAAGATTTTTTCTGTGTTGGATTTAAAAAGTGGATATTGGCAAATACCACTAGATGAAGCATCAAAAGATTTTTCGACTTTTACCACTCCTGATGGGGCAGCTTACAGATTCAATGTCATGCCTTTCGGCCTCAAGACAGCTCCCTGTATCTTTCAGAAATTCATGGCAAAGGACGTTTTAACGGGTTACCTGCACCATTTCTGTAAAGTGTATTTAGATGATATAATCGTTTACAGCGTAAACGTGAAGGAGCATATGTCCCACTTGAGATTAGTCTTTGAAAGACTACGTCTACATAATCTAAAAGTGTCACCGGAAAAGTGCGTAATAGCGACGAATGAAATCCAATATTTAGGCCATACAATTAGAACTGATACTTCCCGACCATTAGAAAAACATGTCTTACAAATTCAAAATTATCCCGTTCCAGCTACAAAAAAGCAGCTACAAAGTTTCCTAGGGCTTTGCAACTGGGTACGAGAATATCTACCAAATGTGGCGATGATCACGAAGCCACTAACGAAACTTCTTTCGAAGGAAAATCGTTTTCACTGGAACCATACATGCGATGAAGCATTTAGAAAATTAAAAGAATTATTATCCGGACCGCTGGAACTCCATCGGCCGGATTTTTCACGTCAATTCATTTTGCAAACAGATGCATCCCTCCAAGGCCTTTCGGCCGTATTATATCAATTAGGCGACAACGGCGAAAAATACATAATCTCGTATGCAAGCAACACGTTATCTCCAGCGGAGAGACGTTACCACATAAATGAGCTAGAATGCTTGGCGGTGGTGAACTATATTAAAAAGTACAAGATGTACTTAGCAGACAAACCGTTCTTGGTGAAGACGGACAACAGGGCGTTACTTTGGTTAAACAAACATAAGGACGACAAAACAAAATTTACTCGATGGTCATTACTATTGCAAGAATATGCATTCAAAATTGAGCACTGTCCAGGAAAGGAAAATTTATTAGCAGATTTTCTAAGTCGTAACCCACAAAATCAGTATGTCGAGACATACGATGAAGAAGAAAGAATGTTCCTACCAAATTATAAGTGTCCAGAACGTATTTCTGTTTTAACGCACTCAGAAATATACGAAGATATCGTACAGGCTCAATTGAGTTCAAGAGATATTCAAGACAAGATCCGCCGTTGGAATGATCTATTTCAACAGGAACAACGTTCCGATGCGGATCTTATTTTTATGAAAAATTTTCACGTCCAAGACGATGTACTTTTTAAAGGTTGTGATCGAAATTTTAAATTGATAGTTCCAAAGAGGAAAATAAAAGAATTGATTTACCATTATCATGACCGAGATGAAGCATGTCATCCAGGAAGAGACGAGACTCTCAGGAAAATAGCGAAACGCTACTATTTCAATAATATGGCCAGGATCGTAGGCAAATACATAAACGACTGCCTGATATGCCAGTCTGTAAAGACAAGACAAGCCCAACCCAATGCTCCACTTAGAAGTCATGCACCACAAAATGCATTTGAAACCTTGAGCGTCGACGTAATTGGCCCGCTGCAGAGGACTAAAGACGCCGAAAACAGATACATGATTATCGTCGAAGACGTTTTCAGTAAATGGATAGAGGCAAAGGCATACATTCAGGTCGACGGCAGAACGATAGCCAAATATATCGACGAAGAAATAGTAGCAAGATTCGGAGTCCCTCGAGTCATAATCTCAGACAACGGTGGTCATTTCAATTCCGAATGGTACATCACATTTTGCGAAAGGAATGGTATCGAACGATACTTAATTCCGGCATATCACCAACAGTCCAACCCCGTGGAACGACGGGTTCAGGAATGCAAGAAAATTTTAAAGACTCTTTTATTCAAAAAGCCAAACGACACTTGGGATCGCTACGTGCATCAAATGACATACATATTAAGAAATCGTAGGAACGCCGCTACAAATCAAACACCTAGCATGATCGTGTTAGGATATGATCCAGCCGAAAGAGGCGAATGGGATTTGTATGCCTGGAGGCAAGAAAGAGCCAAGCAACAAACGCTTCCACGATACGAGCGAATCAAGGAAGCCCGTCAGGCCCAACAAAATTACAAACAGAAATATGCGCCGAAAGAGGCCGTCACTCCGATCGTCTACAAAGTAGGAGACAGAGTCATGAGTAAGAGAAAAAAGAAGGTACATACCTTCACGCCGTCTTGGTCAGGCCCAACCAGAATTCTGAAGAAGTTTTCAGACGAAGTGTATCTCGTGCAAAAGGGAAATGTAACGACAAGGGTACATGTGAATGATTTGAGACCAGCCCCGCCAGAGGAGCACAACTTGGAAATCGAATCTTCCGATGAAGAAAATGCTAGTCCAGGCGGAACATCACTCGATGGAAATGATTCCCCGTTCTCAGACGATTCCACAGAACCTCCACCGCCGGAGCAAACGGTTGTACAAATTCATGCACCGCCACGAGATGCTTCCACTTCTGATTCAGAATCAAGTTCTGGAGATTCAATTATATTTTTATAATATTTTTCAACCTAGGCTAAGTTTTAACTTAGTGCTAGGTTTATTTTATATCAAAATTTCCATACCAACTTCTTGTCGTGTCAGGCAAGAGTTGGTATTTTTTATGCATTTTTTACAAGTTATTTTTCTCGAGGATATTGTATCCACATACAATTCTTCAAAATTCACTGCAACAACTCTGACCGTGTCCGGCAGAGTTGGTATTTTTTATAATTTTTCTAAGTCCTCATATGTTCAAAACATATACATCTGTAAGCAGAGTCCGACCCAAAGGGTCCAACAAATGTTCCATTGGCACGGCATGGAAAGACGACGACTCTGACGCAAGAGCGCGATTCAGACGAGTCTAGCAACTCAAGGGCGAGATGCCGCCACGTCTGCTGGAGGGGCAGATGCAACGATCCGACGGATGCAGATTCTGTCGCAGATTTCTCACAAGAAGAGATTTTAATAAAAACCATTTCAATCAATATAAGTCAACAAAATTCAATGTTCATATTCTCAAAGACGACGATGTGATATCGGTCGCAGATTTCTCCCAAGAAGAGATTTTTTAACTACACGGAAACCATTTCAATCAATATAAGTCAACAAAATTCAGTGTTCCTATTCTCAAAGACGACGATATGTTATCGGTCGCAGATCCCCAGACGGGATGTGAACAAACATTTTACTAAAATTTTGTTTTATATTGTTTCATATAAACTGAGCAGAGCCATAGTATAGCTGGAGCCAAGCAGTCCGAGGACCACCTAAGCTGTTCCAGAAGGCAGTTCGACACCGAAGGTGATCGACGAGACATATACACGAGGAGGAGCAGACGCAAGCCCGCATTAGTGGAAGGACACTAAGAAAGATAAGTGCGTCGAAAGTGTTTGTGTTGTGTCATCGAAAATCCGAGGATTTTCGATTTTTTCCTTTTTTTTATGCCATTTTGAAACCCAATGTTCAATTATTCAATCGAATGCGATGCATCGATATATGTTCAAATTTATCACCATTTTAGATTTGCATCTATGTTATGTTCAGATAGGCCGGTCTGAACTATAACCGAATACAACACATGGGAGACTACATCCAATGATCCATTTTATTTTCAAAAACCAATTTACCAAACGTTACACAAAAAGATTCACGGAAAGGAGGGGAGTGTTAAAGAACGCTATAACCCCGATATACTTTTCGACGTTGTAACAAAATCCGACTTAGGAAATACTTCGTAAGAAAAGCGTGCTTCACGTAAAAACGCCGTGGAGGAGGTTTTTAATTCTTGGAAATATATTTTTGCTCTTCGGAGCGTTTTTTATGCCAAATTTTCGCTAACTCTTCGAGGAGCGTTAATTTGGTAAGTGTAGTAAATGTCGCTGCACAGGGACGTAATGTCGCCCCGACCACCCAATTTTAGAAAGTATACTAAAATTGGACTTGAACTTCCAAATTTCCAAGATTAAAAACCCTTTTACGAATCCACGTTGTCAAGCACTGCAACTCTTACGAGGTATTGAATATGAGGACAAGTTAATCCAACGACTATTCAAAGTATATCGGAAGTTATAGCGAAAATAGCCCTTAGCGACATGGGACCCCCATCATTTCCTAGCAATCGGATTTGACGGGGAAATGATGTGTTTTGACGGGGTTTGCCCTAAACCGGTTCCTCAGTGATTCGGAGTCAAAAAAGTATCTATACCATGTACTCACACGTGCATGGGATCTGCCTTGCCTGAACGTAAAATTTGTTATTGCATAATACAAACGAAGTAGATACGCTTCAAGCAATTTTAAGCTCCGAGGAGCGACCAAAATTTATGTGAATTAATAAAATACGTTTATAAGACAGGCAAGCATAAGCCCACCAAAATTTCGGTTACATGAACTGTTCCTTGAATCTTTTTGTGCATCGTTAGCTTTTCAAACTGCATATTGGATGGTAATTGGCACCGTATGAATCGTCCCGTTCCTCACCATGTGTTGTACACGGGTCAGACCATTGTTTGTTAACATTTTCTCTGAAGAAGTTGTTGTAAAAACATAAATTTTTTAAAGATTTAATATACATTTTTTGAACTTTATATTGTCTTTTACTTGTGTTTTCTAACAAAATTTCCCTTTCAGATTTAATTTTAAGAGAGTGTTAAACAGACAGTGTTAGATTTATAGTGTTACGACGTCTTCCAATTGATACCATCAGAGCCGCAGTTAAGCATAAACGACAGTAAGTATGATTTATCCATTAATCTCCGTCTGAAACAGTCACTTTGAACCCTAAAAATTTTGTGAACGTAATATTTTTATTTAGTATTTAGAAAAGGTTGAGGAAAAAGAAAATTAATTTTTTCTTTTTCCTATTTTTTTTTTCAATTTTTCTAAGTTTTTCGAGCAGAAAATACGTCCTTCAGACTTCCATCAAAGCATGGATCGTTCACAATACCACGGATTCCAACTTTGACTTTCTTTGAGCAAGAGTTTTCATTTCTGAAATATTCTGCTAGGTGGCCAATATCTCTCCTCATTTTGACTATTTTGTCTTCAATTTTTTTTCTCCATATGGGATTCTTTTGTTTTTTGTAATTTTGAGGTTTTTCTTGTGGCTGACTCCCGTTCGTTCCCGTTTTAATTTTTGCGCCGAGCATTGCGCAAACAGCCAGTGCTGCACAATGAACGAAACTAACAACCTCCTGACAATTAAGTTCTGCGACGACATCTTCTTTGATGATTGCATCCATATGTTTTACCATTTCATAAAATCGAGCATCACATTTGAGCTTAGGTATTCTGGGTCTGTGTTCTAAGGCGACTCCAGAGTATTGCAATTTGCACATCTCATACTTGTTCTTCAATTCATTATTTAGTGTGGCTTCCTTCACATGCAATTCTTGGACATTATCATCATAAGGCTCCCCTGCTTGAATGTTATCTAAAGTTTCGCCATCCTCTTGTTGTTCTTGCTCAATCCATTCCGGTTGCAGTTCCTCGTTCACCTCTTGCTTGATTCTATCAAGTTCAGCTGCCGAGAAGATATTTCCTCTACGAATAATAGAGTTGTATTGCCCACAAATGTGCTGTTCATTCAGGGTGCTGTCAGGGTAAATTTTTAACCACTCAGCTTGCATTCTACGCCTAAATCCTTCCATTTCAGTACCTCCTTTTGTGCTTCTATAGTACGCACGCATAATTGAGATATTCATCTCTTTACTCCATCTCATGCGCTGGCTAATCTGATGGGCCGTAGCGGAAGACCGTACTGTGATCATCAAACTGCGTCCTCTTTGCGTATTGGGCGTCCCTGCACTAGAGGTAGCCATAAGTGGTGCGGCGCCGCTCCCCCTCTGTTGGTCTGAGGCAGGTCCACCGCTTTCCAGTGACACGGGTAGCATATTTGACACAACAGGCCAAGTGTCAGAACCTACTGCGGGGTCTTGTGAGGACCCGTCGCCCACGAATCTATTCCTTAGTCTTCTACTCATATTATCTTCTCTGGCGTGAAACCAGTAATGTATAACAGTCGAAGAAATAGCTGCCATCCATGCCTGTTTTGGTCCGCGAGTGGTATTTTATTTCCCACTTACCCGCCGGCGAACCGGTGAGAGTACTCCCCTATCCGCCACCTGGGACGCGTCCGATGGAAGACAGGCAACTCCACACGGATTATTATTATTATTATAGACTTAAGCCGTGCACTTTCTCGGCCGAAGCCGGAAAAAAATTCACCGACCCCTCGCGCGCGCCGTTGGGGCTCGGCTCTGTGGGGACCCAGGCCTGTCCCGGGCCCATTGCTGTTGGGGATCGGCTCGGTTAACGGGGATGAAATTCATCACGTCCCGTTAATCCGGTGGATATTTCGATTTTTTATCCTTCATCGTTCAAAAAATTTCTGGTGATATGGCATGTCTGAAGAATCACCGTCCTCTGGATAATCTTCGCTAGGCCTCTAGGTAGATTAAGTTGCTCCAAATAATTCAAGAACTTCTTCGTCACCACGCCTGTAGCCGAAATTATGATCGGGATAATTCGAACCTCCTCTAATCTCCACACGTGTTTAAATTCTTAGCCAAGTTCTTATTATTTTTTTTTGCAAAAAACCAGTCGCCTTACACTGTGGCTCCGACCCTCACAGAGGGGAGCTGGTAATACCAATAGCCACTCCCCACGCCCGTGGGGTGAGTGACTACCGGGTCCGCGAATCGTGTGCCCCGAGTAGACGCAATGAACCGAGGATGACAGCCTTTCTGCATTCTGCCGGCTAAGATCTCTGCCGAATCTCGGCATGCCGGTATGATCTTTAGTTCTGAAAGCAGCGTCTGTCTCATTCCACCGAGGGCTCCTATAATCAGTACCACTATTTTAACAGAATGGCCTGGATAAAGCCTGCGGAGTTCGAAGAGCAAAACTCGATATTTTGCCCGTTTTTCCTCCTCTTTTAAGACAATGTTGCTCTCAGCGGGAGCTGAGAATTCCACGACATACATTGTCTTGAGTTGGTGGTCGAGGAGTACTATGTCAGGCTTGTTGGCTTGTATTTGCCTAACGGTGGGAAACGAGTAGTTCCAATAAATTAGGCATTTCTCATTCCCCACAACGGACTCAATATCCCCCGGAACGTAAGGCAGCACTGGTGTTTCGTCTATCCCATACGAGTGCCTTAGATGATAGTAAAGCACTCGTAATGCTGCGTTGTGTCTATGAATATAGGCCGAGACTGCGTATGTCGGGCAAGCCGACAGTAAGTGCATTACAGTCTCCGGCGCCCTACGGCAGGCCCTGCAGCTGACATCAGGGACCTCCATACCCATGACACGACGTTCGATAGACGAGAGTGTTAAATACACCATCCTGGCAAGCCATTATGAATCCCTCGGTCACAGACTTCAGCCCAGCTGACCTTAAGAAGGCGAAGGTCAGCTTTTCGGATAAGCCGAGGTCTTCTATATTTTTATAGAAGACCCCGTGCA
Source organism: Leptura quadrifasciata (assembly GCA_963675555.1). Lineage (NCBI taxonomy): Eukaryota > Metazoa > Arthropoda > Insecta > Coleoptera > Cerambycidae > Leptura > Leptura quadrifasciata. Next base: position 49,281,943 of record OY776679.1, read on the forward strand.
ATGGCTTATCCTTATGGAGCTGCAGAAGGATGTTGTGTTCTGCAGCTCTAATGTGGGCTTTTAGTCGGGTTCCAACTCGGTGACAGAGTCGGGGTTTACCCGCTTGACGTCGAAGATGAGACCAAGTTCATCGGCTGCTCTCCGTGCTGCCTTAAAGAGAAAAGCTCCTACCTCTGCATTTTCATGGTCTCGGACCATGCACAGGAGGGGATCCGAACTCCTGATGACCTTACATGCTCCATCCAGAACCATCCTGCTATGGAGACTCTCCAAGCTCAAGAGTCCACGGCCTTCCCGATGTCGTGGGAGATATAACCGTGGAACGGACGATTTAGGATGCAAGCTCCTATTGAGATGCATCATCTTGCGGGTTACTACATCGAGTTGACGCAGCTCTTCTCTAGTCCACTTCACTACTCCGAAAGAGTAGAGAAGGATCGGAACGGCAAGCATATTTGTAGCAGACACCTTGTTCTTCCCCGACAATTCTGAAGACCAGATCTGTCGGAGTAGGTACTGATACTGTAGCATTGCATATGCTACATTTTTCATTTGTAATAAATTTAAAAATTAAATTGGTGCATAGTAAGTTAGGCCACCCAGTATGTGGATAAATGTATTACTGGTTGCCGTGAAAAATCTCCTGAAAAGGAATTTATTAGACGAATATAAATATTTTTTTATTCTTTCTTTCCTGCAAAAACATGCTTCACATGCAGTTAAAAATCTACATAAATAATAATGAAAATAATGCGGCACCGTTTCAGACAATTAACACTGCAATTATAACTTGTTCAGGTTGAAAAGCACTTGACACCTTATCTTGAGTTAACACCGAACTATAGTAAACACACGACGTCTTCTCTTCCTGGCTGGTTTAACAGCCTGTGTTTTATGCATTTGTATTATTTATCCCTTCAGAAACACCTAGTAGCACACTCTCTATTTTAAGGTTATGTTGTTGAAATTTCAATTCCTCTTCTTCTTCTTATCGTTCGATTTTGCCAAGAGCACAAGTCTGTGACTTAGGTTGGTAATTAAGACCTGCGTGTCGGATCGTTCAGTTTTTTTAAATTCGCAAGACCGCGGTAGGAAGCCAAGCCAACTTAGCAGCCCTTTCAGGCGTGATCCATTAAAGGAGCAGGTTGTGCTTAGGCTTGGGGCAGTAGCCTAGTTATTAAATTTTGACAAGCCGTAATTTTTATTCACGCCATAAGCTTAGGCTTATAATCGAAACTGAGCCCCCACAGTTTACTTGGGGGTTGCCAGTATCCCTCATATGAGGCAATTTTTTTGGTGTGATATAATTATTGGTACCTATATCATCTTTCGGATGTAACGGCTACATATGCATGGTCATTTTAAGAAGAGAGAGGTCGATAAGTGAAGGAATTTGAGTCGTCGATTTTTTTGGACCACGTAGACAGTGGAGACGAATTTGAGAGTGGAGGCAGCGTGTTGCAGAGGGGTCCTAGCATTAATACCTGATTTCGAAACGAAGCTACACCAGGGCCTTCTGTTTGGTGGTATTATTTATAACATTTTGTTTCATTTAAATTTTCACTTTTCATATATCTTTTTTTAGACTTGTAAGAAATGGTACCATTTTAATTAAATTTAACATTTTCAAATATTCATACATTTCACATAAATATTTTTACATATAATTTTCTTAAATAATACTTGTTAAACCTTGGTCATAATTTAATATATTTTTTTATTATCAATCATTCATATTTTAACTTAACTCAATTTTTTTACTATTGCTTATTAATTATTCAACTGTCCCATAATCAAATATTAAAGTCAACTTATTATTAACATGTGTGTTTCCTTTCTTTTACTCATTTAGCTGGATACATATTATTGGTGAGCTTATTATTACATAACTTAGGTACTCAGTATTGTTTTCCTTAGCTTTCACAATACTCTTGGTTCATACAATAAGTTAAGGTGGCGCCCTGAACATCTATTTTTTTTATGTATATTTATATTCACTATTTTATATTTTTTTTATATACAGCAAGTTATCATATTGAGTAAGTATCGAACCACGACCTCGCTTTCCCATAACGCAGAGCTGCCGTTCGCACAATTGAAACACTTCCTGGTTTTAAGCCAAGGGATGTTACAAGAAAGTTGCCGCGGAGAGCGTTTTTCACTACACTCACTTCTTGGGTGGAGCGTTGCTCGACACCCAAGTAAGTGTACGACTCTCCGGCATCTAGATGGTGTAAGATGCTTCCGTCCACGAGCTGCGCGTCCTCTCCATAATCACCGCATCGTCCTCTCTTGAGATGGATCAGTGCGCATTTGTCCAACCCGAACTGCATACCGACAGCCTGCGTGTACTCCTGTACCACCCTAAGGGACTGTTGGAGATCCCTCTCTCCACAAGCATAAAATTTAAGGTCATCCATATAAAATAGATGGGTGACCTTATGCCTCCTGTCGCCGGGGGTACCGCAGTTGTAGCCACGGGTTTTCCGGAGCGAGACGGATAATGGCAGTAGTGAGATGCAAAACAGAAGGGGGCTGAGGAAATCTCCCTGAAATACTCCTTTTCTGAATGTTACCGACTCTGTTTGGACTCTATCGTTACCCGATGTTATGGTAAAGCGAGTCCTCCTGAGCGGCATCAGTTCTTCAATACATCTCACTACGGGACCGGGTACTACAAGACATCGGAGCAAGTGAACAATGAGCTCATGTGATGTCATGTCAAATGCCTTGCGGTAGTCGATCCAGGCCATAGAGAGGTTCCGCTTATACTGCATGGAGTGATACATCTGTCGATAAGCAGGTTCTCCTTGCAGCCATCGACACCTCTCTTCGACCCTCGTTGCTCATATATCCGTTCGTAAACCGGTTCAACTGCGTGGAGCACCCGCATGTACAAAATGCGTGTAAACACCTTATAACTTGCGTTTTGACAGGTTATCGGTCTGTAATTCTTTGGGTTGGACAAATCTCCGTTCTTGGGGATCAGCACTGTCCGCCCCTCAACAACCCAAGAAGGAATTTGCTGCTCCCCATTCAACCAGGAATTAAAAATTCTGGCCAAATGGTGGTGGGTGCTCGATAATTTTTTCCATCAAAAGTTATTTATCCCATCGGAACCTGGAGCAGCAAAGTTCTTAGAGCCCTCAAGAGCCCTACGAACCTCTTCTGGGGTTATTGGTTCGCACACTTCCTGTGGTTGCTGAAGCCTTTGACAAAAGGCTTCAAAGTGTGCAAGGACAGGAGAATCTGGGTTGAGTGGAAGCCTCTCCTCGTACAGCGTTTTCCAGAAGTTCTCCACCTGATCTGCAGTCGGCGGATTGTCTACAACACGCGGAGGGGGTTGGAAAAGGCGCGAGGGCTTCTCGCGGAACAGTTTATTTTCCGCAAGCCCTCTCACCCGCCTCACTAGCCCGACTTTTTACAAGTCACTAGCATCCGTATCCTGTCGAGACAGTGCTGTTTAGTGGTTCGCAGCACTGCCTCATTGAGTGTGTGATGGACGCGTGTTAGGTTGGCAGCTAATCGACGCACTTTAGGCGTGAACGGCCTGTTGGCCGCCATATAGTCCATCACACATTGGATACGGGATGCGTGTTGCCTCGCCGACCGGATCTTGGCTTCCATCTTTTGTATGCGCCGCTGCGCTCTCTCCTGTGGGGAAGAGGTATTTCGCCTCTCCACCTGAGACGAGCGTTGAGCAGCGGCATACACGGCACAATTTATGTGCCAGATGTCAGCCTCTTCTTATTATTATTATTATCTTCAGTGTTCTCACCCAGAGAAGGTGGGGTTCGCTTATTATCGGCCCTTAAAGCAAGATAATAAGTTCCTATTTGACATTTATTCAATTGGTATATTTAAAAATGTTCGGACTGTATTACAAGTGCTGAGTATAGTAGCCTTCTGGATCAGACCAATAATATGCTGGTTAATTCCGAGTATCTACAGGCTCTTCATCAAAGTTTTGGGAATAACACCAGTTGACGACAGAACGATTGGGACAATAGTTACATTTTCTTGTTGCCACATCTTTTTTAATTTCCTCTGCAAGCTCGCTGTATTTGTTATATTTTTCTGCGTGAGTTTGTTGCAGCCTATGCATGTTTGGTATTGCTATGTCAATCAGAAACGTGCATTTTTCAGATTTTTTCGTTAAGACGATATCCGGTCTGTTTGCAAAGATGGTTCGATCTGTAATAACAGAGCGGTCCCAGTAAAGACGGAAGTAGGTATTCTCCAAGACTGCATCAGGTGAGTACTCATAGTAAGGTATATTTACGTACATTAGTTGGTGGTTTAGGGCCAGTTGTGAGTGTATTATTTTTGCTACCTGGTTATGCCTATGCGTATAGTCAGTCGCTGCCATCATACGACATCCCGAAGTTATATGTTGGATTGTTTCTGAAGCCTCTGCACATTGTCTACAAGCATCGTTTGGGATGTTCTCTTTCAATATGTATTTCCTATAGTTCTTTGTTGGTACTACTTGGTCCTGGATGGCTATAAGAAAACCCTCCGTTTCCGGGAACAGCTGTCCATTAGTCAGCCAGCAGTTCGACGCTCTTGTGTCTACATTTTCCTGACTGAGATCATGTGCGTGTCGTCCATGGAGAGCCTTTCGCTTCCAAGTTTCCAATAGATCGTCATCTCTCGGCTCAACTGTTTGGGGCTCTGTTAGCGGTATGTTGTGCTGCAGATCCAGCGGTGTATAGTTGTTGTCGGCCAAGATGACAGCTTGGTGGAGTATAGAGTGTTCAGCCCTCTTGGCAAAATATTTTCTCAACGATATTAGCTGGCTACAATGAAGCTGCAGGATGTTGATAAGACCCCTTCCTCCCATGAGTCTTGGTAGGACGACTCGCTCCACAGCTGATCTAGGATGATGTATTCGGTAGCTAGTCATAGCTGTGCGGGTCCTTCTTAAGAGCTCTTCTAGCTCTGTGTTAGACCAGCGAATTACTCCAAATGTATATGTAAGTGTGGGTATCGCCCAGGTGTTTATTGCCTTAATAATATTTATCCCGGATAGTTTCGTTTTTAGGATTGATTTCACCCTTTCTAAATATTTGTCGGTCACTCCCTTTTTAACATCGCTGTGCTCTATGCTTAGGGCTTGATGGATTCCTAAATACTTATATGTATCTTGATTTCCTAAGGGGTCAATAACTGATCCATCACTAAGATCGAAACCTACAGCTTCCCGTTTGTTCTTGTTTATGCTCAGCGTTTTTGTTTTGTCTAGCCCAAACTGCATGCTAATATCTTGAGGGAAGACTTCAGTGGTTCGGAGTAGGCTTGTCAGTTCTTCTGCAGAGGAAGCATAGAGTTTAATGTCGTCCATGTACATCATATGCGTGATCTTGCTACGTCAAATTTTAAAACTCAATCTGACGTAACTAGTTGGTCGTTGTCTGTTGACATAACGGTATTTGCCGGCCGACTGACAGTGGAGATGGTCGGGGTTCTAAACTTCTTGATGTATCAGGGCGCCAAGTAAATTTTTTTAAATTTTCTCTCCAAATACCAGCTCAAGTACAATGTAACCTCAAATTTACTAAATAAATTACTTAGCGAGACGATAATGAAAAATTCAAATTCAGTTTTATCTTTTAATAACAATAAACGAAGTAGGTTAACTTTATAACATTCAACAGTACAATAACGTAGGGTATGGTAGACAAATTCAACACTAAAAAAAATATGTATCTAACTGGGTATACGCGTCTTACGTAAGTGCTTAAACCCCCAACAAATATCATAGATGTTTTAATTCGTTAACAGATTATTTTCATATGATGTTTAGCAAAATTTAAAATATATATATATATATATATATATATAGGTACAGTGGTGAAATTTTTTTAAGCAAAATATACAATATATTTAAAAAAAATCAATATATGTTATTATTATTATTATTAGCCGTTACTCGAGTCCGAGTATAGAAATGTTACAGTCGATAAATTGCGTACAATAAAAAACAAGTAAAAGGTGTAGTCTATTGTAATTCCCATTCATCTACGGTGCACACGACTATGGCTATAGAGGCCAATTCGGGAGAGCACATGTCGACCGCAATCAGGACAAACATAGACCTGGTTAGGTCTTGGATTCGGCCTTCTTGCAGTAACATTTCCTTGATAGCTGGCCACAACCCCTCGCCATTCGGTTCTGTCCGCTGCAAGTTGTTCCCATTGCTCGTCTGCAATACCGCAGGATTTTAGATTTTCATGGAGAGCGTCTTTGAACCTCTTTCGTTGACCGCCACGCTTTCTTCTACCGCTTAGCAATTCACCATAAAGTGTACATTTTGGAAGGCGGTTATCATGCATACGATGAACGTGACCTGCCCATCTTAGGCGTGCTCTTGAAATAAGCACCTCAATTGGAAGGCTGTTTGCTCTCCTGAGTACTTCCACGTTTGATATGTGATGGAACCAACGGATTTTCATCATACTTCTGAGGTGTCTTTGCTGAAAACGTTCTAATTCTTTCACATGACGACGGTAAGTGACCCAGCTTTCAGATCCATATAGCAGTGTTGGAATGACAACTGCTCTGTAGACAGCCATTTTCGTTGACAAAGCAAGGTCGTGGTTGTCAAATACTCTCTCTCTAAGTCCCCAGAGTGCTCTAGATGCAGCGTTAATTCTATTGCGAATCTCGCTGTCCATGTTTGCTTTGTCATTAACAACGTTGCCTAAGTAATTGAACTGATCCACCACTTCAAGAGAATTTCCGTTAAGTGTAATGTCTATTTGGTTCACTTGATGAGGAGTTGACATAATCTTAGTCTTTCCAATGTTGATTTTAAGTCCCAAAGAATCATAACTTTGGGCATACACATCTAAAAGTTCTTGAAGCTCTTGCACAGTCATCCGCATACTGGAGATCACAAATGAATCGTGTGCGTGTCTTCGTGAAAGCTCTAAAGCGCCCTATGTTAAAGAGACCGCCATCAAAACGGTATCTGAGACCTATTCCTCTGACTGTCAGTTTGTTGTCAACAATAATTGTTAGAGCAGTGGTAAACAAATTAAAGAGTAGGGGTGCCAGGACACATCCCTGCCTAACTCCAGTGAGAGTTTGGAAAGGTTCGGTTGCCTCATTATTATACATAACCTGGGCGTTGTTGTTTGTATGTAGACTGCGACATACTTCCACAAATTTTCTAGGGATACCTAAGCGGAACATAATTTTCCAGAGCACTTCCCTGTCCACCGAGTCAAACGCCTTGGTTAAATCAATGAAGGCCATGTGAATTTCTCCTTGATGTTCGAGTGCTTTTTCTTGAAGCTGTTTAAGTGTGAAGATTAAATCCGATGTGCCTCGGTTTGGTCTAAAGCCACTCTGTGTTTCAGGAAGTAACTTCTCCATAACAGGTGTTAGCCTATTTGCCATCGCTTTAGTGAGTATCTTCCCTCCAACAGCCAGGAGAGCTATACCCCTGTAATTTCCACAGTCCGCAGCGCTCCCTTTGTTTTTGAAGAGGTTGATTAAAAGTGTATCACGAAACTCCTGCGGAGCTTGACCACTTTCCCACACGACATCAAACAGTTTTTTGAGGTAGGGTATGAGCTCTGACGACACAGCTTTAAAGATCTCAGCTGGGAGTGAGTCGGCGCCGGGAGATTTGTTATTTTTTAGCTGCCCAATGGCGGTTAAGATCTCTTCCGTTGTTAGTGGTTTATCTAAGTCTTCGAAGGTGTCATATTGAGGGATAAGATTCATAATATCGTGATCGGCTTGACTTTGCTGGTTAAGAATGCTAGAGTAGTGTTCTTTCCTGGTCTTCTTTGAGGAGATTTCCATTTAAATCTTTAATAGGGCACATATTTTTCCGACTGGGGCCGTACACTGCTTTTACTCCTTGAAAGAAATTCCTGTAGTCGTGTGAATCGGCGTACCTTTGAATTTCTCTGACCTTGCTTGCCCACCACTCGTTCTTTATTCTTCTGATTTCGCGTTGCGTTTCATACTTAGATTGGGTAAAAGCTTCTGCTTTTGATGAGTCGTTGGGGTGGTTGATAGCGTTTTGGAAGGCAGTATGTTTGCGGTCAAGAAGTTCTTGTATAAAAGCTTCATTATCATTGAACCAGTCCTCCTGTTTTTTACTTGCTGCAGTGCCAAGAATTTCCTCACTCGCACTTTTTAAACTGTCTTTAATTTGTGTCCAGGTAGCAGCGACATCTACAGAATTGGTTTCTTCTAGTGCACTCAAATTCTCTTGAACTTTTTGCTAATACAGAGACGGAGTCTACGTTTTACTTGAGTTCTTCGGTGTTTGGGTCTCATAACAATTTTCATTTTAGAGACAACATGACGATGATCGGTCCAACATTCGCTATCAATGCGCGCCTTTGTAATTTGGACGTCCTTGAGATGCTTCCTACGTACGATAACATTGTCCAGTAGATGCCAGTGACCTGATCTGGGGTGACGCCAGGTGCCTTTAAATTTATCCTTTTGTCGGAATATGGTGTTTGTTATAACTAGATCATGTTCGGCGCATTTAGTTAGGAGTAGTTGACCGTTAGCGTTCATGTTGCCCAAACCGTTCTTGCCTATGATGCTTGGCCAGGTGTCTGCATCTCTCCCTACTCTAGCGTTAAAATCGCCAAGAATAACGAGTCGTTCCGTTTTAGGTATTCTACAGAGGGTTTCTTCCAGCTGTTGATAGAAGCTTTCCTTGGTTTCGTGACTTGCATCCAGAGTGGGAGCGTAGGCGCTTATTAGATTTACCGCGTTGCCATCTGATAGCTCATAGCGTAGCAGCATTAGACGCTCGGATAGGCCTTGTGGTACTTGTGTTAAGTTGGATACAAGTTGATTCCGAACGGCAAATCCTACTCCATGTTGTCTTCTTGAATTGGTGGGAAGACCTTTCCAATAGAAGGTGTAGTACTTTTCTGTGAGAGAGCCTTCCTCCAAAAATCGAGTTTCGCTGAGAGCTGCAACGTCAACATTGAGTCGGTGAAGTTCTCTATCTATTAGAGCAGTTCTTCTTTCAGGCCGATCGGTGCGAGTGCTGTCGTTCAAAGTACGAACATTCCAAGCGCCGTAGATGAAAGAATTAGTTTTGCTGGATTTAACTTGTCGGTGTTTTTTCGACATTCGATGAGGTGTCCCTGTGGGCACCCTCCCCCGGAGATCCGATCGGGAGGGTATTTTACCTCAGGATGATTTTGTCCCACTTGAACGCTCCATCATTTGTTTTAAAGCCTTAATCGACTGAAAACGAAGCTGCATTTGAAGTTTTAGCTGGAGCAGGTATGCAACTGACCAGCTCGGTTGCGGAAGGCGAGTGGTGTGGTCCCATGGCACAGAAGGAGACTGCGACGATGGGGTAACCAAACGATTCCAAAAGCAACCTTTGTGTGCGGTGGGTTATTTTTACCGCACTCTTCGTGAGAAAGTCAATGGGCTCACGGCAAAAGGTTATTCCGCCCTTACTCGGTCGTTAGAGCCTCGTTAGTGAAAACAGGGTGCACCAAGTTCAAATTGAACTCATCGCGAAGGTGAGGTTAACAATTGAGTAGGAGAGGCTATAACTTGCGCTTCACTATCCGTTCTACCCTACCCTGCAGGCAGCAGGGCTTCAGCTTCGGCTCAATTTTCAGGAATGGGCAACTTCCAGCCTATCAATTAACCCAAAAAAATTGATGGCTCTCCACAAAAAAGAAATTCCAGTCCAGTAAGGAGAAGTAACATAAGTACGTGTATCAGGGGAGACAAAAAAAAAAATCGTATAAAAAAACCTACGAATTCCTAGACGAAACCGTAGGTGAAAATAAAACCCTAAAAATAAATTTTTACCATTGAACAATTTACTACAAGTGATATTTTGCTAGTTTGAATATAAAAATAAAATAATTACCTCGTTTCGGAGGGTTTTCTTAGAAAAATGTTGTTGACCTTGGATGTCCTTGGCCTCGTGTAAATTTGGCAAAAATGGCTTTTACGTATAGATCCTTCCAATGAAGACAATCAATTTCCAATACCATAAAAATATGCACTCGTCCAAACATAAATGGAAAACCGAAAAATGTAACGTTGCGAATATATCCCAAAATGGTGAAATTACTTGTTTCAAAAATCGCAACGAGCACGTAAAAATACCACTTAATAAATTGCCAAGCGTTCGAGCGAATTACACGTGAAAAGTGACAGACTACCGGAAGACAAATTCCAAGCCTAAAACTATTGTGAAGAAATAAATCTGTTACCGATCGTCAGTCGGTTATAGGAATCTACCTATAAACTAATTAAAAGTTATTGGTTGCCTAGCTTAAGAATTACAGAAATAGAGAGCCTAAGTATATGCAACACGCTACACAACAAAATGTATAACGTCATGTCTACAAGTGCAACAGATTCCTTACAATTGCGGGTTTATATAGACAACTAAATAATAAATATTACGCGTGACGACGGATAACACGAATTCGTTAGACATTAAATGTAAGAGATAAAGCAATGAATTAGAGATTTTTTTTAATAACGTATAAATGTTAAATTGAACTGTAACAATCTCTCGTATTATTTGGCTTCCGTGTTTAATGTTAAACCCCTTTCCAGTATCGTTTAACATATTTGATAAAGGATTAAGTGCTAAGCAGAACCAAAGAGGGCTAAGCGAATACCCCCTGAAATATTCCGCGTTTTATCCTTATTGGTTCTGTCGCAATTCTCTTATCATCGCACGAGAGTTGAAGAGATGTTTTCCAGAATGACATCAGGTGTTTTAAGTGGGCAACGACATTCGGGTCAACTTTATATAGCTTCAAGACTTGAATAAGCCAAGCATGAGGAACAGAATCAAAAGCCTTTCGGTAATCAATGTATGACACATATATGTTCCTATGCTTCTTTTTTGCCTGACCAAGGATTACAGAATCGATCAGGAGCTGCTCTTTGCATCCTTGAGACCCTTTAATACATCCCTTCTGTTCCTCTGGTAGGATGCCGTTAGATGTGCAATGCTCATAAATTTTCGTACTTAGACAGGCCGTGAAGATCTTATAAATGGTTGGAAGGCAAGTAATCGGGCGGTACTTAGCCGGATCGTTTCTGTTGTTCGGATCTTTAGGTAGGAGGTAAGTAATTCCTTACGCTAGAAAGTTTGGTATAAGGTTCGGAGACTGTAAGAACCTGGTGAAGTATTTAGCAAGAAATGGATGAGTGCTGGTGAATCTTTTGTACCAAAAATTTTGTATTTGGTCGACTCCTGGAGCCTTCCAATTTTGTGAATTTTTGATTGCAGCTGACACATCTTCTAGGTTTATATCTTGCAAGTTCATTGCAGGCAGGTCTCTACAGTTTTGCCGTTCTTCTTCAATCCATGAGCTTTCAGCTCTGTAGGTGGCAGGTGCAGCCCAAATTCCTGACCAAAAGTTCGTAACTTCCTCTTTTCCTGGTAGGCCGTTATTAGTACATTGGGTATATCCTCGTTGTAAGTTTCTGTAGAACTGCTTCTGATTTTGTGAGAACATTCTGTTATGCTGCCTTCTTAAGTTTGACTCTTTGTATCTTCGCAGTCCTTGAGCCATAGCTTTGAGTTTCTGTGTTTGCGTGTCAAGTACCTCATTGATATTGACATTATCTGGATTAAATCTAGCATGTACTTTTACTCTTCTGCAAAGTTCGCCAATTTTCCGTTGTAATTTATTATGCCTAACACCACTTTTAAACTGCTGCAGCCTGGCAACATCTTTCCTCAGATCCTATATTTTCTCTTTCAATCTCCGTTCCCAGGGAGGCTCTGGCCTTCTACCTAACTCTTTTGGTGCCCTCACACTAAGCTTCAAACCTAGCAGTCTCACGGTTGCAGTTGCGGCAGCATAAACCGCGGTATGGATTTCTTCAAAGAAGCTATTCTTTGCTAAGTATGAGGGTAAAATGTCTGAGTTTAAATAGCTGGTGATCATAGCAAGTCTTTTTGTGTTATTTAGCCTGGGTATTTGGCAGCGCTTAGTAGGATCTGTGCCCATATATTCAGTCACTGCGGTACGAAAATGTTGTTCAAGTTCCTCCTTAAGCTCCCCTGGGGCAGTTTCTGTACGACTGACGGTAAAATTGTCGTTCTCCAGTTCAGCTGAATCGGGAGAGTTCTGATTTGCCTCAGTCTCCTCAGGGATATTTCGATGATCTTGACCTTGTATTGTGGCGTTTTGATCAATTTCATTATTGTCATTCTCTATGTTATTGGCGTCATTACCTAACTGGGTTGCTACTTCCAGCCTTAGTTGTTGTAGTGTAACTGGTGGGAGCCGTGCATTTCTTTTAATTACCCGGACTTGATCTGCCAATCTTTGTCCGGATTGATGTGCCAGCTCAGGTCGACTTCTTGCAAATTCTCTTTGAAGAGCTGGTCTGAAGTTGGTAAGGTCCGTTTCGTTTTTTGTTACAATGTAGTAGCAACGCATGAGATCTGTATTGATTTGTTGTGTCCACTGCATGCGTTGCCTTGGTAGTCCTGCTTTAGTGGTCAGCACCGGTCGTACTGAAACACTTTCAGCAGGTGTGATCTCATTTTCTGTAGGCTGTTGCCTTGTGGTTCCATTACATGTAGAGGTGCCACTCGCTTCACCTTCTTCCATGTCAGGCTGAGCTTCACGACGGTTCCGAACAGGGTCAGTCTGCAACCCTGCCCCGCCTCTGAGATTATAATTGCTTTTTGGAGCTAATTTTTCACACTACGAGGGGTGCTAACCCTCTCAGCGGTATTTCCATTGGTCGCCTCTTACGACGGGCAGGAATGACCCTGGGCCTACTCTTGTTACATCCCGGGACCCAGACGGGATTTATTTTATTATTTTTTTTTTTTATTCATTTTTTTTTAAGTAAAACCAATCGTCCTTCTCCCTGCCTCCGATACCAGAGAGGGTACGCTGGGAGCGCCAGTAACCACTCTCTACACCGTAGAGTCAGTGATCACTGGTTCCGTAACTCGTGTGCCCTGAGCAGACGCAATGAACCAAGAATGACAGCCTTCTGCGTTCTCCCGGCTAGGACTTCTGCCGATTGTCGGCATGCCGGTATGATGTTCAATTCCGAAAGCAGCGTGTGTCTCGTTCCACCGAGAGCTCCTATAATCAGTACCACCAGCTTGAAAGTATGGTCTGGATACAGTCTGCGGAGTTCGAAGAATAGGTCTCGATATTTTGTCCGCTTTTCTTCCTCCTTCAAGACAATGTTGTTCTCCGCGGGAGCCGAGAACTCTATGACGAACATCGTCTTGAGTTGGTGGTCTATGAGGACTACGTCAGGCTTGTTTGCCTGTATTTGCCTGACCGTGGGAAACGAGTAAATCCAATAAATTAGACACCTCTCATTCCCCACAACGGACTCAATATCCCCCGGAGCAGTAGGCAGCACTGGTGTCTCGTCTATCTCATACGAGTGCCTCAGATGGTAGTAAAGCACTCGTAGTGCTCCGTCGTGCCTTTGGATATAGGCGGAGACTGCATATGTCGGGCAGGCCGACAACAAGTGCATAAGCGCCTCCGGCGCTCTGCGGCAGGCCCTGCAGCTGACGTCAGCGACCTCCATACCCATGACACGACTTCGATAGACGAGGGTGTTGAATACACCATCCTGGCAAGCCAATATAAATCCCTCGGTCTCAGACTTCAGTCCGGCAGACCTTAAGAAGGTGAAGGTCAGCCTTTCGGATAAGCCAAGTTCTTCTATATTTCTATAGAAGACACCATGCAGTGGCTTATCCGAATGGAGCTGCAGAAAGATGGTTTGTTCTGCAGCTTTTATTTGGGCTATCCGCCGAGCGGCTTCCAACTCGGTGACAGAGTCGGGATTATCCCGCTCAACGTCGAAGATGAGACCGAGTTCAACGGTTGCTCTGCGTGCTGCCTTAAACAGAAAAGCTCCTACCCCTGCATTTTCATGGTCTCGGAGCATGCAGAGGAGGGGATCCGAACTCCTGACGACCTTACAGGCTCCATCCAGCACCATCCTGCTGTGTAGACTCTCCAAGCTCAAGAGTCCACGGCCTCCCCGATGTCGTGGGAGATATAACCGTGGAACGGACGATTTAGGATGCAAGCTCCTATTGAGATGCATCTTCTTGCGGGTTACTACATCAAGTTGACGCAGCTCTTCTCTGGTCCACTTCACTACTCCGATAGAGTAGAGAAGGAACGGAACGGCAACTGCCTCATTGAGTGTGTGATGGGCGCGTCTTAAGTTGGCGGCTAAAAGACGCACTTTAGGCGTGAACGGCCTGTTGGCCGCCATATAGTCCATCGCACATTGGATACGGGATGCGTGTTGCCTCGCCGACCGGATCTTGGCTTCCATCTTTTGTATGCGCCGCTCGGCCCTCTCCTGTGGGGAGGCAGTGTTTCGCCTCTCCACCCGAGAAAAGCGTTGAGCAGCAGCATACACGGCACAGCTTATGTGCCAGAGGTCAGCCCGTTCTGGTAGCACTGCACGGAGTTCTTCATCCACTCTGGCCAGGTCTTGTGGCCGGGGGGATTTTATGTGGTGTAACCCCCGTCTGGTACTGAGACCCTCTGGAGTTGGCGGAACGAGGAGAACCACGTCCTCAACCGGTGAATGTGGCGGCTCTTCGGCCACCTCATTCACCGGTCCAGGAGCAGCCCTCACGTAGCCCCTACTACGAAGGTGGGATACATAGTCACGCAGATTTTGTGGCGTGAAGGCGCTATGCTCTGGTAGTCTCTCACACCACAGAGCATGCATCCGCGCCATGTACCCCCTCCGCGCGGGCTCACTGCTTTCATAACAATGCAGAAGCTCATCCCTCAGTCCATCCGTCCACTCAAAGCGCCCTTGTAGCTCGCGGTCGTCATTGGGCAATCGATCCGGTTGGGCCCCACCACCTTGCCCGTGACCCTTATCCGGATGGGGTCGATTGTGGGGGCCCTGCCTTGGGTTTATGGGAACCGGAGTGTAGAAACTTGTGGGTGGTTAGCCCAACAAGCCCACGACCGAGACCAGAGGGGAAGATGCTTTCCCCTCCCGGGTGCACTAGAGCTGCCGGTTCGGTTTTGCACCCCAGCTGGAGTAAGTGGTGGCGCTACTCACCAAAGGCTTGATAGATGGAAGTCAGCCCCTCCTGCTTATTATTATTATTATTATTATAGACTTAAGCCGTGCACTTTCTCGGCCGAAGCCGGAAAAAATTTACCGACCCCTCGCGCGCGCCGTTGGGGTTCGGCTCTGTGGGGACCCGGGCCTGTCCCGGGCCCATTGCTGTTGGGGATCGGCTCGGTTAACGGGGATGAAATTCATCACGTCCCATTAATCCGGTGGATGTTTCGGTTTTCTATCCTTCGCCGTTCAAAAACTTTCTGGTAATATGGCATGTCTGGAGAATCACCGTCCTCTGGATAATCTTCACGAGGCCTCTAGGTAGATTAAGTTGCTCCAAATAATTCAAGAACTTCTTCGTCACCACGCCTGTAGCCGAAATTATGATCGGGATAATTCGAACCTCCTCTAATCTCCACACGTGTTTAAGTTCTATGGCCAAATTCTGATATTTGTTTCTCTTTTCCATCTCCGTTTTCTGTAGGTTGTTGGTTAGGGGGCATCCAATATCAATTATAGTGGCCTTCTTGTCTTTCTTTTTGATCACCAGGATGTCAGGGCGGTTGTGATCCAAGGTTCTATCAGACTGTATTGGTCTATCCCAGTACAACAATGTTTCGTCGTCTTCTAAAACAGCTTGAGGTGTGTATTTATAGAAGGGCGGTGGATTAGTAATGAGTCCTAAGTTAAGTGCCAATTCTCTATGGATGATTTTCGCCACCTCGTTGTGCCTTCCCAAATACATTCCCGTAGCCAAAGCGGGGCAGCCTCCAGTGACATGTTCGATAGTTTCACCCGCTGCCTTACACTTTCTACAGACATCGTTCACGCCGGGGACTTTAAGAATGTACTTTTCATAATTTCTAGTACGGATAATGCTATCCTGAATGGCTATTATGAATCCCTCAGTTTCTGGGTGTAACATTCCTTCCTTAAGCCATAGGAGCGAGGTCTCCTTGTCGATCTCTGGATTGTTTAAGGCATTGGGATACTTTCCGTGGAGTACCTTGTCCTGCCATGCTGTTTGAATATCCTCGTTCGTTCGGGTCATTATCTCGTGTTGTCGATCTTTGAGGTTTAACGGTGTATATCTGTTGTCACTTTCCACTATTTTCCGAATGAGGACCCTGTCTGAATTGTAGAAATAGAGGCGCATGTTCTTCTCTTGCGTTCGGCACATCTTCTGAACGCTGCTTAACCCCCTGCCTCCTTGTGTTCTTGGCATGTATAGTCTTTCAACTGCGCTCTTTGGTTGATGCATTCCTTTGTAAGTGTAGTTCTCGTCATTCTGTCTAGGTCTTCCAGGTCTGTATCCGAGTACTTTAGTATTCCGAATGAGAATGCCAGACTAGGGACAGCATATGTATTGATCGCTGTAATCATGTTCCTAGCGTTGAGTTTAGTATTCAGGAGCTTATTTAGACGTTGTTTGTATTTTTCCCTGAACTCCTTTTTTAGCTGGGTGTGGTCTATCCTTCTATTCTGCAGAATTCCAAGGTACTTGTAAGTTTCTTCTGGCAGCATTTGCTCAAAGTCACGGATATTCCCCGGCTGCTGCGTTAATTTTCCCTTTGTGACATGTACTTCGGCACACTTCTCCAGACCAAACTCCATTCTGATATCATCACTGAAGGTTTTGACATTGGCTACTAGCGCCTTCAATTGTCTTGGATTCTCAGCGTAGAGCTTGATGTCATCCATAAAAAGTAAATGGCTGAGCCTCGAGCTTGGTTGCTTCGGATCTATTCGGAAACCGTAGGTGGTGTCATTCAATATTGCTGAGAGGGGATTGAGAGCGAGGCAAAACCATAATGGACTCAGCGAATCTCCCTGGTATATACCTCTTCTAATTCTGATGTTCGAGATAGTGCTTCCTCCAATTCTTGTCTCGGTTTCCCAAGTCGCCATTGCATATGTTAGTAGCCGAACGATGGTGGGGCTAACTTTGTATACTTCTAGCACTTTTATTAGCCAGTCATGAGGTACGGAGTCGAATGCCTTTTTATAGTCTATGTAGGCCATACTGATGTTTCGGCGCTTTACTTCAGCTTGTTTGATGGTTACTGCATCTATTGTTAGCTGCTCCTTGCATCCAAGTGATCCCTTTACGTATCCCCGCTGTTCTGGGCCAATTATATTGTTCATCTCACAGTGTTAATTGATTTGCCTATGTATCAATGACGTGAGAAGTTTGTAGATCGCAGACAAGCAGGTGATTGGCCTGTAGTTTTTCGGGTCTTTCAGATCTCCTTTTTTGGGCAGAAGGTAAGTTACTCCTCGACCTAAAAATTCGGGAAATCTTGTTGGATCTTCAAGGATTTTGTTGAATGCTCGGGCAAACTGTGGGATTAGGGCTGGGAATGATTTCAACCAGAAGTTCTGTATATTGTCTGGTCCAGGTGCTTTCCAGCTTGAAGTGTTCTTTATGCACTCTTCGACATCTGCAGGAGTAATATTAGTATCTGGCATATCTGGAAGATCATTTGCATTGCGCTCTGCTGTTTGGAGCCATGTAGCTGCTTGATTGAATCTCACAGGGTTTGACCATATCCCCTGCCAGAATTGACCGAAGCGATTGTGGTCAATTTTCTCGGGTTCTGTATTGCCTTGGTTGTTGCTTTCCAGATTGCGATAGAAGATCTTCTGGTTACTAGAGAATAAATTGTTTTGCTCCTTGCGCTTCGTAGTCTCGTTGTATCGCCGTAGTCTCGCTCCCTTAACTTTACTTTTCTGTCTAGTATCATCGTAATAATTCGTGAGGGTTTCGTTGAACTGTGGATGGTTTAAGTCTATTTGTTGTTTTCGGCATATTTTACGAACTTTGCTCTTGACTTTATTGCTCTTATTGCCATCTAAGTACTCTTTGATAATGTTTGCCTCAGTTCTTAGCAGATCTATTTGCCTTTCGAGTCGCATCTTCCAGGCCGGCTTTCTTTGTTTCTGAATGTTCCTATTTTGTTTATGAATTTGAAGTTTCTGTCCATTCAGTTCTATGACAGTGGCAGCTCCTGCATATAAAGCTGTATGTATAGAAGTTAAATCAGGATCCAGTTGTTCCTCCATCCTCAACTTCAATTCGGTATCCACAGATTTTATGTACCGTTGTGTATCTTTATTAATTTTTAGCCTCGGTATTATTGGTCTAGTGAGAGGGTTCGAGTCGCTAAATAGCAGTAGATTGCTCAGTAGTTTCTGCCGTACTTTTCCTACTTCTTCCCCGTTATTTTGATTGCGGGGCTCTTCCTCATGAGGTGCATTGTCATCCACTGGTCTTTGTGGTATTTCTTCAATTTGTTGGCGTATTTCTTCGTTATGTATTTGGGCTCCTACTTCCCTACGCAGAGTATTTATTTCAAGCTGTGTTAGATATTTCCTTTTAATGATTATGTTCTTTCTATCGGCTAAGTTTTGTTCGGAGATGTTCATTCCGGGGTGAGTTCTTGAAAATTCGGTGAAGAGTTTTTGTCTCCATCCAGGCAGAGGATCGTCTCTGCATTCATTAACGAGCAAGTATGTTCGTATGACATTCTTATTCATTTCATTGCTCCATTTTATTCTTCCGGCTATTTCGTTCCTCCTGGGAGCAGCCCGTTCGGTTCTACGACCTGGGCGCTGTCCAAGTGGTGGGTTTGGCTGTCCTTCAATGCCTGGTGGTGGTAATTCTTCTCCTTCATTATGTTCATTGTTGTTATGGGCTGTAGCTTGTTGATTGACAGGTGCCCGCCTCCTCAGCACTCTGCCACCGGCGTCCCGCATGCTGTCACGTCCAGCGCCAGCTCCAGACGTGCCCTGGCGCTCCCTACCCTCCTGCCGAAGCGGTGTGAGCATTCCCCTATTCCTATTATTATTATTTTTTTTTTTTTTTTTTTTTTAGTAAAACCAGTCGTCCTTCTCCCTGCCTCCGATACCAGAGAGGGTACGCTGGGAGCGCCAGTAACCACTCTCTACACCGTAGAGTCAGTGATCACTGGTTCCATGACTCGTGTGCCCTGAGCAGACACAATGAACCAAGAATGACAGCCTTCTGCATTCTCCCGGCTAGGACTTCTGCCGATTGTCGGCATGCCGGTATGATGTTCAATTCTGAAAGCAGCGTGTGTCTCGTTCCACCGAGAGCTCCTATAATCAGTACCACCAGCTTGACAGTATGGTCTGGATACAGTCTGCGGAGTTCGAAGAGTAGGTCTCGATATTTTGTCCGCTTTTCTTCCTCCTTCAAGACAATGTTGTTCTCCGCGGGAGCCGAGAACTCTATGACGAACATTGTCTTGAGTTGGTGGTCTATGAGGACTATGTCAGGCTTGTTTGCCTGTATTTGCCTGACCGTGGGAAACGAGTAGTTCCAATAAATTAGACACCTCTCATTCCCCACAACGGACTCAATATCCCCCGGAGCATAAGGCAGCACTGGTGTCTCGTCTATCTCATACGAGTGCCTCAGATGGTAGTAAAGCACTCGTAGTGCTCCGTCGTGCCTTTGGATATAGGCGGAGACTGCATATGTCGGGCAGGCTGACAACAAGTGCATAAGCGTCTCCGGCGCTCTGCGGCAGGCCCTGCAGCTGACGTCAGCGACCTCCACACCCATGACACGACTTCGATAGACGAGGGTGTTGAATACACCGTCCTGGCAAGCCAATATAAATCCCTCGGTCTCAGACTTCAGCCCGGCTGACCTTAAGAAGGCGAAGGTCAGCCTTTCGGATAAGCCAAGTTCTTCTATATTTCTATAGAAGACACCATGCAGTGGCTTATCCGAATGGAGCTGCAGAAAGATGGTTTGTTCTGCAGCTTTTATTTGGGCTTTCCGCCGAGCGGGTTCCAACTCGGTGACAGAGTCGGGATTATCCCGCTCAACGTCGAAGATGAGACCGAGTTCATCGGCTGCTCTGCGTGCTGCTTTAAACAGAAAAGCTCCTACCCCTGCATTTTCATGGTCTCGGACCATGCAGAGGAGGGGATCCGAACTCCTGACGACCTTACAGGCTCCATCCAGCACCATCCTGCTGTGTAGACTCTCCAAGCTCAAGAGTCCACGGCCTCCCCGATGACGTGGGAGATATAACCGTGGAACGGACGATTTAGGATGCAGGCTCCGATTGAGGTGCATCTTTCTCCGGGTTCCTACATCGAGTTGACGCAGCTCCTCTCGAGTCCACTTCACTACTCCAAAGGAGTAGAGAAGGATCGGAACGGCAAGCATATTAGTAGCAGACACCTTGTTCTTCCCCGACAGTTCTGAAGACCAGATCTGTCGGAGTCGGTGCTGATACTTGCCGCGGAGAGCGTTTTTCACTACACCCACTTCTTGGGTGGAGCGTTGCTCGACACCCAAGTAAGTGTACGACTCTCCGGCATCTAGGTGGTGTAGGATGCTTCCGTCTACGAGCTGCGCGTCCTCGCCGTAGTCCCCACATCGTCCTCTCTTGAGATGGACCAGTGCACATTTGTCCAATCCGAACTGCATACCGACAGCCTGTGTGTACTCCTGTACCACCCTAAGGGATTGTTGGAGATCCCTTTCTCCGGAGGCATAAAGTTTAAGGTCATCCATATAAAACAAATGGGTGACCTTATGCCTCCTGTCGCCGGGGGTACCACAGTTGTAACCGCGGGTTTTCCGGAGCGAGACGGATAATGGCAGTAGCGAGATGCAAAACAAAAGGGGGCTGAGGGAATCTCCCTGAAATACTCCCCTTTTGAACGTTACCGGCTCTGTTTGGACTCTATCATTACCAGATGTTATGGTAAAACGAGTCCTCCAGAGCGGCATCAGATCTTCAATGCATCTCACTACGGGACCGGCGACCGCAAGACATCGGAGCAAGTGTACAATAAGCTCATGAGATGTCATGTCAAATGCCTTGCGGTAATCGATCCAGGCCATGGAGAGATTCCGCTTATACTGTACGGAGTCCTGCGTGACACATCTGTCAATCAACAGGTTCTCCTTGCAGCCAGCGACATCTCTCTTCGACCCTCGTTGCTCATATATCCGTTCGTAAACTGGGTTAACTGCTTGGAGTACCCGCATGTACAAGATGCGTGTGAACACCTTGTAACATGCGTTTAAACAGGTTATCGGCCTATAGTTCTTTGGGTTGGACAAATCTCCGTTCTTGGGGATCAGCACTGTCCGCCCCTCAACAACCCAAGAAGGAATTTGCTGCTCCCCATTTAGCCAAGAATTAAAAATTCTGGCCAAATGGTGGTGGGTACTGGTTAACTTTTTCCACCAAAAGTTATTAATCCCATCTGGACCTGGAGCAGCAAAATTCTTAGAGCCTTCAAGAGCTCTTCGAACCTCTTCTGGGGTTATTGGTTGGCACACCTCCTGTTGTATTATTATTATTATTATTATTATTGTTTTTTTTTTTTCGCGAGAGCGATGCTGGTCAGTTCTGCCGTGTGTCCGGCATTCTCACGGAAGAAGCGCCAGCAAATTCACTACGGCCACTCCCTGCAACCTGCAGAGTTAGCGACCGTAGGCCTGCCAGCCATTCGGCCGAATGTTGACAGGCCGATATTGTTCGTAATTCCGAGAGCAGCCTGGGCTTCATACCTCCGAGTACACCGATTATAAGGACTACCAACTTGACCGAGTAGCCTGGATACAGCACTAGGAGCTCGTACCGGAGATCGCGATACTTAGCCCGGTTTTCCTCCTCTTTCAAGGCGATGTTTGTTTCAGCCGGAGCTGAAAACTCGATGACATATATCGCCTTCTGCTGATGATCGAGGAGTACTATGTCAGGCTTGTTGGCTTGAATTAGCCTGACGGTCGGGAACGAGTAGTTCCAGTATATCCTGCACCTCTCGTTCTCGACAACGGACTCAATATCTCCGGGGACGTAAGGCAGCACTGGTGTTTGGTCTACCCCGTACGAGTGCCGTAGATGGTAGTAAAGCACTCGTAATGCCGCGTTATGGCGATGGATGTAGGCCGAAATCGCATATACCGGTCATGCAGACAGTAAATGCATGAGCGATTTCGGCGCCTGATGGCAGGTCCTGCAGCTGGTATCAGGAACCCCTACACCCATCACACGGCTTCGGTAGACCAAGATGTTAATAACACCATCCTGGCAGGCCACAATGAATCCCTCGGTCTCCGACTTAAGCCCAGCTGACCTTAAAAAGGTGAACGTCAGCTTGGTCGATAAATCCAGCGTTTCTATGTTCTTATAGAATACACCGTGCATGGATTTATCGACGTGCCGTCTAAACAGATTCTCCTGTTCAGCGGCTTTAATCTGGGCTTTCAGACGATTTAGCGGAAGCTCAGTGACCGACTCTGGGTCGGCACCTCGCCGGCCTCCTCGCCTGATGTCGAATACGAGACCGAGTTCATCTGCGACCCTCTTTGCTGCCTTGAATAATCCTGCTCCCACTCCTGCATTTTCATGATTTCTCACTAATTGCAGGAGAGGGTCTGAGCTCCTAAGGACGTTACATGCTATACTCAGGACTACCCGGCCATGCATGCACTCCAAACTCAAGAGTCCTCGGCCCCCCGATGACGTGGGAGGTAATTGGTAATGGTAATTTGTTGCACATCCTGGATGTGATGTTGTTGCACACCCAGGTATGTGTAAGTCTCTCCGGCATCTAGATGTCGCAAGATGCTTCCGTCTGCGAGCTGCGCCTCTTCAGCAAAGTCCCCGCATCGTCCTCTCTTGAGGTGGACGACTGCACACTTGTCCAATCCGAATTCCATTCCAATAGCCAGCGTATACCGTTCGACCACCCTTAGAGCATTTTGCAGTTCCTGCTCTCCGGAAGCGTAGAGTTTAAGGTCATCCATGTAGAACAAATGGGTGACCTTATGCCTCCGGTTGCTGGGTGGACCGCATTGGTATCCGCGGACTTGGCGGAGTTCAACAGATAAAGGCAACAGTGAGATGCAGAAGAGGAGAGGACTCAAGGTAACCCGCTGTGCACCGGATGTTATGGTGAAGCGAGTTTTCCAGAGCGGCAGCAGTTGTTCTATGCATCTCACTAGTGGTGCTGCTACCGCAAGACATTGGAGCAAGTGTAACAAGAGCTCATGTGATGTTGTGCCAAATGCCTTACGGTAGTCAATCCAGGCCATCGATAGATTCCGCTTATATTGCACAGAGTCCTGTGTAATACAGCGGTCTATCAGCAGGTTATCCTTGCAGCCTGCCATGCCTTTCTTCGCACCACGTTGCTCATTTATCTGTTGAAAGACCGGATCAACATGCCGTAGTGTCCTAGCGTACAAGATACGTGTAAATACCTTGTAGCAGGAGTTCAGACATGTGATTGGCCTATAGTTTCTCGGATCGGACAGATCTCCCTTCTTGAGGATTAACACAGTACGTCTTTCGACAAACCAGTCCGGAATCTGCTGCCCCTCGTTCAACCAAGAATTGAAAACCCGCGCCAGACGACGGTGGGTGGATGGAAATTTCTTCCACCACCAGTTGTTAATGCCGTCTGGGCCAGGAGCAGCGAAGTTCTTGGTACCAACAAGTGCCTGTTGGACTTCCTCCGTACTGATCGCCGGGCACACTTCGTCTTGCTCTCCAAAGGTTCTGTTACACAGAGCCTCGAAGTGTGCTATTGCTGGAGTGCTGCTGTTGAATGGACGCGTCGTTTCGTAGATTCCCTTCCAGAATCCTTCGACATCTTCTACATTCGGCGGATTATCGACAACACGCTGTGGCTCCTTGAACAGGCGGGAGGGAGTCGTACGGAACATTGAATTTTGTTCCATACTTCGCACCCGCTTGTTCAACTTCTTCTTTATTGCCATCAGTGTCCTAATCCTATCTAAACAGTGCTGCTTGATGGTAAGCAACACTGTCAGATTTAGAGTGTGGTGTTGGCGTCTCAGTCCGGCTGCCACTCGCCGGACTTTAGGCGTAAATGCCCTGCCAGATGTTTTGTGTTCCACCACACTCTGAGTTCGAGAAGCGTGTTGTCTGGCCGAATGTATCTTGCCTTCGATTTTCTGTACCCGCCGCTTAGCTTTCTCGATTCCGCTAGAGGCATTGGTTTGCCTTTCGCGAGGAACGAGTTGCCTAGCGGCGTTGTACACGGCAGAGTTGATTTGCCAGATGTCGGCATCCTCTGGGAGGTCCTCATCGATGACCGCGTCCATTCTAGCCAGGTCTTGGGCCTTTAGGGTACTCCTGGTGATAAGACTTACCCTCGTCTTTAAGTCGGCTACGGTGTACTCTGCTGGAAGTTTCCCGTCAGCGTTTTGCCGCGGTGGTTGTGCGGCTGGTACAGCTACTTGCTGACAGGGTAAACGTTGATAACCTGTCCTGCGCAAGAAGGATACTTGGTCTCTCAGATGTTGCTGAGAGAAGGCACGATACTCTGGATGCATTTCGCACCAAAGTGCGTGCAATCGTGCCATGTATCCTCTACGCGCAGCTTCGCTTCAAGTACCTGCAAGTACCGAGAGCGGCGACCTTCAGCCCTTGGTGGACTTAACCTATATACTGTTATTATACATGATTTGCAGGAAACAACTACTCAGCGGGCAAATACCCCGACCTGCATTGAATTACACCTTACAAATCATGAAAAATTGGTAGCCAATGTCATTTGTCAACTCCCTGACCAGACATAGACCGGTTTCGAACTTATTAGTTCTCCTCAGTATGCCATAGGTCATGGAGCAGACAAATGACAGTGGCCAACCTGCTAGTCTTATACAGACTAATGTAAATGGTGTAGTGGTGAGAGGTAATTTTTCATGATTTGTAAGGTGTAATTCAATGCAGGTCGGGGTATTTGCCCGCTGAGTAGTTGTTTCCTGCAAATCATGTATAATAACAGTATATAGGTTAAGTCCACCAAGGGCTGAAGGTCGCCGCTCTCGGTACTTGTAAAATGGCAAGTCGCTATACACCATGGAGACATCTGTGATGTCTGGTGGTGATTTGCAAACTTTAACTTGTTTATTTCCAATAGATAAACCAAACAGATCAAATTAAAATCTCTTACCTTTTGATCCGAAAGTATGTCAAATTTATTTGATGGGCCGGCTAGCTTATCTTTTCCTTCAGGAGCAGGTTCAAATTCAGTTCCTGCTTTAAAATGAAATTTTATTAAAAATTTTTAATCTGATATAAGTAATTTATTTTCCTTGATATTCAGATAATTTAGCAGATTTATAACAGGTTCGAAAGTCTAATACATTATTTAAAATTTAATATACAGCCTTGTCCAAAATTAAACACACAAAAACCTTCCTTCTTCGTAGCTACACTCTTCTCTTTCCAAATACAACAATTTTCCTTTCATTAATTCTTTACCTTATCTCGTCCTTATCTCCTCTGCAATTCCTATCCATAATAACACCTCTTCCTTTTTATTTACAGTCTATTTTTACTCTTCTTCGCTGATCTCCACAATTTCTGACTTTTTAATTCAATTTCAAATTATTAATTTTTTTTATTATTTTTCTCCTACACCCTAATTTTCACTTGTTCTTTTTTTCCTTAAATTTGTTTTTCCAATTTTACAACCTCTCTTTTATCTGTTGTTTGTTGTTCTATATCACTAAATATCAAAGTACCCAAAATAAACAAAACAAAACACCATATGAATTTTGATTAATTTCATTCCAAACATAACCTAACTTAAACCTCCTTGTCTTTCTCCAGGAAAACATTTACCAATTATAAAAATAAAATTTCCTACTTAAAAGAAATGTCGTAATGGCTTAAATGTCAGAAATTATTTCAACAACAACTTAATAACTACTAACATAGATGTCAGTATTAAACTTACTGTTGACATCAAATAAAAACTTAAAAACTATTAACTCTAAACAAGTGTTAACATTCTAAAACACATACCTTTCGGATCTTTAGCTAATTTAAATAAATTTTGAGAACCATCTAAAGGAAATAAACAAATTCAAACCCTGATTCAGCAAATAACACAAACATGCAATCTTCGTAATCGTCCAATATGCGAATACATAGCATTCCACCCAACACCCACCCCCCTTCCAATTTATAAGCTTTTACTTATGTAAACCTGTTTAATTTTATTCAATTATACCGTATTTGCAAAATACTGTATTTATCATCAGTTTTGTTGTGTTTTCTTTGTGTGTTTTAATTTGTCAATGTGTATGGATAAATCATTTCTATGTGAAATTTTCCTCTTATGTTTTCATTATTATGTTTTCATTATTCCTGTGTTTTATTTAGTTCACACGTATTTTCATTTAAAACCCTGTTTATCATATATGTCCTTCATATGTATATTGAAATTTAGCACATATATTTCTGTCAATTTTTGATACCTTCAGACTTTTAATTATTACTATATCACCTTGTTTATAAACTATCTGTCTATTAATTCTCTTATTTTCTCTATCTTGATACTTCTTTGCATTTCTTTCTAATCTGGCCTTTACTTGATTTCTAAGTTCTAAATTTATTCTTGTCTCAAACTCCCATGGCCTGACAGGTGTAACACCAAACATTACCGTTATTGGTGATACTTGAGTGATCGTACTTGGTACACTATTTATGAAATATTCTACTTATGAGAGAAATGATACCCAATCAGTATGCTCATGTTGTACAGTTAATCTTAAATTTTTTATTATTTCTTGAATATAACGTTCTGCAGGGTTTGCTTGTGCATGTCTAATTGTCGTAAAAATTATTTCTATTTGTTCGTCTGTTAAATATTTCTTTAATCTGTCGTTGTCAAAATATGTCGCATTGTCAGTTAAAATTTTTCTAGGAGTGCCTACAGTTTTAAAATATTTAGAAAGTATTCTACAAACCGTATTTGTATTACATCTTTTTGTGGGATATACCTTTGTAAATTTTGAAAAAACATCAACCTCAACCAATATGTGTTTATAACCAACTTTATCCTTTATTAGATTGCTTATAAAATCAATAGCTATAACTTCTAGAAGTTGTTTTGTCAAAATACTATTTAATTTATTTCTATTTTTATGGTTTTTAATTTTTCCCAAACAACAATTGTGACATAATGAAATTATTCTTTTCGTTAATGGTAAATCTTTCTTACAAAAAAAACATTTCTCTAAAAATCATCCGAGTTTTTCTCACCCCAATATGCCCAAAATGAATATGCAAATCATTTAAAATATCTAAAGCTAATTTATCACGTATTACGTATTTCTCTTCATCCATAACTGTCTTAATTAGCATATTGTTTTTAATACGATATCCTCTATGTGAATGTGAACGATTCATCTTTTGGAGTCTAAAGGACTTTTAATATACTTCAAAAGTGGATGTTAACGTTCACAAAAATTAGGGTTCAAGATGACTGTTTCAGACAGGGAATAATATTAAAATTTATACTTACTGTTCGTTTTTGCTTAACTGCTGCTCTAATGGTATCTATTGGACGTCGTAACACTATAAACCTAACACAGGATGTACCACACTTTCTTAAAATTATACCTGAAAGGGAATTTTGGTAGAAAACACAATTAAAAGACAATACAAAATTCAAAAATATATATTGAATTTTCAAAAATGTTATGGTTTTACAACAACTTTTAAGAAATATGTTTAACAAACACTAGTCTGGCCCGTGTGCAACACATGGTGAAGAACGGAACGATTCATAATGTACCAACTACCACCAAAACGCAGTTTTGTGAGCTAACGATTAACGATTAAAAAGATTCAAGAAAAGTTCAATGTTTCTGAAATTTGGTGGGCTTTTGCTTGCCTGTCTTATTCACGTATTTGTATTTCAATATCAATTTTGGTCGCTCCTCAGAGCTTAAAAATGCTTGAAGCGCTACTACTTCGAATTGTATTCTGCAATTACAATTTTATACGTTCAGGCAAGATGGTCCCATGCACATATGAGTACATGGTAAAGATACTTTTCTGACACCGAATCACTGAGGAACCGGTTTAGGGTGAATCCCGTTAAAACTCATCATTTCCCCGTCAAAATCGACTGCTAGGAAATGATGGGGGTCCCATGTCGCTAAGGGCTATTTTCGCTAAAACTCACGATATACTTTGGATATAAGTTGGATTAACTTGTCCTCATATTTAAGACCCCGTATGAGTTGCAGTGCTTAACAACGTGGATTCGTAAAAGGGTTTTTAATTCTGAAATTTCCGAAATTGAAGTCAAATTTTGTTATAGTTTCTAAATTTAGGTGATCGGGGCGACATTACGTCCCTGTGCAGCGACATTTACTACACCTTCAAAAATGACGCTTCTTGAGGAGTTATGTATACCGAGGGTTTTACCGTGTTCTTTAACATGAACATACACGTAGTGTATTTTTAAGTTCATTCAAATATTCTTGACTTTCAATAATTTTCTCATTTGTATACAGGGTTACTGGTAATTCGATACATTCCTTTGGAGATGTGATGGGGCAAGAGCTAAGCAGTAAATCTAGCCCTAACATACGTTATGCAAAACTCAATAGTTTTTGAGATATTTAATTTTTTTTGTTTTTCTCAAAAAGTAATGTCCTAAAAGTTAATTTTCGAAAAATCTATTTGACATTTTTAATTTTTTTTTACTGGATTACTTGTCCAATATTATAGATATCCGTTTGGAATAAAAAATATCTGGAAACATTTCGATCATGTGCACATCTGAAATAAAAACTTAATTTTTTTTTAAATCAGCTATGAAATTTACCTATTAGGTTTTTTCAAAAAAATATTAACGTAACACGCGTTTAAATTATTATAAAAACTGCCTTATTTCAATAGCTATATAACAAAGTACCACTGTTCAATGTACCCTTAATAGTTCTAAGAAAATACTAGTAAAAATAACATAAGTAGTACGAATTTTATTTTTAGATAAACAGTAAAAAACATTTTAAAAGTAGAGTTTAATTCTTCATTAATTTCAAAGTTGTACTTTATTTTGTATATGTCTTGCTCAAAATGGGAGCCCCTATTCCGTATACAGACACGGCAGCGTCCTCTTATTTCCGTCCTTGTTACTCTGGTTGTCAGATTATGCCTTATCCTTTGTCTAAGGTTTCCTATAGTATTGACTGGTGTGGCATAGACCATCGCCTTCATATGACCCCATACGTAATAATCAAGGGGTGTTAAGTAAGGGCTTCGCGCTGGCCAAGGTATTGGGCCCGCTCTTCCAATCCAACGGTTAGGGAAACGTTGATCAAGTAACTGTCGTACTGTCAGCCGATAATGTGCTGGACAACCGTCGTTCTGAAACATCATTCGCTGTCTGACGGCGAGAGGAACATCTTCTAAAATCACCGCCAGATCATTTCTTTAAAAAATTTCATATATTTCCCCGTTTAAATTTTGAGGAAGAAAGTGTGGCCCTATTAAATAGTGGCCAATGACTCCCATCCACACATTAATAGAAAACTTCATTTGGAAACTAGTTTCACGTGTTGGGATTTTCCTCTGCCCAATAATGTAGGTTGTGGAAATTTGTTATACCCTCGCGATTAAATTTCGACTCGTCCGTCCATAAAATACTTGTTAAAAAATTTGCACTTTCTGCATCTGAATTTAACATAAAGCGGCAGAATTCCACTCTCCTTCCAGGATCACCTTCCTCCAAGCCTTGGACAGGGTTATAGTGGTAAGGATGACATCCAACTGTACGTATCGTAGACCAAACTTTCCATAGTGACGCTCCGGTTAGTCTTGCGACTTTATTAGTTGAAATAGTTGGGTCTTCCTCAAAATACCTCAATATTTCTTCCTCATCATCTGGTTCATAAACGGGAGGAGCACCGGCGTCACTTCTTCTACATTTCACGGAGCCAGTTTCAGCGATATTTCGATATGCCGTAATGAATACACGTGCATTTGGTAAGCGGCGGTTAGGGTACCAAAAACCATATTCTCGGCGAGCTTCAGCAGCGTTGCCGCCACAGTATCCATAGACAAACAAGATATCAGCGTATTCTGCGTTGGCATACGTGGCCATGGCACAGAAAATACAATAACAACAACTAATAACAACAACTACGAGCAAAATCAAAATCTTCGATAATTAATTTAACAAGACCAACAAACTTAAGGGACACGGAGTTAAGAATGTCAGTTAATGACATATATGCACAAACGTCAAAGTCAAGGACTGACTGACTTAAATAATAATAATAATATCTTTATTTATAATTCTTTGATATACATGAATAAGACTGTTACAGAATAATGCACCTAAGGTCTAAAAGACCTTGTTTTGTGCGCTTTATATTTGATTCACATATCATAAGTTACAATACAGTCACAAAAAGAAGATATTATACTTTTATGGATTCACTATAGGTAGATATCCCTCTAAAGAAAGGTAGATAAATTATATTACGAGCCATTATAAAACTTTTATGTTATGTAAATATTTAAATTATCTAACACATTACAGTAATAGTTGAGTCAAACAGAAGGTTATATTATTTGTTAGTAATTAGTTATATTTACATTTTTAATGTATTTTTAAAACTATCAATATTTTCAGAAACATATCTAATCATGTTCTTTTTAAACAGTTTGCAACTATTTGATTCTTTTATACAGGGTGGCAGTAGATTAAACAATTTTATTCCACTAT
Source organism: Leptura quadrifasciata (assembly GCA_963675555.1). Taxonomy (NCBI): domain Eukaryota; kingdom Metazoa; phylum Arthropoda; class Insecta; order Coleoptera; family Cerambycidae; genus Leptura; species Leptura quadrifasciata. The sequence goes on from OY776679.1 coordinate 49,312,582, forward strand.
AATCTATAAATTTAACATATGCAGTTTTAGAGGGTTTTGGTGTTAAGTAGTTTTTATTTGTTTGAGAGCGAGTGTTACAATTAGCTGTCCTTAAAATTTGTAATTTTTTATTTTTTTTTATATGGTTTATTAACGAGATTATATATATAGTATCAATATCCTGCAATTTCGATTCTTTAAATAATAATTCAGTACTATATTGTTTAGGTTTTTTGAAAATGATCTTGATAAAATGTTTCTGAATTATTTTTAAATTTTTTAGTATCGTATCATACGCTGACCCCCAGATTTCTATTCCATATTTTATTAAAGATGCAATGAGCGCTTTGTAAACATTGACTAAGACTTTCACATCTAATATGTTCTGGAGTTGGTAGAATTTATATAATAATTTTCGTAATTTTCCACCTAACATTTCAACATGATTGTTCCATTTTAAATGTTGATCTACACAGATCCCCAGGTACTTTATTTGTTCAGTTCTATCTATAACCTTATTACAGGAACAAGTTGCTACATTATTACATTCATGATATTTAATATTTAGATCTGTTTGACCAACGACATTTAGGGAAAAGGTGATAAATTTAGTTTTTGATTGATTTAATGTTAATAGATTGGCGTCTAACCACTGTTTTATTTTAAAAAGTCCACGTTCTGCTTTAATTTTGACATTTTGCCAACTAGAGTCTGAAAATATTAATACGGTATCATCAGCATATGAAACGATTTTCCCAGATATTTCTAGTTGTAACATATCATTCATGTATAATAGAAATAGGATAGGTCCTAACACAGTTCCTTGTGGAACTCCGTACTCGATAATTCTTTCTTCACTGTAGACCGAATCAATCGCCACAACTTGTTTTCTGTTTGTTAGATAATTTCTGATCAGATCGTTACATATACCGCGAATACCATAATTATTTAATTTTTGAAGCAGTTTATTGTGTGAGACTGTGTCAAAAGCCTTTGCGAGATCCAAGAATATCGCCAAAGGTTTCTGATCAGTGTTTAGTGAATTGTATATTTCATGAGTCAAAGTATATGTTGCATCAACCGTGGACATTTTCTCTCTAAGGCCAAATTGAAGTGGTGATATTAAATTATGTTTATTGATATGTTCCAATAACCTAGACTTGATACACTTTTCTATGATTTTAGCAAAATTACTGATCAACGAAATTGGGCGATAATTTTTTACGTCAAGTGGATCTCCAGATTTTAGAATGGGTTTTATGACAGCCTTTTTTAGTATTTCTGGAAATTTTCCAGTCTCAAAAACTAAATTAATTATATGTTTTAATGGTTTTAAAATATATTGATATGTTTTTTTTTATATCCCTTGCTTTAATATTATCTAGTCCTGGGGTTCCATTAGTTTTTAACTCATTTATGCAAGAGATTATTTCATTTTCTGAAACAGGGTACATAAAAATTGAATTTAAGGTAGGGTTAGCATTTTGCTCACGGAAAGAATTTAGCGGATTATTGCTCATTATTTTTTCAGCCATCTTACGTCCAATTTCAGAAAAATATATATTATATGTGTTACATATCTCTGTTTTATCTACCGATACGGTGCCATTTTCAAGATTAATTTTATCAATTTTATTTTGGGTTTTATTTTCATTTGTTGACTCTTTAATTATTGTCCACATTTTCTTAATGTCGTTTTCAGCTTCTTGTATTTTCATTTTGTAGTAGTCATGTTTTGTTTTCTGTATTAATTTTGTCGTTAAGTTTCTAAATTTTTTATATTTTTGTTTTAATATAATATTATTTGGTTGTTTTATTAATCTTTGTTTTAGTTTATCTCTCTCTTGAATAGATACTATTAATCCTTGGGTGATCCAAGGTTTCAGTTTTTCTGTGTTTTTGGTTTTATTATAGAAAGTTTTTGTACAGGATCTTATTGTATGTTTAAATTTAGCTATAAATTTATTTGTGGCTTTTTCAATGTCAGGTTGATTACATACATCATCCCATTTTTCTTTTTCTAACATTTTTATTAGCTTTTCATGATTTACTTTTTGGAATTCAAAAGAGTGGGTTTTAACGCGTTTATTAAATTCTATATGATTTTGCACCAAAGTTAAAATAGTTGCATAGTGATCTGTGATACTGCATTTTAGAATACAAGGTAAGCTGATAAGATTAATATTTTTTTTTGTTTTTAAAGAAAATGTGATCTAAACATGATGACGATATTTCTGTTTCCCTAGTCGATTTATTTATTTGGGGGTAATATCCTGATCCACAAAGGTCGTTGAGATATTCTTGTACTAAATTATTATTTGTGTCATTTATGTCTAAGTTAATATCCCCAATTATAAATTCTAGGTCATATTTGTCGTTTACTTTTATTATCTTATTTATATCTTCAAGAAACGTAAGTGTATTTGCGGATGGTGGTCGGTAAATTGCAGTAATATTAAGTTTTATGTTACATTTTTCGCCAAGAATTTTAGTAAATGTTACCTCGTTATATTTAATATTTAATACATTTATTGTTCTTATAGAATTATGAACATATATAACAACTCCATCATTCTGATTAAAATTAACATTATTATAATAATATGAATATGAAAGTTGTTAGTTGCCTGAAATTGCCAGGTTTCTGTTAGTATAATAATATCAAAATCCTTTTGACAGTTATCTATCAATATTAGCAGTGAATGAATAAATGAAAATGAACGATTAGTTATCGTTTAATAAATTCCGCCACCAGCATTATCTTTACTAATTTTTTATTAGAACTATCAAGGGTACATTAAACATTTCTACCTAGTTAGATAGCTATTGAAATAAGGAAGTTTTTATAATAATTTGTACGCGTGCTACATAATATTTTTTTGTAAAAACCTAATAGGTAAATTTCATAACTGATTTTAAAAAAAAAAATTTTACAAGTTTTTATTTTAATCCAAACGGATATCTATAATATTGGAAAAGTAATCCAGTAAAAAAAATTTAAAAATGTTAAGTAGATTTTTCGGAAATTAACTTTTAAAACATTAAGATCTACTTTTTTGAGAAAAACAAAAAAATTGAAATATCTCAAAAACTATTGAGTTTGGCATAATGTATGTTAGGACTAGATTTACTCCTTAGCTCATGCCTCATCACATCTCCAAAGGAATGTATCGAATTACCAGTAACCCTGTATAACGAATTTTCACCCAACAGAATATTTAAACCTACTATAAAATTATTTCCTTTATCAATATCAGCTTGTTTATTTCGAGTAAGTGCATCTGCTGTTATATTTTCTTTACCCGGTCTATGTTTAATAGTAAACGAGTACTCTTGAATTAAGAGAGATCATCTATAAATTCGATTGTTTACAAACCTATTTTTCATGAGCGAACATAAAGCTGAGTGATCTGTTTCAATTGTAAAATGGTTTGATGTTAAAATATAAGATAATTTAGATATAGCGTGTATTACTGACAACATCTCGAGTTCTGATGTGGAATACCTAGTTTCATACATACGGTTTTAAAATCCTAGATACAAAACATATTGGCGTTTCAATTTCATTTATAATTTGAATAAGTTCAGCCGCGACTATTTGTTCTGAAGCGTCTGTACTTACGTACAGACATTTCATACATACATAAAAGTTAAATTAAAATCTGGATTATATAAAAGTAAATTATCATGAAAATTAATTTTTAATTTGTTAAATGCTTTTTCACGTCTTCTATTCCATTCCCAATTTGTGTCTTTCCCAAGTAATTCTATTAGCGGTATTTCTAACTCTGAAGGTCGAGGTACGAACTAATATACCTAAAAACCCTCTTAACATCTTTAAATTTTTTGGAGCTGGATATTCTTTGATTTCTTTAATGCGTTCTTTACCTATCGATATTCCTTGTTGATTTATAATATACCCTAAATATTTTACCGAAGTATTAAAAAATTCACATTTTTCTATGTTTAATTTTAAACCTGCCTCATCTAATGCATTTAATATTATGTTTAAATGTTCAAAATGTTCTTCCTCTGTATCTGAAAATACAAGAATGTCATGGAGACAAAAATTTTCGTATCTATCTAAAATTGATTGCATAGCTCTAACTAAAACAGATGACGCTGATTGTAAACCAAATGGAACTACCTTAAATTGATAGATATGTCCATCTACACTAAAACCAGTATATTTTTACGAGAATCTACATGTAAAGGAATAAGCCAAAATTAATTTTTTAAATCTAATTTAGAAAATATGGTATTCTTTCCAATGCTATAAAGCATAGTATCTTGGTTTGAGGTGCATCACTTAGTAATTTGGTTTAAATTTCTAACATCGAGACATATTCTTATGGAATCATCCTTTTTACTCACTATTACTAAAGGATTTATAAAGTCTGTCTTTGCTGGTTCTATTAGATTTTATCATATTTCCGATTTCTTCTTGTACTTTATTGAAGGGTATAGGATAAGTTTTACATTTAAACGGTTTGCTTTCATCTACTATCAACTTGTGTACATAACTTTTAGCTATTTTTGGTTTGTAATTTATTAACGACATATAATTTTGTAACAATTTTCTTATTAGATTTTCATATTTAGTAGGACAATTTATCTCCAACCTTTTAGGCATTTTATAGTTATTCATTTCACATGTAGGCTTATATTTTTCATCATTTAAATCATTTAAACTATTATTATTACAATTACCTATATAACCCACTATGTTTAACTCATTTTTATTAAATATTTTCACCGCAGTACCTTTTAAAACTAGGGACTTTTCCCCAAAATCTATTTTTGTCTTAAGTCGTGATAAAATATCTTCACCAATTATGACATCAAAACTCAAATTGTCAACAATTACAAACTCGCCTCTAAAACGTATCTCTTTTACTTCAAAATCTAAATTTATGATTTTATTGCATTATGTGAATTTCTTACCATTTGCATTTACTAATTTAATTTTTGAAATCTTAGTACAATTTTTAACCTCTCCACAATAAAATTGTGAGAGGTTACTAAAATTGGTTCAAAAACAAAAATTGAGATAACATCAAATCTTTACGTTTTGAGGTCCTAGGAACCCAAAAAAGTGGTTTTTGAAAAATGTCTCTGTGTGTGTATGTGTGTGTTGGTTTCTCATAACATGTGACCTCTTGTGTGTGAATGAGGGTGTACTATGACCTCTCCAAATATTATGACCTCATACATTCGATGCCACAATATTTTATTGTAAATTCTTGTTATTTACGTCATTTTATGACGTTTAAACTTTATTTTTAAAATTCTTGTGTATGATGTTGAAATTGATGATCATTCACATAGTTCACACATGATAAGTTGTGACGTCATTTCTACAGCAGGATAGTGGCGCCCCCTACTTTACACACTCTACGTATATAGCCGCGTGACCTTCAAGTTTTACGAGCAGTAAGGAATAAATAATATGATAATATCTAGTTTAAATTTGGCAGTTGACACGGCATTCAGTGTTCAATTAGTGACAGTAGCGACACGTTGTATGGGAATATTTATAGTAGGTACTTTCTATATCTATAATATATAAGAATTTCAATGAACAACTACTTTATATGAAGTTGTAGATTACTAGTCCATTTAACGAGGTACAAAAAGGCCAAAACATCAAAAGTTTGTAAGATCTTTTGCAATACATTTCCTCCCCTGTTTTCGGGGGTGAGAAAAATGATCGTGATGGTTACGAGTTTTGAAACCCTTGCGTACTACCCCTATCAAGGAAAAATCACCCCTGTTTCCGGCTTCTTAGTCTTGGGCTCGCGAGGGATCGACGGGTCTGGTTTTTTTGGGGGAATAATAACAAACTAAGTTAATTTACATTAGAGTACCCCGAAGCGACCCTCGGGGGTTGAACCTACCCCCGACCGTAATAGCAATATCTCAAAAACAAGACAATACGGACAAGGTTTTTTATGGGTTTTCGAGGGCAGGGATCATAATAAAGGTGCTATTTTTCACCCTACCTTCCCGCAACTACCCCCAACGTATAAAACCACCCCGTCCTCCATGCTGTCGATCCTAGGCAAGCAAAAATTCGTCGGATCGGAGTTTTTATGGAAATATTAGGGAAGCTAACCATTACTAAACCGCAGATGACCTAAGCAGCCCCCGGGGGTTGAAACAACTCTGCTTGCAAAATCAAAATCACTCGAAAAACTTGAAAACGGGTTTCTCACGGGTTTTCGAGGGTGATAAACACGATGGTGGTATTTTTTTCATTGTAGCCTCTCGAAACTACCCCCTACGTATAAAAACCACCCCTTCTTCGGGGGTAGGTTCAAACCTCGGAGTTCGGTTCGGGGTTCTCTAATGTAAATTAACTAAATTTATTGTTATTCCTCAAAAAAAAAAACAACATTTTTACCCAAGATGCTGTATGTAGGTTTTCCATAAGCTGTAACCTCCTGTGTGTGAATGAAGACGTATCGATACATCTCCAAATATTGTGAGCTCATACACTTCGGGCTATATTTTAATGCAATATCTTTTTCTCTACGTCATATAACATTACATTTAATTTTTTGTTTGTATTTTTACTATGCTTATTTTGGTAATGATCATTTATAATATAATATAATAAATGAACTGATAATAATATCCAATAAAATGTAGATAACTATACATTTTCTGGAATGAAAGTAAAATAAATTTTTTTAAAGGTTGTCGCTTCAACCAATTCAAGTCATTTTTACTGCAAATTTATAGGATTATAACTTTACTTTCCTTCTATTTTGAATGTATAAACTAAAATAAAAGTATTTCTTACTTTCCCAAGATTGTGTATGTATGTAGGTTTTCCATAAGCTGTGACCTCTTGTGTGTGAATGAGTATATGCTGCAGCCTCTCGAAATATTATACCTTATGCACCCGATGTTACAATATTTTATTGCAATTTCTTGTTCTCTCCAGCATAAATGGGAATTATCATAAATAAACATACAGCATCTTAGGTAAAAATAAAAAACACCCCATCCAGCGCCGAACACGGTAGTGCGAATAGGCCGATTTCTTCCGCTAATTTTGAAGGCAGATTTGGGCCAGTTTGACATAAATCTACCACCAAGGGCGCGAGAATCTAGTAGGGTCAGCAGCTATGGTAATAAAATTAGGTAACAAAAGGAATTCATTTATTACAGGTTGAAACTTTCATGAATAAAAAAAAAATTGAAAATTTGATTCTTTTATATTTTCTTCTTATGCTTTATAACTCGAAAACGACATGGAGAAACGATGAAACAATTTTGTAAACCATTACATTTAAAAAAAAAAAAATTACATTTCGTATCAGACATGTAAGTTGTTTTTGAAAATAGATCAAGTTTCTGACCAATATTAGTTCATAACGTTGCCTATTGTAAGGCCTGACAATCGTATTTTGTGAGACATGTTAAGTAAGCAAACCATATACAGGGTTATTCAAAAATAGCGAAACAATGTTTCAATTGAGCTTAGTTCCTATTCACTACAAAATTCTTATTACAATTTTTTTTAAATATATAAATATTTAGTTTGTTCTGGACTGACAAATGATAAATTATTACTGAAGAACCACAGACATTTTTTATTATTTCATTTGATAGTCCAAGCATCTATTTTTTATTTGTTATATTTTGCCGACCCCGATGACTGGAAAGGAACTAGGAATGGAATTTGTTTTCCTTCAGCTTATAAAAGATCGTACTAGAATATGGCATCTCTCATCGAACAAGAAATTCAGCAATTAATAATTAAAAACCATTTCGGATTTATTGCTGGCCGTTTATAATTTCCGTGCCGCCCCCGACGCCCGGAAAAACGAATCTGCGAATAGGATTTGTTTTCAGTAGGTGAAAGGAACGCCATACTAAAATATGAAATATGCACGATTTTCAATAAAAAAGTTAGATTTTCTTTGCCGCCCCTGACGCACGAGAAAAAAAAAATCTGCGAATGGCATTTGTTTTCAGTAAGTGAGAGGAACGCCATACAAAAATATGAAATATGCACGATTTTCAATAAAAAAGTTAGATTTTCCGTGCCGCCCCCGATGCCCGGAAAAACGAATCTGCGAATAGGATTTGTTTTCAGTAGGTGAAAGGAACGCCATAATAAAATATTAAATATGCACGATTTTCAATAAAAAAGTTAAGTTTTCCGTGCCGCCCCTGACGCCCGGAAAAACGAATCTGCGAATGGAATTTGTTTTCAGTAGGTGAAAGGAACGCCATACTAAAATATGAAATATGCACGATTTTCAATTAAAGAAGTTAGATTTTTCGTGCCGCCCCCGACGCCCGGGAAAACGAATCTGCGAATGGCATTTGTTTTCAGTAGGTGAAAGGAACGCCATAATAAAATATTAAATATGCACGATTTTCAATAAAAAAGTTAAGTTTTCCGTGCCGCCCCCGACGTACGGAAAAACGAATCTGCGAATAAAATTTGTTTTCAGTAGGTGAAAGGAACGCCATGCTAAAATATGAAATATGCACGCTTTTCAATAAAAAAGTTAGATTCTCTTTGCCGCCCCTGACGCCCGGTAAAACGAATCTGCGGATGGCATTTGTTTTTAATAGGTGAAAGGAACGCCATACTAAAATATGAAATGTGCATGATTTTCAATAAAAAGTTAGATTTTCCGTGCCGCCCCCAACGCCCGGAAAAGCGAATCTGCGAATGGCATTTGTTTTCAATAGGTGAAAGGAACGCCATAATAAAATATTAAATATGCACGATTTTCAATAAAAAAGTTAGATTTTCCGTGCCGCCCCCAACACCCGGAAAAAAGAATCTGCGAATGGCATTTGTTTTTAATGGGTGAAAGGAACGCCATACTAAAATATGAAATATACACGATTTTTAATAAAAAAGTTCGATTCTCTTTGCCGCCCCTGACGCCCAGAAAAACGAATCTGCGAATGGCATTTGTTTTCAATAGGTGAAAGGAACGCCATATTAAAATATTAAATATGCACGATTTTCAATAAAAAAGTTAGATTTTCCGTGCCGCCCCCAACACCCGGAAAAACTAATCTGAGAATGGCATTTGTTTTCAATAGGTGAAAGGAACGTCATACTAAAATATGAAATATGCACGATTTTCAATAAAAAAGTTAGATTTTCCGTGCCGCCCCCAGCACCCGGAAAAGCGAATCTGCGAATGGCATTTGTTTTAAATAGGTGAAAGGAACGCCATATTAAAATATGAAATATGCACGATTTTCAATAAAAAAGTTAGATTTTCCGTGCCGCCCCCAACACCCGGAAAAAAGAATCTGCGAATGGCATTTGTTTTTAATGGGTGAAAGGAACGCCATACTAAAATATGAAATATACACGATTTTCAATAAAAAAGTTCGATTCTCTTTGCCGCCCCTGACGCCCGGAAAAACGAATCTGCGAATGGCATTTGTTTTCAATAGGTGAAAGGAACGCCATATTAAAATATTAAATATGCACGATTTTCAATAAAAAAGTTAGATTTTCCGTGCCGCCCCCAGCACCCGGAAAAGCGAATCTGCGAATGGCATTTGTTTTCAATAGGTGAAGGGAACGCCATATTAAAATATTAAATATGCACGATTTTCAATAAAAAAGTTAGATTTTCTTTGCCGCCCCTGACGCACGAGAAAAAAAAAAATCTGCGAATGGCATTTGTTTTCAATAAGTGACAGGAACGCCATACTAAAATATGAAATATGCACGATTTTCAATAAATAAGCTAGATTTTCTTTGCCGCCTCTGACGACTGGAAAGGCGAATCTAGGAATGGAATTTGTTTTCCTTCGGCTTATAAAAGATCGTACTAGAATATAATATCTATCGAACAAAATATTCAGCAATTAATAATTAAAAATTATTTCTGATTTATTACTGGCCGTTTATTGCTAGCGAGTAACAGTCGTAATTATCTGAAGAGTCCCTTCAGAGAATACATATTTTATTGAGTTGTGGAACGTAATAACCTGCTACATCATTTTCACATATTTATATTTACACATATTCATGTTCTCTTATGATTGCGGCAACACTGACACATATTATCATGTTCTGTTATTATTGCGACAACGTTTATACACATTAACATGTTCCTCTATGATTATAACATCTGAGGTCACGATATACAACAAGAGGTCACAGTATAAAAGTTTCTGTAAAATATTTATCATGGAGTGTATTCGTGTGAAACCTTGTTTGACGTATCTGGGCTATTTTTTGCTATCTCTCTCACCAGAAAATTCCCTTGTGGTAACAATCGATCCTAGAGATGGTGAGGTTGCAATAATAGCAAAACTTGTATTTTTGTATGTGTGTGTATGTGTATGTATGTGTGTATGTGTGTTAGCACGATAGCGCCGAAACTACTGAACGGATTTGAATGAAACTTTGCGTGTGCGTTTCCTTAGTGTCCCAGAAGATCTGAAAAGGTTTTGGTCGAGATCGGATTGTCATCGTTTGTCATCCGATAACGTTGGTGTCATGTCATGTTAATAAGATTTCGGCACATTTGTAACTTTTAGTGGATTTTCACAAACTTTAAAGGTAGATGTAACAATATCAATATCATATGCTTTCTGTACCTTCGTTGGTGAATTTATTATAGATTATCACTTTACCAATTTTCAGTTTGTTGCTTTACAAATCTGTAGGTAGTATTTAGGATAACTAGACTTTCTTAGTCGTTCAAGTGATGTTAAAGTTGTTAATATCCTAATAGTATATTATTCAACGAGCGACAATGTAGGTAATAACTCGCATAGATGATTGTAAATTCATTGAGTTGAGGGTTTTTTAGTGCCCCAGAAGATCTGAAAAGGTTTTGGATGAGATCGGATTACGTTTAGTGCCGTTTTGTTACACAATTTAATGCTCTTTTCGGCTTCAAAGATCCACCGAGTGGGGAGGTTCCAGCCGCTTCCAGTAGCTGCCGATTTTTTTTGATATAACTCTTTTCTGCTATCTATTATCTTTCCATTTATTAAACTGATTTCTGATCTGATGCTTTTAAATTTATTTCATTAACTTTAATGTTGATGATTGATAAATTACTAATTCTATTATTACATAAATTTGATTAATTCTCAATACCTATAAATTCTCGCATATGTCCGAAAATGTGAATTTACCTCTGCTATCGTCTTAATTTTATTCATGTCATTCTGTTGATCAGATCCGACATTTGTATTGTTTACCTGTGCATATCTTACTGAATCACGTTTATTATCATACCTATTCTGTTCTTTATTACAATTATCATTACCGTCGTTGTACCTCCTATTTTCGTTATAATCTCTACCTTTATTTTGATTATTAAAATTTCTACTGTCATAATGTTTTTGATAATTATTATTATACCCATTTTGTTGTCTATTTGCATAATAATAATTTTGTCTGTTGAAATTTTGGTCATTACCATCTGTTTGGTTGTATGTTTTTCTATTAAATGATTTATAATTTTTATTCCATCCCATATGTAGATCATCGATCACTCTCAAGTACTCATTCAAACCATCTAATGCCGTAATGCATTGTGTAATGATTACTTGGTGGATGTCATCAGAAAAATGTCTTGCTAGATATTTAATCATTTCATTTTCTGCCAAATTTGATTATAAGAATTTAATATTATACATTTTACGCATGACATAATTTTCCCTAGACATACCACTATTTTCTGAATATTTTCCATTAAATGAATTGAAACGATTTTTTTCCTGACAATGTTCAGACTAATACTTTTTTAATAATAACTTTTAAAATTCTTCTAAAGTTTCAAATTCAGATTCTACAATTTGATACCAAATTTCGGTTTCACCTTTTAATGAATTTTGAATTTCATGTTTTAAATTAAAATTAAAATTTATATATTGTAAATATTGCCTTAAACGTTCTAAAAATACTTTTGGGTGGATTCTGGAATCACCATAGAAATGATTTACCAGTGTATGATGTGGTGTAGCATATGTGTTAAGTATAGGTGTGTATGTGTCCTTCAATATCTTCGTATTCTGTTCGATCTTACCATCCTGTTCTTTTAACTGTGTTTTGATTATATCTTCTTGTTTTTTCATGCGTATATCTATTTCATTCATACCGTCTACTATAACATGTTCTACTTCTATCTTACTTCTTTTTTAAATTCACTTATCTCTTCATAAACCTTTTCTACTTTTTCTTCTACCTTCTTAATTTTCTGGTACACTTTATTGTGTAACTCTACTATACTCGTTTCCAATTTCCTATTGTTCTCATCCATTTTTTTGTTCATATCTTGTTTGCTTTCTTCAAATTTATTATTCATGTCTTGTTTGTTTTCATCAAATCTGTTCGCTATCATGTTCATTAATTGTATAAATTTATCATCATTTTGTGTTTGTTGGGATGTATCACCTTGTCGAGAAGTTTCTGGTGTTTGATTTTTATTCTCCATTTTTGTTTGTTTCCCTGATCTTAATTTCATACAAATACCACACAATTAAGAATTAATACTTTATATACCCTTAATAAATTAAATTGTTATTATTGAATTTTAAAACTATGTACCACAATCAACAGTTCACAAACTTTCACCAAGACTGCACACTTTATCAAATCAACAATTTTACAATCAACACGCGTTGGGCGCCAAATGTACTGTTCTACTATTATTGAACTTAATAATTTGCAGTACTAATCAAACTTTAACTTGTTTATTTCCAATAGATAAACCAAACAGATCAAATTAAAATTTCTTACCTTTTGATCCGAAAGTATGTCAAATTTATTTAATAGGCCGGCTAGCTTATCTTTTCCTTCAGGAGCAGGTTCAAATTCAGTTCCTGTTTTAAAATGAAATTTTATTAAAGTAAAATTTTTAATCTGATATAAGTAATTTATTTTCCTTGATATTTAGATAATTTAGCAGTTTTATAACAGGTTCGAAAGTCTAATACACTATTTAAAATTTAATATACAACCTTGTCCAAAATTAAACACACAAAAACCTTCCTTCTTCGTAGCTACACTCTTCTCTTTCCAAATCCAACAATTCTCCTTTCATTAATTCTTCACCTTATCTCGTCCTTATCTCCTCTGCAATTCTTATCCATAATAACACCTCTTCCTTCTTATTTACAGTCTATTTTTACTTTTCCTTCTTATTTACAGTCTATTTTTATTCTTCTTCGCGGATCTCCACAATTTCTGACTTTTTAATTCAATTTCAAATTATTAATTTTTTTTATAATTTTTCTCCTTCACTCCCTAATTTCCACTTGTTTTCTTTTTCCTTAAATTTGTTTTTCCAATTTTACAACCTCTCTTTTATCTGCTGTTTGTTGTTCTATGTCGCTAAATATCAAAGTACCCAAAATAAACAAAACAAAACACCATATGAATTTTGATTAATTTCATTCCAAATATAACCTAACTTGAACCTCCTTGTCTTTCTCCAGGAAAACATTTACCAACTATAAAAATAAAATTTCCTACTTAAAAGAAATGTCATAATGACTTAAATGTCAGAAATTATTTCAACTACAACTTAATAACTACTAACATAGATGTATCAAACTTACTGTTGACATCAAATAAAAACTTAAAAACTATTAAAACAACTCTAAACAAGTGTTAACATTCTAAAACACATACCTTTCGGATCTTTAGCTAATTTAAATAAATTTTGAAAACCATCTAAAGGAAACAAACAAATTCAAACCCTGATTCAGCAAATAACACAAACATGCAATCTTCGTAATCGTCCAATATGCGAATACATACCAATATATATATATATATATATATATATATATATATGACAGTGTGAAAGCTACAAATTAGTAGTGAATGTAATGTCAAAATGAACTTTATAAGACTGAATTTACTTTAGGTGTTTTAAATATTAAAGTGGAGTGACTATATATGAACAATTGTTGTTTTAGGTATGTACGTACTTCATTTCTATGTAGTTTAATAAATACTACTTATTCTTAACAAACATCAATTAAAAATGTATGAAACCTAAAGTTTCACATAATTAAAGACAGTACTATTTTTTATGATAAACTATCTTAATTTATATATAACGACCACCCACTACATTCACAATAACATTAGTTTTTATTAAACAAATTACAAATGATAGTGTACTATTGTACCACCGATGTGTGTTGCAGGTGCTTTCATATACGTTAATTTATATTAATCTTCTTAATTAAAACGAATAAAGGTATATATATATATATATATTAAAGTTAAGTAAATTAAGTTAAAGTTAAGTACATTATTATTTGTTGAATTTACGTTTATAATTATTTGTAAAATACGGTTTAAACTTTAGGAGCCCAAAAGCGCCTACAAGAGAAAATAATTCTGTATATTTGCAATTTCTTCATTATAAAAGAGAAATCTGTAATAAGAATATACGAATCTGCAATAGTATTTTTTCTACGCCTCTTATGTAATATGAGCATTATGACGCCGATTTTAACTAAGAAATGATCTATATTTAGGTGGCTGATACGTAATATTTATTACATGCCTCTACAATGTAATAAGCATATAGGTGGCGCCATCCAGTAGTAGTAGAATTTGTAATACTGTTTGCGTTTCTGTTGACAGTTGAGATTTCTATTGACAGTTAACCTTTCACGTTTCACCGTTGCAGTGGTAAATCAAATAGATATATAGATAATATATAAATAAACCTAATTTATAGGCATAGAAAAAGTATAGTCTGTAATTCGTTTGAAATTGCATATTCTGAGCTCGCGGACCGTCCCCCTTGCTTTGCTTGGGTGACAAATTTCCGCTCGCGCAGTATGCTTCATTCCAAACTTATTACAGAATAATATACTATTATACGTTGCCGCGAGCATGCCTGTCAGTTTATGAAACATAACTTTCTAATGTCAACACTACTAACTTATAAAATTGACAGCTGCCAGTGTAATATTTTTACACTGGCTAGCCAGTTAAAAGTGTTTTTCAAAGTTTGTATACCGTCGGATAAGTATCGTTTTATAAGTGAATGACAAATAATAGTATATTACATTATGATTATATAGGGTGTAATTTTGCGAGCATGAAAGTTAACTGAGTGAGCGACAGTGAGCTCAGAGCTCAGTTAGCAAAGTAACGATCCGATATTGCGCAACATTTTATAATTATAGTTCCTTTCATCCAAAAGAGAGAGAATAAACTAATAAATTTTGTAATATTTTTTCACTTCCAATGAATTGTTTACAAGATAAAAATGAAAAATCAGCGTTAAGTTCTCGTCAGGGGTAGTTTTTAGCAAAAAAGGGGACTTTCCCTTCCTGGACGGAGTGGGAACTTTTCGGGTATCTATTTCTAACCTTATCGAGAGTACACATCTCAAATATTATTTCTTTATAAATTATTTCTTTTATCACTGTTTTTTAAACTAATTTGCGTAATTGTGTTGGCGATGAGATTTGGTACGTTACTTAGTATCAATAATGGCTATTATTCCATAATACTAAACAAAATAAAATTCAGCTAGATACGTAAGGAAAAGAAACTGTTTTATAATCCAAAATCTGTTTGTTCTGTTTTTTTTTTTCAAATGTTGCTACTGAAATATGGATTTGATCCATATTATACAAAAAAGGTACTCTTTGTTAAACAACGTAGAACCAACAATTTTTTATAAAAACTGGTTTAAAACAGTTGATGCATTCGGTGTCACAGTTCCGTAGAGTGTAGACAACCAGCGAATTAACGAATTATTTCTAAAAGAATATGAATGAGCCTGAACCCCCTGACCGGGGGAAATATTATTTATTCGACTGGAATATGGATATGGATGCTGAGACCTCAGATTCAAGGGCTAAAAATAAGAGTAACGAAAGAATAAAAATAATATTGAAATAAACAGAGATTCGGTTAGTGGTATCAATTCTAATTCAAATATAAACAAATTAGTTAATAAAGATTTAAATGTAGTTTCAAATGAAGTTACATCGGCTAATATTATTGAAAAAGGTTTACAATCACTAATAAAAAAACACAAAGAAATAGCAAGCGCAAAAAACATAATAAAAGAGCATCCGATAGCTCTTTATACAAAAATTGACATTGGACCATTTACTGTCTATGTACAAAACAAAGAAGGAAACACAGGTAAATTTCATAGGATTTCAACTGCAAAATGAATTAGATCGGCAATCCCACAACTCCAAGATAATATCAAAAATATTAGCGCTATAGGGTATAACAAAATAAAAGTAGAATTATTAAACGCAGAATGTGCAAACAGATTGGTTGAATCTAGACTGCTTGCGGAAAAGAAATACGAGGTATATAAGTTAAGAATCGTCGTCGAACGGAAGGCTTTTTAAAAAGAATTGAAGTTTGATTCTTAACAAAATTTATTATTTGCACTCAAAATTATGTTTACACTTTGGTAACAAGAAGTTAACTAGTCAAAGTCTAGGATGAAAAAACTCTATGTGTGCTCTCGGCACCTATATTTATAGACAATAACAGATAACAATTTCTGCTGACGTCTGTATTTAGTTGTATCATAACTCCTCCATCCTCAGAGGGAAATTTAAGCCAAAATGGCTTTAAATTGCCTAAATTAATATTATCAATATTAGATGTTTGTTCATCCTTTACAGTTTTAGATATTTTAGTATTACTAGATTTACAAAATATTTTACATAAAAATGTTTTATAGTTTGGATAACAATACAATAAAATAAGAAATATTAATATTATAATTATAATAGGAATAATATAAGTTGTCCATGCCATCTTATTTGTTTCCAAGTCTAACAGAGTTTGAGATTTTATTTTATTTTCCTCAAACGCTACTTGACTATAGATCTCAATTATTTTTTCAAAATTAATCTTTGTGAGATTAATTTTCAATTCATTTTCTTTATTTGAAGTGTCTATTTGTATTTCCAAATCAAATAAAGGGTATATATTAGGTTTAGCAATTGTTTTGTGTGTCGGGATTAAAATATTCTCTCCTATAGTTACTTTACAAAATGAATCAATGGTCAGTAAATAATTTCCTATTATTCTTTTGAGTATGGTCGGTCTGTCTGTACATTCAATCTGTAATTCTTCCAAATCATGCATTATTAATAAATATGTATTGATTTCTTTTATCTTTATAATTTGATTTTTATATTGAGAAAGCGTTATTTTCTTGCAATTATGCGAGCTATGTTTGATTAAGCTTTTCACACACAAATCGGATGTTGTTATTTTATCGATTTCACATATGTATTGGTTCTCAAAAATTAATTGGCATGGTTGAGTCGCGGGAGAATAATTTGATTATTTTTATTTGGCAATGGAAATAATCTGAGATAATCAAAGGTAGTTTTATAAGTAATTGGGATCATTAGGATAAAGTAAAGTTTCGTATTTATTTGATAAGTTTTGACCTGTATCATTTTTTCAAAAATTGGTAAAGTTCGTAAATCGGGTTCAGTCATTAATGAAACTTCAGGTGGTAAGTAATTTTGTATGGTTTTTAATTCGTTAAGTAATTCATTTGGTTTTAACATAGCGGTATGAAATTGAGAATGCCTTGAAAATGTTTGCATTATACTAATATCCGTAAGAAGTGAATTTAGTTGTTCGAAATGTATTGAAGATAATGCCGTTTGACTTTCAGTAAATACACAAAGTTGTGTTTCCTGTAATTTATGTATAGTTGAAGAAAACATTGCTATAGTAGCAGCTAATTCTTTTTGATTTTTGTTTAATTCAAATATGGTATTATTAAAGTTTTTAATAAACTTTATATTTAATGATAATTGATTCTCAAAATCTATTTTTAGTGTTTCTTGATTATTAAAGAGATTTTTAAAATTTCTTTCATAACGTTCTCCGTCGTCAGCGTCTAAAACTCCAGTTAGCGTTTTATCTATAGTGCCTATAAAGTTAAATAAGCCACGTTTAGATCTAGTTGTTTTAGGAATTATTTCATTGATTGAAATTTCAGTTCTTTGAAAATCGTTTTCTAAAATTTGTATTGCATGATTTTGTGCATTTTTACATATATTTCTTGTATTATTAAAGAATTTTAAGAATATATTTTTATTTTGAATATAATTATTTATTATTGGTTGTAAGTTTATAAAATGAATTAATTCCCATTGTGAAATGATGTTCCTTGCTTGGCCTAAATGTACCATTAACAGTACAGATTCTTCTTTTATAGGTGTTAGCTCTGGTTCACATGATACAATTATTATTAGGGATCTGTAATAATATCTAAATTTTTAGTTGTTCTTAAATTACTAAGATGAGTTTTAAAAGCAGGTAAATTACGTTTTTCATCTACAATTAAAGCAGTGTTATCAGCATTAAGTTTAGTAAGCTTATAAGGACCTTCATATCGCGCTACAAGTTTTGATCTTTGTGATCTTGAATTTTTTTAGATATACCGTTTGTCCAATTTTAAACATTTTATTAGGATCTTGCGTATGGCGATTGTGGTATTCTATATATTTCGTTTTATTTTGTAAATTGTGATCTTTTACTTGTTGATGTATAAATTTCATATCTTCTATATGATCTTTAATAAGATAATTCATTGTAATATCACAGTTTAAGGTTATAGGACGATTTCCATAAATAATTTCTTGTGGAGTTTTCCCTGTGTTAACATGAATTGTTGAGTGGTAGGCAATTAAGCTTAATAAAATAAGTTGTTCAACTGGTGTCGTTCTATATTTTTTGTTTAATTTAAAAATACGAATATGTTCTAAAAGAGTCGAATAAAATTTTTCAATTTGTCCTTTTGCATTTGGATGATTGGGTGTTACAAAATGTAATTTAATATTATATACTTTAGCCATTTCTTTAAATGTGTTATTTTGAAATTCAGCACCATTATCTGATGTAATTCTTTTAGGTATATTATAAAGAGCAAAGAATTTTAATACTTCTTGTGTAATTTGTGTAGCTTCTTTACTAAGCAATTTAGTCACATAGGCAAATTTTGAAAATGCGTCTATAATTGTAAGGAAGAGAGTACCTTCAATGCTCTAAATATCTATGTATAAGTGTTCAAAAGGAGTTGATGATGTTGGTGTTATATTAAGAGACATTACCGGAGGGTGTCGAGGGTATTTTCCTCTTTGACAGACTTCACATTTATTTATATAGTCTTGTATAGTTTTAAGCATGTTTTTAAAATAATATTTATCTTTTAATTTCAGGTATGTTTCTTGAGATCCTCTATGATTTGTTTTTCCTTCGTGGTAATTTTTTATAGCTTCTTTAATTTGATCCATGTCATGTAAGTCTTTTACTCTTGATGTATGCCATATAATTCGTGGTGTATTATTATTAAATAATGAAGTATAGAGAATGGATAATTTTCTATAAATTTCTTGTCTTTTTGAGAACAGATAAAATGTTACGTTACCAATAGTATAATTTTTTCGGATATCTTTTAGATCTCTAGACTGATAATTAACAGGTAAATAAACTTTGGTGATATGTTTATTATCAATTTTATTCGATTTTGATGATTTTGGGTTTTCTTGAATCTTTATTATAATTTGTCGTTTTTCTTTATTGATCGGATCCTCCGAAATTTCAATAGATCTTTGGGGTTCGTCAGACTGATTCGAGTGTAGTGTTCCATTATCTCTGTCTTGGTCTTGCTCTTCTTCTGGAATTATAAGGTCTAAATCTATATTACGAGGTGAATCAGGTAATTCTACGTTTTCATTATTATCAATACCAGGTGGGGTGTTAAGTTGCCTTTCATTATTTTCGATGATATCATTTAAATCATTTAATAATTGTGAAATTTCATCATCATGGTTTAATATTAATGATGCAGTTTCTAATGGGTGAATATCGACTTGGTCGATTTTTATACGAGAAAGAGCATCTGCATTAGTGTTTAATTTCCCTTTTTTATATACTACATCGTAGTCAAATTCTTCTAAGCGCATTCTCCATCTCATTAATTTTGAATTTGGTTCTTTTAATTGGTGAAGCCATTGGAGTGGTCTGTGGTCGGTATATATGGTAAATTTACGTCCGTAGAGGTAAGGACGGAAGTATTTACAACTCCAGACCAAACTTAAAAGTTCACACTCTATGACACTGTAGTTTTTCTCAGCATTATTGAGTGTTCGAGATGCATATGCAATAGGTAGATCAGATCCTGGAGATCCTTGTGAGAGTACAGCACCTAATGATTCGTTACTAGCATCCGTAGTAAGAATAAAAAGCTTTGAAAAGTCTGGATATTGAAGTATCGGTGCATTAGTTAACAGTTGTTTACAAGTATTGAACGATTTCATAAAGTTTTCATCATGTTCTATTACACTACCCTTTTTTAAACATAATGTTAAGGGTCTTGTTAATTTTGCATAGTTGCGTATGAATTTTCTATAATAGCCAGTAAGCCCGAGAAATGATTTAATTTCTTTGACAGTTTTAGGTACAGGAAATTTTAAAATTGCTTTTACTTTATCAGGATTTGGTATTATGCCATCTCGCGTTATGATATGACCTAAGTATTTTGTTTCTTGTTTAAGAAATTCGCTTTTATCAAGTTGTATTTTAAAATTTGTTTCGCGTAGTCTATCAAATACTTTTCGTAAACTTAGAATATGTTCATCTAAGCTTGTCGAGCATATAATAATATCATCTAAGTAAACAGTACAGATGTCACTAAGTCCACTTAAAACGTTATTCATTGCGCGTTGGAATGTAGCCGGTGCATTTTTAAGCCCAAAAGGCATACGTATATATTCGTAATGACCTTTGTCAGTATTGA
Source organism: Leptura quadrifasciata (assembly GCA_963675555.1). Lineage (NCBI taxonomy): Eukaryota > Metazoa > Arthropoda > Insecta > Coleoptera > Cerambycidae > Leptura > Leptura quadrifasciata. Next base: position 49,333,347 of record OY776679.1, read on the forward strand.
AAGCTGTTTTTTCTATATCTTCATCTGCCATTTCAATCTGGTGAAATCCAGATGCTAAATCTAGCGTTGTAAAATAGTTACATTTTCCGAGTTTATTAAAAATATCGGTAATATTAGGAATTGGAAATTTATCATCTATCGTTTTTGAATTTAATTTACGGTAGTCAATTACAATTCTCCATTTACGTTGTCCGCTAGCATCTATCTTTTTTGGTACTATCCATAGTGGGGAGGACCATGGAGATTTAGAACTTCTGATTATAATTATTATTAGCCGTTACTCGAGTCCGAGTATAAAAATGTTACAGTCGATAAATTGTGTACAATAAAAAACAAGTAAAAGGTGTAATCTATTGTAATTCCCATTCATCTACGGTGCACACGACTATGGCTATAGAGGCCAATTCGGGAGAGCACATGTCGACCGCAGTCAGGACAAACATAGACCTGGTTAGGTCTTGGATTCGGCCTTCTTGCAGCAACATTTCCTTGATAGCTGGCCACAACCCCTCGCCATTCGGTTCTGTCCGCTGCAATTTGTTCCCATTGTTCGTCTGCAATACCGCAGGATCTTTGAACCTCTTTCGTTGACCGCCACGCCTTCTTCTACCGCTTAGCAATTCACCATAATGTGTACATTTAGGAAGGCGGTTATCATGCATACGATGAACGTGACCTGCCCATCTTAGGCGTGCTCTTGAAATAAGCACCTCAATTGGAAGGCTGTTTGCTCCCCTGAGTACTTGCACGTTTGATATGTGATGGAACCAACGGATTTTCATCATACTTCTGAGGTGTCTTTGCTGAAAACGTTGTAATTCATTCGCATGACGACGGTAAGTGACCCAGCTTTCACATCCATATAGCAGTGTTGGAATGACAACTGCTCTGTAGACAGCCATTTTCGTTGACAAAGCAAGGTCGTGGTTGTCAAATACTCTCTCTCTCTAAGTCTCCAGATGTCCCCTAAGTCCTCTTGATGCAGCGTTAATTCTATTGCGAATCTCGCTGTCCATTTTACTTTGTCATTAACAACGTTGCCTAAGTAATTGAACTGATCCATCACTTCAAGAGAATTTCTGTTAAGTGTAATGTCTATTTGGTTCACTTGATGAGGAGTTGACATAATCTTAGTCTTTCCAATGTTGATTTTAAGTCCCAAGGAATCATAGCTCTGGGCATACACATCTAAAAGTTCTTGAAGTTCTTCCGGCGTAGAGGCTAAAAGTGCACAGTCATCCGCATGCTGGAGATCACAAATGAATCGTGTGCGTGTCTTCGTGAAAGCTCTAAAGCGCCCTATCTTAAAAAGACCGCCATCAAAACGGTATCTGAGACCCATTCCTCTGACTGTCAGTTTGTTGTCAACAATAATTGTTAGAGCAGTGGTAAACAAATTAAAGAGTAGGGGTGCCAGGACACATCCCTGCCTAACTGCAGTGAGAGTTTGGAAAGGTTTGGTGTTGTTTGTATGTAGACTGCGACATACTTCCACAAATTTTCTAGGGATACCTAAGCGGAACATAATTTTTCAAAGCACTTCCCTGTCCACCGAGTCAAACGCCTTGGTTAAATCAATGAAGGCCATGTGAATTTCTCCTTGATGTTCGAGTGCTTTTTCTTGAAGCTGTTTAAGTGTGAAGATTAAATCCGATGTGCCTCGGTTTGGTCTAAAGCCACTCTGTGTTTCAGGAAGTAACTTTTCCATAACAGGTGTTAGCCTATTTGCCATCGCTTTAGTGAGTATCTTTCCTCCAACAGCCAGGAGAGCTATACCCCTGTAATTTCCACAGTCCACAGCGCTCCCTTTATTTTTGAAGAGGTTGATTAAAAGTGTAACACGAAACTCCTGCGGAGCTTGACCACTTTCCCACACGACATCAAACAGTTTTTTGAGGTAGGGTATGAGCTCTGACGATACAGCTTTAAAGATCTCAGCTGGGAGTGAGTCGGCGCCGGGAGATTTGTTATTTTTTAGCTGCCCAATGGCGGTTAAGATCTCTTCCGTTGTTAGTGGTTTGGAATCTTTAATAGGGCACATATTTTTCCGACTGGAGCCGTATACTGCTTTTACTCCTTGAAAGAAATTCCTGTAGTCGTGTGAATCAGCGTACCTTTGAATTTCTCTGGCCTTGCCTGCCCACCACTCGTTTCTTTATTCTTCTGATTTCGCGTTGCGTTTCATACTTAGATTGGGTAAAAGCTTCTACTTTTGATGAGTCGTTGGGGTGGTTGATAGGGTTTTGGAAGGCAATATGTTTGCGGTCAAGAAGTTCTTGTATAAAAGCTTCGTTATCATTGAACCAGTCCTCCTGTTTTTTACTTGCTGCATTGCCACGAATTTCCTCACTCGCACTTTTTAAACTGTCTTTAATTTGTGTCCAGGTAGCAGCGACATCTACAGAATTGGTTTCTTCTAGTGTACTCAAATTCTCTTGAACTTTTTGCTTTAGCTGTTCGACGGTTTGTTGGTCACGCAATTTACTAATACAGAGACGGAGTCTACGTTTTACTTGAGTTCTTCGGTGTTTGGGTCTCATAACAATTTTCATTTTAGAGACAACAGGACGATAATCGGTCCAACATTCGCTATCAATGCGCGCCTTTGTAATTTGGACGTCCTTGAGATGCTTCCTACGTACGATAACATAGTCCAGTAGATGCCAGTGACCTGATCTGGGGTGACGCCAGGTGCCTTTAAATTTATCCTTTTGTCGGAAAATGGTGTTTGTTATAACTAGATCATGTTCGGCGCATTTAGTTAGGAGTAGTTGACCGTTAGCGTTCATGTTGCCCAAACCGTTCTTGCCTATGATGCCTGGCCAGGTGTCTGCATCTCTCCCTACTCTAGCGTTAAAATCGCCAAGAATAACGAGTCGTTCCGTTTTAGGTATTCTACAGAGGGTTTCTTCCAGCTGTTGATAGAAGCTTTCCTTGGTTTCGTGACTTGCATCCAGAGTGGGAGCGTAGGCGCTTATTAGATTTACCGCGTTGCCATCTGATCGCTCATAGCGTAGCAGCATTAGACGCTCGGGTAGGCCTTGTGGTACTTGTGTTAAGTTGGATACAAGTTGATTCCGAACGGCAAATTCTACTCCATGTTGTCTTCTTGAATTGGTGGGAAGACCTTTCCAATAGAAGGTGTAGTACTTTTCTGTGAGACAGCCTTTGACATGAAATTTCTTCTTTATGTATTTGCGGATATCTATATGATTTAGTATAAACAGGAATATTATCAGTTGTTTAAATATAATGTTTAATAGTATTAGTAAAGGATAAAGGAATTCCTTCACATTACATTATGTCTCTATATTCAAAACAAAGTTTTCGTATAGCATCATATTCTTCTTGATTTAAATGTTGAAGCCTTAAATTTTTTAAATTGTCTTTTTGTAAGTTATCAAAATTTTTAAATAAATCTTTAGATAATTCTTGTTCAAATTCTAAATTATTAATTTCAATTTGTTGTGGATAATATACGATTTTATCTAAGTCTATTTCAATTTCAAATTCCGTTGGATTAATTGCTAAAAATTTAAAGTGACTATTATCGACTGTACTAATTCCTGAAGGAATTTCTACATTGCCATTTAATATTTGAGAAGGTAAAACTAGTTCAGTGTTATTCTGATAATTTGTTTTTAATTTTATTATCTGTTCAGTAAAAGGAGGTATTATTACATTTCCATGAGTTTCAGATAACATTGTTTCTTGTAATGGTTTCCTGTCAACAAACATTTGTATTTCCGCTCCAGGAATGATGAATTTGCCCGTTTTAAAATCTAATCTAGCAGTTAATTTAGTGATTAGGTCAATGCCAATGAGACCATGAAAGTGTTTATTAAAGTCATATACATAATGCTTATGCAGTATTTCTGGCTGTTTGAATATCCTTGACAAATGAATAGTTACTGTATTGCTATGAATAGTTTTATTGTGAGACGTTTTTATCAAGAATGGCTCATTTTTAATAAAGTCTGAATAATATGTGTTAGCTAATTGTTTACTTATTAATGTTTTTTCAGCTCCTGTATCTATTAAAAATCTCGCTTTCATTTCAGGGATTAAAATATATGGTAATTTACTAGACTCTTGCATATTAAAATTTATTGTTTTGATATTCCCGAGGCTAACTTCTGAAAATTTTCTTCGTCGTTCTGTTCGTCTGTGCAATTTTCTTCTTCTTGATAATATTGATTCTGTAATTCTTCGTATGAGAGAGTGTCTTCGTCATAAGGACTGAATGATGCTTCTTCCGGTTGTTCATCTTCTGGAAGGACTTCGTGTGTATTTAACTCTTGAGAAAACCATTTTCTAGCTTGATTTTGTTGTGGAAATTGTCTTTGTTGATTTGAGCGTAATTGTGTCAAACGTGACGATGCCGTATCCATGGGTTCGCAATTTCTTATTGCTAATTTATTAGTTGGTTTGAATACATTTTGGGGAGGACCGAAAACTTGTTTATTTGTGGGAAAATTTTTATTGGTGTTGACTGAATATTAATAGGCTGTGATGGGAATTTTGGTTGAGTATAGAATTGACGTTGTTGTCCTGGACTTTGGAATTGTTTATGTTGTACAGGGTGTGATATTTTCGTTTGTATTTGTGGTATTTGACGTTGAAATTGAGAAATTGGTCTAATAGGAGTGTTCGCAATATTAATTTGTGTATTATTTCGTGTAGGGATCAAATTATTACTAGGAGTGTTTAATTGTTGTCTATGATAATTTGGGGTGTAATGGGGTAGTGAAGCGCAAGTTATAACCTCTCCTACTCAATTGTTACTCAATTGTTACTCAATTGTTAACCTCACCTTCGCGATGAGTTCAATTTGAACTTGGTGCACCCTGTTTTCACTAACGAGGCTCTAACGACCGAGTAAGGGCGGAATAACCCTTACCTTTTACCGTGAGCACATCCACCTTCTCACGAAGAGTGCGGTAAAAAATAACCCACCGCACACAAAGGTTGCTTTTGGAATCGTTTGGTTACCCCATCGTCGCAGTCTCCTTCTGTGCCATGGGACCACACCACTCGCCTTCCGCAACCGAGCTGGTCAGTTGCATACCTGCTCCAGCTAAAACTTCAAATGCAGCTTCGTTTTCAGTCGACTAAGGCTTTAAAAAAATGATGGAGCGTTCAAGTGGGACAAAATCATCCGGAGGTAAAATACCCTCCCGATCGGATCTCCGGGGGAGGGTGCCCACAGGGACACCTCATCGAATGTCGAAAAAACACCGACAAGTTAAATCCAACAAAACTAATTCTTTCATCTACGGCGCTTGGAATGTTCGTACTTTGAACGACAGCACTCGCACCGATCGGCCTGAAAGAAGAACTGCTCTAATAGATAGAGAGCTTCACCGACTCAATGTTGACGTTGCAGCTCTCAGCGAAACTCGATTTTTGGAGGAAGGCTCTCTCACAGAAAAGTACTACACCTTCTATTGGAAAGGTCTTCCCGCCAATTCAAGAAGACAACATGGAGTAGGATTTGCCGTTCGGAATCAACTTGTATCCAACTTAACACAAGTACCACAAGGCCTATCCGAGCGTCTAATGCTGCTACGCTATGAGCTATCAGATGGCAACGCAGTAAATCTAATAAGCGCCTACGCTCCCACTCTGGATGCAAGTCACGAAACCAAGGAAAGCTTCTATCAACAGCTGGAAGAAACCCTCTGTACAATACCTAAAACGGAACGACTCGTTATTCTTGGTGATTTTAACGCTAGAGTAGGGAGAGATGCAGACACCTGGCCAGGCATCATAGGCAAGAACGGTTTGGGCAACATGAACGCTAACGGTCAACTACTCCTAACTAAATGCGCCGAACATGATCTAGTTATAACAAACACCATTTTCCGACAAAAGGATAAATTTAAAGGCACCTGGCGTCACCCCAGATCAGGTCACTGGCATCTACTGGACTATGTTATCGTACGTAGGAAGCATCTCAAGGACGTCCAAATTACAAAGACGCGCATTGATAGCGAATGTTGGACCGATCATCGTCCTGTTGTCTCTAAAATGAAAATTGTTATGAGACCCAAACACCGAAGAACTCAAGTAAAACGTAGACCCCGTCTCTGTATTAGTAAATTGCGTGACCAACAAACCGTCGAACAGCTAAAGCAAAAAGTTCAAGAGAATTTGAGTGCACTAGAAGAAACCAATTCTGTAGATGTCGCTACTACCTGGTCACAAATTAAAGACAGTTTAAAAAGTGCGAGTGAGGAAATTCTTGGCACTGCAGCAAGTAAAAAACAGGAGGACTGGTTCAATGATAATGAAGCTTTTATACAAGAACTTCTTGACCGCAAACATATTGCCTTCCAAAACGCTATCAACCACCCCAACGACTCATCAAAAGCAGAAGCTTTTACCCAATCTAAGAATGAAACGCAACGCGAAATCAGAAGAATAAAGAACGAGTGGTGGGCAAGCAAGGCCAGAGAAATTCAAAGGTACGCCGATTCACACGACTACAGGAATTTCTTTCAAGGAGTAAAAGCAGTGTACGGCCCCAGTCGGAAAAATATGTGCCCTATTAAAGATTTAAATGGAAATCTCCTCAAAGAAGACCAGGAAATAAGAGCCCGATGGAAAGAACACTACTCTAACATTCTTAACCAGCAAAGTCAAGCCGATCACGATATTATAAATCTTATCCCTCAATATGACACCTTCGAAGACTTAGATAAACCACTAACAACGGAAGAGATCTTAACCGCCATTGGGCAGCTAAAAAATAACAAATCTCCCGGCGCCGACTCACTCCCAGCTGAGATCTTTAAAGCTGTGTCGTCAGAGCTCATACCCTACCTCAAAAAACTGTTTGATATCGTGTGGGAAAGTGGTCAAACTCCGCAGGAGTTTCGTGATACACTTTTAATCAACCTCTTCAAAAACAAAGGGAGCGCTGCGGACTGTGGAAATTACAGGGGTATAGCTCTCCTGGCTGTTGGAGGGAAGATACTCACTAAAGCGATGGCAAATAGGCTAACACCTGTTATGGAAAAGTTACTTCCTGAAACACAGAGTGGCTTTAGACCAAACCGAGGCACATCGGATTTAATCTTCACACTTAAACAGCTTCAAGAAAAAGCACTCGAACATCAAGGAGAAATTCACATGGCCTTCATTGATTTAACCAAGGCGTTTGACTCGGTGGACAGGGAAGTGCTCTGGAAAATTATGTTCCGCTTAGGTATCCCTAGAAAATTTGTGGAAGTATGTCGCAGTCTACATACAAACAACAACGCCCAGGTTATGTATAATAATGAGGCAACCGAACCTTTCCAAACCCTCACTGGAGTTAGGCAGGGATGTGTCCTGGCACCCTTACTCTTTAATTTGTTTACCACTGCTCTAACAATTATTGTTGACAACAAACTGACAGTCAGAGGAATAGGTCTCAGATACCGTTTTGATGGCGGTCTCTTTAACATAGGGCGCTTTAGAGCTTTCACGAAGACACGCACACGATTCATTTGTGATCTCCAGTATGCGGATGACTGTGCACTTTTAGCCTCTACGCCGGAAGAGCTTCAAGAACTTTTAGATGTGTATGCCCAGAGCTATGATTCCTTGGGACTTAAAATCAACATTGGAAAGACTAAGATTATGTCAACTCCTCATCAAGTGAACCAAATAGACATTACACTTAACGGAAATTCTCTTGAAGTGGTGGATCAGTTCAATTACTTAGGCAACGTTGTTAATGACAAAGCAAACATGGACAGCGAGATTCGCAATAGAATTAACGCTGCATCTAGAGCACTCTGGGGACTTAGAGAGAGAGTATTTGACAACCACGACCTTGCTTTATCAACGAAAATGGCTGTCTACAGAGCAGTTGTCATTCCAACACTGCTATATGGATGTGAAAGCTGGGTCACTTACCGTCGTCATGTGAAAGAATTAGAACGTTTTCAGCAAAGACACCTCAGAAGTATGATGAAAATCCGTTGGTTCCATCACATATCAAACGTGGAAGTACTCAGGAGAGCAAACAGCCTTCCAATTGAGGTGCTTATTTCAAGAGCACGCCTAAGATGGGCAGGTCACGTTCATCGTATGCATGATAACCGCCTTCCTAAATGTACACTTTATGGTGAATTGCTAAGCGGTAGAAGAAGGCGTGGCGGTCAACGAAAGAGGTTCAAGGACGCTCTCCATGAAAATCTAAAATCCTGCGGTATTGCAGACGAGCAATGGGAACAACTTGCAGCGGACAGAACCGAATGGCGAGGGGCTGTGGCCAGCTATCAAGGAAATGTTGCTGCAAGAAGGCCGAATCCAAGACCTAACCAGGTCTATGTTTGTCCTGACTGCGGTCGACATGTGCTCTCCCGAATTGGCCTCTATAGCCATAGTCGTGTGCACCGTAGATGAATGGGAATTACAATAGACTACACCTTTTACTTGTTTTTTATTGTACACAATTTATCGACTGTAACATTTTTATACTCGGACTCGAGTAACGGCTAATAATAATAATAATGATAATTTATATTTTCTTCTTCTGTAACCATATGTATGGCTTCCTCGATTGTATTTGGTGATTTACAACGTAATAGGTGACTCATGTTGCCATTAAGTCCGGTTAAAAAGGCACGTAATGTCATAGCATTATACATATTTACTTTTGTCGTTTTTATTTCAGCGGTTAAATCTGAACAAGCAATTTTGTCTAAAAGTAAACTTCTTAAATTCATACATTTATCTGCGAATTGTAAACATGATTCGTTAGATTTTTGTCTTAATATTGTTAAGTCGGATATTAAGGACTCTTCATTGCGTTGATCTCCAAAAATACTTAATAAAATTTCTTTTAATTCGGGAAGTGTTTTATAACTTCGCGAGGCTAATAATGTTGCAGCTTTTCCTACAATTGTTGTTCTAATATGTAATAAAGTAAATGATATTCTCGCAACTTCATTATTAGGTGCCATGAGTAATAATACATTTTCACAAGCATTTAAAATGTTTGATAATTGAGATGTATCTCCGTCAAAACGCGGTATCAAGTCTAAATAATCTCTAACGCAAATTTGTGGTCCATTATTATTTACAGCCATATTGTCTGAATTTTCGTTAGTGGGCAACGGATAGGTTGAGGAAGTGGATTTTCAGAAAGCGAAAGTGAACTATTAAGCAATTCTGATAGTATGTTATCAACAAAATTATCGCTCATTAAATTTTATTTTACTTACATAAAATAAATTAATGAAATTTCTGCCATCTCACGAGTTACTAGAGTTTTATAAAATAACGCTGTTTCAATAATCTGAAAGTATTAATAGATAAAATTAGTGAATTGGAAATATTCAAATTAATTTTGTCTGTTTGTCAACAAGTCTACGGTAATGATTATTATTTATAAAAAGATATCAAGTATAAAATTTCAGGTAAACTTTATAAATATTAAAAATTTTAAGGTTCTCGATGGTTTCTTTTAGAGATGTTTTCTTATTTCGGTCAACACTTTCTATGAGCGACTTGGGGTTGCACTCAGTCTTTGAAAGTGGAGTACCTTGTCTTGTTTGCTTGTAGGGCTTCTAACTAGTGAGTCTTTTCAACTACTCAAAAGTTAGGTGCAAAGCCTCAGCTGGTGTTCTCAGGGACAGATTCAGCGATTATAGCAATCTGAACAGCTCTGTGTTCACCGTAATCTACTATATTTTCTCTTAGACCCTTGGTTTATCCTCTTCTTTTCTTGATTTTCTTACCGATGTTGATCTTGAGGACAATTTAAAAAAAAAGTCTAAAATAAATCTTCGAAATCTTCCAATCTTCTAATCTTCGAAATAAAATTAAATGTTAGTGAATGAATGAAAAATGATAAAAAATGAAATGATGTGAACAATTGGTTAAAAATGAAATTTGCTTCGTTGAATTTGTGGCTTCTGCTTCTTGTTTCTTAATCCTACGTGGTAGATATGCCAGCGGTTCTTCTACCCTAAAATAATCGTTGGTGGGTACCGTATTGACGATACGAAAGTCTCGATGACTCCAACCTGATGTCAGCACGATGCTGCCTTATTCTAAACGTTGTAGGACGGTTTTTCAACCGGCAGACCTCGATGGACTCCTACGTGTTGTAAGCGCGATGCCCCCGTGGAATTCTTTCACCATAAATCAAAGGCTAACTAAGCTTGTACTTGGAGATGTCTTCTCAACTACCCTACTCAATCCAGGCAGTTTGGAATTGATGGTTCCTTCTTCTCAAGCGTTGAAACGCACGTTACTGCTAATTTTTGGCAATAACTGAAGAAATCTGCACAGCTGCGCCAGTTAAGAATCGTCGTCGAACGGAAGGCTTTTTAAAAAGAATTGAAGTTTGATTCTTATCAAAATTTATTATTTGCACTCAAAATTATTTTTACACTTTGGTAACACGAAGTTAACTAGCCAAAGTCTAGGATGAAAAAACTCTATGTGTGCTCTCGGCACCTATATTTATAGACAATAACAGATAACAATTTCTGCTGATGTCTGTATTTAGTTGTATCATAACTTATATACCACGGTTCAATATACGCAGACAGAGAATTATCAAAAACGTAGATATAGATATTTCGGAACAAGAATTAGTTGACATAATATTAAACCAAAATACGGTAATAATTTAGAAATTTTGCAAGCAAAGAGACTAAAACTAAAAAATAATGCAATGGAATTGCCGCTCGGTAATTCCTAAAAAAGGAATCCTCGAAAATTTTTTATTTGATCATCAGATTCAAGTTCATTTAAGCGAAATATGGCTGACTGAATCAAAAGAAATTATTTTTTCTGGGTTTAATTTCTTCAGAAAAGATAGAAATGATGATTATGATGGAGTTGCAATATTATTTAAAAAACCTACTACGAAATAAACGATTTTTACAAACTAGAAAATTACACATCTATTTACGTGAAGCCTAATATAAGAATAGATTGTAGTAAGTGGAAAATATTTTTTAACAGTCTGCATAAACCGTATATAGTAGCAGGGGATTATAGTATGTTGCCTGGGGATGCAGTCAAAACGACACTAATTGCAATGACTTATTATTGGCAGTTGAGGACTGTTCCCTAATCATTTTAAACAATGGCTCAGAAACTTTACTGAAAAAGCCAAACAGTAATAACAACTCTGCTATAGATATAACAATAAGTTCCCCAGATATCGCGTATTATTTTGACTGGGAGGTAAGTGGCAGGTTTCTGATCACTTACCTGTGCTATTTAGTAGTTGTTATTCCGATTCTAATGTAAATTTAAATAACACCCCTTCAAAATGGGATCTAAAAAGGGCAGATTGAACGTTATTCTCTTCTCTAACGGATAATTTAAATTTAGAACCACCCAACTATTCAAAATTTATTCAACATTTAAATACATCTAGCGATAAGTCTATCCCAAAAAAGAAGATAAGGTCCTATAATAAATTCAATAAGGTTTGGTGGAACCAAGAATGTGCTGCAGCAATCCATAAACAACAAGAGGCCTGTAAAAAATATAAACAAATATCAATCACAGAAAACTATATTAACTACAAAAATGCGGTGGCAATAACTCGAAGAATAATATTGCTAAGTAAAAGGCAAACATGGAGAGAATTTTGTGAACAAATAAACAAAGGTACTCCTTTGAGCGAGTTCTGGGTGCAAATAAAAGAAATAAAGAACTGCTACAAAGCACCGAATACTCCAATGCAGGAAGAGGATGTAATAGAGCAGTTTTTTTCAGAAACTATCACCTCCTTGGGTAAATGAAAATTTTATAGTGTATAATGATAATAATGCACTGCTCGACAAATTTACGATGGTAGAATTAGAGAATAGTTTTAAAAATAATAATAACGCCTCCCCAGGGACAGATAATATACATTATGCCATGTTATTTAATATGTCATATAACTCTACTCGAAATTATAAACGAGATATGGTTAAACGATAATGACCCTCCGGATGATTGGACGGAGTATCTGATAACTCCAATCTTAAAACCTGGAAAAGCACCAATGTCTGCAACTCATTCAGGGGAGTTTCTTTAGCATCATGTGTATTCAAGACTCATGAAAGACTTATAAAATTTTAGAAGCATGGTTGGAAAATAACAGGAAACTCCCAATCCCAATTTGGTTTTAGAAAAAATTGTTGAGCTATAGAAAATGTGTCTTGCCTTGTAACAGACATTAACATATCATTATCTAAACAATCAACAACAATAGCCTGCATTCGTCGATATTGAAGGTGCATATGATAATGTTCAACTACACATTTTTCACCAAAAAAAGTGTGAATAGGGATTACCTATACATTTTTCAAATAAAATAATAGGGCTGTACCAAAATAGAAAAATATTTTTAAAAGTAAATAATGAAATCCTAGGTCCTACCCAAGCCAACACATGATGGTTTAATAAACGTTTATTATATGAAATTACGGTTTAAATTTTTTTTTTTTTTTTGAAAATTTTTGGCTTCGAGCTTATGGAAAGCTCACACACCACAAACTGTTGATAGTATCAAAAGTAGCAGAATTGTTTAACGTGGATTAACCCAGCAGAGACAATGATAATTCTAACCTAACCCGAAAACTATAGAAATAAACATCAGGAACTGGAAAAGGTATGAGACACTATTCTCGCCCAGGGGTCTATCAGGGCATTTTTTCCACGGAGAGATGGACCACGGTTGGAGGGAAAAGAGGAAAAATATTATAGGGATAGAAACAGAGGTGGAACAAAGCTAAACCTATTTCACTATGATGCTAGCCTTTTGAAATTGAATCACAAGTCTAATTTTATTTCTTTCAGGAAAGTTAAAATTGTGTTGAAAATTTGTAAGTCATTGTAGTGTAATAATGTAGTAATATTAGTAGGAAGTTGAACGTTCTGTAGTGAAAGATTTTTAATGAGTTTGGTTGTAGCCTGAGTGTTTCGATTGCAATTAAAAATAATGTGGTTCATATCTGCGGTAGATTCATTATCACAGTTACACAAAGGACTATCAAGAAGTCCAATTCGATTAAGGTGTTGTGGGAAACGTCCGTGGTTTAATTTCAATCTAGTGACAGTAGTAGAAAAATATCTAGAAACCTTATGGCTACTTATATGGGGTAAAGAAGTTGGTAGCATGGGATGAATTTTTGTGTAGTGGTTTTTTGAGTTGGCCACATACTGCTCCCAACTAGCTTGCCATTTCTGTTTTAGTTCTTGCTTATAAATATGAAAGAAATCTGTCATCGGGAAGAATGGGTGAGTGATACTTTGTTCTTTAATTGATTGTTTGGCAAGGCGATCAGCAATACAATTTCCTCTGATATCTGAGTGACCTTTAACCCAAACATATTTAACTTCAAAGCCAGCTGCGATAACTAATGATTCTTGACGTTTAATTTTACAAATTATGTCGTTCTTATATTGCTCATATCCAAAATTACTTATCGATAACAGAACAGATTTAGAGTCACTTAGTACTGTGAAAATTTTAAAATCAGGATTAGGTAGCTTTATGTAAAAGTCTGTGATCCAAGATAGGGCCTGGTATATTGCGAACGCTTCAGCGCTATATATAGTACATTCTTTAAATAATTTAAATGTAGCGGATATGCTCAAACTAGGAATGAAAAAGGCACAACCTGTACCGTCTGCGGTTTTGGACCCGTCGGTGAAAATCTTGCAAGTAGGACTATTGTTCAAGATATTACTCAGAATTTTCGAATTTAGGACCTCATAATCTGAGTATTGTGGGAATAATACTGTTGATTTTAGATGTACAAAACCATACTCATATTGAAAAATTGAGTAGTTATTTTGTGGAATGACTTGGTTTGTATAACGATGATACACAAGAAACGATTCGGTTAAAGGTGGGCTGTTACGATGTGCCCAAAATCCATTCGTTAAAACCTCTACAGCGAGAGTACAGACTTTATTGTACAACCTTCTGTTACAGATTTGTATTTTGGCAAAGAATTTGTTGGCCTGATATTGCCTTCGTAAGTGCAGAGGCGGTTCTTGTGATTCAGCCAAGACAGCTTCGGATGGCGAAGATTGCATAGCCCCGATACAAATACGTAAAGCCTTATACTGGATTCTGTCTATAGTTTTTAGGTTAGAGTCGGAGGCTGAACCATATAAGGTACTACCATAATCTAGTATTGATAGGATGTACGACTTATAGAACATGAGTGCGGTCCTGGGGTCGGAGCCCCATTTGACTTTGGTGACAGATTTTAGAACATTTATACCTTTTTCACATCTTGTTTTAATGTAATTTATGTGTTTAGTCCAGAGTAATTTTTTATCCAAAATAATGCCAAGGTATTTATATTCATTGACAAGAGGAATAGAATATGTGTTTAAATTGAAAGTTCTAATACCAGGATCGATTCTATGGCGACTAAATATCATGACGGCTGACTTGTTTTCAGATAAATCAAAATTGTGGTCATTAAGCCAGGATTTGAGGCAATAGGTGATATGTTTCAGAACAGTAACACAGTCTCTATATGTTTTCGTTATCGTTCGTTATATTATTTCGTTATCGTATATTTGATCAACGTCTATGAAAAGCGTTTATTTCATAAACGATTGAGTTGAGACTACACTTCCGTCAAATGTTCAAATTGTAAATTGGTGAAATTGACACTACTTGCAGTTATTCAGCCATATTTGAGTTTTTAATATACGATTTTAAACGTATACGATAAATATGTATTTACGCTACATTTTTTATAGGCATGTCATAAACAATTGCAATTAAAAGTTCAAAGTTTATAACAATATCTGGAAATATGAGTACAATATTTACATTAATCAAAATTTGTTATAGGTAGATGATGAATGAAAATATTTAATCAGTAATATTGCAGTTTATAATATACTGTTTTTAAACGCATATTAATCTGCATCGATTGCACAGTCGCCAGCAACCGGATTAGTATTGTTGTCTTTGTTGCAGAAGACATTTGCAGACAAGCATTTTTCATAAATATATGCATCTCTCTCATTGTCTCAACAGTAGGACAGCTGGTGAGCAACCGCGGATCGTCGTGTTAATTGCTGTTTCATGTGGTGGTAGTCAACTTTATTCTTAAGACTTAGATAGATATTTAGAATATGATGTACCATATATATACTCGTTTTTTTAAAACCTCTATATTTAATATATGATGAGGCAAATATATACGTTTGTAGCGCGGACATTCGAACGTTGAATGTGGGTTGCAATAAACATTATATATACTAGTCGTGTAAACGAAACCACAACGTTTATTAAACCATTTGGTGTTGCTTGGGTAGATTTACATCTTTAGGTCTTTTGTTGTATATAATATATGTACACAGCCGATATTGAAAATTCAATAAAAAATTTCAACATCCTTCAGTTTGCTGACGACATTTGTACATACGTTAGCATCAGTAATAACAACCTACACAAGAGGGGATTATAGCTTTAAGTAGTTCTTTTAGAAATTTAAGCAGCTACATAAATCATCTAGGACTAACTCTATATTATACTCAAAAACAAAAGTATGTACATGCACGAGAAAAAGGAGAAACATACCGGACGAAATTTCCGAAATACCCCTTGCATCCTGACGACAGCTTTTAAGCTCAAAATTTGTAATAAACATGCATGCAAAGAACAGCCCTGTAATAAATAATATACATCCTCTTTTTATATTATATCTCACCAACAAATTAGGGACAAACAAGAAGACTCCTCTATTAGTAGAAAGTTACAACTTAATAACTGAATACAAAGAATATACGAAAATAGCTAAAGTAAATCCAATTTTCCAAATCAGTTCAACAATTAATACAGAGAAAAACAGTATTTTTAAGAGATTACAGTCACAATTTCTTCCACAAATCAGAAATGCTTTATTCAAATTCAATTTCAATTCAAAAGACCTTTATTAATATTTTAAAAAGTACAAGAGTTGCCTCCCCAGAGTCTGAACCGGGACCGATCGTGCAACCACCGCTTTGACGGATAATCAGATAAGATGATGATAAGATAATCCCAACTGTCAATGTGGAGAAATTAGTGACACCGAACATATTTTGTTAAATTGCCCACTAAAAAAAGCAAAAATATATGAGTTCATGAATAATTTATGTAATATGAATATATTAAGACCATTCAATCTACTACAACTATTACAGTCTAATGATATTGTCATATATAAGCTACTAGATAATCGTATTAAAAATTTAGATTTAAGAATATAACAACTGTAAATATTAAACATAATATTTTTAGTCGCAAACTCCTCTATAAATCCTTATTTTACTATAAGGAAAGTAACCTGACTGCAACCAAAGTTACAAATCTGGCGCGTTAAGTGTAATAATTGCATATTACCATCAAAACGCTAATGCTTCGATTGCAACAAACACCAGCCGAAAGACTGATCGTACTTAAAGGAGCTCCCTTGCCTGACGAGAGCCAACAGCTCGAAACTGCAGTCTGCAAATGGTGTGTGACGACTGGCAAGGGAGCTCCTTTAAGTAGGATCAGTCTTTCGGCTGGTGTTTGTTGCAATCGAAGCATTAGCGTTTTGATGGTAATATGCAATTATTGCACTTAACGCGCCAGATTTGTAACTTTGGTTGCAGTCTGGTTACTTTCCTTATAGTAAAATAAGGATTTATAGAGGAGTTTGCGACTAAAAATATTATGTTTAATATTCCGCCCTCTAAAAGCACATTTAAACTGTAAATATGTATATAATAATAATTATACTACAGTTCCTAGGTAATCCTGATGTTTTTCCAATTGTAACTTCCCACTATTTCCGTGGTTCAGTCAGTATGTGGTTGAGACTAGATGAACCCCTAGTCCTGATCCCTGTCATTCCCCATTTTAACCTGAAAAAATAATAAAAAAGAAAAGAGGCAGAAAAGAAGAAAAAAGAAAAAAAATATATAAAGCAAGATCAATGGATCGAAATATGGGTAAATAAATCAAAACTAAAATAAAAAGAAAATAAAAAGAAAATAAAAAACAAAAAAAAATTAAAAAAGTGAAAGAAAAATGAAAGAAAAAACAAAAAAATGCAGAAAAAAAATATATGGGTGTGTATGTATGTTATAGCTCGCGTTTCGTAGCTAAGTTTTTAAAAAGCAATTTTATTTATTTGTAGAGAGTCAACGTTGACTCTTAGAAATAATACAGTAATAAAATGTAAGTATTTAATTTGAAGTGAGTATGATAACTAGCTACAGAAATGTCTCGTGGTTCTATTTATGACATTTAGATGCAGTGTCATCTAAATGATGAACAAAGAAAAGCAAGCAAGCGATTCAGCATAATCGTGAGAGGTTAAAATGTAATATAATATAATACGATGCTTTGTAAGCGATAAATGATAGCGGGAATTTGTTATCTGCACGTAGCTGAAATATGATATTATATGATAATATTAAATGAAGCAAAAGTCACGTATCGTCTTGTATACAGTGGCTCAAATACTATATAACAACTTCCCCCTTAACGAAAAAGTTGCTGTTATACAGGAACTTTTGAAATTGAAGAGATAATAAAATAGTGAGTGAATACAATACAAATTAATAAAGATAAAGGTAAAAATATACAAAGGTTAAGTTAATAATGCGAATGATAAATCACAAGTGAAAGTCTATGTTAACTCGATGTCATCTCCTTCTTGGGGTCTGATAACGGGTCGCTTTCTTGGAGGGATGAAACCGGGAAGTTTCATAAATGGTTTGCTTCGTCCTGCAGAGGGTGAAGGGGCGTCATCTGTAGAGTGTTGGATTTTCATCATTCCACGTCGTCTTTTCGTACACTTACAGAATATGTAAAGTAGAATTAGGGAAACAACAAACGTGATTGTAAAGTACGTGAACCAAGATACATGTTTGTTCACAAATGGTTCGTTTATAAGATCATCTAGGTCCTTTGAATATTGCTCCAGTTTGGTTTTGGCAATGTCCAAATCTTCTACATTTAGATTGTTTAACTTGAGAGGTTTTAATTTTGGTAATTTAATTTTGTCGGGCATTTGATTGCAGCACTCATAAGGAATTTGGATGGGATGAGAATTGTCTTTAATGTCTGAAAAGTCTTTGGCACTAGCTTGTATTCTGGTGATTCCTACAAAGACGTAACATCCGGGCTGTAGTTTGACGATTGAATTTTTGTTGATTAATTCGGTTATTGAATCTCTTTTTGGACAATTGATGGTGATGTGGAGTGGTTCGGAGTTTATTATTAACCATGTGTTGTCTTCAAGTTCTTGAACGTTGTATCCTTGACCAATGATGAAGGATGTCTGGCAATTTTCGGGGAGTTTAGTCAACTGTTTCAGGATTCTGGCTTCACATATGGCATTTTGATCGACAGGGTATGCAAACAGGTTTGAGCATAGTTTCGTTCCAAAGTATAGTGGTTTGCATTCATTTAAATTTGAAATTGGTATGTACATCAAAGAATCATCGTCTCTCGCGATAAACTTTTGTGAAATAGATAAAATGTGCAGAAGGCCAGTTCTGTTATCAAGAATTGGGATCGGGTATAGGCGGAAGGTATTGTAATTTTGAGGTTCGACAAGGGGTATTTTTAGAACGAATACTAAGTTAGAATCTACTTGAAAAGCTTGTAACTCAATAATGTCTAAATACTGAGCGACTGCTGATAATTTAATAGGTAGAGGCAAATTGTTACTTTGTAAACTCTGAGAAATCTCTTGTAATGCTGTTACTAAATGGTCAGGAGTTATTATTGACGAATGTATAATTTTTAGTCTAGCGAATGTTATGGCATTCAAAATATCGTTTAAATTGTCTTCAATGAATAAATAACTTGCCATGAGTTGTTCGCAAATTTCTAAAAATCTTAATTTTGTGTGGATATTTTCGATATCCTTAGTCATATCTAGAATTGAGGTTTCGATTTCTTTGATATACTTATTGAAAGTTTCTTCGTCGATTTGTAGTTTTTGAATAGTTGAATTAAAATTTTTGATGACTGAAGTCGTGACAGATATTTGATTTTTGATTAAATTTTCGAGTTGGTGTTCGTCATTATTTAGCTTGTTGATGCAATCAGAATAGTACTGACCATCTTCTGCGTCTAGATTTCCAGTTATCGTTCCGATACCGTTTAGTATTCCTCGCCTGTATCTTTTTGTGTCAAGGTAAACTTCGTTAAATTTTGATTGTATCGGTTGAGATATTTGAGTTAATAAACTGAGATGCGTTTTTACATCGCCGAAAAAGTCATTCATGTAATGGTATGTTGGGTCGAGTGTGTTGTAGAGGGTTTGTAAGATTTTGTCATTTTTGTCAAATGCTGTTTTAAGAGTCGATATGTTTTTATGTACAAGTAGAGTCCATTTCTCGTTAGAGATTACTATGTCTGTGTCTCGGTGGTAGTACACTCCGATCGTGTTGTTGATCGATGTTATTTTATACTGGGCAAGTGCTGATCCGAGCAGCAGCAGAAACCTGAAAATAAATTTAATTTTCAGTATATGGTTTCATTCGGTCAAAGTTTACTTTAGTTGTTTGGTTCGTTTCGAGATTTAGTAGCGTAGCGGAATTTTGAAAAATTTCTTTAATTTCGAACGGACCGTTGAATTTATCTTGTAATTTGTTCTTTATTTGAGATTCCTTGACGTATACTTTGTCGCCAACATTATATGTGGGGCGATTTTCGGGGACGTTTTTAACAAACCGAACTTTGGCTTTTTGTTTTTGAGTTTCAGTTCGACTTCGAGCTATTTTATAATAGTGAGAAATGCGATTGTTTAAATCTCGGACATATTTAGTGATTAACTCTTTTTGATTGTATAATGTTTCCGGTGGACGAACAGATGTATCACCAAAAACTAATTCGTATGGGGTAAATCCGTGAGTTTTATTTATTTATTATAACAGATTACTGCATACGGTAAAATGGTAAATGGGTGTTCATTCGGGTTTTCCGTTTTGTTAGCTCTTATCATTTCGGCCAAGGTTGCGTGAAATCGTTCAATTGAACCATTTGACTGGGGATGTCCTACACTCGAAAAAGTTAATTTTATATCGTATAATCTACACAAATCTCTTAATAAATTGTTATCGAATTCTCCTCCATAGTCGCAATGTATTCTTAATGGAGTACGATAATGTTGAAAATAAAGCAGTAGCGTATTTACTACAGATTTGGCGGATTTATCGGGGACTGCGTAAGCTTGTGTAAATTTAGTCAGTTCGTCGCGAATAGTCAGGGCATAATTGCGCGTAGGGAATTCAAATAAGTCAATGTTAATTCTTTCGAATGGTGTCTTTGGTGTTTCTGTAATTACCAATGGACTACTTAAATTTTTTCGACAAACTTTCGTTTTTTGGCATGTTTCGCAGTTTTTGATAAAATTTTCGACATCTTTCGTTAACCAATTATACTTGTTTTTGATTCTGCGTATTGTCTCGTTTATTCCGCGGTGCAAATTATTTTTTCCAGTGTGATTTTGATCGAGGATTATCGGGCGTTGGTCTTCGTCGGGGCATTGCACTAGATTTTGACAAATGATTAATTTTAAGTCTTTTTCCGCAAAAATGAATGAGAGAATTTCGAGTATTGGGAGGTCCAAATTATTTTCGACATAGTAGGTCTTGGAAAGATCTAGTTTATTTTGATTTTTATACAACGTTAAAAACAAGTGTTCTATTACAGATTCGGGGTCGAAAGGTACAGCGATAATATAATAATTTCTATGTCGGGTTGATTTACTAGAGACAATATTGATTGTACTGTTGTCGAATTCGGGGTTTTCTTCGAAAATATCTTCTATAATTTGGTGATGAAGGTCTGTTAGGTTATTTTGCCGAAAGAACGTAATTATGTTTTTGTTTTCTCGATCTAACAATTGTTTGTTTGTAATTTCGATTTTCGAGTAATCTATTAGCGATTTTGTCTTGTATAGTCTAGAGAATGTGTCAAATTCCTGAGCGATATGTTCGTTAGTTATTTCGTTTTCGTCATTTAGGCTTTCGTCATCGTCTGTGTTTTCGTTAGCTGCTAAAATTTTAGAATAGAATTTGGAACAATCGTTAAAGTGGTTTATTTTGATTCTGGACAAGGCGTCTGCGTTTTTGTTTATTTTGCCGGGTTTGTATATGACCTCGTAGTCATATTCTTCAAGTTTGAGGCGCCAACGGGCTAATCTACTACCCGGGTCCTTTATCGAAAATAACCAGGTAAGTGGTCTGTGATCGGTGATTAGTCTAAACTTTCTGCCGAACAGGTATGGTCTAAAATGCTTTACTGACCACACGATAGCTAAGAGCTCTCTTTCTATCGTGGAGTACTTAGTTTCGGCATTGCATAAAACTCGGGAGGCATAAGCGATAGGTAAACCTTTACCAATGGGGCCCTGCGAAAGCACGGAACCAATGGCGAATGCACTCGCGTCTGTGGTTAATAGGAAAGGCTCCTCGAAGTTCGGGTAAATTAGTATCGGAGTTGCTGTCAAGGTTTGTTTTAAGTTTTTGAATGAATTCGTACAATCATTGTCGAAATTAAAGGGTATGTCTTTTTGTAGTAATTTGGTCAGAGGTTTTGATATTTTAGAGAAATTGGGGATAAAACGTCTATAATAGCCTGCTAAACCCAGGAAAGATTTAATTTCCTTTTGGTTTTTGGTGAGGAAAGTTTAGGATTGCTTCAACCTTAGCAGGGTTTGGCTTTACACCGTCCTTGGTAATGAGGTGTCCTAGGTAGGCAACTTCTTTCCTAAGAAACTCACACTTGTCGGGCTGTATTTTAAGGTTAGCTTTCCTTAAGCGTTGGAATATTTCGTTTAGTCGGGTAATATGTTCGTGAATCGTTGGGGAATAAATGATGATGTCGTCCATATAGACGAGGCAACGTTCGTTTTGGATACCTAGTAGGATATTGTCCATAAGAGTATTTGTTGTTGGTAGTCTGAATTTTGACAATTTAAATTAAAGATTGCCCTAAATTTTTCTATTGGTTCGAGTTTAAGGTTTGACAAATCTACAGTTTTTGGAATAGCGTTTGCGTTTATTACAGATGTTAAAAATTCTCCGTTGTTATCTATTTTGACGATAGCGTTGGGTAAGCGTACTTTTTCGTTTTCTTGGGCTACCAATATAGCCTCGGTATTTCGTAGGTCACATTTTAATTTGAATATTTTTTCCGTGCGCGGTTCAATGGAAATTAAGTTTCGATTTTTTATGGTGTTTAAACTGTGAACGATCCATGCTTTGATGGAAGTCTGAAGGACGTATTTTCTGCTCGAAAAACTTAGAAAAATTAAAAAAAATAGGAAAAAGAAAAAATTAATTTTCTTTTTCCTCAACCTTTTCTTAATTCTAAATAAAAATATTACGTTCACAAAATTTTTAGGGTTCAAAGTGACTGTTTCAGACGGAGATTAATGGATAAATCATACTTACTGTCGTTTATGCTTAACTGCGGCTCTGATGGTATCAATTGGAAGACGTCGTAACACTATAAATCTAACACTGTCTGTTTCACACTCTCTTAAAATTAAATCTGAAAGGGAATTTTGTTAGAAAACACAAGTAAAAGACAATATAAAGTTCAAAATATGTATATTAAATCTTTTAAAAAATTATGTTTTTACAACAACTTCTTCAGAGAAAATGTTAACAAACAATGGTCTGACCCGTGTACAACACATGGTGAGGAACGGGACGATTCATACGGTACCAACACCATCCAATATGCAGTTTGAAAAGCTAACGATGCACAAAAAGATTCAAGAAAAGTTTCATGTAACTGAAATTTTGGTGGGCTTATGCTTGCCTGTCTTATAAACGTATTTTATTAATTCACATAAATTTTGGTCGCTCCTCGGAGCTTAAAATTACTTGAAGCGTATCTACTTCGTTTGTATTATGCAATAACAAATTTTACGTTCAGGCAAGGCAGATCCCATGCACGTGTGAGTACATGGTATAGATACTTTTTTGACTCCGAATCACTGAGGAACCGGTTTAGGGCAAACCCCGTCAAAAGTCATCATTTCCCCGTCAAATCCGACTGCTAGGAAATGATGGGGGTCCCATGTCGCTAAGGGCTATTTTCGCTATAACTTCCGATATACTTTGAATAGTCGTTGGACTAACTTGTCCTCATATTCAATACCTCGTAAGAGTTGCAGTGCTTGACAACGTGGATTCGTAAAAGGGTTTTTAATCTTGGAAATTTGGAAGTTCAAGTCCAATTTTAGTATACTTTCTAAAATTGGATGGTCGGGGCGACATTACGTCCCTGTGCAGCGACATTTACTACACTTACCAAATTAACGCTCCTCGAAGAGTTAGCGAAAATTTGGCATAAAAAACGCTCCGAAGAGCAAAAATATATTTCCAAGAATTAAAAACGTCCTCCACGGCGTTTTTACGTGAAGCACGCTTTTCTTACGAAGTATTTCCTAAGTCGGATTTTGTTACAACGTCGAAAAGTATATCGGGGTTATAGCGTTCTTTAACACTCCCCTCCTTTCCGTGAATCTTTTTGTGTAACGTTTGGTAAATTGGTTGTTTGAAAATAAAATGGATGATTGGATGTAGCCTCCCATGTGTTGTATTCGGTTATAGTTCAGACCGGCCTATCTGAACAAAACATAGATGCAAATCTAAAAATGGTTATAAGTTTGAACATATATCGATGCATAGCATTCGATTGAATTATTGAACATTGTATTTCAAAAATGGCATAAAAAAAGAAAAAATCGAAAATCCTCGGATTTTCGATGACACAACACAAACACTTTCGACGCACTTATCTTTCTTAGTGTTCTTCCACTAATGCGGGCTTGCGTCTGCTCCTCCTCGTGTCTATGCCTCGTCGATCACCTTCGGTGTCGAACTGCCTTCTGGAACAGCTTAGGTGGTCCTCGGACTGCTTGGCTCCAGCTATACTATGGCTCTGCTCAGTTTATATGAAACAATATAAAACAAAATTTTAGTAAAATGTTTGTTCATATCCCGTCTGGGGATCTGCGACCGATAACATATCGTCGTCTTTGAGAATAGGAACACTGAATTTTGTTGACTTATATTGATTGAAATGGTTTCCGTGTAGTTAAAAAATCTCTTCTTGGGAGAAATCTGCGACCGATATCACATCGTCGTCTTTGAGAATAGGAACATTAAATTTTGTTGACTTATATTGATTGAAATAGTTTTTATTAAAATCTCTTCTTGGGAGAAATCTGCGACAGAATCTGCATCCGTCGGATCGTTGCATCTGCCCCTCCAGCAGACGTGGCGGCATCTCGCCCTTGAGTTGCTAGACTCATCTGAATCGCGCCTTTGCGTCAGAGTCGTCGTCTTTCCATGCCGTGCCAATGGAACATTTGTTTGGCCCTTTGGGTCGGACTCTGCTTACAGATGAATGTTTAATAACATTTGAGGACTTTGAAAAAATCATAAAAAAAAATACCAACTCTGCCGGACACGGTCAGAGTTGCTGCAGTGAATTTTGAAGATTTGTATGGACGATACAATATCCTCAATGAAAATAACTTGTAAAAAAAATGCATAAAAAATACCAACTCTTGCCTGACACGACAAGAAGTTGGTATGGAAATTTTGATATAAAATAAACCTAGCACTAAGTTAAAACTTAGCCTAGGTTGAAAAATATTATAAAAATATAATTGAATCTCCAGAACTTGATTCTGAATCAGAAGTGGAAGCATCTCGTGGCGGTGCATGAATTTGTACAACCGTTTGCTCCGGCGGTGGAGGTTCTGTGGAATCGTCTGAGAACGGGGAATCATTTCCATCGAGTGATGTTCCGCCTGGACTAGCATTTTCTTCATCGGAAGATTCGATTTCCAAGTGTTGCTCCTCTGGCGGGGCTGGTCTCAAATCATTGACATGTACTCTTGTCGTTACATTTCCCTTTTGCACGAGATACACTTCGTCTGAAAACTTCTTCAGAATTCTGGTTGGGCCTGACCAAGACGGCGTGAAGGTATGTACCTTCCTTTTTCTCTTACTCATGACTCTGTCTCCTACTTTGAAAACGATCGGAGTGACGGCCTCTTTCGGCGCATATTTTTGTTTGTAATTTTGTTGGGCCTGACGGGCTTCCTTGACTCGCTCGTATCGTGGAAGCGTTTGTTGCTTGGCTCTTTCTTGCCTCCAGGCATACAAATCCCATTCGCCTCTTTCGGCTGGATCATATCCTAACACGACCATGCTAGGTGTTTGATTTGTAGCGGCGTTCCTACGATTTCTTAATATGTATGTCATCTGATGCACGTAGCGATCCCAAGTGTCGTTTGGCTTTTTAAATAAGAGAGTATTTAATATCTTTTTGCACTCCTGAACCCGTCGTTCCACGGGGTTGGATTGTTGGTGATATGCCGGAATTAAGTATCGTTCGATACCATTCCTTTCGCAAAATGTGATGTACCATTCGGAATTGAAATGACCTCCATTGTCTGAAATTATGACTCGAGGGACTCCGAATCTTGCTACTATTTCTTCGTCGATAAATTTGGCTATCGTTCTGCCATCGACCTGAATGTATGCCTTTGCCTCTATCCATTTACTGAAAACGTCTTCGACGATAATCATGTATCTGTTTTCGGCGTCTTTAGTCCTCTGCAGCGGGCCAATTACGTCGACGCTCAAGGTTTCAAATGCATTCTGTGGTGCATGACTTCTAAGTGGAGCATTGGGTTGGGCTTGTCTTGTCTTTACAGACTGGCATATCAGACAGTCGTTTATGTATCTGCCTACGATCCTGGCCATATTATTGAAATAGTAGCGTTTTGCTATTTTCCTGAGAGTCTCGTCTCTTCCTGGATGACATGCTTCATCTCGGTCATGATAATGGTAAATCAATTCCTTTATTTTCCTCTTTGGAACTATCAATTTAAAATTTCGATCGCAATCTTTCAATAATACATCGTCTTGGACGTGAAAATTTTTCATAAAAATAAGATCCGCATCGGAACGTTGTTCCTGTTGAAATAGATCATTCCAACGGCGGATCTTGTCTTGAATATCTCTTGAACTCAATTGAGCCTGTACGATATCTTCGTATATTTCTGAGTGCGTTAAAACAGAAATACGTTCTGGACACTTGTAATTTGGTAGGAACATTCTTTCCTCTTCATCGTCTGTCTCGACATACTGATTTTGTGGGTTACGACTGAGAAAATCTGCTAATAAATTCTCCTTTCCTGGACAGTGTTCAATTTTGAATGCATATTCTTGCAATAGTAATGACCATCGTGTAAATTTTGTTTTGTCGTCCTTATGTTTGTTTAACCAAAGTAACGCCCTGTTGTCCGTCTTCACCAAGAACGGTTTGTCTGCTAAGTACATCTTGTACTTTTTAATATAGTTCACCACCGCCAAGCATTCCAGCTCGTTTATGTGGTAACGTCTCTCTGCTGGAGATAACGTGTTGCTTGCATACGAGATTATATATTTTTCGCCGTTGTCGCCTAATTGATATAATACGGCCGAAAGGCCTTGGAGGGATGCATCTGTTTGCAAAATGAACTGACGTGAAAAATCCGGCCGATGGAGTTCCAGCGGTCCGGATAATAATTCTTTTAATTTTCTAAACGCTTCATCGCATGTATGATTCCAGTGAAAACGATTTTCCTTCGAAAGAAGTTTCGTTAGTGGCTTCGTGATCATCGCCACATTTGGTAGCTATTCTCTTACCCAGTTGCAAAGCCCTAGGAAACTTTGTAGCTGCTTTTTGGTGGCTGGAACGGGATAATTTTGAATTTGTAAGACATGTTTTTCTAATGGTTGGGAAGTATCAGTTCTAATTGTATGGCCTAAATATTGGATTTCATTCGTCGCTATTACACACTTTTCCGGTGACACTTTTAGATTGTGCAGACGTAGTCTTTCAAAGACTAACCTCAAGTGGGACATATGCTCCTTCACGTTTACGCTGTAAACGATTATATCATCTAAATACACTTTACAGAAATGGTGCAGGTAACCCGTTAAAACGTCCTTTGCCATGAATTTCTGAAAGGTACAGGGAGCTGTCTTGAGGCCGAAAGGCATGACATTGAATCTGTAAGCTGCCCCATCAGGAGTGGTAAAAGTCGAGAAATCTTTTGATGCTTCTTCGAGCGGTATTTGCCAATATCCACTTTTTAAATCCAACACAGAAAAAATTTTCGAATTGCCTAAATCTTTAATACTTTCGTGTATTTTGGGTAGGACGGAAGCTTCGTCTTCAGTCATTTCGTTCAAATGGCGATAATCGATGCAAAAACGTGGTTTCTTGTCTGAGCGTTTTATGATCACGGGTGGTGAACTATATTGGGCAGTGCTAGGTTCGATGACGCCAGCTTTCAACATCTCTTCGATTTGGTCGTACATAATTTTCTTAGTACTCGGAGACATCGGATATGGTCTGATATTAAATGGTTTCGTGTCTTTTACTGTAATTTTGTGTTTCACAGTCATTGTGGTTGCTTGAGTTGGTTCCGCAGTGAACAGATCGACAAATTCTTCGAACAGCGGCCGTAGAAATTTGTCTTTAATAACAAGCTCTTCAGGAAGCTTTGCCTGCTGTCTCTCCCTCTGAGAAGCTTGATTCCAGAAGACGGTAATACGCTCTTCCGTGCCGGCATATAGGCATTTTCGGCCATAATCATATGCGACATTGTTCATATATAAGAATGGTGATCCTAATATTATCGTTTCGTTCAAATTTTCGATTACTTGAAAATCAATTTCAAAAGAGGTGCCTGAAATTATTACTTTTAATTTTGTCGTTCCAAGAGAGTCCACCATTCGATCTCCGCACGCCATAGCAAATGATCGGCGTGTCGTGAGATTTTTAAAATTATCCAACATCCTCGGATGGATAACGTTTCGCGTCGAGCCTGAATCGATCAGTGCGTCGACCGCATGTTCATTAATTTGAACTTTTATACGAGGCAAAGGGAACGCTTCGCTCATATAATTTATTGACTCTCTTGTCTTGTGCAGAGGAGCGTCGTAGTGGTCATGAGTATCGGAAAAAATTACTGGACATTGCTGCCGCCTTGGTTCGGCCGTTGTGCCGGGGATCTTGCAGATGGACCCTGGCCTGGGTCTCTGGCCCCTCGAAAGTTTCCCGGTCTCCTGTTGAGATGAGGGTTATTCGGGCATTGGCTATGGAAGTGCCACTGCACTGTGTCGGTACAGTATCGGCACGGGGTTGCCGGTCGGTCGGGTACTCGGAATTTCCCCGATCCGCCATTGAAATTGGTTTGCCTGCGGTCAGGATTCACTGATCCGCTTGAAGAATTAGGCATAAAAAAAGGACGACCAGGCGCTCTGCCTGGACCGTCCTGTCGAGAGACATCCTCTCGGAAGTGCACCCTCGGTGCTGTCGGAGTTGGGCTTCCATTGCTCCTGTTACTAGAATTTGGTTGACTTATGTGTCCCGGCTCTTGATAGTAAGACGCGCGGGACAGACGTTGATCGATAAGCTGGATTAGCGACGTCTGTTCGTCAGCTGAATCCCGCTCGACGTTAGTAGCCGCTGCTATTAACATCTCTGTGGTTGAAATTAGGTTGCTTCTCAAGCGTGACCTAATTTCTGGACGCAATTGGTCCATGATGACCCGAGCTCTGATGGCTTCGGATTTGAAGGGATCGATACGATCGAAAAAACAGGTTTTCCTTGTGATAAACACTGCCGTGTCGTCTAAAGACGTTTGCTTGACGGCATACAGTTGAGCAATAGCTCGTGACTGTATGTCGGGAGAATTAAATCTCGTAAGGAATCTTTCCTTGAATAAGGTATACGAAGTAGTCAACGTCCTAAATTGTTCGGACCATCGTTGAGCTTCGCCCTTGAGTTGGCCGGTTACGTTATGGAGGCGATCATAGTCGTGGCTTATGCGAGCTCTGTCGAAATATTCCTCCATAATTTCCAGAAAAGCTTCTGGATCTTCATGATCAAGCCCATGGAACATCACGTTCGGACATCTTTGTCTCTCATGGGGCGTACAGGTCGACACGTTCTGTATCGCCTGCACGAAGCCCTCTGCCATTTTCAGAAACATACTTTCCATCGAATTAGCAGTTTGTGGCTGTGAAGCAGATAAATTTACATTATTTCCCTCTGGAAACAGTCGCTGTGGTTCTATCCCTCTAGAACCGTCGTCGACGAGCGGTGCGGTGACTCGCTCGTAAAATTCTCTTGGGGTCGACCCCTCGGAGTCTTCCGCCATGAATGAGAAAGGATTTGTTGGGTTTGGGGACGGCATGGTCCCTGCTCGGGCGCCATGTGAACGATCCATGCTTTGATGGAAGTCTGAAGGACGTATTTTCTGCTCGAAAAACTTAGAAAAATTAAAAAAAATAGGAAAAAGAAAAAATTAATTTTCTTTTTCCTCAACCTTTTCTTAATTCTAAATAAAAATATTACGTTCACAAAATTTTTAGGGTTCAAAGTGACTGTTTCAGACGGAGATTAATGGATAAATCATACTTACTGTCGTTTATGCTTAACTGCGGCTCTGATGGTATCAATTGGAAGACGTCGTAACACTATAAATCTAACACTGTCTGTTTCACACTCTCTTAAAATTAAATCTGAAAGGGAATTTTGTTAGAAAACACAAGTAAAAGACAATATAAAGTTCAAAATATGTATATTAAATCTTTTAAAAAATTATGTTTTTACAACAACTTCTTCAGAGAAAATGTTAACAAACAATGGTCTGACCCGTGTACAACACATGGTGAGGAACGGGACGATTCATACGGTACCAACACCATCCAATATGCAGTTTGAAAAGCTAACGATGCACAAAAAGATTCAAGAAAAGTTTCATGTAACTGAAATTTTGGTGGGCTTATGCTTGCCTGTCTTATAAACGTATTTTATTAATTCACATAAATTTTGGTCGCTCCTCGGAGCTTAAAATTGCTTGAAGCGTATCTACTTCGTTTGTATTATGCAATAACAAATTTTACGTTCAGGCAAGGCAGATCCCATGCACGTGTGAGTACATGGTATAGATACTTTTTTGACTCCGAATCACTGAGGAACCGGTTTAGGGCAAACCCCGTCAAAAGTCATCATTTCCCCGTCTTATCCGACTGCTAGGAAATGATGGGGGTCCCATGTCGCTAAGGGCTATTTTCGCTATAACTTCCGATATACTTTGAATAGTCGTTGGACTAACTTGTCCTCATATTCAATACCTCGTAAGAGTTGCAGTGCTTGACAACGTGGATTCGTAAAAGGGTTTTTAATCTTGGAAATTTGGAAGTTCAAGTCCAATTTTAGTATACTTTCTAAAATTGGATGGTCGGGGCGACATTACGTCCCTGTGCAGCGACATTTACTACACTTACCAAATTAACGCTCCTCGAAGAGTTAGCGAAAATTTGGCATAAAAAACGCTCCGAAGAGCAAAAATATATATCCAAGAATTAAAAACCTCCTCCACGGCGTTTTTACGTGAAGCACGCTTTTCTTACGAAGTATTTCCTAAGTCGGATTTTGTTACAACGTCGAAAAGTATATCGGGGTTATAGCGTTCTTTAACAAAACCGCGGGTTACGCTTGGTTGCGATGGTAAAATATCAGCAACTTTGAATATCGTTACGGTTTTAAAATTCGTCACTAATTGTTTATTCTTAAAATCTATCCTGCATTCGTAATGTTCGAAAAAGTCCGCGCCTAAAAGTCCGTTAAAGTCTATGTCTAGATCGTGAATATAAACTTTATGAGGATCACTTGTGGTAAATGGTATGAGAACAGATTCATTAATATTATTAATATTGTAATGTCGATAATTACAGGCAAATATCTTTGCTTAATACGCTCTCTAAGTTACTGGAAAAAATAGTATCTAACCTCCTTTCGATATATCTAGAAAGTAATTGTATACTTTCTAGTTCTCAACATGGATTTAGAACTAACAAGTCAATAGGGACAGCAACCTGTGATTTGTTAAGTTATGTGTATCAACAATTAGATAATGGGAAATGTGTTGCTTCTCTATTTTTTGATTTGTCTAAGGCTTTCGATTCGGTATGTTCTGAATTCTTAATAAAAAAATTATTTAGCATTAATTTGCCGAAAAACATAATCAACTGGATTAAATCGTATCTGGAAGGGCGAACCATGGTCACTAAAGTTAAGGGCACTACATCAGCACCACATGACGTTAAGCTTGGGGTCCCACAGGGATCGGTGCTGGGGCCACTGCTGTTCCTACTATTTATTAACGATCTTCCAGAACATATCACTAGTGGTATCCTCACAATGTACGCGGATGATACTACAATAACTGTATCTTCAGAATCTCCTCGCGAACTTGAACTCGCGATAAAATGTACAATCTGTGAATTTGACACTTGGTGTCAGCGTAATAGATTAATTCTAAATAGTAATAAAACAAAATGCATAAATTTTTTTATCCGAAAGGATATCTCGAGTGATATTCAACTGGTGGATGGTATTGAATTTTCGGATTCAGTAGTGTTTCTAGGTACCCTTCTTGACAATAGACTTACCTGGGATGATCAGATTGACAATATTAGTAAAAAATTAAATAAGGCCTACTACGCTATTTTGCAAATGAAAGACACTCTGGATATCTCGGGTCTTTTAAATATATACTATGCTATGGCTTATTCACATATTTCGTTGAATATTATAAGCTGGGGTCATGGTAGAGACTTTACTAGAATTTTCGTAGCGCAAAAAAAAATTTTAAGATTAATATTTAATATGAAAATTACTGAAAGTTGCCGGCAAGTGTTTAAAAATAAGGATATCCTAACTGCACCTTCTACATATATTTATAAATGCTTAACTTTTGCAAGAAATAATCTACACTTGTTAGAAACAAATTCCGCTGTCCATGACCACAGTACAAGGCATGGCAATCTTTTGCGTATCCCCCGGCACAATACCACCGCATTTAAACACTCTCCAATCTATAACTGTATAATATTTTATAATAAACTGCCAGCTAATTTAAGGAACACATCGAATTATACGGTATTTAAGAGGAAAGCTAGAACATTACTGAGTAATGGATGCTATTATAGCTCTGGCGAGTTTTTAAGTGACGCAAATATTTAATGATTTTTTTTAAAAACTGTGCTTGTCATATATTTTGCTATTTTCTTAATTCATTATAGCTAAATATGCCTGATTTTTTATGTGATTATGTATTTTTATGTTTACTATATGTATGTATGTATATGTGTCTATATTTATATGTTTGTGTATATACATGGTTGTACATATATAGAACTTTAGTTAATACCTGACAGTCGACTTTGTTAGTTAGCTATTATTGTATTTTACTTTGTTTTCTTGTTGCTATTGCATTACTGTTATTATTTCTCTGTCTTCCTTTTATATATTTTTATGTTTATACTTTTATGACTTTTCATATCTGTATTTCATATGGCTTATATATGAGTAAATATTTTTTTTTTTTTTTTTACAAAAAACCAGTCACCCTACTCTGTGGCTCCGACCCTCACAGAGGGGAGCTGGTAATACCAATAGCCACTCCACACGCCCGTGGGGTGAGTGACTACCGGGTCCGCGAATCGTGTGCCCTGAGTAGACGTAATGAACCGAGGATGACAGCCTTCTGCATTCTGCCGGCTAAGATCTCTGCCGAATCTCGGCATGCCGGTATGATCTTTAGTTCTGAAAGCAGCGTCTGTCTCATTCCACCGAGGGCTCCTATAATCAGTACCACTATTTTAACAGAATGGCCTGGATAAAGCCTGCGGAGTTCGAAGAGCAAATCTCGATATTTTGTCCGTTTTTCCTCCTCTTTCAAGACAATGTTGCTCTCAGCGGGAGCCGAGAATTCCACGACATACATTGTCTTGAGTTGGTGGTCGAGGAGTACTATGTCAGGCTTGTTGGCTTGTATTTGCCTGACGGTGGGAAACGAGTAGTTCCAATAAATTAGGCACTTCTCATTCCCCACAACGGACTCAATATCCCCCGGAACGTAAGGCAGCACTGGTGTTTCGTCTATCCCATACGAGTGCCTTAGATGATAGTAAAGCACTCGTAATGCTGCGTTGTGTCTATGAATATAGGCCGAGACTGCGTATGTCGGGCAAGCCGACAGTAAGTGCATTACAGTCTCCGGCGCCCTGCGGCAGGCCCTGCAGCTGACATCAGGGACCTCCATACCCATGACACGACGTCGATAGACGAGAGTGTTAAATACACCATCCTGGCAAGCCATTATGAATCCCTCGGTCTCAGACTTCAGCCCAGCTGACCTTAAGAAGGCGAAGGTCAGCCTTTCGGATAAGCCGAGGTCTTCTATATTTTTATAGAAGATCCCGTGCAATGGCTTATCCTTATGGAGCTGCAGAAGGATGTTGTGTTCTGCAGCTCTAATGTGGGCTTTTAGTCGAACGGGTTCCAACTCGGTGACAGAGTCGGGGTTTACCCGCTCGACGTCGAAGATGAGACCAAGTTCATCGGCTGCTCTCCGTGCTGCCTTAAAGAGAAAAGCTCCTACCTCTGCATTTTCATGGTCTCGGACCATGCAGAGGAGGGGATCCGAACTCCTGATGACCTTACATGCTCCCTCCAGAACCATCCTGCTATGGAGACTCTCCAAGCTCAAGAGTCCACGGCCTCCCCGATGTCGTGGGAGATATAACCGTGGAACGGACGATTTAGGATGCAAGCTCCTATTGAGATGCATCTTCTTGCGGGTTACTACATCGAGTTGACGCAGCTCTTCTCTAGTCCACTTCACTACTCCGAAAGAGTAGAGAAGGATCGGAACGGCAAGCATATTTGTAGCAGACACCTTGTTCTTCCCCGACAGTTCTGAAGACCAGATCTGTCGGAGTAGGTGCTGATACTTGCCGCGGAGAGCGTTTTTCACTACACTCACTTCTTGGGTGGAGCGCTGCTCGACACCCAAGTAAGTGTACGACTCTCCGGCATCTAGATGGTGTAAGATGCTTCCGTCCACGAGCTGCGCGTCCTCTCCATAGTCACCGCATCGTCCTCTCTTGAGATGGATCAGTGCGCATTTGTCCAACCCGAACTGCATACCGACAGCCTGCGTATACTCCTGTACCACCCTAAGGGACTGTTGGAGATCCCTCTCTCCAGAGGCATAAAGTTTAAGGTCATCCATATAAAATAGATGGGTGACCTTATGCCTCCTGTCGCCGGGGGTACCGCAGTTGTAGCCACGGGTTTTCCGGAGCGAGACGGATAATGGCAGTAGTGAGATGCAAAACAGAAGGGGGCTGAGGGACTCTCCCTGAAATACTCCTCTTCTGAATGTTACCGACTCTGTTTGGACTCTATCGTTACCCGATGTTATGGTAAAGCGAGTCCTCCAGAGCGGCATCAGTTCTTCAATACATCTCACTACGGGACCGGGTACCACAAGACATCGGAGCAAGTGAACAATGAGCTCATGCGATGTCATATCGAATGCCTTGCGGTAGTCGATCCAGGCCATAGAGAGGTTCCGCTTATACTGCATGGAGTCCTGTGTGACACATCTGTCAATCAACAGGTTCTCCTTGCAGCCAGCGACACCTCTCTTCGACCCTCGTTGCTCATATATCCGTTCGTAAACCGGTTGAACTGCGTGGAGCACCCGCATGTACAAACTGCGTGTAAACACCTTGTAACATGCGTTTAGACAGGTTATCGGTCTGT
Organism: Leptura quadrifasciata; assembly: GCA_963675555.1. Classification (NCBI taxonomy): domain Eukaryota; kingdom Metazoa; phylum Arthropoda; class Insecta; order Coleoptera; family Cerambycidae; genus Leptura; species Leptura quadrifasciata. The sequence goes on from OY776679.1 coordinate 49,368,025, forward strand.
AATTCTTTGGGTTGGACAAATCTCCGTTCTTGGGGATCAGCACTGTCCGCCCCTCAACAACCCAAGAAGGGATTTGCTGCTCCCCATTTAACCAGGAATTAAAAATTCTGGCCAAATGGTGGTGGGTGCTCGATAACTTTTTCCACCAAAAGTTATTTATCCCATCGGGACCTGGAGCAGCAAAGTTCTTAGAGCCCTCAAGAGCCCTACGAACCTCTTCTGGGGTTATTGGTTCGCACACTTCCTGTGGTTGCTGAAGCCTTTGACAAAAGGCTTCAAAGTGTGCAAGGGCAGGAGAATCTCGGTTGAGTGGAAGCCTCTCCTCGTACAGCGTTTTCCAGAAATTCTCCACCTGATCTGCAGTCGGCGGATTGTCTACAACACGCGGAGGCGGTTGGAAAAGGCGCGAGGGCTTCTCGCGGAACAGTTTATTTTCCGCAAGCCCCCTCGCCCGCCTCACTAATGACTTTTTGCAAGTCACTAGCATCCGTATCCTGTCGAGACAGTGCTGTTTGGTGGTTCGCAGCACTGCCTCATTGAGTGTGTGATGGACGCGTCTTAAGATGGCGGCTAATCGACGCACTTTAGGCGTGAACGGCCTGCTGGCCGCCATATAGTCCATCACACATTGGATACGGGATGCGTGTTGCCTCGCCGACTGGATCTTGGCTTCCATCTTTTGTATGCGCCGCTGCGCTCTCTCCTGTGGGGACGAGGTATTTCGCCTCTCCACCTGAGACGAGCGTTGAGCAGCGGCATACACGGCACAATTTATGTGCCAGATGTCAGCCTCTTCTGGTAGCGCTGTACGAAGTTCAGCGTCCACTCTGGCCAGGTCTTGTGGCCCGGGGGTTTTCAGACGGTGTAACCCCCTTCTGGTACTGAGGCCCTCTGGTATTGGCGGAACGAGGAGAGCCACGTCCTCAACCGGTGAATGTGGCGGCTCTTCGGCCACCTCATTCACCGGCCCAGGAGCAACCCTCACGTAGTCCCTACTACGAAGGTGGGATACATAGTCACGCAGATTTTGTGGCGTGAAGGCGCTATGCTCTGGTAGCCTCTCACACCACAGAGCATGCATCCGCGCCATGTACCCCCTCCGCGCGGGCTCACTGCTTTCATAACAATGCAGAAGCTCATCCCTCAGTTCATCTGTCCACTCAAAGCGTCCTTGTTCATTGCGTACGTCGTCAACGGGCGGTCTATCCGGTTATTATTATTATTATTATTATTATTTTTTTTTTTTTTTTTTTTTTTTTTTTTACAAAAAACCAGTCACCCTACTCTGTGGCTCTGACCCTCACAGAGGGGAGCTGGTAATACCAATAGCCACTCCCCACGCCCGTGGGGTGAGTGACTACCGGGTCCGCGAATCGTGTGCCCTGAGTAGACGTAATGAACCGAGGATGACAGCCTTCTGCATTCTGCCGGCTAAGATCTCTGCCGAATCTCGGCATGCCGGTATGATCTTTAGTTCTGAAAGCAGCGTCTGTCTCATTCCACCGAGGGCTCCTATAATCAGTACCACTATTTTAACAGAATGGCCTGGATAAAGCCTGCGGAGTTCGAAGAGCAAATCTCGATATTTTGTCCGTTTTTCCTCCTCTTTCAAGACAATGTTGCTCTCAGCGGGAGCTGAGAATTCCACGACATACATTGTCTTGAGTTGGTGGTCGAGGAGTACTATGTCAGGCTTGTTGGCTTGTATTTGCCTGACGGTGGGAAACGAGTAGTTCCAATAAATTAGGCACTTCTCATTCCCCACAACGGACTCAATATCCCCCGGAACGTAAGGCAGCACTGGTGTTTCGTCTATCCCATACGAGTGCCTTAGATGATAGTAAAGCACTCGTAATGCTGCGTTGTGTCTATGAATATAGGCCGAGACTGCGTAAGTCGGGCAAGCCGACAGTAAGTGCATTACAGTCTCCGGCGCCCTGCATCAGGCCCTGCAGCTGACATCAGGGACCTCCATACCCATGACACGACGTCGATAGACGAGAGTGTTAAATACACCATCCTGGCAAGCCATTATGAATCCCTCGGTCTCAGACTTCAGCCCAGCTGACCTTAAGAAGGCGAAGGTCAGCCTTTCGGATAAGCCGAGGTCTTCTATATTTTTATAGAAGATCCCGTGCAATGGCTTATCCTTATGGAGCTGCAGAAGGATGTTGTGTTCTGCAGCTCTAATGTGGGCTTTTAGTCGAACGGGTTCCAACTCGGTGACAGAGTCGGGGTTTACCCGCTCGACGTCGAAGATGAGACCAAGTTCATCGGCTGCTCTGCGTGCTGCCTTAAAGAGAAAAGCTCCTACCTCTGCATTTTCATGGTCTCGGACCATGCAGAGGAGGGGATCCGAACTCCTGATGACCTTACATGCTCCCTCCAGAACTATCCTGCTATGGAGACTCTCCAAGCTCAAGAGTCCACGGCCTCCCCGATGTCGTGGGAGATATAACCGTGGAACGGACGATTTAGGATGCAAGCTTCTATTGAGATGCATCTTCTTGCGGGCTACTACATCGAGTTGACGCAGCTCTTCTCTAGTCCACTTCACTACTCCGAAAGAGTAGAGAAGGATCGGAACGGCAAGCATATTTGTAGCAGACACCTTGTTCTTCCCCGACAGTTCTGAAGACCAGATCTGTCGGAGTAGGTGCTGATACTTGCCGCGGAGAGCGTTTTTCACTACACTCACTTCTTGGGTGGAGCGTTGCTCGACACCCAAGTAAGTGTACGAATCTCCGGCATCTAGATGGTGTAAGATGCTTCCGTCCACGAGCTGCGCGTCCTCTCCATAGTCACCGCATCGTCCTCTCTTGAGATGGATCAGTGCGCATTTGTCCAACCCGAACTGCATACCGACAGCCTGCGTATACTCCTGTACCACCCTAAGGGACTGTTGGAGATCCCTCTCTCCAGAGGCATAAAGTTTAAGGTCATCCATATAAAATAGATGGGTGACCTTATGCCTCCTGTCGCCGGGGGTACCGCAGTTGTAGCCACGGGTTTTCCGGAGCGAGACGGATAATGGCAGTAGTGAGATGCAAAACAGAAGGGGGCTGAGGGAATCTCCCTGAAATACTCCTCTTCTGAATGTTACCGACTCTGTTTGGACTCTATCGTTACCCGATGTTATGGTAAAGCGAGTCCTCCAGAGCGGCATCAGTTCTTCAATACATCTCACTACGGGACCGGGTACCACAAAACATCGGAGCAAGTGAACAATGAGCTCATGCGATGTCATGTCGAATGCCTTGCGGTAGTCGATCCAGGTCATAGAGAGGTTCCGCTTATACTGCATGGAGTCCTGCGTGACACATCTGTCAATCAACAGGTTCTCCTTGCAGCCAGCGACACCTCTCTTCGACCCTCGTTGCTCATATATCCGTTCGTAAACCGGTTCAACTGCGTGGAGCACCCGCATGTACAAAATGCGTGTAAACACCTTGTAACATGCGTTTAGACAGGTTATCGGTCTGTAATTCTTTGGGTTGGACAAATCTCCGTTCTTGGGGATCAGCACTGTCCGCCCCTCAACAACCCAAGAAGGGATTTGCTGCTCCCCATTTAACCAGGAATTAAAAATTCTGGCCAAATGGTGGTGGGTGCTCGATAACTTTTTCCACCAAAAGTTATTTATCCCATCGGGACCTGGAGCAGCAAAGTTCTTAGAGCCATCAAGAGCCCTACGAACCTCTTCTGGGGTTATTGGTTCGCACACTTCCTGTGGTTGCTGAAGCCTTTGACAAAAGGCTTCAAAGTGTGCAAGGGCCGGAGAATATCGGTTGAGTGGAAGCCTCTCCTCGTACAGCGTTTTCCAGAAGTTCTCCACCTGATCTGCAGTCGGCGGATTGTCTACAACACGCGGAGGCGGTTGGAAAAGGCGCGAGGGCTTCTCGCGGAACAGTTTATTTTCCGCAAGCCCCCTCGCCCGCCTCACTAATGACTTTTTGCAAGTCACTAGCATCCGTATCCTGTCGAGACAGTGCTGTTTGGTGGTTCGCAGCACTGCCTCATTGAGTGTGTGATGGACGCGTCTTAAGTTGGCGGCTAATCGACGCACTTTAGGCGTGAACGGCCTGTTGGCCGCCATATAGTCCATCACACATTGGATACGGGATGCGTGTTGCCTCGCCGACTGGATCTTGGCTTCCATCTTTTGTATGCGCCGCTGCGCTCTCTCCTGTGGGGAAGAGGTATTTCGCCTCTCCACCTGAGACGAGCGTTGAGCAGCGGCATACACGGCACAATTTATGTGCCAGATGTCAGCCTCTTCTGGTAGCGCTATACGAAGTTCAGCGTCCACTCTGGCCAGGTCTTGTGGCCCGGGGGTTTTCAGACGGTGTAACCCCCTTCTGGTACTGAGGCCCTCTGGTATTGGTGGAACGAGGAGAGCCACGTCCTCAACCGGTGAATGTGGCGGCTCTTCGGCCACCTCATTCACCGGCCCAGGAGCAGCCCTCACGTAGCCCCTACTACGAAGGTGGGATACATAGTCACGCAGATTTTGTGGCGTGAAGGCGCTATGCTCTGGTAGCCTCTCACACCACAGAGCATGCATCCGCGCCATGTACCCCCTCCGCGCGGGCTCACTGCTTTCATAACAATGCAGAAGCTCATCCCTCAGTTATTATTATTATTTTTTTTTTTTTTACAAAAAACCAGTCACCCTACTCTGTGGCTCCGACCCTCACAGAGGGGAGCTGGTAATACCAATAGCCACTCCCCACGCCCGTGGGGTGAGTGACTACCGGGTCCGCGAATCGTGTGCCCTGAGTAGACGTAATGAACCGAGGATGACAGCCTTCTGCATTCTGCCGGCTAAGATCTCTGCCGAATCTCGGCATGCCGGTATGATCTTTAGTTCTGAAAGCAGCGTCTGTCTCATTCCACCGAGGGCTCCTATAATCAGTACCACTATTTTAACAGAATGGCCTGGATAAAGCCTGCGGAGTTCGAAGAGCAAATCTCGATATTTTGTCCGTTTTTCCTCCTCTTTCAAGACAATGTTGCTCTCAGCGGGAGCTGAGAATTCCACGACATACATTGTCTTGAGTTGGTGGTCGAGGAGTACTATGTCAGGCTTGTTGGCTTGTATTTGCCTGACGGTGGGAAACGAGTAGTTCCAATAAATTAGGCACTTCTCATTCCCCACAACGGACTCAATATCCCCCGGAACGTAAGGCAGCACTGGTGTTTCGTCTATCCCATACGAGTGCCTTAGATGATAGTAAAGCACTCGTAATGCTGCGTTGTGTCTATGAATATAGGCCGAGACTGCGTAAGTCGGGCAAGCCGACAGTAAGTGCATTACAGTCTCCGGCGCCCTGCGGCAGGCCCTGCAGCTGACATCAGGGACCTCCATACCCATGACACGACGTCGATAGACGAGAGTGTTAAATACACCATCCTGGCAAGCCATTATGAATCCCTCGGTCTCAGACTTCAGCCCAGCTGACCTTAAGAAGGCGAAGGTCAGCCTTTCGGATAAGCCGAGATCTTCTATATTTTTATAGAAGATCCCGTGCAATGGCTTATCCTTATGGAGCTGCAGAAGGATGTTGTGTTCTGCAGCTCTAATGTGGGCTTTTAGTCGAACGGGTTCCAACTCGGTGACAGAGTCGGGGTTTACCCGCTCGACGTCGAAGATGAGACCAAGTTCATCGGCTGCTCTGCGTGCTGCCTTAAAGAGAAAAGCTCCTACCTCTGCATTTTCATGGTCTCGGACCATGCAGAGGAGGGGATCCGAACTCCTGATGACCTTACATGCTCCCTCCAGAACCATCCTGCTATGGAGACTCTCCAAGCTCAAGAGTCCACGGCCTCCCCGATGTCGTGGGAGATATAACCGTGGGACGGACGATTTAGGATGCAAGCTCCTATTGAGATGCATCTTCTTGCGGGTTACTACATCGAGTTGACGCAGCTCTTCTCTAGTCCACTTCACTACTCCGAAAGAGTAGAGAAGGATCGGAACGGCAAGCATATTTGTAGCAGACACCTTGTTCTTCCCCGACAGTTCTGAAGACCAGATCTGTCGGAGTAGGTGCTGATACTTGCCGCGGAGAGCGTTTTTCACTACACTCACTTCTTGGGTGGAGCGTTGCTCGACACCCAAGTAAGTGTACGACTCTCCGGCATCTAGATGGTGTAAGATGCTTCCGTCCACGAGCTGCGCGTCCTCTCCATAGTCACCGCATCGTCCTCTCTTGAGATGGATCAGTGCGCATTTGTCCAACCCGAACTGCATACCGACAGCCTGCGTATACTCCTGTACCACCCTAAGGGACTGTTGGAGATCCCTCTCTCCAGAGGCATAAAGTTTAAGGTCATCCATATAAAATAGATGGGTGACCTTATGCCTCCTGTCGCCGGGGGTACCGCAGTTGTAGCCGCGGGTTTTCCGGAGCGAGACGGATAATGGCAGTAGTGAGATGCAAAACAGAAGGGGGCTGAGGGAATCTCCCTGAAATACTCCTCTTCTGAATGTTACCGACTCTGTTTGGACTCTATCGTTACCCGATGTTATGGTAAAGCGAGTCCTCCAGAGCGGCATCAGTTCTTCAATACATCTCACTACGGGACCGGGAACCACAAGACATCGGAGCAAGTGAACAATGAGCTCATGCGATGTCATGTCGAATGCCTTGCGGTAGTCGATCCAGGCCATAGAGAGGTTCCGCTTATACTGCATGGAGTCCTGCGTGACACATCTGTCAATCAACAGGTTCTCCTTGCAGCCAGCGACACCTCTCTTCGACCCTCGTTGCTCATATATCCGTTCGTAAACCGGTTCAACTGCGTGGAGCACCCGCATGTACAAAATGCGTGTAAACACCTTGTAACATGCGTTTAGACAGGTTATCGGTCTGTAATTCTTTGGGTTGGACAAATCTCCGTTCTTGGGGATCAGCACTGTCCGCCCCTCAACAACCCAAGAAGGGATTTGCTGCTCCCCATTTAACCAGGAATTAAATATTCTGGCCAAATGGTGGTGGGTGCTCGATAACTTTTTCCACCAAAAGTTATTTATCCCATCGGGACCTGGAGCAGCAAAGTTCTTAGAGCCATCAAGAGCCCTACGAACCTCTTCTGGGGTTATTGGTTCGCACACTTCCTGTGGTTGCTGAAGCCTTTGACAAAAGGCTTCAAAGTGTGCAAGGGCAGGAGAATCTCGGTTGAGTGGAGGCCTCTCCTCGTACAGCGTTTTCCAGAAGTTCTCCACCTGATCTGCAGTCGGCGGATTGTCTACAACACGCGGAGGCGGTTGGAAAAGGCGCGAGGGCTTCTCGCGGAACAGTTTATTTTCCGCAAGCCCCCTCGCCCGCCTCACTAATGACTTTTTGCAAGTCACTAGCATCCGTATCCTGTCGAGACAGTGCTGTTTGGTGGTTCGCAGCACTGCCTCATTGAGTGTGTGATGGACGCGTCTTAAGTTGGCGGCTAATCGACGCACTTTAGGCGTGAACGGCCTGTTGGCCGCCGTATAGTCCATCACACATTGGATACGGGATGCGTGTTGCCTCGCCGACTGGATCTTGGCTTCCATCTTTTGTATGCGCCTCTGCGCTCTCTCCTGTGGGGAAGAGGTATTTCGCCTCTCCACCTGAGACGAGCGTTGAGCAGCGGCATACACGGCACAATTTATGTGCCAGATGTCAGCCTCTTCTGGTAGCGCTGTACGAAGTTCAGCGTCCACTCTGGCCAGGTCTTGTGGCCCGGGGGTTTTCAGACGGTGTAACCCCCTTCTGGTACTGAGGCCCTCTGGAATTGGCGGAACGAGGAGAGCCACGTCCTCAACCGGTGAATGTGGCGGCTCTTCGGCCACCTCATTCACCGGTCCAGGAGCAGCCCTCACGTAGCCCCTACTACGAAGGTGGGATACATAGTCACGCAGATTTTGTGGCGTGAAGGCGCTATGCTCTGGTAGCCTCTCACACCACAGAGCATGCATCCGCGCCATGTACCCCCTCCGCGCGGGCTCACTGCTTTCATAACAATGCAGAAGCTCATCCCTCAGTTCATCTGTCCACTCAAAGCGTCTTTGTTCATTGCGTACATCGTCATCGGGCGGTCTATCCGGTTGGGCCCCACCACCTTGCCCTTGACCCCTATCCGAACGGGGTCGATCGTGGGGGCCCAGTCTTCGGCCTGCCGGAACCAAAGGTTAGAGCCTGTGGGTGGTTAGCCCTGCAGGCCCACGACCGACACCAGAGGGGAAGATGCTTTCCCCTCCCGGGTGCACTAGGGCTGCCGGTTCGGTTTTGCACCGGCCGCCGGTATTATTATTATTATTTTTTTTTTTTTTTCGCGAGAGCGATGCTGGTCAGTTCTGCCGTGTCTCCGACATTCTCACGGAAGAAGCGCCAGCGAATTCACTACGACCACTCCCTGCAACCTGCAGAGTTAGCGACCGTAGGTTCCTAAATCGTGTGCCCTAAGTAAACGAAGAGAACCCAGGATAACAGCTTTCTGCATCTGGCCTGCCAGCCATTCGGCCGAATGTTGACAGGCCGGTATTGTTCGTAATTCCGAGAGCAGCGTGGGCTTCATACCTCCAAGTACACCGATTATAAGGACTACCAATTTGACCGAGTAGCCTGGATACAGCACTAGGAGCTCATACCGGAGATCGCGATACTTAGCCCGTTTTTCCTCCTCTTTCAAGACGATGTTTGTTTCAGCCGGAGCTGAAAACTCGATGATGTATATCGCCTTCTGCTGATGATCGAGGAGTACTATGTCAGGCTTATTAGCTTGAATTAGCCTGACGGTCGGGAACGAGTAGTTCCAGTATATCCTGCACCTCTCGTTCTCGACAACGGACTCAATATCTCCGGGGATGTAAGGCAGCACTGGTGTTTGGTCTACCCCGTACGAGTGCCGTAGATGGTAGTAAAGCATTCGTAATGCCGCGTTATGGCGATGGATGTAGGCCGAAATCGCATATACCGGGCATGCAGACAGTAAATGCATGAGCGATTCCGGCGACTGATGGCAGGTCCTGCAGCTGGTATCAGGAACTCCTACACCCATCACACGGCTTCGGTAGACCAAGGTGTTAATAACACCATCCTGGCAGGCCACAATGAATCCCTCGGTCTCCGACTTAAGCCCAGCTGATCTTAAAAAGGCGAACGTCAGCTTGGTCGATAAACCCAGCGTTTCTATGTTCTTATAGAATACACCGTGCATGGATTTATCGACGTGCCGTCTAAACAGATTCTCCTGTTCAGCGGCTTTAATCTGGGCTTTCAGACGATTTGGCGGAAGCTCAGTGACCGACTCTGGGTCGGCACCTCGCCGGCCTCCTCGCCTGATGTCGAATACGAGACCGAGTTCATCTGCGACTCTCTTTGCTGCCTTGAATAATCCTGCTCCCACTCCTGCATTTTCATGATTTCTCACTAATTGCAGGAGAGGGTCTGAGCTCCTAAGGACGTTACATGCTATACTCAGGACTACCCGGCCATGCATGCACTCCAAACTCAAGAGTCCTCGGCCCCCCCGATGACGTGGGAGGTACACACGAGGAACGGACGATTTTGGATGAATGCTCCTATGGATATTCATCATCTTGCGGGTACCTCTATCTAACTGACGCAGCTCATCTACAGTCCATCTCACTACTCCAAAGGAGTAGAGCAGAACAGGAACGGCAAGCATATTAGTGGCAGACACCTTGTTTTTCCCCGAAAGTTCGGATGACCAAATCTTTCGGAGTAGGCCTCTGTACTTGCCGCGGAGAGATTCCTTAATTTGTTGCACATCCTGGATGTGATGTTGTTGCACACCCAGGTATGTGTAAGTCTCTCCGGCATCTAGATGTCGCAAGATGCTTCCGTCTGCGAGCTGCGCCTCTTCAGCAAAGTCCCCGCATCGTCCTCTCTTGAGGTGGACGACTGCACACTTGTCCAATCCGAATTCCATTCCAATAGCCAGCGTATACCGTTCGACCACCCTTAGAGCATTTTGCAGTTCCTGCTCTCCGGAGGCGTAGAGTTTAAGGTCATCCATGTAGAATAAATGGGTGACCTTATGCCTCCGGTTGCTGGGTGGACCGCATTGGTATCCGCGGACTTGGCGGAGTTCAACAGATAAAGGCAACAGTGAGATGCAGAAGAGGAGAGGACTCAAGGAGTCCCCTTGGAATACTCCTCTCCTGAATGCTACCTGCTCTGTGGTAACCCGCTGTGCACCGGATGTTATGGTGAAGCGAGTTTTCCAGAGCGGCAGCAGTTGTTCTATGCATCTCACTAGTGGTGCTGCTACCGCAAGACATTGGAGCAAATGTAACAAGAGCTCATGTGATGTTGTGTCAAATGCCTTACGGTAGTCAATCCAGGCCATAGATAGATTCCGCTTATATTGCACAGAGTCCTGTGTAATACAGCGGTCTATCAGCAGGTTATCCTTGCAGCCTGCCATGCCTTTCTTCGCACCACGTTGCTCATTTATCTGCTGAAAGACCGGATCAACATGCCGTAGTGTCCTAGCGTACAAGATACGTGTAAAAACCTTGTAGCAGGAGTTCAGACATGTGATTGGCCTATAGTTTCTCGGATCGGACAGATCTCCCTTCTTGGGGATTAACACAGTACGTCCTTCGACAAACCAGTCCGGAATCTGCTGCCCCTCGTTCAACCAAGAGTTGAAAACCCGCGCCAGACGACGGTGGGTGGATGGAAATTTCTTCCACCACCAGTTGTTAATGCCGTCTGGGCCAGGAGCAGCGAAGTTCTTGGTACCAACAAGTGCCTGTTGGACTTCCTCCGTACTGATCGCCGGACACACTTCGTCTTGCTCTCCAAAGGTTCTGTTACACAGAGCCTCGAAGTGTGCTATTGCTGGAGTGCTGCTGTTGAATGGACGCGTCGTTTCGTAGATTCCCTTCCAGAATCTTTCGACATCTTCTACATTCGGCGGATTATCGACAACACGCTGTGGCTCCTTGAACAGGCGGGAGGGAGTCGTACGGAACATTGAATTTTGTTCCATACTTCGCACCCGCTTGTTCAACTTCTTCTTTATTGCCATCAGTGTGCGAATCCTATCTAAACAGTGCTGCTTGATGGTAAGCAACACTGTCAGATTCAGAGTGTGGTGTTGGCGTCTCAGTCCGGCTGCCACTCGCCGGACTTTAGGCGTAAATGCCCTGCCAGATGTTATGTGTTCCACCACACTCTGAGTTCGAGAAGCGTGTTGTCTGGCCGAATGTATCTTGCCTTCGATTTTTTGTACCCGCCGCTTAGCTTTCTCGATTGCGCTAGAGGCATTGGTTTGCCTTTCGCGAGGAACGAGTTGCCTAGCGGCGTTGTACACGGCAGAGTTGATTTGCCAGATGTCGGCATCCTCTGGGAGGTCCTCATCGATGACCGCGTCCATTCTAGCCAGGTCTTGGGCCTTTAGGGTAGTCCTGGTGATAAGACTTACCCTCGTCCTTAAGTCGGCTTCGGTGTACTCTGCTGGAAGTCTCCCGTCAGCGTTTTGCCGCGGTGGTTGTGCGGCTGGTACAGCTACTTGCTGACGGGGTAAGCGTTGATAACCTGTCCTGCGCAAGAAGGATACTTGGTCTCTCAGATGTTGCTGAGAGAAGGCACGATACTCTGGATGCATTCCGCACCAAAGTGCGTGCAATCGTGCCATGTATCCTCTACGCGCAGGTTCGCTGCTCTCATAGCAGGTCAGCAAATTATCCCGCAGTTCCCTCGTCCACCTAAAGCGACCTTGCACATTGCCATGGTTGTCACCATTAGGACTGTCCGGTCTGGCCCCTCCCACATGTCCTTGACCCCCATCCGACTGGGGTCGATTGTGAGGGGCCCGTTCTTGGCTGTTTATAACCAAGTCAGGAATCTCAGGGTGGTTAGCCCTGAGACCCACGTCCGACATCAGCCAGGCAGAATTTTACCTCTGCCTGTTGCCCGGGTAGCACCGCGAGGAGGTTGCCGGTCCGGTTTTCGCCCCCAATATTATTATTATTTTTTTTTTTTTTTACAAAAAACCAGTCACCCTACTCTGTGGCTCCGACCCTCACAGAGGGGAGCTGGTAATACCAATAGCCACTCCCCACGCCCGTGGGGTGAGTGACTACCGGGTCCGCGAATCGTGTGCCCTGAGTAGACGTAATGAACCGAGGATGACAGCCTTCTGCATTCTGCCGGCTAAGATCTCTGCCGAATCTCGGCATGCCGGTATGATCTTTAGTTCTGAAAGCAGCGTCTGTCTCATTCCACCGAGGGCTCCTATAATCAGTACCACTATTTTAACAAAATGGCCTGGATAAAGCCTGCGGAGTTCGAAGAGCAAATCTCGATATTTTGTCCGTTTTTCCTGCTCTTTCAAGACAATGTTGCTCTCAGCGGGAGCTGAGAATTCCACGACATACATTGTCTTGAGTTGGTGGTCGAGGAGTACTATATCAGGCTTGTTGGCTTGTATTTGCCTGACGGTGGGAAACGAGTAGTTCCAATAAATTAGGCACTTCTCATTCCCCACAACGGACTCAATATCCCCCGCAACGTAAGGCAGCACTGGTATTTCGTCTATCCCATACGAGTGCCTTAGATGATAGTAAAGCACTCGTAATGCTGCGTTGTGTCTATGAATATAGGCCGAGACTGCGTATGTCGGGCAAGCCGACAGTAAGTGCATTACAGTCTCCGGCGCCCTGCGGCAGGCCCTGCAGCTGACATCAGGGACCTCCATACCCATGACACGACGTCGATAGACGAGAGTGTTAAATACACCATCCTGGCAAGCCATTATGAATCCCTCGGTCTCAGACTTCAGCCCAGCTGACCTTAAGAAGGCGAAGGTCAGCCTTTCGGATAAGCCGAGGTCTTCTATATTTTTATAGAAGATCCCGTGCAATGGCTTATCCTTATGGAGCTGCAGAAGGATGTTGTGTTCTGCAGCTCTAATGTGGGCTTTTAGTCGAACGGGTTCCAACTCGGTGACAGAGTCGGGGTTTACCCGCTCGACGTCGAAGATGAGACCAAGTTCATCGGCTGCTCTCCGTGCTGCCTTAAAGAGAAAAGCTCCTACCTCTGCATTTTCATGGTCTCGGACCATGCAGAAGAGGGGATCCGAACTCCTGATGACCTTACATGCTCCCTCCAGAACCATCCTGCTATGGAGACTCTCCAAGCTCAAGAGTCCACGGCCTCCCCGATGTCGTGGGAGATATAACCGTGGAACGGACGATTTAGGATGCAAGCTCCTATCGAGATGCATCTTGCGGGTTACTACATCGAGTTGACGCAGCTCTTCTCTAGTCCACTTCACTACTCCGAAAGAGTAGAGAAGGATCGGAACGGCAAGCATATTTGTAGCAGACACCTTGTTCTTCCCCGACAGTTCTGAAGACCAGATCTGTCGGAGTAGGTGCTGATACTTGCCGCGGAGAGCGTTTTTCACTACACTCACTTCTTGGGTGGAGCGTTGCTCGACACCCAAGTAAGTGTACGACTCTCCGGCATCTAGATGGTGTAAGATGCTTCCGTCCACGAGCTGCGCGTCCTCTCCATAGTCACCGCATCGTCCTCTCTTGAGATGGATCAGTGCGCATTTGTCCAACCCGAACTGCATACCGACAGCCTGCGTATACTCCTGTACCACCCTAAGGGACTGTTGGAGATCCCTCTCTCCAGAGGCATAAAGTTTAAGGTCATCCATATAAAATAGATGGGTGACCTTATGCCTCCTGTCGCCGGGGGTACCGCAGTTGTAGCCACGGGTTTTCCGGAGCGAGACGGATAATGGCAGTAGTGAGATGCAAAACAGAAGGGGGCTGAGGGAATCTCCCTGAAATACTCCTCTTCTGAATGTTACCGACTCTGTTTGGACTCTATCGTTACCCGATGTTATGGTAAAGCGAGTCCTCCAGAGCGGATCAGTTCTTCAATACATCTCACTACGGGACCGGGTACCACAAGACATCGGAGCAAGTGAACAATGAGCTCATGCGATGTCATGTCGAATGCCTTGCGGTAGTCGATCCAGGCCATAGAGAGGTTCCGCTTATACTGCATGGAGTCCTGCGTGACACATCTGTCAATCAACAGGTTCTCCTTGCAGCCAGCGACACCTCTCTTCGACCCTCGTTGCTCATATATCCGTTCGTAAACCGGTTCAACTGCGTGGAGCACCCGCATGTACAAAATGCGTGTAAACACCTTGTAACATGCGTTTAGACAGGTTATCGGTCTGTAATTCTTTGGGTTGGACAAATCTCCGTTCTTGGGGATCAGCACTGTCCGCCCCTCAACAACCCAAGAAGGGATTTGCTGCTCCCCATTTAACCAGGAATTAAATATTCTGGCCAAATGGTGGTGGGTGCTCGATAACTTTTTCCACCAAAAGTTATTTATCCCATCGGGACCTGGAGCAGCAAAGTTCTTAGAGCCATCAAGAGCCCTACGAACCTCTTCTGGGGTTATTGGTTCGCACACTTCCTGTGGTTGCTGAAGCCTTTGACAAAAGGCTTCAAAGTGTGCAAGGGCAGGAGAATCTCGGTTGAGTGGAGGCCTCTCCTCGTACAGCGTTTTCCAGAAGTTCTCCACCTGATCTGCAGTCGGCGGATTGTCTACAACACGCGGAGGCGGTTGGAAAAGGCGCGAGGGCTTCTCGCGGAACAGTTTATTTTCCGCAAGCCCCCTCGCCCGCCTCACTAATGACTTTTTGCAAGTCACTAGCATCCGTATCCTGTCGAGACAGTGCTGTTTGGTGGTTCGCAGCACTGCCTCATTGAGTGTGTGATGGACGCGTCTTAAGTTGGCGGCTAATCGACGCACTTTAGGCGTGAACGGCCTGTTGGCCGCCATATAGTCCATCACACATTGGATACGGGATGCGTGTTGCCTCGCCGACTGGATCTTGGCTTCCATCTTTTGTATGCGCCGCTGCGCTCTCTCCTGTGGGGAAGAGGTATTTCGCCTCTCCACCTGAGACGAGCGTTGAGCAGCGGCATACACAGCACAATTTATGTGCCAGATGTCAGCCTCTTCTGGTAGCGCTGTACGAAGTTCAGCGTCCACTCTGGCCAGGTCTTGTGGCCCGGGGGTTTTTAGACGGTGTAACCCCCTTCTGGTACTGAGGCCCTCTGGTATTGGCGGAACGAGGAGTGCTACGTCCTCAACCGGTGAATGTGGCGGCTCTTCGGCCACCTCATTCACCGGCCCAGGAGCAGCCCTCACGTAGCCCCTACTACGAAGGTGGGATACATAGTCACGCAGATTTTGTGGCGTGAAGGCGCTATGCTCTGGTAGCCTCTCACACCACAGAGCATGCATCCGCGCCATGTACCCCCTCCGCGCGGGCTCACTGCTTTCATAACAATGCAGAAGCTCATCCCTCAGTTCATCTGTCCACTCAAAGCGTCCTTGTTCGTTGCGTACTTCGTCAACGGGCGGTCTATCCGGTTGGGCCCCACCACCTTGCCCTTGACCCCTATCCGAACGGGGTCGATCGTGGGGGCCCAGTCTTCGGCCTGCTGGAACCAAAGGTTAGAGCCTGTGGGTGGTTAGCCCAGCAGGCCCACGACCGACACCAGAGGGGAAGATGCTTTCCCCTCCCGGGTGCACTAGGGCTGCCGGTTCGGTTTTGCACCCCTAGCTGGAGTAAGTGGTGGCGCTACTCACCAAAGGCTTAATAGATGGAAGTTAGCCCCTCCTGCTTTAAATTATTATTTAGATTATTATTATTATTATTATTATTTTTTTATACAAAAAACCAGTCACCCTACTCTGTGGCTCCGACCCTCACAGAGGGGAGCTGGTAATACCAATAGCCACTCCCCACGCGTGGGGTGAGTGACTACCGGGTCCGCGAATCGTGTGCCCTGAGTAGACGTAATGAACCGAGGATGACAGCCTTCTGCATTCTGCCGGCTAAGATCTCTGCCGAATCTCGGCATGCCGGTATGATCTTTAGTTCTGAAAGCAGCGTCTGTCTCATTCCACCGAGGGCTCCTATAATCAGTACCACTATTTTAACAGAATGGCCTGGATAAAGCCTGCGGAGTTCGAAGAGCAAATCTCGATATTTTGTCCGTTTTTCCTCCTCTTTCAAGACAATGTTGCTCTCAGCGGGAGCTGAGAATTCCACGACATACATTGTCTTGAGTTGGTGGTCGAGGAGTACTATGTCAGGCTTGTTGGCTTGTATTTGCCTGACGGTGGGAAACGAGTAGTTCCAATAAATTAGGCACTTCTCATTCCCCACAACGGACTCAATATCCCCCGGAACGTAAGGCAGCACTGGTGTTTCGTCTATCCCATACGAGTGCCTTAGATGATAGTAAAGCACTCGTAATGCTGCGTTGTGTCTATGAATATAGGCCGAGACTGCGTAAGTCGGGCAAGCCGACAGTAAGTGCATTACAGTCTCCGGAGCCCTGCGGCAGGCCCTGCAGCTGACATCAGGGACCTCCATACCCATGACACGACGTCGATAGACGAGAGTGTTAAATACACCATCCTGGCAAGCCATTATGAATCCCTCGGTCTCAGACTTCAGCCCAGCTGACCTTAAGAAGGCGAAGGTCAGCCTTTCGGATAAGCCGAGGTCTTCTATATTTTTATAGAAGATCCCGTGCAATGGCTTATCCTTATGGAGCTGCAGAAGGATGTTGTGTTCTGCAGCTCTAATGTGGGCTTTTAGTCGAACGGGTTCCAACTCGGTGACAGAGTCGGGGTT
Organism: Leptura quadrifasciata; assembly: GCA_963675555.1. Taxonomy (NCBI): domain Eukaryota; kingdom Metazoa; phylum Arthropoda; class Insecta; order Coleoptera; family Cerambycidae; genus Leptura; species Leptura quadrifasciata. Next base: position 49,384,726 of record OY776679.1, read on the forward strand.
TACCCGCTCGACGTCGAAGATGAGACCAAGTTCATCGGCTGCTCTGCGTGCTGCCTTAAAGAGAAAAGCTCCTACCTCTGCATTTTCATGGTCTCGGACCATGCAGAGGAGGGGATCCGAACTCCTGATGACCTTACATGCTCCCTCCAGAACCATCCTGCTATGGAGACTCTCCAAGCTCAAGAGTCCACGGCCTCCCCGATGTCGTGGGAGATATAACCGTGGAACGGACGATTTAGGATGCAAGCTACTATTGAGATGCATCTTCTTGCGGGTTACTACATCGAGTTGACGCAGCTCTTCTCTTGTCCACTTCACTACTCCGAAAGAGTAGAGAAGGATCGGAACGGCAAGCATATTTGTAGCAGACACCTTGTTCTTCCCCGACAGTTCTGAAGACCAGATCTGTCGGAGTAGGTGCTGATACTTGCCGCGGAGAGCGTTTTTCACTACACTCACTTCTTGGGTGGAGCGTTGCTCGACACCCAAGTAAGTGTACGACTCTCCGGCATCTAGATGGTGTAAGATGCTTCCGTCCACGAGCTGCGCATCCTCTCCATAGTCACCGCATCGTCCTCTCTTGAGATGGATCAGTGCGCATTTGTCCAACCCGAACTGCATACCGACAGCCTGCGTATACTCCTGTACCACCCTAAGGGACTGTTGGAGATCCCTCTCTCCAGAGGCATAAAGTTTAAGGTCATCCATATAAAATAGATGGGTGACCTTATGCCTCCTGTCGCCGGGGGTACCGCAGTTGTAGCCACGGGTTTTCCGGAGCGAGACGGATAATGGCAGTAGTGAGATGCAAAACAGAAGGGGGCTGAGGGAATCTCCCTGAAATACTCCTCTTCTGAATGTTACCGACTCTGTTTGGACTCTATCGTTACCCGATGTTATGGTAAAGCGAGTCCTCCCGAGCGGCATCAGTTCTTCAATACATCTCACTACGGGACCGGGTACCACAAGACATCGGAGCAAGTGAACAATGAGCTCATGCGATGTCATGTCGAATGCCTTGCGGTAGTCGATCCAGGCCATAGAGAGGTTCCGCTTATACTGCATGGAGTCCTGCGTGACACATCTGTCAATCAACAGGTTCTCCTTGCAGCCAGCGACACCTCTCTTCGACCCTCGTTGCTCATATATCCGTTCGTAAACCGGTTCAACTGCGTGGAGCACCCGCATGTACAAAATGCGTGTAAACACTTTGTAACATGCGTTTAGACAGGTTATCGGTCTGTAATTCTTTGGGTTGGACAAATCTCCGTTCTTGGGGATCAGCACTGTCCGCCCCTCAACAACCCAAGAAGGGATTTGCTGCTCCCCATTTAACAAGGAATTAAAAATTCTGGCCAAATGGTGGTGGGTGCTCGATAACTTTTTCCACCAAAAGTTATTTATCCCATCGGGACCTGGAGCAGCAAAGTTCTTAGAGCCATCAAGAGCCCTACGAACCTCTTCTGGGGTTATTGGTTCGCACACTTCCTGTGGTTGCTGAAGCCTTTGACAAAAGGCTTCAAAGTGTGCAAGGGCCGGAGAATCTCGGTTGAGTGGAAGCCTCTCCTCGTACAGCGTTTTCCAGAAGTTCTCCACCTGATCTGCAGTCGGCGGATTGTCTACAGCACGCGGAGGCGGTTGGAAAAGGCGCGAGGGCTTCTCGCGGAACAGTTTATTTTCCGCAAGCCCCCTCGCCCGCCTCACTAATGACTTTTTGCAAGTCACTAGCATCCGTATCCTGTCGAGACAGTGCTGTTTGGTGGTTCGCAGCACTGCCTCATTGAGTGTGTGATGGACGCGTCTTAAGTTGGCGGCTAATCGACGCACTTTAGGCGTGAACGGCCTGTTGGCCGCCATATAGTCCATCACACATTGGATACGGGATGCGTGTTGCCTCGCCGACTGGATCTTGGCTTCCATCTTTTGTATGCGCCGCTGCGCTCTCTCCTGTGGGGAAGAGGTATTTCGCCTCTCCACCTGAGACGAGCGTTGAGCAGCGGCATACACGGCACAATTTATGTGCCAGATGTCAGCCTCTTCTGGTAGCGCTGTACGAAGTTCAGCGTCCACTCTGGCCAGGTCTTGTGGCCCGGGGGTTTTCAGACGGTGTAACCCCCTTCTGGTACTGAGGCCCTCTGGTATTGGCGGAACGAGGAGAGCCACGTCCTCAACCGGTGAATGTGGCGGCTCTTCGGCCACCTCATTCACCGGCCCAGGAGCAGCCCTCACGTAGCCCCTACTACGAAGGTGGGATACATAGTCACGCAGATTTTGTGGCGTGAAGGCGCTATGCTCTGGTAGCCTCTCACACCACAGAGCATGCATCCGCGCCATGTACCCCCTCCGCGCGGGCTCACTGCTTTCATAACAATGCAGAAGCTCATCCCTCAGTTCATCTGTCCACTCAAAGCGTCCTTGTTCATTGCGTACGTCGTCAACGGGCGGTCTATCCGGTTGGGCCCCACCACCTTGCCCTTGACCCCTATCCGAACGGGGTCGATCGTGGGGGCCCAGTCTTCGGCCTGCCGGAACCAAAGGTTAGAGCCTGTGGGTGGTTAGCCCTGCAGGCCCACGACCGACACCAGAGGGGAAGATGCTTTCCCCTCCCGGGTGCACTAGGGCTGCCGGTTCGGTTTTGCACCCCCAGCTGGAGTAAGTGGTGGCGCTACTCACCAAAGGCTTAATAGATGGAAGTTAGCCCCTCCTGCTTATTATTATTATTATTATTATTTTTTTTTTTTTTTTTTTTTTTTTTTTTTTTTTTTTTTTTTTTTTTTACAAAAAACCAGTCACCCTACTCTGTGGCTCCGACCCTCACAGAGGGGAGCTGGTAATACCAATAGCCACTCCCCACGCCCGTGGGGTGAGTGACTACCGGGTCCGCGAATCGTGTGCCCTGAGTAGACGTAATGAACCGAGGATGACAGCCTTCTGCATTCTGCCGGCTAAGATCTCTGCCGAATCTCGGCATGCCGGTATGATCTTTAGTTCTGAAAGCAGCGTCTGTCTCATTCCACCGAGGGCTCCTATAATCAGTACCACTATTTTAACAGAATGGCCTGGATAAAGCCTGCGGAGTTCGAAGAGCAAATCTCGATATTTTGTCCGTTTTTCCTCCTCTTTCAAGACAATGTTGCTCTCAGCGGGAGCTGAGAATTCCACGACATACATTGTCTTGAGTTGGTGGTCGAGGAGTACTATGTCAGGCTTGTTGGCTTGTATTTGCCTGACGGTGGGAAACGAGTAGTTCCAATAAATTAGGCACTTCTCATTCCCCACAACGGACTCAATATCCCCCAGAACGTAAGGCAGCACTGGTGTTTCGTCTATCCCATACGAGTGCCTTAGATGATAGTAAAGCACTCGTAATGCTGCGTTGTGTCTATGAATATAGGCCGAGACTGCGTAAGTCGGGCAAGCCGACAGTAAGTGCATTACAGTCTCCGGCGCCCTGCGGCAGGCCCTGCAGCTGACATCAGGGACCTCCATACCCATGACACGACGTCGATAGACGAGAGTGTTAAATACACCATCCTGGCAAGCCATTATGAATCCCTCGGTCTCAGACTTCAGCCCAGCTGACCTTAAGAAGGCGAAGGTCAGCCTTTCAGATAAGCCGAGGTCTTCTATATTTTTATAGAAGATCCCGTGCAATGGCTTATCCTTATGGAGCTGCAGAAGGATGTTGTGTTCTGCAGCTCTAATGTGGGCTTTTAGTCGAACGGGTTCCAACTCGGTGACAGAGTCGGGGTTTACCCGCTCGACGTCGAAGATGAGACCAAGTTCATCGGCTGCTCTGCGTGCTGCCTTAAAGAGAAAAGCTCCTACCTCTGCATTTTCATGGTCTCGGACCATGCAGAGGAGGGGATCCGAACTCCTGATGACCTTACATGCTCCATCCAGAACCATCCTGCTATGGAGACTCTCCAAGCTCAAGAGTCCACGGCCTCCCCGATGTCGTGGGAGATATAACCGTGGAACGGACGATTTAGGATGCAAGCTCCTATTGAGATGCATCTTCTTGCGGGTTACTACATCGAGTTGACGCAGCTCTTCTCTAGTCCACTTCACTACTCCGAAAGAGTAGAGAAGGATCGGAACGGCAAGCATATTTGTAGCAGACACCTTGTTCTTCCCCGACAGTTCTGAAGACCAGATCTGTCGGAGTAGGTGCTGATACTTGCCGCGGAGAGCGTTTTTCACTACACTCACTTCTTGGGTGGAGCGTTGCTCGACACCCAAGTAAGTGTACGACTCTCCGGCATCTAGATGGTGTAAGATGCTTCCGTCCACGAGCTGCGCGTCCTCTCCGTAGTCACCGCATCGCCCTCTCTTGAGATGGATCAGTGCGCATTTGTCCAACCCGAACTGCATACCGACAGCCTGCGTGTACTCCTGTACCACCCTAAGGGACTGCTGGAGATCCCTCTCTCCAGAGGCATAAAGTTTAAGGTCATCCATATAAAATAGATGGGTGACCTTATGCCTCCTGTCGCCGGGGGTACCGCAGTTGTAGCCACGGGTTTTCCGGAGCGAGACGGATAATGGCAGTAGTGAGATGCAAAAGAGAAGGGGGCTGAGGGAATCTCCCTGAAATACTCCTCTTCTGAATGTTACCGACTCTGTTTGGACTCTATCGTTACCCGATGTTATGGTAAAACGAGTCCTCCAGAGCGGCATCAGTTCTTCAATACATCTCACTACGGGGCCTGGTACCACAAGACATCGGAGCAAGTGAACAATGAGCTCATGCGATGTCATGTCAAATGCCTTGCGGTAGTCGATCCAGGCCATAGAGAGGTTCCGCTTATACTGCATGGAGTCCTGCGTGACACATCTGTCGATCAGCAGGTTTTCCTTGCAGCCAGCGACACCTCTCTTCGACCCTCGTTGCTCATATATCCGTTCGTAAACCGGTTCAACTGCGTGGAGCACCCGCATGTACAAAATGCGTGTAAACACCTTGTAGCATGCGTTTAGACAGGTTATCGGTCTGTAGTTCTTTGGGTTGGACAAATCTCCGTTCTTGGGGATCAGCACTGTCCGCCCCTCAACAACCCAAGAAGGGATTTGCTGCTCCCCATTTAACCAGGAATTAAAAATTCTGGCCAAATGGTGGTGGGTGCTCGATAACTTTTTCCACCAAAAGTTATTTATCCCATCGGGACCTGGAGCAGCAAAGTTCTTAGAGCCCTCAAGAGCCCTACGAACCTCTTCTGGGGTTATTGGTTCGCACACTTCCTGTGGTTGCTGAAGCCTTTGACAAAAGGCTTCAAAGTGTGCAAGGGCAGGAGAATCTCGGTTGAGTGGAAGCCTCTCCTCGTATAGCGTTTTCCAGAAGTTCTCCACCTGATCTGCAGTCGGCGGATTGTCTACAACACGCGGAGGCGGTTGGAAAAGGCGCGAGGGCTTCTCGCGGAACAGTTTATTTTCCGCAAGCCCTCTCGCCCGCCTCACTAGTGATTTTTTACAAGTCACTAGCATCCGTATCCTGTCGAGACAGTGCTGTTTGGTGGTTCGCAGCACTGCCTCATTGAGTGTGTGATGGACGCGTCTTAGGTTGGCGGCTAATCGACGCACTTTAGGCGTGAACGGCCTGTTGGCCGCCATATAGTCCATCACACATTGGATACGGGATGCGTGTTGCCTCGCCGACCGGATCTTGGCTTCCATCTTTTGTATGCGCCGCTGCGCTCTCTCCTGTGGGGAAGAGGTATTTCGCCTCTCCACCTGAGAAGAGCGTTGAGCAGCGGCATACACGGCACAATTTATGTGCCAGATGTCAGCCTCTTCTGGTAGCGCTGTACGAAGTTCAGCGTCCACTCTGGCCAGGTCTTGTGGCCCGGGGGTTTTCAGATGGTGTAACCCCCTTCTGGTACTGAGGCCCTCTGGTATTGGCGGAACGAGGAGTGCTACGTCCTCAACCGGTGATTGTGGCGGCTCTTCGGCCACCTCATTCACCGGTCCAGGAGCAGCCCTCACGTAGCCCCTACTACGAAGGTGGGATACATAGTCACGCAGATTTTGTGGCGTGAAGGCGCTATGCTCTGGTAGCCTCTCACACCACAGAGCATGCATCCGCGCCATGTATCCCCTCCGCGCGGGCTCACTGCTTTCATAGCAATGCAGAAGTTCATCTCTCAGTTCATCTGTCCACTCAAAGCGTCCTTGGACATTGCCAATTTCGTCAACGGGCGGTCCGTCCGGTTGGGCCCCACCACCTTGCCCTTGACCCCTATCCGCACGGGGTCGATCGTGGGGGCCCTGTCTTCGGCCTGCCGGAACCAAAGTTTAGGGTCTGTGGGTGGTTAGCCCAGCAGACCCACGACCGACACCAGAGGGGAAGACGCTTTCCCCTCCCGGGTGCACTAGGGCTGCCGGTTCGGTTTTGCACCCCAGCTGGAGTAAGTGGTGGCGCTACTCACCAAAGGCTTGATAGATGGAAGTCAGCCCCTCCTGCTTATTATTATTATTATTATTATTATTATTATTATTATTATTATTATTATTATTATTATTATTAATCTTTTCGTTCGTTATACCTTGAACAATCACATTTTCAGGGGATCTGCGCCTGTAGTTTTCAGCTGTCCTAGGTTTAAAAAATGAAATACCGGCGCCTGTGTCCAGCAAAATTTTAAATTTACCCGTTATGTCTTTCATGTAATAGAGATTTTTTGAGTTGACAATTAGCAATGCATGCGAAAGAATATTTACATGAATTTGTGTTCCGGGAAATTCAGGTATGGATCGAAACTGTCTTTTAGAGTCATCGTTTGGATCTGAGTTTCCAATTCTGCAATTGGTTCGGAACCCTGGTTGAGAGGATGAGTTAATTGGTTGGAACCTTGGTAAAAATCCTGAGGATTAGCGGTATAATCCTCATACTGTTCAGACTGAGAATTATAGTTCTCTGGGAAACTTTGATTGGTTTCGAAATTATAATTTTCACAATTGTCTTGTTGAAGTTGGTAATTTGGGGAGTAATCGGTAGAGTAGGTCTCATAGTGATTGGAATTATGAATGTAACTATCAGTAGGTTCATAGTTCAAATGATGGGCCTTTTGTTGATCGTAACGATTAAAGTTTGGATTTGGTTGGATTGCAGATGGTCTCTGCTGATTGAAATTCGGGTTTGGTCTGATGGCTGAAGGCCTATTTTGCTGTGGAAGATTAGATTGATTATTTTGTGGGAATTGCCTGTGAGTATATTGATTATTTTGCGAAAAGTTTTGGAAGTTTGAATTTCTTTGGAAGTTTGGTCTTTGAAATTTTTGGGACGTTAATGGCATAAATTGTTGTTGTTGCCTAGTACGGCATTCACTTACAGTATGCCCAATGCGATTGCAAAATGAACACATTTTCTGTTGGAAAGTTGAAATTGATCTCTTTTGTTGGGGAGGAATTAGGTTTTTAGCTTGGTTATTTCTTGAGAATTTTTGTGACTCAAAATAAGAGAGTTGTATTTCTCTTTTAATTCGATTAATAGCCTCCAACATATTTTGTGGATTGCCAGCACGTATAATTTTGCCTAAATTTGGTTCTAAGCCTGTTAATAAATTATTTAGCGTCATAGTTTCGACTAAATCAGTTTGAGATTTCTTCTGTTCATTGGACAAAGCTTGTTTTTGGATTGCGGCATGCATTTTTGCATTGTGCGTTTGCAACCGTGATACAAAGGTTAACGCAGATTCGTTAGGTAATTGATGGATGCGTTGTAGGTCAGTGATTAGAGATGTTAGGTCTCTAGAATCTCCGAAGTGCGCTTCTAATAAGGATTTTATTTCTGCATATGTAGCCGGATTTCTACAATTTATCAATTCGGCAGCTTTGCCACGCAATTTATTTTTGATATGAATAGTCAATAATAACAACTGGTCATTAATTGCCATTCCTTGAGCATATGTACAAGAATTTAAAAATGTTTGTAGGTTGATGGGGTTTCCATCGAACTCAGGTATTATCTAGAATATCTCTGAAAGTTTATAAGCCTCAATTTGTTCTTCGATTTGAACGGTGGCTTCTTGTTCTGACATTTTGTTGCTTTTAGTTACAAACTATTGAAGTTAAATTTGAAAGATTTTCTTGTCTGTTTGTGTATTAGCTGTATAATACACACAAGTACGTATTAGCAGTATAATACGCTTCGATGCCGCTTTAAAATAAAATGGAATTCGGTGAGTGTATTAGCTGTATAATACACACGATTACGTATTAACAGTATAATACGTATAAAATAAAATTAATTATGTCGTTTGGGGAATAATAAGGATAAAATTGATAGCAGAACTGTTTTGTTTTCGTTGAATGTATTAGCAGTATAATACACTTAAATAGATTGCGAAATGTGAAAAATAAAAATAACGGTAATAAAGCGTGATGATTCTTAAAATGACTTACGTAAATATCTTCATATGTAGGTTCTTTCCTCCGTCGAGGGATTGGGATCCGCCACCACTGGTGAGGAAGGTCTCCTTGTTCTTGTAGATCACTCGCACTAGTTAGGCACCCTTGTTGAGATGTTCTCCTTGTTCTCGAACGTTTCACTACAAGTTAGGCTTCTTGTTCCAGGGATGTTTAACGGATCCTACCGACTGCGCCAATGTTATAGCTCGCGTTTCGTAGCTAAGTTTTTAAAAAGCAATTTTATTTATTTGTAGAGAGTCAACGTTGACTCTTAGAAATAATACAGTAATAAAATGTAAGTATTTAATTTGAAGTGAGTATGATAACTAGCTACAGAAATGTCTCGTGGTTCTATTTATGACATTTAGATGCAGTGTCATCTAAATGATGAACAAAGAAAAGCAAGCAAGCGATTCAGCATAATCGTGAGAGGTTAAAATGTAATATAATATAATATGATTCTTTGTAAGCGATAAATGATAGCGGGAATTTGTTATCTGCACGTAGCTGAAATATGATATTATATGATAATATGAAATGAAGCAAAAGTCACGTATCGTCTTGTATACAGTGGCTCAAATACTATATAACATGTATACATGTGTGTGCTTATATGTATATATCTATAAATACTTACGAAATTAGGATTAGTAATATTTAGGAATTTTTGTAATCTCTTACCTTTCAGTCAACAATGAATGTCGGCAGTCACTGTGATAATAGCTAAAATTGCTCTAGCCATGCATTCGATGGAAAAAAACAGTTGATGCGCGTCATTTTGTTGCCCTGAAACATTTATTTTAATTCAATTTTTATTTTAAACAACGGTTGCTCCCATGTTGCTTAACAAAGATAACGTTTTTTGAGTAAATTTTATAAGATAACCATATCTCTGTGCCCAAATTTGAAAAAACGGGACAAAAATTTGTTGAATTACAAAACAATATATCCCTCTCTTCCCTACACCCCTGGTTGAACTTCATTTTGTTTAATAACCTTATCTCATAATTCTCATCGCCGTAACACAAAAGGTTTCTGAAATAATAAACAATAACCTACTCTATATATCACTTTCAAAGGGCCCCTACCTTCTTCTCTTTCAGGACACGTTATGCCTATCAGAACTTTTTTCATATTTTTACAAATACTATCTTATTCAAAGTTAGGGGTAGAAATTTCAGGACACCCTATATATTTCATGTGAAGTAGCTTCGCGCGGGATGTGCAATCTCGCACGCACCTCTATAATAATATTAAAATTTTTGGTAACATTTTAATAGGTTTGATTATTTATATATTTATAATCAAGTAGTTCAAATTTCAGTTTTTTTTATACATTTATTTAACGTCGGCCTATTTCCGCTACTGAGGCCTAACACCGACGCCTGTAGACGAGCTATCCCCAACCAGGAATTTTGCCGAACCTCTTCCCTTAAGAAGAGTAGGGATCTTTTACTTGCCTAACATTTAATAGACAAGGGACCGACGGCTTTACATCCCCTCCGAAGGATGGTATATCTCCTATACTACCAGAGCATAGCGCCTTCACGCCACAAAATCTGCGTGACTATGTATCCCACCTTCGCAGTAGGGGCTACGTGAGGACTGCTCCTGGACCGGTGAATGAGATGGCCGAAGAGCTGCCGCATTCACCGGTTGAGGGCGTAGTTCTCCTCATTCCGCCAATACTAGACGGCCTCAGTACCAGTCGGGGGTCACACCACATAAAAACCTCCGGGCCACAAGACCTGGCCAGAGTGAATGAAGAATTTATAGTGTGGCGCTACCAGAACAGGCTGACCTCCGGCACATAAACTGTGCCGTGTATGCCGCTGTTCAACGCTTTTCTCGGGTGATCAGGCAAAATACTGCTTCCCCACAGGGGAGGGCGGAGCGACGCATACAAAAGATGGAAGCCAAGATCCGGTCGGCGAAGCAACACGCATTTTGTATCCAATGTCAAAGGCTTCAACAACCATGGGAAGTGTGCCAACCAATAAGTGCGTAGGGCTCTTGAGGGCTCCATGAACTTCAGGTCCCGATGAGATAAATAACTTTTGATAACTTTTGATGGAAAAAGTTATCGAGTACCCATCACCATTTGGCCAGAATTTTTAATTCTTGGTTGAATGGGGAGTAGCAAATTCCTTCTTGGCTTATTGAGGGGCGGACTGGCGGACAGTGCTGATCCCCATGAACGGAGATTTGTCCAACCCAAAGAACTACAGACCGATAACCTGTCTAAACGCGTGTTACAAGGTGTTTACAGGCATTTTGTACGTGCGGGTGCTCCACGCAGTTGAACCGGCTTACGAACGGATATATGAGCAACGATGGTCGAAGAGAGGTGTCACTGGCTACAAGTAGAACCTGCCGATAGACAGATGTGTCACGCAGGACTCCACGCAGTATAAGCGGAACCTCTCCATGGCCTGGATCGACTACTGCCAGGCATTTGACATAACATCGCATGAGTTCCGATGTCTCGTGGTACCCGGTTCTATAGTGAGATTTATTGAAGAGCTGATGTCGCTCTGGAGGACACGCTTTAGCATAACATCAGGGTAACGATAGAGTTGAAACAGAGTCGGTAAAGTTCAGAAGGGGAGTATTCAAGGAGATTCCCTCAGCCCCCTTCTGTTTTGCATCTCACTACTCCGTCTCGCTCCGGAAAACCCGTGACTACAACTGCGGTACCCACGGCGATAGGAGGCATAAGGTCACCCATCTATTTTATATGGATGACCTTATAAACTTTATGCCTCTGGAGAGAGGGATCTCCAACAGTTCCTTAAGGTGGTACAGGAGTACATGCAGGCTGTCAGTATGCAGTTCGGGTTGGACAAATGCGCACTGATCCATCTCAAGAGAGGACGATGCGGTGACTACGAAGAGGACGCGCAACTCGTGGACGGAAGCATCTTACACCATCTAGATGCCAGAGAGTCGTAACACTTACTTTGGTGTTGAGCAACGCTCCACCCAAGAAGTGAGTGTAATGAAAAACGCTCTCCGCGGCAAGCATCAGTACCTCCTCCGACAGATCTGGTCTTCAGACCTGTCGGAGAAAGACAATGTGTCTCTACTCTTTCGAAGTAGTGAAATGGAGTAGAGTAGAGATGCGTCAACTCGATGTAGGAACCCGCAAGAAGATGCATCTCAACAAGAGCTTGCATCCTGAATCGTCCGTTCCACGGTTATATCTCCCACAACATCGGGGAGGCCGTGGAGAATCTCCATAGCAGGATGGTTCTGGATGGAGCATGTAAAATCATCAGGAGTTCGGATCCCCTTCCTCTGCATGGTCCGAGACCATGAAAATGCGGAGGTAGGAGCTTTTCTATTTAAGGTAGCACGGAGAGCAGCCGATGAACTTGGTCTCATCTTCGACGTCGAGCGGGCAAACTCCGATTCTGTCACGAGTTGGAACCCGTTCGACTAAAAGCCCACATTAGAGCTGTAGAACACAACATCCTTCTGCAACTCCACAAGGATAAGCCATTGCACGGAGTCTTCTATAAAAATATAGAAGACCTCGGCTTATCCGAAAGGCTAACCTTCATCTTTTTAAGGTCAGCCGGGCTGAAGTCCAAGACCGAGGGATTTATAATGGTCTGCCAGGATGGTGTATTTTAACACTCTCGTCTATCGAAGTCGTGTCATGGGTATGGAGGTCCCTGATGTCAGCTGCAGGGCTTGCCGCAGGATGCCGGAGAGTATAATAATGCACTTACCGTCGGCTTGCCCGACATACGCAGTCTCGGCCTATATTCACAGACACGATGCAGCATTAGAGTGTTTTATTATCATCTAAGGAACTCGTATGGGATAGACGAAACACCAGTGCTGCCTTACGCTCCGGGGGATATTGAGTCCATTGTGGAGAATGAGAAGTGTCAAATTTATTGGAACTACTCGTTTCCCACCGTCAGGCAAATACAAGCCTGACATAGTACTCCTCGACCACCAACTCAAGATAATGTAGGTATGAAAGAGGAGGAAAGAGGGACAAAATATCAAGATTTGCTCTTCGAACTCCGCAGATTTTATCCAGGCCACACTGTTAAGATCGCGGTACTGATTATTGGGGTCCTCGGTGGAATGAGACAGATGCTGATTTCAGAACTAAAGACCATACCGGCGTGCCAAAATTCGACAGAGATCTTAGCCGGCAGAATCCGGCTGTCATCCTCGGTTCATTGCGACTAATCAGGGCACACGATTCGCGGACCCGGTAGTCACTCGCCCCACGGGCGTGGAGAGTGACTATTGGTATTTATTCCCACTCCCCTCTGTGAGGGTAGGAGCCACAGAGTAGTTTTACTGTATTTTTGTAAAAAAATAAATAATAATAAACGTACCTACTGTTTTTAGTGCATAGTTATTGTACAACTCACAACAAATATTTTTCATGTTTTTCGTCTGTCCCGTAGGACTTACATATCCCGAGATATTTAAAAAAAATCAATTTAAGGCGCTCCCCAAAAGTGTTTAAATAAATAATACGGCAACGTCGCTGTCATTACAAAAATGAAGTGTGAACTCAATTTGACACCTTGAACACGTTAAAATAAATAAAAACTTTCCTGACCAGACAATTCACATTGAAATCCTAATTTGACTTTAGTATACCACTTCAGTGTTTATAAAATTGGTAATTTCCAGTGGCGGTTTCTCTGAGGAGGCAGAGGAGGCCGGGCCTCCCTACTTCTGATTTGCCTTTACAGTTACTTTACATATTTACATTATTATAAATATAAATATACTTTATGAAACGACAAATTTAAATTAACACAAATATTCCCTAAATCTGCGAATTTAAACTATTATTATTATAACCGGCAACGCTGCACAACTGTAACATTCTATCCATGGTGACTGGTGAGGCAGGCCTCCAAACGCTTCTAACATAGCTTTCGCGTTTAGAATGGTTCAATTTGAAACGTTTGAAGCTACCCATTAAAATCTGCTCTCAAAACCACGTGCCGGAGGCCAAGCTCCGGACCAATAGGAACAAAGATTAATAAACATCTGACTTTTATTTTCCCGCTTCCTGAGTCCAGACAGTCGTACCGTTTACCGTTTAGGTTAATTGAAAGTAAATGTGTCTGTGGTGGTTTTCATTTTATTAAGTGCAATAAATTCATTTAAAATTTTTGTTTAAATATTGATAAAACGTCAAAAATGGAATTAAACGTAAGTACAAGCAATAACAATGGTAATGTCAGTATCGGTGAAGTGTTTAAATCTGTAGATGATATTGTAAATTTCCTTTTGAAGAATGTTCATTTTAGTCAATTAACATATGATGACAAGATATTTATAATAAAAACTTTAAAAAGGCCCCAACCTACCATGCAAAATCTCATAGTAACTTCAAAACATAATCGTTCTTTTTGTGTACAATGGTATGATAAATGTGAGTGGTTAACTGGATGTCCAGTACAAAATAAATTATATTGCTGGTATTGTTTACTTTTTTCTAATGACCCAGAGAACACTGTTTGGTCAAAATTAGGATATAATAATTTAAAAAACTTACCCAGATCAATTGAAAGGCATGCTAGGTCAAAAGGACATTTAACTGCTTCAATAAAATTCAAGTTATTTGGCAAACAGAATATTTTAAATTCTATTGATGAAGGGCACAAACAGTCAATTGTAGATCATAATATAAAGGTTAAAGAAAATAGAGACATCTTAAATAGACTAATTGATACGGTAATTTTTTTATGTTGTCAAGAATTGGCTTTTAGGGGACATGATGAGAATGTGCATTCAGATAATAGAGGAAATTTTCAAGAGCTTATTTCTTTTCTGAGCAGATACGATGGCAAAATGGAACAATTTTTAAACGAAGCTACAGTTTTTTCGGGAACTTCTAAAGCTATTCAAAATGATTTAATTGAATCAATTAGTTGTGTTGTAGTACAAAAAATTGAAAGCGAATTAAATGAAGTACCTTTCTTTTCTTGGCAAGCTGATGAAACCACAGACATCAGCTGCTGTTCACAGTTATCGGTTGTTTTCAGATATGTTATTAAAGGGCAAGTGGTTGAACGATTTGCAGGTTTTTACAATGTTAGTTCAGGTCGAACCGCAAATGATTTATTTAATTTTTTAACAGAAAAATTTGGAAAATACGACTTAAAAAATAAACTTGTTGCTCAGACATATGATGGGGCATCAGTTATGGCTGGTCACTGAAATGGCTTACAGGCAAAAATTAAAACAATGGCCCCTCAGGCACTTTTTACACATTGCTATGCGCATACGTTGAATTTAGTATTGAGTAAAGCCTGCATAGATAGCATCAAAGAATGTAAAATTTTTTTTGCCAACTTGTCTGGATTTTCATCATATTTTTCAAAATCAACTAAAAGAACAGAGGTACTTAATACCATAGGATCTGACCGTTTACCGTCAAATGTGGCAACAAGGTGGAATTTTACATCTAGAGCAGTTTTTACAGTATTCAAAAACAGGGATAAGTTAATAGAAGTTTTTGATTATATTTTGACACATGATGATTTCAAACAAGATCAGCCAACTTTAAGAGAAGCTGTTGGCTTAAAAAGACATCTTAAAGATCCTCATTTTCTCTTTCTTTTACATACTTTTAAATTTATCTTTAAACACATCGATGTTGTATTTTCAATTTTACAAAATAAAAGCACAGACATTTCATACGCCAGGAAACGTTTGAATGCATTAACTATTACATTGCAAGATTTTAGAAATAATGAAATTCATTTTAATGATCTTTACAACCAACTGTCTGAAGATTTCCAAAGTGGTGAACCGGCGCCAAAGAAAAGAAAGACAACATTAAATCTTCAAGATTTGAGACTGAATTATAAACAGATTTTCAATGAAATTTTGGATACAATAATTAATCAACTACAGATAAGATTTTCCGATTTAGATAAATTAGAATTTTTCGATTTAATAAGAAAAGATAATTTTCTCTCATATTCAAAAGAATTTCCAAATGATAAATTTGAATCATTATTAAAACAATATAACCTTTTTGATTCAATAGCACTAAAAAATGAATTAACAACTGTATACGCTGACAAAGAATTGTTTCAAAATTGTCAAACCCCTACCGAAATGATTTCATTTATTTATAATAATGACTTAATTTCTTGTCTAACAGAATTTTATAGATTACTTACTTTAGCTGTCACAATTCCTGTTACGTCTGCTTCAGTAGAAAGGAGTTTTTCCGCCCTCAAACGAATCAAATCATTTACTAGAAATACTATTGAGCAAGAAAGATTAAAAAATATTTCTATCATTTCTATCGAAAAACGGCTTGTTAAGGAACTAACACAGAATAATACATTTTATG
Source organism: Leptura quadrifasciata (assembly GCA_963675555.1). Lineage (NCBI taxonomy): Eukaryota > Metazoa > Arthropoda > Insecta > Coleoptera > Cerambycidae > Leptura > Leptura quadrifasciata. The sequence goes on from OY776679.1 coordinate 49,400,486, forward strand.
ACGAAGTAATAGATATTTTTGCCAAACAAAAAGATAGACGGATTTCATTAATTTACAAGAACATTTAGACATGTAGTTTTTTTGTTCAATTTCTTTTTTGTTTAAAATTTAAAAAACCACCACAGCAATTATTCTACTTCTGTAGATTGTAAGTATACTACCAAGTATATTTTTATTTGTGTTGTTTTTCAGTTTGTTATTATTTAACTATTTTTAATTTGAGAATATTTTTATTTATGTTATCGTTTCAGAGTTTATTATTTATTTCATATTACTATATAATTGTTTTGATTGTGGTAGCATTTGTGCCATATTATTATTACTATTATTATATTAATAATTAACTCCCTCACCTATTAAAAGCACCCCTACCCCACAATCCCATCCTGGCAAGATATAATTCAGACCTCCACGTTGGTTCTTGCTGGACGGTAGAATTTGTTTTTTACTTTATACTTTGATACTCATCATAAAACAAATTATACTGACTAACATGAAGAGAAAATTACTAATATTTGTGTAATGGTAAAGTTTAAAAGTTCGATATATTCGCAAAATTTTCATCGCGGCGCACATGTGTATACCTCCCGCCCCTCGGAACCACCCAGGCCTATCTATCCCCTGCCTCCCCAGTTTAAAAACTGAGGAACCGCCACTGGTAATTTCATAAAAAAATTGTTACAGATGTTTTAATATTTAATCAACCACTTCATTTTATAGTACATAGGTACGTTATTTTTTTTTTATTTAGCCCATTCATGATGTTTATCTATGCGTCTACATAATTCTAAAACAATCGATAATTTCCTAACCCCCGATCTGTAAAATATCTACCCATGCAATCGATAACGTGACGGAGTTTCTTGGATTCCTTGTATTTATTTGAATAACGCAATAAATTAGAGACGTAAATAAATTCGTTATAATGCAATATTAATTATTATGGAATAAAATAACTATTTTTAGAGAAATAATGAGTACCTTTTATAATATTCTATGTAATTCATTTTATTGTATATAATGTCACGGCCCTCATGTAAGTCAGGCACTGAACTCTATTACAATAAATGGAATGCCCATGCCCACAAAGATTTCTACGTACAATTGAATATCGCGCGTATGGTGGCCACGTAAGTAGCGCGCAATCGCACTATGAATAGTTATAAAAAAAGTAGAAGTTATTGTTGTTCTCAAAACAATCATTTTATTTTCAATTTCTTGTAGCAAATGTTGAATACGTATTATCATAAGTTCAATATTATAGTTCACAAAAAACAGTCATTAATTTTCTATCTCTGGGGTCGAAATATGATTTTAAAATTAATAAAATCTAAAATTGAGGTCTGAAAAAACCTATACTTTTTTTCTACGATCAATCAGTAAATATATGAGTAGGTACTAGTGAATTTGATATAGGCAGAGTCTATCTAATATTAGTGTTGCAAGATCTCTAAAACCAGTGACGCAGGTATTTATTCTCAGAGGAACTATACACATAGTAACAACTTATATTACACATTTTATTGAAAACTAAAATCATGCATTTTATATTCACATGTTTGAATTGGCAAATGAAATGAAGAAAAGGTAATAATTAACTATTTTCAAATACTTGGTATGGTATTATTATTTGAATTTCAAGATAACTTAGCTTTTTTGTTTAAGATCAAATGCCTTTGTTTTCCTTATTTATTTATAAAAATATGACATACTCATGAGACAATGAATTGTAAATGAATATGTAAAGGTGTTTACGTAAAACTCCCTTCTCTATTTGCAAGAGAAAATTAAAGTATAATTTTAATGTCCATTTATATTTTGGCTAAAAGTATGTGTTTCATCCCGGTAATAGTATACATATACCAAATGTTTACTCGCTACATTAAATAATTTTTCTGACAAAGTAACTGAATAACTAAAATTCGTAATATACTTCGTCTGAAACGTGGAAAATCTGATAAACTCTTGTACTGTACTTTTGACAAATACAATGCAAACATGAACCAAGCGAAGTAACAATTTTCTTACTTTTTATTAGGCATTTTGTACTGAATTCTATTGCTTTATTTTCCATGATTTATTTAACATCGGTCTATTTCCGCTATCAACGGCAAGAACGCCAGGAGACAAGCTACCCTCAAACTGGAAATTTTGCCAAACCTCTATCAAAGAGCAGGGATTTTTTTACTTGGACAGGGGATTAACTGTTTTACATACCCTCCCAAAGATGGTATATCCACTACACAATTCCCATCTAGAATTAAATAGCATTTGTTAATCACTGAATATAAGCCGCTAGAAGATGAGTCAAGATTGCTGCGTTTCTCTGAAACTCACCCATTCAACCACTAACTGCGGCTCCTCTTGCTTTATATATAATATCGCAGTCAATGCCTTAAAGACAGAGCTGCGCTTGTCCTTAACTGTTTTGCTATAATAGATTTCAGTGGTATTTTGCCATGGTGTGCAAAAAATATTTAAAAATTTTAATGGATGAAACCTCTGCACAAAAATAGCAGACTTGGTTTTTGAATATTACAAAATGTCTCGCTAGTAAAATATATAAATTAAAACAAAATCTTTAAATAAATTATTACATAATTAAAAATATAAATTAACACAGTTATAAAATTTGCAGGAAATTCTCTTTTTATTCACAAAACGCTTTATTATATGTCAAACATTGTCATTCTGTTTGTATTTCCATAAACATTTGGCACATATTTGCATTATTTTTAACCGACTGCGCTGAGCAAAGGAGGGTAATAGAGACTTTTTAAGCCCCTTATTTCATCATGTATTTATAGTTATCGTTATTTTGAGCATGCGCAATACTGAAATGTCAACTCCTTAACTTTATTAACGATAACGGATTCCGTTACTTACGGAGAAATAAAGGAGGGTGTGTGTTATGCTTATGGTTATTTGTCCAATTACAGCGTTGCCACGATTAACCACAAATAACAGATTTTAGTACGTTCAATACCTTGTAAGCAAGTTTTCAATGATATTTTTACACAATAATTTTTTTAAAAGTTTTATTTCTGCTAAACGAAGTCTATCAAGAAATACTTTTTATAAAAAATAATTTGTAAGGGGTAGTAAACTTTTAAACGTACAGTTAAAAGGAAAAGAAGCAATTGTGTTTTCTTCTGGCAATATGTGACATCAAGGAACTAGCTCATCAACCATCCAATGCCATCCATACCATAACCTAAATTTGTTTGAATGAAAGATTGAAAGTCAGTTTTTTAATCTGAATATTGAAATGTTTGGTAAGTATTTTTAACATGAAATAACCTTTTGTTTGCAAATTTGATAAAGTTAGCTGATTACATATTTTCTATCAGTGAATACTATTGATAAATTGTTGTCTCTGTTGCCTAAACAAGGTGATGGTGATGTGTTTGAAACTTTTCACATAATTTGTATTGTACCTTTTATTGCAGAGGCACAACGTTACAACAGTAGTTGGCATGTCAGTAAAAAAACGGCAAAGGTTCAGGGATGAATATGATATTGCTTTGTTGCGTGAGGTGGCAGGACAAAATCTATTTGTAAATCCCGATATGTGGGACATCATAAAACAGCATGTTCTATTGCTCACTGGGAAGGATTTCGCAATAAAAACCCTAAAGGATCATTTGGATTTGTTAATAAAATTGTGGACAGAAAAAAACAAAATAATGAAACCTAAGTAGGTATTGTTATGGAATTATTGGGGTTAAAATTACAAAATTTTGAGTTGGAATTTTTTATTAAGCCTTTATTTTTTGTTACTGTTACATGTGGTTATTAATTACTTTGGTGTTTGTAAAGTAAATTATATTTTTTTACATACTAGGTATAATTGATTTTTTTTATGTTCAAGGTCTGGAACTGAAGAAGATTATACCGAAAAAGAACAGTTGTGTCAGGATATATATGATGCAATGATTCAGTTTAGAAATAAGCCGAAGAAAAAAATCACACAAAAAAAGGCTGAAAATACAGGAAAAATAAGCAAAGATGAATGGGCCAATAATTCCCATAATTGTAATATCGATATTGAAGCCATTACAAATATTATGGAGAGCACAAAGGAAAATATTAAAACTATTTTGTATATATAACTTAGCTAATAATTTATCATAATAAATGAAGATGTAATGGAGGTATGTTTTCATATATTATTTTCTTTTAGAATTTATTGCAAAGAAAGAGGACTCATTTTTGTTGAACTCAAGTTTCGTGGAATGAAAAGAAAAATTGGATGTACCACAGCGAGCTCCTAAGCAATCTTTATAATGCAAAAAAAGATATTAAGATTAATATTCAACATGAAGAATACAGAATCATGTAAATCTGTTTTTACTGACAATAAAATTATGACGCTTCCTTGCATATATATTTTTAAATTATTACTGTTTATAAAGAAAAATATTAGTTTGTATGAAACAAATTGTAAATATCACAATTATAACACGAGAAAAAGGAATGAATTGAGTACGGTAAACCATAATACGTCTAAGTATGAACATTCACCATCATATGCAGGAGTAAAACTGTTTAATAAGCTTCCGGAACACTATAAAAGGGAAAATTATAATTCATTTAAAAACATACTGAAAAATCTTCTTGTTAACAAATGTTTTTACAGCATTACTGAATATATGAATGATACTCTAGACTGACAAATGTTTATATCTTGTCTTATATATTATTTATTTATGTATATGTATATACATATATGTATGTATGTATATAATTATGTGTATGTATAGGTATGTGAATCTATGTGTAAATGTTTGTTTGTATTTACTCAGTGCATTAGTTTGTTATATTTATATATGTTTTTTTTTTTAATTATTATTACGATGTTTAGCCCGGCTAAACTAAACAAATTTTCTATCATGTTCTTTAATACTTTTTTATTGACATGTACATCCATTGTAAAATGGCCTAAGTATGAATAAATTATTATTATTAGTATATTATTAATCAAAAGTTTTACGTGAGTAAAAAGTATCCTCATCTCAAATGTTTATAATAAGATCTTTATAGGTCCTGTAAGAGCACGCAAGAGAAAAATTAATGCGCAGAAGCAGGGATTATTATACTTGGAACAATATGACAAAAATCAGTTAGAAGTAAAAATACAAGAGCAAATTTTGGAAGAAAATAGAATTGCTGTAGAAGGAAAATAATCATTGAAGAAAAAAAAATGGGACTGGCTGAAAAAAAATTTCACCTAGATGAATATGAGAGAAAGAAAACTCTGCAAATGTTGGAAGATGCATTGGCGAGTGAAATACAGCAAAAGAAAGACATGGGAAAAATTATAGAAAGGCAGGATAAAATAATCGAAATGTTGATACTGCAAATGCAAAAAAAAATTTAAAAAAAAAAACATGCATTTTTGACTATTTCTATTTTCAATTTAAAAGTATGATTTGATAAAAATACACATAGCACATATTTTTTAAAGTTGTTTTAATGGTGTTAATTAGTAAAAAATAATACAATAAAAAACTAAACATATTAATTACCTAAATACTGCTCTAAGGGTGGAGGTTGTATATTAAAAAACTGAGCAGTTTCGCTGCCATGCAAACATGTATGGCAATTGGTTAATATAATAAATGCTTTATACATACATTCAATATCTTGCGAAAGAAGTTTTTGGTTTTTCTAAAATCCAAAAACGCAAATTCTGTGATTATTTTTTGGAAGCCCCACTCAACGGCTTGCCTTACTCCGACTCATTGTTAAGTTGAAATTTTGTTGTGCCTCATGTAGAGCTCCTGGATATGGACATAAAGGTAATTCCCTTATACCATATGCAAGGTCACCATATATAACATAATGTCCATTTTCGAATTTAGTGTTCTGCTCCAACTGCTCATATAATCCACTCTGGCCAAAAATAAATGCATCATGGCGTCTCCCTGGATATGCACCAAGAAAGAAGGCTTATTATTATGTCATCAGGACTTACTAACGACTGATATTTTACACAGTGAAAACGTTTATGTCCTGAATAGTATTCCTCTTGTTCAACAGTGGGTTGCTCGAGTTGTTCCATCTACAAATGCCCAACAATTTCCAACGGCTGCTCCTTTTGCAGTAATTGCCTTAAAACATATTTCACTTATTAACTACAACATAAACCTACGACTTATAATTGGCATGATCAAAAAAACTAAATAGAGCTTACGTGTGCATAAAAATTCAGTTTTTCTCTATTTAGCCATTGTAGATGTGCAATGTTTTCTAATAAATGTCCATGATTTTCATATATATAATTTGCCATGTAACAGTATATTTCTGATAAAGCAGCAGGAGATCTTCTAAAGATATTTTCTAAATCAGCAAGTCTATTAGGGGTATGCTAATCTTCTCAGTAAGATACAAAGTCCTTCAACACCTAAAAATAATTTGTTTCTAGTATATTTATTGCTTTAACTGTAGAGTGTACCACCTAACTGTAGATGCATAATATTTTTATTTATACATTTATTTAACGTCGGCCTATTTCCGCTACTGAGGCCTAACACCGACGCCTGTAGACGAGCTACCCCCAACCAGGAATTTTGCCGAACCTCTTCACTTAAGAAGAGTAGGGATCTTTTACTTGCCTAACATTTAATAGACAAGGGACCGACGGCTTTACATCCCCTCCGAAGGATGGTATATCTCCTATACAACCCTCGCCTAAGGTTGTATAGCTTCCGCGCATACACTGATATACAAGCCGCTGGAAGATGTTTGAGGCGAGAACGCGGTTTCCGTTGGAATGGTCACCATCCAAGTACTAACTGCGCCTGTCGTTGCTTTACATCGCATACCGAAGTATGTACATAGATGCATAATATCCTGATCGTGTTCTTATATCATTCGGAATTCGAAGAGCCCTTGCCAGGCTTGGTATATCTTCTCTTTTAAACCTAAAATACGGCTTAACAAATTGATCTTCAATATCGTCTAAATTGAATTCTGGGACTTGAACCATCTCAACAGCTGGTATTTGAAAAACATCTCTAAGAATAATTCGCCTTATTAAATCATTGTTAGTTCTGTTAGGATCCCTTCTTATAATTACATTTTCTAAAGCTTCTTCCATTGCCCAACTTTTATTTCATAATAATAATATAATAAGTAAATCAAACGATACTACTAAACCCTGGTTACAGATTAAGTAAACAATACACGATCGTCGAGGTTATGTTACCGAACTGTCAACTGTTAACTCTTATTTTTACTAAGCGGTCTAAAACCTCTCTTCTTAATAGTCGTGGTAATCGTTATCGTTAATAAAGATAACCATAACGTTGCTTAAAACTGATGTTATTTTTGTTGGCTTAAAAAGCCTCTAATGCGTTCCTTATTTATTTCAAATAATACACCTTGCTGCCGCACTCTATTAAACTTACTAGTGATATACTTGAGTGTTCCTATTGTCAACTTTATCATGTTGGCTGACTAGACTCACATTTCAGAGTTTGAACTTGCTTGTTTCATAAAATTGTAATATTAATTTATAAAAAGTATGATAACGTTATGTGTTATCAAAAAGATCTTGGGATCAGTATTATTATCCCGAATATGTTGGATACGTATTTATATTAAGACTATTTAGGTAACAAAATTCCAAAATAATAAACTTAAAAATCGCAGCAATGAAAAACTGTGAGGTTAGAATATTTTGCATCCTGATATCTCGGGAAGTATATTAATTAATTAATATATTAAAATATTAAATTCGTGTTTAAGTAGGCAAAATCAAGGATGTAAAATTACATGTAATTTATTTTTGTGTAATATTACTACAGTATTGTTACATGTAACGTTGTAATATTACGTTTTATATTACAATATTCATTTATCATTTATATATTATAACAAAGCTCACGTTAAAAAATACGAGAATATCTACTTAATAAATATTGTAATAATATATACTTATTTATTATATAGATAGATAAAACAAAATCAAATAAACTTCTGAAAGAAACACAACACGACGATACTAAATAATCTATTAAATAAACTATAAATGAAAACGGTTAGCTAACTACATTGTATCTTCTGATTCTTCTGAATCTGAACTGTCAACTAACTCATCTGTGTCTACGTCTTCTTCGTCTGATGATTCAGAACTTTCAAATGAATACTCGTCAGCATCAAAACCAGAAAAACTAACATTGTTTTGTTCCATTAAAGCATCACCTCTTATTTTCCGCAATCCTGAAGTGCTGGTTGAAGATCTTCAGAGTGTGATATTTCCAGCAAATCCATTTCGTGATGTTCTTCTTGAGAATTTTCAGAACAGTTGGTTGAATGTCCTGTACTTTTCTGTTGAGTTTTATTTTTCAACATTTTAACTTTTGCCTGTTCTGACTGTTCTGAGCAATGGTATATTGAACTTCAAACAGGTAAGTTTTTTACTTTATCGTCTTTTAGTCGATTTCTATTCATATTGTGTATAATTGCCCTGTGCACTAAAACTTCTTTCGACTGAGGCAGAAGTAGTCGGAAGTTCAAGAAATCGTAGTGCTAATTTAATCATGTCCCCATCAGGGTAATACGATTTCCACCAAACCGCAAATGATCTGCTGTTTTCCAAATATCTTCATCCTGGAATTGTTCTGATTTGCTTCGGTAATTAGCAAATTCTATCATATACTTGATTTTATCAACATGCGGTAACTGGGCACATAGATCGTATAAACATTTCGCTGTTTGGGTACGCTCTTGTGCACTTAAAAACTCGCTTATTTTAACAGGATCAAGCATATTTGCAATTTTATGTACAGAACTTAGACAAAAAGTTGTTCGGTTTTCATTTATCTTAGCTACGATAATTTTATCCTCCTGAGTAAGTAAGTGGACACTGTCGAAGTTCGAAAAATGTTCCTCTAATTCGTTGAATATTTGACAAACATGACTTAGCTGTGGCAAATCACTTTGTATTTTTTTAATCCAGATGTATATTGGATATAACAGTTTATAAAGCTCCTTCACCTTGTCCCAAAAATTGTCATTCGACATATTAGACCTACTTTTTTGTCCATTAGCTGCTTTATAAAGTCGGCTTGTAAACTTTCATCTATTGTCAAATGTTCCCAGAGCCGTCTTATTTTTTAACAAACTGTCCATGCACATAACAGCTGAGCCCCACCTCGTTTTAGATAGTAGTTTCAAGGTTGATATTTTACTTCTAAATGCCTTTCCTGCTGTGACAGGAGAACGAATGGATGATTCAACAGTTTTCTGTTTTTCAACAAAATTGGCCTTTATAATACCACTATTCTTAATTGTTTTCACAATATTGTTAGCGTCTTTGATCAGTTGGCATATGCTATCAATTTTTATCAGATCCTTTATAAGTAAGTCTAATCCATGAGCCAGGCAGCCATAACAATAAAGTGAGGGATATTTTTTCTGCAAAATACTCTACGCTTTCTTCATGTTCGATGCGTTATCCGTAGCTAGTCCGGCTACTTTATCATTGCCCATTTTTTCAATTGCGAAAGAAATTTGTTCAGCAATATATTCCCCCGTGTGCCGTTTTGGAGTGGTATAAACAAAATTTATGATACTTTCTCGTCTGACATTGCTCCACCCATCACATGTTAAACCGACAAATTTAGAACGTGATAATAAATTCACACTTCAGACATCAGACTTTATCGAAATAAAAAGTTGACATTTTAAATCTTGATGGAGTGATAAAAGCAGGTCTCATGGTGGAGAAGAAGTCGATCCAATAGGGATCTGCAACTAACAAAAATGGGGAGCCTGATGAACATAGGGCCAGACATAATTTTTGATTTAATATACCTTGATTTTCACTATTTAAACTATCGAAAAATGACTTATTACCACCCTGCATGGTAAATGGACCTCTTCGCATAAAGTTTTCAGGTTGTTGTGACTTCTGCTTTGATGTATCGGCATCTCTCAATTGTTGTTTTAAAGTAGGAGTGCTACACTGCATTTCAGTAATAGCATTGGATTCCCCTGCAGAGATAGAGCTAGACGGTTTAATTTTAGAGCATTTGGCCAAGTGAGTTTAACTTTTCCTTAGGAATCCGTTTACACTTTTTAAACATGTGAGTTTTCATCCGAGATGCATTTTCCGCGGTTGTCCAATTGCAATACATACATTTATACGAATCTTTGCGCCGGTCTTTTACTGTTTCTTTAAGAAAGAATTTTCGAGCAATGGACGGTGTCTTACCCATCGTGGTTGCTTTCTATCCTGTAAATATAAAGTAGAAATAACATAATTAGGAATACTTAAAAAAGTTAAGAAATGGTTAAAAATTACCTGAATATTAATTCATCACAATAATAAATAACACACAGTCGACAAAGTTCGCTGTGCTGTAATAAGTGAATGAGTACCCAGATAGCACACGATATTCTAAGAATGATTTGTAAATATCCTCTAGGGAGTATATATATTCGAAATACTATTGTATTATTCTAGGAATATATATAATTTAACATGTTTAAACTGGAATATTTCATACGAATATTAAAATAATATTCTTTCTGAACAATAATTTAATATTCTTAGTATATATATAATTTTTGAGAAGGAAACAATAATATTAAAAAAAAATAATACAGGAATAATCAAAGGAAAATAATATAAGAATATTCTTACATAAGGAAACAGTAATATTCGAGGAAAATAATATAAGAATATTCTTTGAATATTTATTAATTTAATTTTAATTAATATCAATATAATATGGTAAAACTATATTTTTTATAATATTATACGTAATAACATAAACCTATATAATTTTATTATTATGCCAATAATATTATTACCAGTATTATATATACTATAACATATTGACATATTTTTAGTAACAGAAATTATTTACAGTATTTACAAATAATATATCTTTGATCCCTTACCTATCAGCCACATATAGTTAAAAAGAAACTAATATTCAATTTTTGAATCGTTAATATTTTACCGCGCAGTTTCTACTCCTACGGGCTCTGGATTCTGAATTGTGATTACTTTTTCAATCACAGGAAAATGTTGGCGTTATTGTCGCCCGTCGCCGCGTCGCACCGGCCGAGTGAGTTACTTCTGAGGTTACTTGGTACACGAGATATGTTCTTTCTCCCCAGTTACATCAGGTTAGATCAGTAAAAGAGATGTAACTAATACAAGTCGAGTAAGCTGAAAAGAGATAACATGATATCTAAGCCGTCAAGAAAACGGTCAGAGCTTTTGGCAGTTTTGTCGTTGCGTGGCTGTGATTTGATGACGCAGGACACAGTGCAGTGTGCAGTGAATGAGTGAATTATTTTATGTACCCCTTGAGTCATCACTCCTTGCTTATTAAATTTGCATTCCTGAAATACTTTGAGCTAATCTTCATTAATTTCGTTAATCCATGTGGTAAATTTGGACAATCAGGTAAGTGTTTTGAGGTTAAATCCCTTGAACAATTAGTTCAATAAATAGCATTAAAATTATTATTTGTGTTTTATACCTTTTATAATTACCATGGAACCTTTACAAAAAACCATTTGTATTTAGTGTATAATATATAAAGAAAATAACATTAAGGGTAGCATCGGACTTCTTTGTTACATCATCAAGCCATTCACATCCTATGTTTATGGTGAATATGGATTATCTAATATCTACAAGGCTACTGCTAACCTTTTTATGCGGTTTTCTTGAAGATGTATTATTAAAAATACATAAAAATATTTTGAAATATTAAAACCTGATTAAAACTAACATTTTTTCATATAGAAGACTTAATTTGGCAACATTTTATACTTTTATATGAAAAGTCATAAAAAATGTGGCATCTAGATACTTCCTTTATATGTTCTTTATTCCACACGTGAACTGAGAACATTTTCATCCTTCAGATGCTAGATAATTAAATCAAGATGTGTATTATCATCTTCGTCTAGTATAGTTTTACATTTAAAGTCACTTGTACTTGAGTAGAGTACTGAGTACATTTGATTTTTAGCTTCCGAGTACCGATTACTGCAAGTATAGTAGTATGGTTGAGCTGAGCAGGAGTGGAAACGAAGGCACACTATCCGTAAAGCCACACGATTATGTGTTATTATTTGAAAGTTATTTTTAGCACACGACTAAAAATATTGATTACAGTCGAATACCTTTCGGTGTGCCTCAGTACGTTTCTGTACTCAAGTATTTAAGTATACAATTTTTACTACAAGTACAAGCAAATAAATTTAATAGTTTGAGTACTAGTACCTTCATATGGTATGTACTTGAATATAGGGTACAGAATACCAGAAACAGTATACGTAAGTGCCGATTTCGAGTACTTGTACTCGAGTACCTCTGTTTGTGCAGTACCTAGTTTAAAATCAGATTTAATTTCAAATTCAAACAATAGTTTTCAATTGGAAATGGAATGTAAACGAGTTTCATCTCTCACAACAATACCGACAATTTCTTCCATTTTATTTAAATTACTTTAAATAGCGAACATATTTTTTGTTTTATTTACTTAAAAATATTTTCTTTTTAGAATCTGTAAAGTTATCAGGCTTTGGCGTAACTACGAAGGAAATAGAGCTGTGCACTGCAGTCTGGCTGACCAAGGCTTCCGAACGAGACAAGAAAAACAAAAAAATACAACAAAAGGAAACAGATGAATAGTGTGCGGAAAATGTTTATAAAAATAAATGTAAATGAATGTTTATAATACAATCAACCACAACCAACTTTGAACCACATAAACTGTATTTTTTTGTACATATCTATATAAGGTATAGGCTAATGGTTCCCATTTTTTAATTCATAATAATAAAAGGTAATACCAGCTACTTTTCTGATTTAATAAATACTTGTTTTGTCTCTCCTAGGTTACATTAAAAAAAATTAGGGGTGGGCCAAAGTTACCATCACAACTCGTGTACTCGGTACCCCTTGAAAATTCACTAAAATAACTGTATTTTTGTCAATTTCACTGCCAGAGTAACTGTAACCCGCTTTACGATGTGATGTCTCTAGGAAAGAGTAAAAGTTATGTTGTTACTATATTGTTTTCGCCAGATTAAATTTTTTTACATCAACTGCAATAGGGTGCAGGTATAGGGGCTATGGGTTCTTTAATTTAGTGTTTTATTAGGTTTTTATGTATTTTGAAAATAAAACAAAATATCCTAAGATATTAACATTTTTATTACAAAAATACAAATCTGGAAAATGTCTTAAACATTTATATTAACTAATGACGCCTTCCCTAAGTTATAAATTCTTCAACTTTTCTGTCATAAATGAGTCTGTAGTATGAAAAACCAATTTTAAATGGAAAATACATATATTTAATCAAAATTAAGTTGGCGGGATATCCAAAAAGAAATTTCTGACACCTGGGTCAATAGTACATCGATGGGCATAGTTATAGTGCGGGAAACCTATAATTGAGAAGGGGGTGCGAGGTGAGACGCTAAGAAGGCGGACCACATGGTTGACTTTCTCTCTCATTTTAATGCACGCGACATAAAAGACATAAAGCTTTCGTCGAGAAGGGAGGTGGCAGGTGAGACGCTAAGAAGACAAACCCCAAAACCTTCTCTTTCATTTTAATGCACGCTACATAAAAGACTTAAGACATGATGATGCATCGCCACTACCCACCACTATTCCCACTACGTCTGTGATTGTTTTCATTTATTGTTTTCCTCTACAATACCCAGATTGATTGTAATATAAACTATAATAATAACTAACTAATAATACTAACTGTAATATATAATAATATAAATAGCAGATATAGAAAATAAAATATATATATATATATATATATATATATATATATATATATATATATACATTTATTTTTGCGTTTATACATGCCCGAATCGTCACATACTCCTTACGAAGACAGACCAAATCCGACCAAGGCTTCGGGCTTGAAATCGTTTTGCTATGTTAAAGTGACGAGGGGGGTTAGGGAATGCAGGGGACGAAATATTGGCCGGGCATAAATTCGCGGAAATTTCGTCATTTTTATACCGATTTTGTTCCGGTCCCGACCGCATGAGGGCGCTGACTTTGGAGCTGTATATAGTATATAATTCCAGTCATATTAGCGACGAATACAAACCTGAAAATTGGCATCCGCGCCGAATTTACATTAGCGATGTTTTAGCGGCGGGTTTGCCCCTTATTGCTAATATATTATAATTTTAAAAATATTTGGTGCACACCTGAGTTTCATCTAAGGAGTGGCACGTTATGTATAACATAATATTATGTATAACATGTTCTAACAAAATTATTTTTTTCAATTTGTAACTAAAATTTAAAATTTTTTCTTTAGAAATATTCATAGCTTCTAAAAGTTGAAATAAAACAAGATTAATACATAAATTAGTATGAAATGTTTTTATTTAAAACTAAAAATCATATTTGAATTAAACAAAATGGTAAATAGAAAAAAACGGTTTACATTGTCAAGAAAAACTGTATAACCAAGAGCTATTTAATTTTTCAATGAGTGTCTGAGAATCTCCCTAAATTTACATGGTGTGAAGTCCTGTTTAAGGAAACAATCCTACGCTGGGCCCGAGTCCCGGAGGTAGGAGTTTCGTATGATGACTATTTTACATAACTCATGTTTCTTAGTGTACCATTTAAATTTTATAAAGAATGACTCGCCAGCCAAAGGAGAGTTGCGATTGAAGGAAAATCCGTGTGGTCGGATGCAATGGGGTACCATTAAACTAAGTGCAACAAAGTGTGTTTGAGAACCGCTTAAAATTTGGTTCGTTTTCTTAATTTGAATCAAAATGATCAAGAAATCATGTCTGAAGGATTTCTTATGGGACCGAAATTATTTATAAACGACCCCGGGCATTTGTCGCAAGAAATGACTTTTCTTCAATTTTTTTTCCAAACCACTGAAAGAATTGATTTTGCAACATCAAAATGTCTCAATAGATTTGCAGTATAATATGGGCAATAAATAGTGGAAAATATCTCATGTTTCTGATTATTTGACATACCCGATAATAAATTAATAACCAATAAATTATTTTAAGCCATTGAAAAAGACGATAAAATGTAATTATATCAATTTGTGAATGACATAATGAAAGTTGTTAAGAAGTATATTTGCCGTATTTCTTAACATTTAAGCTTACTTAGCAGAGCGTAAGTATTACCAAAATTTATTCAAGCGATACTTTCGAACTACTTAATGCCTATATTATAATGTAAATTTACTTGAAGGAAGGGAAAACAATTTTTTAGCGGTTTGAAAAGAAAATTTAAAAAGGGACTTTTTGCGTTAAACGCCGATTACTAATTTCGCCCCCCTAAAAAAAACCTTCAAACATGATTTCTTGATGTTTTTGTTCCAAGTAAAGATAATGAAACCAACTTTAAGCGGGTCTCAGACACATTTTATTTGAACTTAGTTTAATGGCCAGCCGATACACATGCCCTTTGGATTTTCCTTCAAATGTCTGCCCGAAATTCTCCATTGGCTGATCAATAATTTTTTATAAATTTTAAATAGCTCTTAGAGACTGAAAATACTGATAATGGGCGTTATACGAAAGCTCCCCCACCGCCAGGGCCGGGACTAAATGTAGGGTTGTGTCCTTAAACAGGACTACGGGCTATACAAGCTGAAAGAGGTTCCCAGATACCCATCGAAAAATTTAGTAGCGCTGAAAAACACACAAAAACTAAAATTAAGACAATTTAAAAAAAGTACTTTTTTGCAGGCCTGTGAGTCTTGCATCATTGAAAACATTATTTACTTATTACGGTACGTATTGAATACTAATGTTTTAATCCGGACCCAGCCATTTTCATTAAAATCGGGATTATCTTTAATACTATAAGTATTTTCACGTAAAGTAGACAAGGAAAAATACATGAGCGATGGTACATAATGAATTGCAAAAGTTAACATTAAAATGTACAGTTAAAAATTAGATTTCGTTTCATTTAATTTTGTAAACAGAACTCCTCGCCCTTAGGGCAATAAAGTTTTCAATTCCCTAAGACGGTAAAATATTACATAATTGTCAAAGAAGAAATCTGGTATATTTTTAATGAAAAATGAAGAGAGAAGTCATATTTAAAAAATAATGAAAGAACGACGGAAGAAATAATATTTGGAATGTAGATTGCCAAGAAAAAAATTTATGGCATATTTCCTGGAAAACATTTATAAAGTGGTTACCAACAAGAAAAAATGACAAATAAAAGGTCCTAAATAGAAAGGGATGTTTAGTGTCAGTACTTTTGCAGATTTCTTGGTGTGAAAGCATATTACAGGGAATAAAAAAATATAAGTAAGTATTCATTTTTGGTATAGCAAATTATGAAATTTTATCTGGTGTCGGATATAATACTATAGGTGTGACAGCTTTATTGATACCAGAAGATATATGCCTTTTAGGGAATCAAAATATCTATTTTTAGTTTTCGAGTAATTGGCATTTGAGAGTTTCACGTCAAATACTATCGAAAGTAAAATGAAAATTGAGGAGACATAAAATAGTTTTATGACTAGCTTTGTTATTATGCATGAGGTATTCTTTGATAACATATGTATATTGCAAAAAGTAGGCGTCTATCGGAAAAATACATAACAAAGTTAACTATATAAATAAATACCTAATATGCGCTTCTACGCCTCTTTTAAGAATATAAATTTTATAAATCAATTTTAGGCTTATTTAATGTTATGTATTATAAACCAAATTTCAGATGTGCTCAATATTATACTCCAATAATGCTCTTTTTGCTTCTAAATTGACCTAAACATTTATAGTTCAAACTTAAAACTTACTTTATAAAAATAAGGATAAAAAAGTAGAGCTCAAAACATGCCACATTTTAAAAATTGCGAATTGCAGAAACACACAAGCAATTTTTTATTACCTCAAACTTGTTGTTTAATGTCACAAGACAAGTTGACAAATATAAAATTTTTTTTAAATTTTTCTGTCGATTTAGCGTTAGCGTTCATAATGTGGAAGTTTACTATTCCACTTGCAAACTAATCGTAATATCGTGCAAGAACTATGGCAACATTGGCGGGTCTGTAGTAGTTGGTAGAATGGCGGAAATTGTATATGTTGGCTTGAGTACGTAATAATAATGAAATGGCTTGTAAACGTCGGTTAAATGACGTGAAAATTTTTTATTCGAATTTCTTTTACCCCTCTCGATTCTAGTTGTTTTGTCAGGTTAAAATAAATATATAACACATAAATTTTTGTTAATATCATCAGTATTTCTAGTGGGTCTGAGGTGGCCTGAAGAATCTCATGGGTCTGACTATGTCGATTATATCAATATATATATATATATATATATATATATATATATATATATATATATATATATATATATATATTATTTTTCTTTATTGGAGGTCCTAAAAAGTTATTTTAAAAAAACACAGTTTCTTACTGTTCTTATCGTTAACCTTGTTCTCTTATTGATCAACGTATATCCAAAATATAATATTAAATAGTAATAAAATGTTGATCGTTTACTTATCAAACATCAATCTTGATTTCAAAAATGTGTCATGATTTATCATTAAATTTTATATATTAAAACAAGTTCAATAAATTGGAAATTAATTTGGATGTAACAATAATCCATGGTTATACCTATAATATTCATGAAAGAGTCGAGTGATAATTTAGGAATATTCCATTAGAGGAAAAATATTAGGAGAATATTTTTAAAATATTTCTGGAATAACTTGATTATTTCGGTATTATGCGTTTGGGATAATCTTAGAATATCTATAGACTGTGCCATTTGCATAAAAAAGAATATTCCTGTAACATCTGGAATATTTAAAAGTTATTTTAGGAATAATCAAATCTTCCAAATGTATAATCAATGAATATTCCAGGAATCAGATTGTGCTATCTGGGTAATGACTAATGACCAATCTAATGACTGAATACGATGCTGTTCCGTCGGACACTGCCTGCTAACTCGTGCTAACGCGTTGCTTACGATTGCAACGCAGTGCAGTTGAATTTTGAAGTGTAATATAAAAAATGTAAGTATTATATTTTTAGCTGTGTAATATTACAAGATATATTACGTTACACTTTTATATTACAGGCTTACATCCCTGGGCAAAAGTACTCATTTTAAAAGAAAAAAATCCAAAATCGGACTGTCTTGTCAATATTTAGATGGTAGCTTATTTTAATACAACAAACAAAAGTTGAGTAGGTATACTTACTTAAAATATAACAAACCGGGGATTTCGCCCCGGTTCTTACAAAACAGTACCATACAAGTGCGCACCATATTGTCTTAATTAAGATACACACTGTTTATAAGTCACAACAATTTGTTACAATATATCTCACAACTCTTCGCAAACGAAAGGATAAAATCACGAACACCGACTCTGTAAATTCGCATTCAATTTAAGACCTACGCTTTAGAAAAAAATAAAACACAAACTTGCGTCAGCGCATAACTTCCGTACACAGCTGGTTGAGTCAAGCACCGACATACTTTTAACCTTAGATTTCCTACTGCGTCGGCGCTTGTCTATGCATTTTGAATCGCATGATTATCACATTTTCTTTACGCGCATATGCCTATAATGGCGTTCCATTTACTGTAATAGAGTTCAGTGATATCAGACTGCGGATAATTCATTAATATTGTCAGACGGGGAGACACAGGTACCTATATAAGATTATTAGACGAATAAGATTTTAGAATGAGTCCGAAATTCTTTAATTGATTTGATTTGCCAATATATTAACTTTACTGCCACTCTCAGAAAAAAACACACTTCCGGATCTTCTACATCTACGCTGGGTTGGACTGAGGTCATATTTTTTGTCAGCAGCGAGAGCCACATGACGCATGCTACAGGAATAGGGGATGGGATGTGTATGTGTTCATGAATATTGAGTTCTGGTATGGAATGCTTATGCTCTTCTTGTATTTTTGCTTTTAGAATTGTGCTACTTGTGAGTCTTCGTTTCTTCCGTTTCTCATTCTGGTGGTGTATAGATCATTGCGTTTTTTAAAATGATATTCAAATTTTTCCTTACTGTTCGAGTGAGCTTGGTCACTTCCTAGTTTGTGTACGATCCTCCTAATTATTTTTATAATCATTATCTGTCTATCCCTAGTTTTAATTTATTTCTGCCCAGTATTAGCGCCATCTTTAGTATATGTGTTGAGTTCCTGCTTTGGACACGTTTCCTGTACTTTATGGCGCACGTTTCTACCCTTTTTGTAATTCGTAAAACTCTTATGCCTTTAATAGGAGAGGAAAAAGAATTTTTTTTATTGTTTGTAAAAAACTCTTTGAAACACGATGTGAGATGTATCCCATAAAGTCCATATGGACATTTAATAGTACAAGCCATATTTTTTATAAACGTTAAGAAAATCGCAATTTTTGCCCCATTATTAACGGGCAAAAAGCACATTTTTTTAGCGTATTCGTCGTTAATATGGCATTACCTAAATTCTCAAATGTTTTTGCTTGGCAACTAAAAATTTAGTTTTAATTAATACCAGATGATGTATCATCATGATTGCTGAAAAGCGCACTGATTAGAGTACATGAGGGTAGTGTTAAAATATTTTGGTGTTTGTGGAAACTACGTCTGAGGCAGTACTACACCAAAACTTCCAACTGCCTCCGAGATTCCAGAACAAAAGCCTAAAGACTCCAGAGCTAATGCCTTCAGGATTAAACGCTATTCTAATATGTATGTTATATCAGCTTTCCACATTGTTACTATCTTATTAGTATTAAGTTCATTATCAATAACATTCTCACAAAGTAATTCAATACCAGTATAGATAAATTCATAAATTATATCATAGTCCTTTTTGTTATCTTTGTAACCTAATACGTCGGCTGTTTTAAATCACGTACAGTCTGGAATTACTATGTGAAATGCGAATATAGCAATTTGATGCTAATTCAGCATTTATTGTAAACGTTATAAATACACGCAAAGAACCTATGCCAGACAGTTAACAGATTACAGTTAAATTCAGTGTTTCTCATTCGAGATCCGTATTTCTTTATCAAAGTATTAATTTTATAAGCTTGTACGCTTCGTTACCAAGTATGCTCAAGTGAATATTGCGAAAACAACAATAATAATAATAATAATTGTAAATATTTTAAATAAATTGTTTTTAAAAAATCAATCAAAGAAGTTCAAATCTAACATGTATATATATCCACGAATATTGGAGTTAAATTAAGACTTGAAATGTATTTATTTATTTACAATATTTAGATCGTGTCTTCTATCTGCTTATTTAAACATACTTGAGATCTAGAGGTCCAACCGGACAAATGGAAAAATGGAAAATACCCGTTTTGAAATATTAATTTTTTGAAGAAAATGTGCAAATATCAATAAAACTTAAGGAAAATGTAGGTTTAACAGAGTATAATCATTACAGTCTTCAATTACGACAAATTGATAGGGGAAAATATGGAAATATTACTACTAATAGTGTCTATTTTTATGAAATTACCAGTAATAATGATGGATATACATTGAATTGTCCCCTCCCCCAGTCTGTAAATTAATTACAAAAATCCTTGATTGTGAAGCAATCAAGCGTCTATTTAAATCACACCCAGTAATTATTCATCTCCATTTTTTGTCAAGATAACTAAACAAATTGGTCATTTACGTGATCGTCTAATTTTACTAATTTAGGACCCAAATTACGTTGCAGTATTTGTACCTGAGTTCTTTATGCAAAGTTCAATATTACGATTTCTTTGTCTGATATTATGTACTTGAGAAAAATAATCACTCTGTTAATTGAAATACCCAGTAAGTTTGAACACTGTTTATTAATTGAGAAACCTAGTTGAGCATTTTATGCCATGTAGTTCATATTTTATTACTCAAGCCTAGTACTGTAAATTTAAAGTGGAAGTTTGTTTCCTATTTTATTTGATTGAAATGAAACCATTTATTTAGTTTATTACTTGTAGCACTAGAAAGGTAAATTTGAACGAAAAGGCAGTAGTCGTTGGACAATAGTCATAAAAATCATTTTATTTGATAATAATTGATGCAGCAAAGAGCCGGTCATGTAATAAAAAACAATCCAAATATTTAAGACACTTGTCTAAATACTACATAGGAAAGTCTATGTCGCTGTAGTAAAGACTTATGGATATGTTGTCGAATTTGTTATGCAAATCACAATAAACCTGTTATGCAATAGAATTTCTGTGTTACGTTGATTGAAATTAGCGTTGGGCAATTGCCGGAAAATGAGCGTTATTGCTTGAGATTAGAATATGAGCAATCGCCCAGATAATCATATATATTAATCGTGCTGTAGGTGAGAGTTTACACTCACGTAAAATCTTTTAGAATGCTAGGGAATCTCCCTATAATAATTAAATAGAACCAGAAGATTGCCTATAATTTTCCACCATACGAAGAAGCGAATCCGCGAAGGTAAGAATGTGGTGTTGCATCACCCTTCAATCGAACAAGTGAATAGACAATAGTCTGAAATATTGCACATCCCACATTGTAAAGGCCCTCAATAGAGAACCGGACAGCCAATAGACAGACGGTTGTTAATGTTTCAAACCTGTTAGCGCATAATACATCGAATTTTATGCAATTATATCATCATATATATTATTTAATATAAAGTATTCTTGCAAAACCTTACATGGGATGTGACGAGCACGAGGCCACATATTTTGTCTTATAGAACTGCAAAATAATGATTGACATGAAGTTTGACTAGTCTATGACAAAGTGCCTTGTAATTTCAGCCAAATGTCAAGTGGCGCTTGGCTGAAATTATGGTCAAACTCTAAACGATCGGCGAACGAAAGCCTACTGTACTTTGCATTGAATTTATTTTACTGGTGTAATGCTATGATAATTTTAGTTAATTGTCGTTGTAAAAGCAAAAGCAATGAGTGAAAATCATTCTTTAGGTCCGTAGAGTATAAATTACATATAAATGTAATTTCTGTGTTGTTGTTGAACATGTCAGATAATTTTCAGCATTTTATTTCCTTTTTGGGTCAAATTTGTGGAAGGGTTAAATGTGCCCCCATAAACTTCTTTATTTAGAATAAGAGATATTTACGGTGTTTCTATTACTTTTTAAGAAAAATATGATGATTAAGAATATGTTTACAATACATTTTTGCCTAAGAATATATAATTTTAAAAATATTAGTCCTTAACCCTTTCACATTACATTACATTACATTTTGAAAACGCGAATATCTCCGTTAGTATTTATTGATCTTTACCCCATACACAAGAGAGGAATAAATTATTAGAATGCCAGATCAGAACACAAATTTTGGAATTACCGTCAATTAACCCTTCCGGATTATCGCCTTAAAATCACTTTTTTCGTTTTTAAGGATTCATACAAAAACGCAATTTAATGAAAAATGCCCAGAATAAAAAAGTGTTTCGAATGCGATTTTGCATAAGAGAAAAAATTTTCCCTCATCAGTTTGTAGTAAAAATTAAGAAAAATCGTATATTTTGGGAGGTCCAGTAAAGGGCTGGAACATTTATACTACAGTCATTCAACGTTAAAATAGGGCCAAATCTCCTAAATCTGAAGTACTGCTCCGATCTCCTTGAAAATTTAGAATTAAGTTCATCTTACCCTCCTCTTCAAACCTGACTTGGTCGCAAAGTGTACTTTTTGTTTTAAGGGGTGAAAACTGCCCCTTACTCCAATAAATTGAAAACTAATAAATTAACGCAGTGATGGGCTATAATTATGTTCAAATATGTTAAATGTCAATTGTTTTTAATCATGGATCTAATATTTCAATATTTTACTATTTAACTACCCTTAAAAACAACCCCTCACATGAAAATTAATAAAAAAATGTGTTTAAAAAGCATGAAACCTTTTTATTTTGGATCGTAATAGGAGAATTTTTCCCTTTAAGTATAAGAAATCTAACACTTCATTTTTTTAATGATGCAACCCCCAAAAGCCACCCCTAGCAATAAAACTTAGGAAAAATTGAAAACTAGTAGATGGAAGCAGTGATAGGTTATCATTATGTTCAAATATGTTAAATATTTGTTGTTTTTTACAATGTAACTAATATTTCGATATTTTACTATGTAACTACCCTTAAAAACTACCCCTCACACAATTATTAAAAAACGGTTTAAAAAGCATAAAATCTTTTTATTTTGGATCTTGAATAGAAAAAATATATTCTTTAAGTGTAAACGACCTGATACATCATTTTTCAATATGATTCAACCCCTAAAAACCACCCCTTACAATAAACATTAGGGAAAAAATCCTTTTGAAAGCTCCAAGTAGTGGAATGCGTAAAAAATGAAAATAAATTGCTGCTTATGATATAATGAAATTTTTCTAAAATTTTCATCCCTTAAAAACATCCCTTTCAGGGAAATTAAACTCTTAAAACTTCACATTGTAATTATAATAAAAATATTTATTTTACAATATTAAGATGATTTTTAAAGTGAATATTAATAATTTAATTTTAATTTTCAAATTCATCCATTTCTTCACTATCAACTTCCTTTTCTTCTTGGTCGACTGGAGGACAATTTTGGCAGCTGTGACCTGAGCAAGTGCCGCAAGTTTCATTGCAATATAACCCAAGTTTGCGACACCCACAAGTAGAGCCACACCCTTTTTTGCAATTGTAAAATATCATTTTTAAAAGTTCTTCTGGTGCAGGCATATCCTTCATTTTGTTAGGTACTAATGTACCATCGACTTTTGTCCATCCCCATTCCAGAAGCGCACCTTTCCTTTTCTATCTTTTACTCATATTATCTATATAACATCTTTTTATGCATGTGTTTATACATGTGAGAATCCAGATATGTATGTATCAAGAAGACACAGCATGTACAAAAGAATAAATGCTACAAAACGTTGAAAATTTAGGCGCTCCGTAATTTTCCTACGTTATCTCTAGAAAAATGTATTTAGTTTTTTAACGATAACTCGGCTTCCTTTTAAGCTTCTTGCATTCACCTACACATCATTTTGTAGGGAATTTCATAAGCTATAAAGTCATGATGATTGCAATATTTCTACACCCTTTCGTTCAGAGAATTTTAAGGTTGAAGGGCTAAAAAGAGGTTTCCTTCGCATAGAAATCAAAGCTTTAAATGCCCATATCTCACTTAATTTTTAAGCTACATGAATTTAAAAAAAGCAAAATTTTCAGTAAAAAGAAAGCTAGATTTTTGTTGAGAATACTTTTTTCGTAAAATCATTATTTTTTGAGTAAATTTGAAAAAACAACGTATTTCTTGAAAAATTGAAAAAAAAAATTTACTTAAAACAACTTTTTTCAAAATATACATTCTCTAAGCCATTCAAACTTTTGGAACGTGTTATTGGGACATAAATAAAGTTAATTTTTCATGGGCTACGCTTAATTTTAATTTTGCCGCTCATGGCGCCAATTTTATTGTCAAGTTATTTTCAAAAATTCCAGAGACTTAACTTATTTTCGTCATAACTTCCTTAATATTCATGCTAGAGGCTTTTATAAAAGCTTATTTTAAAGGTATAATAAAGCACTTTAAAAAAGGTTATGAACATTTTCTCTGAAAAATTACTCATTTTTCCGTTATTTGAGTTTAAATCTTTAGATAAATTTACGACAAACAAAAATTCGTCTTCAATGACTCACAAGTCGCTTGATATGACCTAAAACATTAAATAAAAACTGACGAATCGCTTTATTTTTTTATTAGCTTCAATTTTGATAAGAATAGTTTTTTCCAGATTACGTTTAATTTTCGAGCTATTCACGAAAAACTGTTGAAAAACGTGTTTTTTATTTGAATTTTCAGTCGCGAATAACTCAAAAATTATTAGGTTGTAGAAAGAACTATATACTACATTTTCTTCTTAGAACTTGATCCTCTATAGTTTTCCGGTGTCATTTTGAATTTTTAAATTTCCACCCCCGAGAAAGGGTGGCATTCACCCCCGGGGTAGAAGCACATATCGGCACTAAGTCAAGTTTGTTACTTGCATCATTTTTGAGCTACTGTCAAAATTTCAAACAAATCGGTTGAGTTGATCAGATTTCGGAGGTGAATCGGTTCATTGATTGTACTATTAGGGTTAATTTTTTTGGTTATTTAAACTTTATTAGTCCAATATTATCAAACTATAATAAAAAAAATTTATCGCAATTTTTGCAAAAGAAAGGCGTAGGAACATTACCACGGAGGGGAAGCGAAAGGGTTAAATAATGTGGTTACCAAAATGGTGTATTCTTATACAAAATGGCATTCTAAACACTTTTTTACTCTAAATATTTTTCAGTAGAATCAATAGAAACGGCGTAAATCAGGCATTAATTCTTAAAGTCAACCATTTTGAATTTTCCAATTTTCACTTCGGATTCGTAATCAGCGACCCCAAAACCCCCATGATATGAATTTTAGCCGGTTTCGTTAAAAACTTTGTGAGTTATATTGGAATTGTGGGTGTAAAATGGGGCTGCAACCCTCCCGGGGTGAGTGCAGTAATTTTCAAAGGGACACTCCCAGAAAGTCGCTTAAAAATAGGGGTAAGAGACCACGCAGTTCTAGTAATCCAGTCAGTAGGGGCCAAAAAAGGCCTTTGCCTAACAATTTTTTAATATGTTGTTTAGGTCTGGGCCGTGATAAAAAATCCAAGTTTTCAACCTTGGGGTGGGAGGGACCGCTAGAGCTGCCATCTTGAATAAAAGGTACAAGAAATTAGTATTTTGAAAATAACTCCGCAGCGGTTGATCCGACGACGAAAATGTCTGTAGCAAAGTTAAAGAAGACAACATTCTCACATATTCTGTATAAAGATATATATTTCTTTGTGAGTCTAATATGTAACGAGTTACAGAGGCGGGAAGATGAACATGTTTTTCCAACATTTTATACTATTTAGTAAAACCCCATTTTTTATGGTAAATTTAGTAAGAACGAATACATTTATTTTTAATGTATAAGATTATACATACATACATACATATATATAAAGAACAAGGGTAGTCTTGACTGACTAGTTAAGAAAACCAAAATTAAACACACGTAGTGTATCTTGAGGTTGCAGTCAGAGGTGAAAAGTTTACGGCCACAAAACAGAAAAAGAAAAACTCTTTTGTTACTTTGTCAAGCTTTCGGAAATTATTTATTCCCTTTATCAAGACTAACTTGAGGTTAAAAGTTAAGGTCACATGTATTATAAAATAGTCGCATTTTTTAACTTAATGAAGACAAATTCATACACAGATTCCTTTACAGGTACACAATTTAAGGTAAACAATTACTGATTATTTAAAATTAAGGATTAAAACCATGATTAAAATAGATATAACAAAATGAACATGAATAACTATCACATGTGAGTATAGAACTCACATATACTCACATGTGATAGTTATTCATGTTCATTTTGTTATATCTATTTTAATCATGGTTTTAATCCTTAATTTTAAGTAATCAGTAATTGTTTACCTTAAATTGTGTACCTGTAAAGGAATTTGTGTATGAATTTGTCTACATTAAGTTAAAAAATGCGACTATTTTATAATACATGTGAATAAATAATTTCCGAAAGCTTGACAAAGTAACAAAAGAGTTTTTCTTTTTCTGTTTTGTGGCCGTAAACTTTTCACCTCTGACTGCAACCTCAAGATACACTACGTGTGTTTAATTTTGGTTTTATATATATATATATATATATATATATATATATATATCTATTTATTTCAGATTACAGTGATTTTTCTTGTTGCATATAAATTTTCTTAGCGCCGCAGTGGCGTAGTTGCTATAAAGCTATGAAGCTATGAAGTTTCTTTCTATTTTGTGTAACAGAAGAGATTCCTAGAACAGGTGAAGCAGGTATTGAGCTTTCCTCGTGCGGGTTTTCGTATCTTTTGAAAAGGGCAGTCCTCTCTCCACTCCTAAAGAGCGAGGGGTACGGCAGGATACCGCGCGCTTCTTTACAGTGAATTTTGTTTGCTTGTCTAGAAAGCCACGGGATTCAGTGCATTTAAAGATCAGGATGCAAGACTATCGCAGAGGCGGGAACACGCTTTCTTATTGTTTTGTATGGTGGCAATATGGAAGAGGAAACCTTGGAAGATGTCCGCTACGAATATTTCGTCAAATCTACATTAAAAAGCAAATTCAATCTTGCTTCTTTGCCACCAGCGAATTACGCTGCGCGATATCATGCATCAGGACGTACAACTAAGGCCAAAAATAATATCAGATTCAAAAAAATCCAGAAGACGGACTGGAAACGTGGCAGCAATGGGGCTCACTTCACTCACAATGACAGAGCAACCAATATCAGAGAACTTATTAAGGTTCATTTCATGCACTTGTCTGAAAGGATTTACATCTAAGATGTGTGTGGGCATAAGTTCAAAGTATGAACTTACAAAATTAATATAACTAATGTAATAAGTAGACAGAAATAATTGAAAAATCACAATCCCGCCGCACCTCACAAAAATTTTATAAAACAAATATAGCTTTCTCCACTCTGATAAGTGACATAACAGCGACAAGACGATACCACAACACGGGACATACAATAAATTAATATACTAAAGACTACCGATCTACGAAGAACGAATACCACAAATACCAGACTGACCAGACAATCCTCCTCCTATCCCTCTTCTCCCCTTACATTACCTACACTTTTATCGCATATAAAAAGAACTTAAAATCGTATCATTCTCTGGAGTAGGTTTTCATAGTTTTCCTACACAATGAAATATTAATCAGATTAAACATAAATATTTGTATTGTAATTAGTTTAAATTACGTTGGTAATGAAGCTGTTGAAATGAAACATACCGAATACATTTGTGAGCGGTTATCATCTCCCCGAAATTGAATATTTGCCTAATGTCCTTTGCAATAACATCATGCAGCTGCGGCGAGTCGGTGCTACTGGCATTTTGTCACGCCGCAGACAAATATCTATTGTTCAATACAATAAATAAAATCATATAATGAGATATCTTAGGCGAAAATGATTTCTATATATTTTTTAATATTTGAATAAATGTTTTAATTAGTAAATTGTAACTCGTTACATGTTAGACTGACAAATAATAAATTTTTTAAACAAAAAATGTGAGAAATTGTGTTTTCTTTAACTTTGTTGAAGACATTTTCGTCATTGGATCAACCGCTTAGGAATTATTTTCAAAAAACAAATTTTTTGTAACTTTTAATCAAGATGGCGCCGCGAACGCTCCCCCCCCCCAGGTCGAAAACTTGGATTTTTTTATCACGGTCCAGTCGTTAACAACATTAAAAAATTGTTACTACTCCACCTTTTGCAGGGCAAAACTCCCTGCTGACTGCACTGTAATGGCTGAATCCAGTTTTTTTCATGTTTTCGAAGTCGCTGAATACGAATCTAATATTATTTTTGCAATGTATGTTATGTATAAAATGTGTATTTTGTGAAAAATGAAAGAAAAAAAATTTCATACTTTTTCACATTCATCTCGCGATATCTCCGACAGTTTTAATTTTTGAAATTTTAAGGATTTATTTCTCAAAGTATAACTTAAAAATAAGACTTTTCCCGACGAAATTCCCGCGACATTTATTTATTTTTCGACGAATTTTCAAAGTTGCACTGCCAGGGTTTGCAAATTTTTACAAACCATAGCAAAAGTTGAGTGCGGAAGATAATAAAATTATCCAATATTTTAATATTTATTATATTTTAATATAATACATCATGGTGTTTTGTGGAAAGTTTCAGTTTTTCATATTTACATAATAAAAAAAAAGATATGCGCGATCAAAGTTCAGCGTCGAGTCCAAGCGCGCGCGCTTGCTCGGACATTGCTCCAACATTTTGAGAATGAACCTCAACTGTGTTTTTTTACAGGCAAAATTACTGTGCGTACTGATTTGAGAGGGTATACTTCCATACATGTAATGTCAAAAAATTTAGATAATAGTATGTGCTCATCTTTGTTAGCTGCGCGTGCTTTGACCGGTTGCGATACAACTTCAGCATTATTTTATATTGGCAAAAAGACTTTATGCGGCTATGAAAAGCATGTCTACAAAGACTTTAAATTTAGCTCGAATAAATGATTTACCGATCGATACTGTCCTAGAAATCGTCAGTCTTTTTGTAGCGAATTTATACGATCCTAAAAAGAAAATCAAAAGCAATGATGTTTAACTCCTTGCGTTATTGTAATATATTCAATTAAATATATTAATAAATACGATTATTTAGAAATACGTTTATTTCCTTTAAAACATCATTTAACGATGGTTGCTTACCTAGCGTCCAGGTTACCGTTAATAATGGGCAAAACATACTTAATATATATTATATAATATATTACATTCTCCCCTCACAATAAAAAAAAATATATATATAATAACTTATTATATATATATATCAATTGTGCTTCTAGAGGACAGAAATATTAAAACATAATATTTCAATCGCAAGCTCCTCTATAAAATCCTTATTTTACTATAAGGAATGTAACCAGACTGAAACCAACAGCTACTCTCCGGGCTATGTGCCCCGCCTAGCGCTGAATTACAAGTTACAAGCCTGGCGCGTTAAGTGTAATAATCGCATATTACCAACAAAACGCTAATGCTTCGATTGCAACAAACACCAGCCGAAAGATTGATCCTACTTAAAGGAGCTCTCGTGCCAGTCGTCCATACCACTTGCAGACTGCAGTTTCGAGCTGTTGGTTCTCGTCAGTGCAAGGTAGACATGAGACGAACGACACGAGGATCCCTTGACTATTTGGTACATCTCGGTATCTTTACGATAGCGAATGTACGTTCAATATTAAACTTTTCCAAAAAAAATTTAAATTCAGCACTAGTCAAATTTGAGCATTATCAGATACTATTGATTTTGGCAATCCATACCTTGCAAAAATGCTGTGTAGTGCCGATAACGTAAAGTGTGTGGTGTGAGTGTAGTAGTAGGATAAACTTCTATCCATTTAGAGTGGGCATCTAAAATAACCAAGAAATTACTTATTTAAGAATGGACCCAAATAATCAATATGGGTTCTAGAAAAAACTTCTTCAGGCCATAACCAAGGACTCAATTTTATTTTGGGAGTAACTAACCTTATTAATAAAACAATTTTCACAACTTTTTGCAAAATTTCCAATATCATTATTAATTTCAGGCCAAGAAAAATGTCATATTGTAATTCTTTTCATTTTTACGATTCCTAAATGCGTTTCATGTAATTAATGTAACATACGACTTCTTAAACTAACTGGAATTATAACTCTGTTATTCCATAATAGCACTTCATCTTCAATAGTAAGTTCATTTCTAATGACATAAAAATATTTGAATTGTATCTTTTTTACAATATTTTGTCCAACCTTTTTTGACAAAATTTATAACAGACTGCATGCAATATGTTAGCCGTTTCAGTTTCTTTTTTAATTAAATTGAAATTTGTAGATTTGTCTTTATCACAGAAATAATTTATATAACTTACATCCAACGATTTCCACATTTCATTTTCATTCATATCTATAGGCAAACGTGATAGAAAATCTGCATTATTATCTGACTTAACATATTCTACTTTATATCTATAATTACAAAGAATAACTGCCCAACGCTTAATCTATTTGCAGGATATTGAGGAATTCCTGTTCTAGGGTTGAATATTGCAAGTAATGCCTTGTCACTAGCTAAGGTGAAGTCTTTATTATATAAGTATTGATTAAATTTACATAAAGCAAAAATTATTGCCCCATCCCCTCTTTCAATCTGAGAATAATTTTTTTCTGCGACAGACAGAGTACGTGAAGCGTATGCTATTGGTCTTTCGTTACCATTCTGCAAAACATGATATAATATACAACTAATACCATGAGGACTAGCATCGGTTGTGAGTTTAATCTTCAACTCTGGATTGTAGTGAACTAATATTTCAGCAGACATTAAGAGATGTTTAACCATATTAAATGCTTTATCGGATTCATTTGTCAAAATCCATTTCACACATTTTTTTTTAAGTTTGTAAGTATAAGGAATGAATCTGGAATGAATTTACCATAATAATTAATCATTCCCAATACTGATTGTAATTGTTTAATCGATGTTGAAACAGGTGCATTTTTAATGGCTATTATTTTTTCGGGAGAAGTATGAAGCCCATCTTTGTCAATTATATGTCCTAAATAATTAATAGAATCTTGGCAGAAACTACATTTTTCCGGTGCCACTTTTAACCTTACTTGTTGTAAACGATTTAGTGTTCGCTCCAATCTTTCAAAACGTTCTTTATCTGTACTACCACCAATTAAAATATCATCAAGAAAACAAATAAACCGTCCAAATCTTGAATTAAAGATTCTATGATTTTTTGGAACTTAGAAGGTGCACAAGCTACTCCATATGGCAATCTCTGGTATTGAAATAAACCTTTATGTGTTGAAATAGTAACTAATTCTTTAGATTTCTCATCTAAAACTATTTGGACATATGCCTGTGATAGATCTATTTTAGAAAAAAATTTATTCTATTTCTAATACAGGATTCATAGTTACCTTAAAATCCCCGTAAAAATGAGAAAGTAATTATCTCTCTGAACAGTTTAGCTTGAATTGTTTCCTTTCTCAAATCTGTCACGCAGCATAATGTCAAAAATATTTTCCTCAAAGTCGCAGTGAACAGCTAAATTTCTTCTCGCTCCCCACTCATTTGCACTCTTCATGATTTTTAAAAGCATCAAAAAATTTTGATCTTGAGACAAATACTGATTCTGACGATTTAAAATATTTGTCAAATAATTGTGTTATGTTAACATAACTTTTATTTTCAGGTATTGCTGGAAGACATACATTGTATATTAATTCATATGCATCTTCGTCTAAAGCGTTTAACAATATAGTTCGTTTTTTATTTTCATCCTTTATACCAGTTACCAGGTAATAATTATCGAGTCTTCCCCTATATTTACCCAGTCTGTGTTTTGAGGATTAAACTCTCTAACAAATCCATAATTTGATGAAACTTCTGTGGCCATTGCTATGCTCCAATTCCTCGTCGCCAATGTAATATATTCAATTAAATATATTAATAAATACGATTATTTAGAAATACGTTTATTTCCTTTAAAATGATAACAATTATCGATACTATTATCATTAGTTACTCTATTAAAACCCTAACAGATAGGCATGAAGATTATTTTGTTTACACACCTAGATAAAATAAAAATTGACAAATGCTTCAGAGTACAGAATTTAAAATAAGAAAGTGGGCAATAGGCATGTAAGAATTTAATATTAATAAATTATAGAAATAGGTATTTGTCTTAATAATTTTATTTATTCAATGAACAAATCTCCTTCGTATCTAGTATAAATTTATTATTGTTTTTATGAAAACGACTTTATTGTAAATAATTGGTTTTAATCACATGTTAAACTGTCTTGTGTCGGTCCTTAGCACACTGGCTCAGTGGTTCAACGCGTACGTGTTAGGCGAGTACGAGAGTTAGTACAATATATTTACACCGAGGAAATTGACATAATTGTAATAACAGAAACCAAACTTAAACCTGATATAGAAATTAACATTAGTAATTTTCACATGTAAGATAGAATACGAATAGAGGTGGCAGTGTAGCGATACTCGTCAAAAAGAGTATCCCACACCTCCCCCTACCAAATCTTGATTCGATTGATAATATCTCTATCCAGTTGTCAGACAAGACCATAATTACAGGAGTTTACAATTCCCCCAACCACCGTCTTGAAAAGGAGGAGCTTGACGAAGTCTTCAATTTTGACAAAGTAATTGAGCTGGCTATTTAAACGCCAGACATGCCACATGGTATATATAATAAGGGCAATAATAGAACCGGTATCGCTTTATACAATTACGCTTCGGAGGAGAATATTGCAGTTATTGCTCCTAGTACCCCCACCCATTTTCCGCCTAACCGCACGTCCCCCTCAACTATCGACATTATATTAAATAAAAATTATCCCTTCCCTATAATCCCCAACTCCATCCCCCTACTCAGCAGTGATCATAATCCGGTAAGTTTTGAACTGAAAAATGCAGATTTAAATGAACAAAAAAGAAATATTTCCAATTATAAAACAACAAAATGGGATAAATTTTGTAATTTTATTAATGATAAACTGACAATAAATAACAACTTAAATACACCTGGAGAATAGATCGTGCAGTAAATAATTTTACAGAAATATTAGTAGCAGCCAGAATAAAACGACAAATTAGCCGAACTAAAGCCACGCGAGGAAACTATACCTCAAGAAGTTCAAGATTTAATCAATTTTAAAAATAAAATAAAAAGAAGGTGGCAAAAATATCGTAGAGTTTAAAGAGTTTAAGCCTTTCGCAATCTATAGATCTATATATGGCGAAAGGCTTAAGACATCCAAGAAAATATTAAAAATAAATTAACTAAACACAGGGAGGATGCCTGTAACGCCAGGATTAATTCCTTGACGCGCCAGGACAACTCCCTGTGGCTGATGTCAAAACTATTAAAACGACAATTTAAACAAACACCCACGCTTATTTATAATGGCGATATTTTTTATACTGACAAGGATAAGGCAGAAACATTCGCTAAACAGCTCCAGGTGACAAACACCACTGTCCCAAATAACACGCAATTGCCATGATAATGTAACAGATTCAGTCCTGAACTTACCGGATAGATGTATCATTCCTAATAATAAATATGCAAAACTGATCACTAATCCCACTGAACTTAAGAAAACCATCAAGTCTCTTCCCAATAATAAAGCTCCTGGCCCAGACACCATCCCTAATATCCTTTAAAGAACCTTCCCTTAAAAGCCGTTTCCCAGCTCACATATATTATCAATTCGATAATAGAACTGCAATATTTTACCTCCGTTTGGAAGTTGGCGATAGTTGTGCCTATCCTGAAACGCAGAATGCAAGCTGTAGACCCATATCACTGCTAAATTCGTTATCAAATATCACTGAAAAAATTGTCCTAAATATAATTAATAAGCAAATTAATAAAAAAAGGTTTCTCAATTTGGTTTCAGAGAGGGGCATAACACATCGCTTGCCTTGTGCAAAGTGGTACAAGATATATTGTCAAGTTACAATAAAAAACAATGCACATTATAGCACTTCTATCCCCCTATCAGGAGCGCTTATGATATTGTGTCTCATTCATAAGCTAAAACACATATGCAAAATCCCTGACTATTTAACAAATTTAATCAGAAGTTTTGTTTCGGCCTGATATATTACAGTAAGTATCGGAAACCCGTATTCAGCACACAGAAGGTTGTCGGCGGGCGTGCCCCAAGGGGCAATCCTTTATCCTACCTTTTCAACCTGTATACTTCCGATATCCCTTCCCATCCTACGACTAACATGCTACTCTATGCACATCTGCATAGAGTCATCTAATGGGCAGTTCTTCTACGCACAGACAGCTGTCCTGAAGATATATCATCATCTGACACGATTATTAGACTATTACAAAGACTGGAATATTACGATAAACGAAGACAAAACAGAGACAATAACTTTCAACAGAAAATTTACTAACATACGGATAATAACGAAACTTAAAATCAATGACAAAGTGATTGAAGAACGGAATTCGGCCAAATATCTAGGGGTATAAGAGGCTGAGCTTCGGGCCTCATATCACGAAGACTACCAGCAGGACATACGTTTCGCTTAGCCGCCTTTACCCGCTGGTAAATAGGCGAATCATACTAACGACCGACAACAAGATAACACTGTACAAAGTCATACTTCGACCAGCACTGACATACGCCTGCGTGTCTTGGAATTTTTATTTCAGACACGCAGTGTTTAAGACTTCAACGAACACAGAACAAAATACTACAACTACTGACAGACTCTAGCAGATACATTTCGATCGCTGAATTGTATCGGAAGGCCCGGGGTCCCCATGGTGAAAGACTTCATCATGGAGGCCTCCGAAAAATTCTTCCGGGACAAAATTCAGCGAACGGAACTTACCAGACACATAACCGACGTACGGATACATGATAATCCGATTAATATACATAGACTAATCCAGCAAAAACTTTCAATCTTCTTCGAAACAGGATAATGACGGACTAAGACTCATAACATCCTTTCTTGCCAAATTCCCCTTTTTCCTCCTCCTTTCCTTTTACCTACGCCCAAAACTTTATAAATTTAGAGGAAACTTTAATTTACGGAACACTTGTATTTTTTAGCACCACAAATCCTTTGTCTTTATTCAACTTGACAGTACCTAAGCAGGTTTTAGCATTTTTTCCTGCGTGCAACTTGAGTAGAACACTAATATTGAACCAATATTGGTTTAGTATTACAAAAACGTTGATTCAATGTAAAAAACGCAACATTGTACCAATAAAAATGTGAACATTTTTGTACATAGACTCAATATTGGTTAAGCTATATTCAACAAATATTTAAAAATCATATGATATAATATTTTATTGCAATATAAATTTTTATTTGAAATCATATATTGGCCCAATATTTAATGAAAATTTAGCCTAATGCCCAAAGATGGTAAAGCTATTTCTTGTAATTTTCCTAAAATACAATTTTTGAATAATTATTATTATTTTAAGAACCTCACTAACAAGATCTAGAAGTGATTCTAGTAAAACCTCCATACCTGTGTATGGTAGGTACAACTTACATCATCTGTAAAATTACTAAAAGCATCTTGGGCCTTTGCTAGTACAGATTAGGTGAGCATCACCACAGTGAATTTCTCTTTGTCATTATTGAATCACATTGCCTGGAGACTCGAAGTCAGAAATTGTATGCTTGTACAAGTATATTGCAAGGAGAGCCATCTATGCAACTTATTGCAATCAGCCTAGGCGCAGCATGACTATCCAATATAGATATAAATCGGTTAAACAATATTATTTAAAAGAGAGTTTAACAATATAATCTCAATATGAATATCCCGATATTTTAAAATTAATATTTGTCGTTATCAGTCGATGTTTGTTGTGCAATATTACTAAAAAGTTCAATAACAACATAACATATACAGTTTCCAATATTGAAAAATCAATATTTATTGGAGAAAATATTCCCTAAACAATATAATTTTACACATAGTTGACAATTATGAATTTTCAAATATTTTAGAATCAATATTTACCTTTATCAATCGAAATTTTTTTGTACAATACTATCAAAAAAAATGTGATAACAATTATAACGCGAATATAGGCTTTTCAATGTTGTAAAATTAATATTCTCTCTGTGTATATCTGGATTGGACTGTGTTAAAACAATATACTACCAACATAGGCATGCCGATATTTGAATACCTACCAGTGTATATTAATATTAGTTCAATATTTTTGTTACAATTTCAATGTCCAGCCAATGTTATGTTCTACCTGGGCTTGTAAAAAATGGTCACCTTCACTGTCTCTGAAATGGTAACATTTTATAGAGGAGCTTGCGACTGAAATATTATGTTTTAATATTTCTACCCTCTAGAAGCACACTTGACCTATGCTGAGCCCAGTAAGGCTATTTATTTTTCAATTGCAACAGACACTGGACCGCTAGATGGCGCCTGCTTACTATTTTAAATCTCGCTATCATAAAAATACCGAGATGTATCAAATAGTCAAGGGATCCTCGTGTCGTTCGTCACATGCCTACCTTGCACTGACGAGAGCCAACAGCTCGAAACTGCAGTCTGCAAGTGGTATGGGACGACCGGAACGAGAGCCCCTTTAAGTGGGATAAGTCTTTCGGCTGGTGTTTGTTGCAATCGAAGCATTAGCGTTTTGTTGGTAATATGTGATTATTACACTTAACGCACCAGGCTTGTAACTTGTAATTCAGCGCTCGGCGGGACACATAGCCCGGAAATAGCTGTTGGTTGCAGTCTGGTTACATTCCTTATAATAAAATAAGGATTTTATAGAGGAGTTTGCGACTGAAACATCATGTTTATATATATGTATATATATATATAAAAACATAAAATTTATTGAGGTTGCAGTCAGTGATAAGGTATTTTGGCCAATACAAAAAGAAAACTCTTTGTTATTGTCAAGCTTTCGCTAATGTTTATTAGCTTTCTCAAGACATTAACTTGAGGTTAATTTGATAAACCTGCGTCGAAACACATGGCAGGAAAATTTCTTAAAACGTAACTAGTGGTCGATCCCACACACATAGCTACACTCCTACTGTTATAAATAAAACATTTAACTTAAGTTTAGTTACACATATTAATAAAATCTGATTAAAATTTCATTTAAAATAATTAACAAAATGGACTCAGTTGAAACTATGCTGAAGCCCAGAGATATCTCAAGTTAATGTCTTGAGAAAGCTAATAAACATTAGCGAAAGCTTGACAATAACAAAGAGTTTTCTTTTTGTATTGGCCAAAATACCTTATCACTGACTGCAACCTCAATAAATTTTATGTTTGTACCTTAACTAGTCAGTCAAGACTACCTTTCTAAAATAAATATATATATATATATATATATATATATATATATATATATATATATATATATATATATATATATATATATATATATATATCAGAGCTAATAGTATGGCTTCCATCTGCCCCCCGAACCGTTTCTATACTTGGTATATTGTAACGCGCCGGATATTATCTGAATGTGCAATGAAATAAACATACTATCTTAAAGCCCGAACGAAGTGTAATTAAAAATTATGTAAATAAACGATTTTAATGGTTTAATGGTGTTAGGGTTGCAACCAAGGAGTCCCGGATTCGAATTCTGGCTAAGGTATTGACGTTTAGTTGTGTTTTTCATGTGATACCGAGTTGGTGGCAGTGAACTAGACGAGGTTGTGAGAGAGACACCACTCCTGAGTTCGAGTCTCAGCTGCGGCAGATGGCAATGTCGTAGGGAATGGTCGTTGTATAATTGTAAATGTATATGTGTCCTGGCTGAGTGGTGGAATAACGTATGCTAAACTCCGCCAGGACGTAAATCTAAATAAGCCGTTAAAAAATACAATAAAAATAAAATATTCTGTCGCCCCGCTTTTTTTCTAGTTGGCCACAGTTGGTGCTTTATGCGTCGGGACATAGTTGTTATCGTTATATATCTATTTGTTATTGTTAGTCGTATATGCGACACCTTTAACCATAACATTTTGTTAATAAATTGTATCTATTTTAACCATCTACTTTGAATATCCAATCCCCCCCTTTTACGAGCTAAGTGGCAGTCAGTTGCGGCTATCCGAAAGAGTGGTCGTGACATAAGTAACGTTTATTCATTTCTTTGCAATTAATGATATGTCAGATCAATAAATCTAGAAGCATTTAATTTAAAGCTTTGTTTTTATTTACTTCTTATAATACTGTAAAAATGTTTCGAATCAAATCCTGCTTTCTGGTGTTATACAGCAAGTCCTAATTGACTAACGATATTTATGGTGATATTCGTGATGAGAATTATACAACCTGTTAACTATATAGAAGTTTAGCAACCTTGGTTTTACACTTCATTGACATAAATAAACGAACACTAGCAGCAATTTGTTGCTGTCCGAATTTACATTGTGATTGAGCAGATCAATGACAGATGCACTGAAGCGAGCGACCATTACAGTACTTTTTACGATACCTGTATGGCTTCTTTTAAATATTTATTTAACGTCGGCCTATTTCCGCGACTGAGCCCTGTCAACGGTACCTTAGATAAGAGCCTACCCCCAACCAATAATTTTGCAGTAGGGATCTTCTTGGCTAACATTTAATAGACCAATAGTTTACATCCGGTTGCTATATTCACTATGCAATCCTCGCCAGAATGTATTGCTTCTCCGTGTACATTGATATATAAACCGCTAGAAGATGTGAGGACACTGTATTTCATTGAAATGGGGAACCCATTCAAGTACGAACAATGTCTAATGTTGCTTTACTTTAAATATCGAAATAGTGTGTAGTTTACTACACTCTTTAGATGCGCCTACGCTCGCCCCTACCTGTACGGTAAATTCATCTTTATTATCAAAACCGAACATACCACTAATGAAGAAGAACTAATTACCATGATTACCCGTGATATACGGCCTATTGGCTACAATAGAATATTTTAGAAGACTACAAGTAAGTGATTTTGTACTTTTTTGTCTATTTTTCGGGTAAAAGCGATGCATAAACAATACTTTTGCATCTTCTTCGATATCCACTTCAGTCATTCTAATAGATTTTATTTAAAAAAAAAACTCAAAATAAATGGAGCCTTCATTCAGAACGTTGCAATTCAAACTTCACCTTTTTAAAGAATTATTTTGTGTATTAAATTTCCTTTTGTTAAGTTGTACAAAATTTTATTATATACACAATTGTCATTTTGACAGATCTTTACTAACCGTGAACAGTAAATGATTTTTTTACTTCTCTAGAAAACTTGGTCTCACAGGCCTCCCTCGATTTCCCAACGTGCATTCTCGGCCTGAAAAGTATTCATGGTACGTTGTCATGAGAGACGCGTACCGTTACTCGGTACACATTAACTATCTAAATTATGTGCTATTCAGATTGTGTGTACATATTCTATTCTCCGCCTATGTGAACAAATCACCTGTGGAAACCATCGGGGGCGACTCTATTGAAGTTATTATCCTTAGGTCTCAGTTTGTCGTAGTGTAGTCGCGTGCCTGGAGATCTCTATGCGAAATCGAACCTTCAGTGTTGTGTATTTTACTGCTTCGCCAGGAATACGGTCATTTGCTTATTAAACACAAAAAGAAACATAATATAGTTTACATAATAAAGAGTTACTAGGGTAAGTTAGTATTTGTCTTGTATTTTCTAGTGTATTTTTCAATTTGGTTTGCCAACCAGAATAATTTCAGTGTATGTTCTAGATTTACTTAAAAATACAAATATAGTACCAAATGTGATGGCGGCGTTCATGTACATGCTCTTTCCATGCAACCATGTCTCAGAATAATCTGACAAACTTTCCAATGAATAACAAACATTTGATTAATTATAAATATTACCTTTATTTTATCCTCAAAATAACCAAATAATTTATGATCATTTCTTGAATATCATTAAATAAATAATGGAATACTGTAATAACATATTATAACACATGTTTTAGATATATTATGTAAATAATTTCATGCATCTATGTTTTAATTCATATTTTTAAAATAATTATAAAAAAGTATGGCACTCAACATGGTATGTATATATGTTATATTAGAAATATACTATGATATATAATATTATCGAGACAGGCTTAACCTTCTCAAACATATCGTATTACATACTGCGTAACAGCTCTTCTCAATAACCGCTCACGCTGCATGAGCATTGTATTTCAATTCTAAGTAATCCTGATTGTGCTGAATTAGCAACACTGTTTCCTTTGTTCTCAAAACATTATAAATATTACCAACAACCTTTTTGTAATCAGTCTTATACTCACTTTCGAATAAACCTCATCTAAATTATTATTGTATTTTCTTAACGAGTCAACGTTGACTCAAGTGTTAAACAAAATAAATCTTTTTAAAAAGTTATTCAAACAATCCACTATCTAACATTGGCGCAGTCGTGGCGGATCTGAAAAACACACAGTTCGGGAGCCTAACCAGTAGCAAACATATCCGAGGGAACAAGGAGTCCATCTGAAAAAGGTGCCTAACCGGACGAAAAGAGCTTCTGGAACAAGGAGAACTTCTTAGCTGTAGTGGTGGATCCCAATCCTTTGTTCAGAAGAACCTACATTATTCTCAAACGCACAGAAGCGAAACAATAATAATTATCAAGAAATACAAGCAAAGCAACATTTCAAATCAACACGATTCAACAATTAGCAAGTAAGAATTTCATCCCGTCCCATCGTTGGTGTCTTCGGCATCAAAGGCAACCCTGTGGAAGGAACACCCAGTGACACCCCTGGCAGAGAGAGACCTTTGGTGAAGCTAAGCTCACGAAGTCGCATTCAACTGGACCACGAGGAATGAAAAATTTAGGGTAAGTCATTTTTGAATCATCTCGCAAACATTTATTTGCAAACAACGACATAATTTTACATTTTATTTTATCAAAATACATTGCATTGCTACATACAGTTCTAATATCTAAGGTAGTAATTTTATTTAAACTTGAAATAAAATATCTTGATTATAATTTGTGTGACCTATATAAATAACCGTAATCATACACTGTTCCTATCGTAACATTATTTTTATGGTAATATCATATACTCTGTAAGTGCGAATTTATCTAATTAACTGTAATCACGTACCATTGTTATCTTTGCATTTTTATCGTAATATAATATTGCATACCACATAAAAGGTTAAGGTTAAGGCCGTAAGACAAGCTTGTGTTCTATAATACCGTGTGTGCAAAATATAAAATTTCAGTGACATTATTCCCAACTAAAAACACTTTTTAAATTAATCCAATTATCCTTGTAATTAAATTTTGAAATATTATAAAATAAACAGCACATTGTTTTACATATAATAAAAAATTGCCAATTATCAGTAGCGTACTAGCTCAAATTGAAAAGGTGTTTTAAGTTATTCGATTATCTAAATAATATAAATAAAATGGCTACAAACGTAAGCAATTCCAATGCAAACAATTCAATCACGGCGAACGAAACAATAAATATTGAACCTTATAGGTTAAGCGAAATATTTTCCATAGTGCCCGAATTTGACGGCAACCCCATATTCTTGCAAACATTTATTTCAGCTTGCATAACCGCTCAGGGTATCGCTGTTGATGATCAGCGCGTCTTATTAACGCTTCACATAAAAAATAAATTACGCGGAAAAGCCGCAGAATTAATAAATTCCCGAAACCCTACTACATGGGCAGAAATCAAAAGCTTACTTGAAGCTCATTTTGGTGATTCTCGTGACCTGACAGCACTAATTCAGGATCTACAGAGGATTCGCCAATCATCTAACGAAACTGCATTGGTATTTGTATCTAGGTTGCAGACACACAACGCGAAAATGCACGCCGCTATACAAAAACAAACTCTAACCCTTGAAGAAAAAACGGCTCAATCAAATTTGATTGAAAACATGACATTGACCACTCTATTGACCGGGTTAGAACCCAAATTAGGCCAAATCATTAGGGCTGGTAATCCTAGCAACATGCTAGATGCCATAAACAGGATCAAACGAGAACTACAGTTGTCATATTTCGAATCACAAAAATTTTCCATTAAGGCCCCAATCAAAAACCCTGTCCAAAATGTTCAAAGACGCCCAAATTCTCATCAATTCTGCACATTCTGCAGAAGAAATGGGCACCATGTTAACGAATGCCGCACAAGGCAAAATTATCAGTCCCCATCTCCCAATTTCACAACAAATGCTTATTCTAATCAAGCACAGCCTCCAAGGCCACATTTCCAAAGTACATATAATCATAGACCACAAAACTTCTCTAACCAGCAACAAAATTATTCTCAACAGAACAGGCCCTCAGCTATCAGGCCAAATCCAAACTTCAACCAGCAGAGACCTTCTGCCATTCAGCCAAACCCAAATTTCAACAGGTTCAATCAACAAAAAACGCATCATTTGAACCAAGAATTTTACGATAGCTCAAATCAATATGAAGACTATTCCGCAAGTTATTCTCCCAATTACCAATACCAAAATAATTTCGAAATTAATGAAAACAATTATGATTACGATTTTGGAACCCAACAATGTGAGAATTATACTGCTAATTCTCAACTCCAACAGTACGAGAATTATACTGCTAATTCTCAATCTCAACAGCACGAGGATTATACTGCTAATCCTCCGGATTTTTGCATAGGCCCGGAGTATTCCACGAGTACTCCAACACAGCAAACGGACGAACTAGACCAAATTTCTCGCCAAGTCCAAGCGATAAACCTCCAAGACAGTTTCGACCCAAACCTGAACTTCCCGGAAAACCAATTCATGTAAAAACACCCCGCTACAAACTAAATGTCGTAAATTCTAAAAATCTATTTTACATAAAAGACTTCACAAATCGTTTCAAAATTCTTGTCGACTCAGGTGCAGGCATTTCTGTATTTAAAACCAAAACAGCGGAAAGGTACAAACAAAGATATCCTGAAAACGTAATTATACAGGGTATAACAGATGAAAAAATTAATATCACCGAATCTGTACTAATACCATTCAATATAAATGACCCATACAAGGTTTATGTTCACGACCTAGATATAGAATTCGATGGACTATTAGGTGCAGACTTTTTAAAATATTATAAGTGTCATGTGGACTTTGAAAATAATCAACTTATTACCAATTTTAAAACCGTACCACTATTTGAGGTGACTGAAGTAACATCAATCAGGAACCACAATAATTGTAACGAAAACAATAATCCAGGTATTAGAATTTCAAACCCAAATTTAAATGTTAAAAACCAAAATGTAATTTCTATCGAACCACGCACAGAAAAGATTTTTAAACTTAAATGCGATTTACAAAATACCGAAGCTATACTAATAGCCCAGGAAAACGAAAAGGTACGTTTACCGAACGCCATTGTCAAAATAGACAACAATGGTGAATTTTTGACAACGATAATAAACGCTAACGCGATTCCAAAAACAATAAAATTTTCAAATCTTAAACTTGAACCCGTCCAAAAATTTAGGTCAATATTTAATGTAAATCTTCAAAATCCGGATTCCCAATATATAGACCGAAATTACGAAATAAGAAACCAATTACGCTTAGACCACTTGAACGATGAGGAGAGTGAATTAATTACTCAACTCTGTTTAGACTTTTCAGACATATTCTATTTAGAAGGTGACAACTTGACATTTACCAATGAAATCAAACATTCAATAGACACTAACGATGCTAAACCAATTTTTACTAAATCTTATCGTTACCCCCAAATTCATAAACAAGAGGTAAAATCACAAGTC
This sequence comes from Leptura quadrifasciata, assembly GCA_963675555.1. NCBI lineage: Eukaryota > Metazoa > Arthropoda > Insecta > Coleoptera > Cerambycidae > Leptura > Leptura quadrifasciata. Next base: position 49,444,523 of record OY776679.1, read on the forward strand.
TCAAAAATGCTCGACCAAGGCATTATCCAGCCTTCAATTTCTCCCTGGTCCTCCCCAGTTTGGGTAGTCCCCAAAAAACTAGACGCTTCTGGTAAACAGAAATGGCGCGTCGTAGTTGACTATCGAAAATTAAACGAAGTAACAATAGGTGATAAATATCCTCTACCTAACATTTCCGACCTTTTAGATCAATTAGGCAAATGCCAATATTTCACAACGTTAGACTTGGCCTCTGGCTTCCACCAAATTGAAATCGATCCTAAGGACATCCAAAAAACAGCTTTCACGGTAGAGAATGGCCACTACGAATTTGTACGTATGCCATTCGGTCTAAAAAATGCTCCATCCACTTTCCAGAGGGTCATGGACAATATTCTATTAGGCATCCAAAATGAACGCTGTCTCGTCTACATGGACGATATTATTATTTATTCCCCTACTATCCATGAACATATTTCTCGACTAACAGAAGTCTTCAAACGTCTACAAAAAGCCAACCTCAAAATTCAGCCAGACAAATGCGAATTCCTTCGCAAGGAAGTCGCCTATTTAGGGCATCTTATTACAAAGGATGGTGTAAAACCAAACCCTGCCAAAGTCGAAGCAATTCTAAACTTTCCTCAACCCAAAAATCAGAAAGAAATTAAATCTTTTCTAGGTCTAGCAGGCTACTATAGACGCTTCATTCCTAATTTCTCCAAAATTTCAAAACCCTTAACTAAGTTGCTACAAAAAGATATACCTTTCAATTTCGACAATGACTGTACAAATTCATTCGAAACCCTAAAACAAACTTTGACAACTACTCCGATATTGATCTACCCCAACTTTGATGAACCTTTTGTCCTAACTACAGACGCTAGTGCATTTGCAATAGGTTCTGTACTTTCACAAGGAAGTATAGGAAAAGATTTGCCAATCGCATACGCATCTCGAACTTTATGCGGCGCGGAAACTAAGTATTCAACCATTGAGCGTGAACTTTTATCTTTGGTCTGGAGTGTAAAGCATTTTAGGCCATATCTATTCGGAAGGAAGTTCAAACTCGTCACCGACCACCGACCACTCACTTGGTTATTTTCCATAAAAGACCCAGGTAGTAGACTAGCGCGTTGGCGCTTAAAACTCGAAGAATACGATTACGAAATAATATACAAACCCGGAAAGATCAATAAAAACGCGGACGCGTTGTCCAGAATAAAAATTAATCACTTTTCAGAATGTTCCAAATTTTATTCAAAAATTCTAGCCGCAAACGAAGACTCAGATGAAGACGAAATTTCAGACAATGACGACGAAATTACCGACGAACAAATCGCTCGAGAATTTGACACATTTTCCCGACTTTACAAAACCAAATCTCTAATAGATTATTCCAAAATTCAAATTACAAATAAACAACTATTAGATCGAGAAAATAAAAATATCATAACGTTCTTCCAACAAAACAACTTGACAGATCTTCACCATCAAATTATCGAAGATATTTTCGAGGAAAACCCAGAGTTTTATAACAACACAATTAATATCGTTTCCAGTAAATCAACCCGACAAAGAAACTATTACATTATCGCTCTACCCTTCGACCCAGAGTCTGTGGTAGAACACCTATTTCTAACACTATACAAACATCGAAACAAATTAGACCTTTCCAAAACTTATCATGTTGAAAATAACTTAGACTTTCCAATTCTCGAAATCCTATCATTTATTTTTGCAGAAAAAGACTTAAAACTAATTATTTGTCAAAATTTAGTACGAACTCCCGATGAAGACCAACGTCCGATCATTCTCGACCAGCATCACACCGGAAAAAATAATTTACATCGTGGAATAAATGAAACGATACGTAGAATCAAAAATAAATATAATTGGCAAGGCTTAACAAAAGACGTCGAAAATTTTATAAAAAATTGTGAAACATGTCAAAGAACAAAAGTCTGTCGCAAGAACCTCAACAATCCCTTAGTGATTACCGAAACCCCTAAAACTCCATTTGAGAGAGTTAATATTGATCTATTCGAATTTCCCACGCGAAACTATGCATTAACTATCCGCGACGAGTTAACCAAATTTACTCAAGCCTACGCAGTCCCAGACAAGAGCGCAAAATCAGTCGTAAATACCCTGTTGCTTTATTTTCAGCATTATGGTACCCCACTAAGAATTCATTGCGATTATGGCGGTGAATTTGATAATAATTTATTAAAAGACCTTTGCACCCTTTACGACATAAAACTAACATACTCAAGCGTAGGACATCCTCAATCCAACGGATCTATCGAACGATTCCATGCCACCCTAGCAGAAATGATAAGAATACACAAAACCGAAAATCCCAACGAACATCCCTTTACTATATTACCCTATGCGGTGATATGTTACAATAACTCGGTAAACAAAACTCATGGCTTTACGCCATACGAGCTTATTTTCGGACATACAGCTAACCGACCACCTGAAACTCTTTACAACCAAAAAGACCTGATCACCAAATACGTTAGAGACCTAAATAATCGAATATCCCATTATTACAAAATTGCGCGAAGTCGAACAGAAGCACAAAAACAAAAAGCCAAAGTTCGATTCGACAAAAACATTCCCGAAAATAGACACACATATAATATTGGCGACAAAGTATACGTCAAAGAATCACAAATAAAAAATAAACTGCAAAATAAATTCAACGGTCCCTTTGAAATTACAGAAATCTTTCAAAATTCCGCTACATTACTAAATCTCGAAACAAACCAAACAACCAAAGTAAATTTTGATCGAATGAAACCATATACTGAAGATTAAATTTATTTTCAGGTTTCTCCTGCTGATCGGATCAGCACTTGCTCAATTTAAAATAACACCTATTAACAATACGATCGGAGTATATTATCACCAAGACACGGATATTGTGATTTCTCACAAGAAATGGACTTTACTGGTACACAAAAACATATCTACCTTTAAGACAGCTTTCGACAAAAACGACAAGATCTTACAGACACTATACAACACACTCGACCCAGCATATCATTACATGAACGTCTTTTCAGGAGATGTAAAAACTCACCTTAGCTTATTGACGCAAATTTCCCAATCAATACAATCAAAATTTGACGAAATTTACCTTGACACGAAACGATACAAACGAGGAATACTAAATGGCATCGGAACGATTTTCAAATCAATAACCGGAAATTTAGACGCAGAAGACGGTCAGTATTATTCTGATTGTATCAACAAATTGAATAATGACGAACACCAACTCGAAAACCTAATTAAAAACCAAATATCCGTTACAACTTCAGTAATCAAAAATTTCAACGCAACTATTCAAAAATTGCAAGTTGACGAAGAAACTTTCAATAAGGATATTAAAGAAATCGAAACCTCAATTTTAGACATGACTAAAGACATAGAAAACGTCCATGCAAAACTGAAATTTATCGAAATCTGCGAACAACTTATGGCAAGTTATTTATTTATCGAGGATAACCTAAATGACATCCTAAATTCCATCACTTTCGCGAGGCTTAAAATAATTCACACGTCAATTATAAATCCAAAAGACTTAGTAAATTCTCTACAGGAAATTTCGCAAAACCTACAAAGGAACAATTTACCGCTTCCAATCAAACTATCAAAGGTTGCACAGTACTTAGACATTATAGAACTAAAAGCTTTTCAAACAAATTCGGATCTAATATTTGTGTTAGACATACCTTTAATAGACCCTCAAACATATTCAGTATTTCAATTATACCCTATTCCTATTTTGGATAATAGAACTGGTTTATATCATGTATTATCAACTTCTCAAAAATATATCGCGAGAGATGATGATTCATTAATGTACATACCTATCTCGAACCTTGAAGAATGCAAACCACTTTATTTCAACACCAAATTATGTCCAAATTTATTTGCATATCCTATTGACAACAATGCCATATGCGAAGCCCGTCTCTTCAAGAACCTCAAAACTCTGCCAGAAAACTGCCAGACGTCATTTATCATCAGCCAAGGCTACAACGTCCAAAAAATAGACGAAAACACATGGTTAGTTATTAACGCAGAACCTATACAAACAACCATCAACTGTCCAGAAAGAAATTCAAAAACTGAAGTCATCTACAAAAATTCAATAGTAAAATTACAACCAAATTGTTACGCCTTCATAGGCATCACAAAAATTCAAGCTAGTACCAATGAAGTAACCGATGTAAAAGACGACACTCATCCAATCCAAATTCCATTTGAATGTTGTAAACATATTCCAGACAAAATCCGAGCTCCAAATCTTAAACCACTAAAATTAAACAATCTCAATACGGAAGACCTCGAAGTTGCCAAACACAAGTTGGACCAATACTCCAGAGATTTAGATGATTTGATCAACGAACCCTTTATAACAAAACACATATCCTGGTTCACCTATTTTATCATTGTGCTAATAATTGGACTGTTATTTCTGTACCTATTTTGTAAGTGCAGAACAAAAAGACGAAGACTAGCCATCGAAGTTTCTGCATCACCCCCATCTCCACAGAGGCCTAGCAAACCCTACAGGACATTTGCTAACCTATTTCCTTCACGAAGACGACCTACCTTAAGAAGAGAAGACAACGAAGCCGAAGACATAGAACTTACATAAAGACAAACTGTTTTGTGCCTTTTTACTGACTTTCAGTGCTGGACTCTTCAGTGAATTTTATTTCATTTGTTTAATCATTATATTTCATTATTTTTCTATCATTTGTTAATTTCAATTTTATTAACATTTTTACGTCATTTTCATTCAAACCCATCATGCTTATATTTTATGCTTTCACAGTAAAGCTATATTTTAACCTTAGGAATATTTTATCCTATTTTACAATTCAAACCTAGTATGTTTGTATTTTACGCTTTCTTGCCAAAGCTATATTTTAACTCTAACATTTTTATGTTATATTATTTTATGAATCAAGCTTATTGTGCTTGCATCTCATATTCTAGACGCTAAGGTTATATTCTGTGTTTTAAACCTTACGATTTAACATTTTTGTATCTTTTATATTTTTCCAAATTGTACCATTACCTTTTATATACATTTTATATTCATTTCAAAAGTTGCTGCATAAAACACCAACTTTTTTTATAAGGGGGAAGCTGTTATATTAGAAATATACTATGATATATAATATTATCGAGACAGGCTTAACCTTCTCAAACATATCGTATTACATACTGCGTAACAGCTCTTCTCAATAACCGCTCACGCTGCATGAGCATTGTATTTCAATTCTAAGTAATCCTGATTGTGCTGAATTAGCAACACTGTTTCCTTTGTTCTCAAAACATTATAAATATTACCAACAACCTTTTTGTAATCAGTCTTATACTCACTTTCGAATAAACCTCATCTAAATTATTATTGTATTTTCTTAACGAGTCAACGTTGACTCAAGTGTTAAACAAAATAAATCTTTTTAAAAAGTTATTCAAACAATCCACTATCTAACATATATAGTTTGGATCTACTATACAACAGGGAGGCTACTTTTTATATTGGACGGTATTGCTATCCTGCAAACCATAATAGTTACAAAGTCGGTTAAGGTGGGCATATCCAAGAGAGAGAGAGAGATCCGATAAAGAAATATTTCTTATTTTTTTCCATAACTTTTTTTTAATACATATATTTAAAAAAAAAGTATAAGTCTACCTAAGTAGAACTAGGTGTAGTGATATGAATTTCCACTGATTACAGTCATTTGCAAAATTAGTTCATTTAAAACTACAAATTATGAAGATTGGCACTAATTTTTAATTTAAATTTACTGATTTTGCAAACAACTGAAATTATTGAGTGAAAATTCATATCACTGCATCTGTCATAGTTCCACTTAGGTAGGCTTATACTTCATTTTATCAATATATGTATTAAAAAAAAAGTTATGGCCAAGAATAATAAATTTTTCCTTATCGGATCTCTCTCTCTCTCTCTCTCTCTCGGATATGCCCACCTTAAGTGAGATAAAAGTTTCGTACTTTGAAGGCCAATGAAATGGGCTAGATATATAAATTGAAATTATTCCGAATGGTTCTGGAGTTCTGGAGACATGCGGTAAAATCCGAAATTAGGTCGTTTTTTCTAACTTCACGTAGCGCTGTTATTATACAAAATATAAAAAAACTAGGAATATTTTGTTACACAATAACTTTGTTATAACTTACTATATTAAAATTTTTATTATGCCGTTTCGTGGCTTCGGGGCCGCCATCAACTATTGTTTTTTTTAAATACGGACCGGACCGGTCTTTTATATTTATAATTTTTAAAGCATTTGAAATTATAAATTCAAGGATATGTCACACTTAACAGTTTTATTACATTTCGCTGAAAGAATAATCATCATTCACTTGATTTGTAATGAAAAAAACGGAGCTGTATTTAAAAAATAAAGTTGATAGCGGCCCTGAAGAGAGAAAACATAACAAAATATTTCTATAAAGTTTTTTAATATTTTCTATAATAACAGCGCTAGGTAAAAAAAGGAAAACGAGCTGTTTCGAATGTTACGGTATATCTTCGGAATATTATAAATGTCTATAATGCGTTTCATTGGCCTTCAGATTACGAAACTTTTCTCTCATTTAACCGACTTTGTAACTGTTATGGTTTGCGAGATAGCAATACTGTTCAATTAAAATGTTATATGCCATTACAAATGTAGTTTTAAAATATTTAAATTTATACCTCCCAAAAATATAGCTTCATTTTTACAGAATATATGTTTCACAGTAGCCCAACAAAATGGGAATAAATTGGCTGAAATAATTCAGAGCGCGCTAAAATTTTGGGAATATTTTGTGGTACTTTTTAACATATTAACAGTCCTCACCCGTAGACGCCGGCGGAGGAGTGGGGGGGGGGTTAGAAAATAGGTAAAGAAATCGGTTTTTCGCAAAAAACTCGGTAGTATAAATTTTTCTCTAAAATATGTACACATGAAAATTATAGGCAATAAACATCCGCACAATTGTTTATTTTAATTTCGTACGACCTATTGGAGCCGAAATAGATTTTTTGAAATTTTCACAGTTTTGGGACGCAATAGAAACGCGTGCGTTCTTCGCTAAAATCTCAAAAATGGTCGTTCGGATCGCAAAATGTTTCAAATGAAAGTTGTAGAGAACTCGATTACCAACAATTTCCTTTTATTTTTCATTTCCATTCGGTCAATATTGGCAGAAATATGAATTTTTAAACATCTTTACAGCGCGCTATCAGAACATTTGTTTCATGTTAAAATTGATAAAAACTCGAAAACGATGTGTATCTAATGAAAGTTAAAGATAATCAAATTTTGAATATGTTGGTGTATGTATGAAATCGTTTTGATAACGAGTGAATGGCGATAAAAGGGAAAAACATGAAAAATTGTTATTTTCAAGTGAATTTTTGCAAATAGCTATTTTTTGATTGGCTTTAGGCAATAGTGACACTAAAGACTTAATCAAAATTGAATTATCTGTAAAATGAGCTTCATGCGACGAATGATTCACGAGTTACGGCTTTTAAAGCTGTGAGCAAAAATATCTTTTTTATTATAAGTTAAGATTTTCCTGCAAGAACTGTGCATAACATTTTTTTAAAAATTAGTTTTGACCTATTTTTGTTAGTTTATATCGCAAGGTATATTTTCTTTTTTAAAAGTTCTTTAAAACTGTTTTTGTTCAGAAAAATTGAACTAACATTATTTTTTAATTCCTTTTTTGTATATATTGTAAACGATCCATCTCTTGCGTCTGAAGGACTTCTACTATATTTTCCAAACCAAAAATGATTATTAACGTTCACAAATAAGGGTTCAAAACGACTGTTTCAGACGGAGAATAATTCAAAATTTATACCTACTGCTCGCTTATGCTTAACTGCTTCACTGATGGTACCAATTGGACGTCGTAACACTATAAATCTAACACAGTAAGTAATAATACTTTCTTAAAATTAAATCTGAAAAGGAATTTTGAAAACACAAGAAAAAGACAATATAAAGTTCGAAAATATTTTTTATAATATATTTTAACACTCCTCTTCTTTCGGTGAATCTTTTTGTGCAATGTTTGTAAAATTGTTATGAAAAAATGGATCTTTGGATGCAGTGTTGTACTCGGTTATTTTCAGACCGGCCTATCTGAAACATAACATAGATGCAAATCTAAAAATGGTAATAAGGTTGTACATATATCGATGCAGAGCATTCGAATATTTAATTTTAAGCATTTAAAAAAAAGAAAATTAAAATTCATGAATATTTTTATAATAACAATATGGAAACTTTGAATTCAAAAATGGTATGAAAAAAACACTTTCGACGCACTGAACTTCATCAGTGTTATTTCACTAATTCTTGCTTGCCTCTGCTCCTCTTCGTGATTGGGGCTTTGTTGATCACCCTTGGTGTCGAACAGCCTTCTGGATCAGGTTAGGTGGTCTTCAGACTACTTTGGCTCTGGCGCTCTGGCTTGGCTCTACGGCTCTGGTGTTGATATGGCACTGCTCAGTAATATGAAATAACATATAAAAATTTTTTGTTAACTACTGGTTAAATAGGTATGGTCTTTATCCCGAACGGGCATAAAGTGGAAGCTGCGACCTATATCACATCGTCGCCTTTGGGAATAAGAACATAGAAATTTTGTAGACTAATGTTGATTGAAATGGTTTCCGTGTAATTAAAATCTCTTCTTAGGAGAAAACTGCAACAGAATCTGGATTCATCGGATCGTCGTATCTGCTCATCCAGCAGACGTGGCGGCCCTCGCTCTTGAGCTGCTAGACTCGTCTGAATCGCTCCCTTGCGTCAGAGTTGTCGTCTTTCCATGCCGTGCTAATGGAACATTTGTTTAGACCCTTTGGGTCGGACTCTGCTTACAGATGTATATGTTCAATAACATATGAGGACTCTGCCTGATACGGTCAGAGTTGCTGCAGTGAATTCAGAAGATTTGTATGGTCGATAAAATCTCCTCAATATGAAATAACTTAGAAAAAATGCCAGCTTTTGCCTGATGCAACAAAAGTTGATATGGGAATTTGATATAAAATAAACCAGCACTAAGTTAAAACTTAGCCTAGGTTAAAAATATTATAGAATCTCCAGAACTTGAATCGGAATCAGAAGTAGAAACATCGCGTGACGGTGCATGGATTTGGACTACAGTCTCCTCTGGCTGTTGAGGTTCTATGGGATCGGCTGAGAATGGGGAATCATTTCCATCGAGTGATGTTCCGCCTGGACGTTTCTCTTCTGAACGAGATACACTTCGTCTGAATACTTTTTCAAGATTCTGGTTGGGACTGACCAAGACGGCGTGAAGGTACTTCCTTTTTCTTTTACTCATGACTTTATCTCCAACCTTAAAATCGACTGGAGTGACGGCCTCTTGGCGCGTATTTCTGTTTGTAATTTTGTTGAGTTTATCGGGCTTCCTTCACTCTTTCGTATCTTGGAAGCGTTGGTTGCTTAGCTCTTTCTTGTCTCCATGCACATAAATTCCATTCGCCTTTTTCGGCTGGTTCATAACCTAACACTATCATGCTAGGTGTTTGACTTGTAGCGGCATTCCTACGATTTCTTAAAATATATGCCATCTGCACGTAGTGATCCCATATGTCGTTTGGCTTTTTGTACGTCCCTCTGCTAGAGATAACGTGTTGTTAGCATATGATATTTGTTTTTCTCCATTGTCGCCTAATTGATAGAGTTCTGCTGAAAGACCATGTAGTGATGCATCTGTTTGCAAATTAACTGACGTAAGAAATCCGGACGATGGAGTTCCAGCGGTCCGGATAATAAATCTTTAAGTTTTTGAAAAGCTTCATCGCATGCTTGAGTCCAATGAAAGCGATATTCCTTCGATAGAAGTTTCGTAACGGGTTTGTAATCATTGCTACATTTGGTAAATATTCTCTTACCCATTTACAAAGTCCTAAGAAACTATGAAGCTGCTTTTTCGTGGTTGGTACAGGATAATTTTGAATTTGCAATACATGTTTTTCCAATGGACGAGAAGTATCAATTCTAATTGTGTGGCCTAAATATTGTATTTCATTTGTCGCTATTACACACTTTCCGGTGACACTTTTAGATTATGTAGACGTAGTCTTTCAAAGACTAACCTCAGGTGGGACGTAAGCTCCTTCACGTTTACGCTGTAAACGATTATATCATCTAAGTAGACTTTACAGAAATGATGCGCGTCCTTTGCCATGAATTTCTGAAAGGTACAGGGAGCTGCCTTGAGGCCGAAAGGCATGACATTAAATCTATAAGCTGCCCCATCAAGAGTAGTAAAAGTCGAAAAATCTATCGATGCTTCATCGAGCTTGATTTGTATCCGCTCCTGAGGTCCAACACAGTAAAAACTTTAGAATTTCCCAAGTCTTTGATGCTTTCATGTATTTTTGGTAATTTCATTTAGGTGACGATAGTCGATGCAAAAACGTTGTTTCTTATCGAGTCTTTTTTATTATCACTGGAGGTGAACTATATTGGGCAGTACTAGGTTCAATGACGCCAGCTTTCAGCATCTCTTCAATTTGATCCTACATAATTTTCTTAGTACTCGGAGACATTGGATATGGTCTGATATTGAAGGGTTTTGAGTCTTTCACGACAATTTTGTGTTTAACAGTCACTGTGGTTGCTGGAGTCGGTTCCGCAGTGAACAAATCGACAAATTCTTCGAACAGCGGCCGTAGAAATTTGTCTTTAATAACAAGCTCTTCAGGAAGTTTTGCCTGCTGTCTCCCACTCTGAGAAGCTTAAGTCCAGAAGACGGTAATACGCTCTTCCGTGCCGGCATATAGGCATTTTCGGCCGTAATCATATGCGACATTATATATGTATAAAAATGGGGATCCCAATATTACTGATTCATTTAAGTTTTGGATTATTTGAAAATGAATTTCAAAAGAAGTGCCTGAAATATTTACATTCAATTTCGTCGTGCCAAGAGAGTCCACCATATTGTCTCCGCACGCCATAGTAATTGATCGACTTGTCGTGAGATTTTAAAAATTATCCAACAGCTTGGGTTGGATAACGTTTCGTGTCGAGCCTGAATCTATCAGAGCGTCGACAGCATGTTCATTTATCAAAATCTTTATACGAGGCAAAGGGAACGCTTCGCTCATATAATTAATGGATTCTCATGTTTTATGCATAGGAGTGTTGTAATGGTCATGAGTATCAGAAGGGTTGTTTAACGTGATTGCTGCCACCTTGGTTCGGCCGTTGGGTTGCGGATCTTGCAGATGGACCTTGGCCTTGGTCTCTGGCCCCTTGAAAGTTTCTCGGCCCTCTGTTGAGATGAAGATTATTGGGACATTGACTATGGAAGTGCCACTGCACCGTGTCTGTGCAGTATCGGCACGGGGTTGCCGGTCGGTGGGGTACTCGGAAATTCCCCGATCCGCCATTAAAATTGTGCTGCCTGCGGTCAGGTACTCCGAAATTCGCTGAACCGCGGAAAAAATTATTCATAAAAATAGGACGGCCAGGTGCTCTACCTGGACCGTCCTGATGAGAGACATCTTCTCGGAAATGCACCCTCGGTGCTGTCGGAGTTGGGCTTCCATTGCTCCTTATACTTGAATTTTGTCGAGTAGAGGGTCCCAGCTCTTGATAGTAAGACGCGCGGGACAGACGTTGATCGATGAGTTGGATTAGCGACGTCTGCTCGTCTACTGAATCCCGTTCGACGTTAGTGGCCGCGGCTACTAACATCTCTGTGGATGAGACAGGTTGCTTCTCAAGCGTGACCTAATCTCTGGACGCAGTTGGTCCATGATTATCCGGGCTCTGATGGATTCGGATTTAAAAGGATACATACGGTTAAAAAGGCATGTTTTCTTTGTAATAAACACTGCCGTAGCAGTAGCTCGTGACTGGATGTCTGGTGAGTATCTTCTGAAAAATTTTTCTTTAAATTGGAGTATACGATGTCGTTAACGTCTGAAACTGTTCGGACCATCGTTGGGCTTCGCCATTGAGTTCGACAGTCGCATTATGGAGGCAATCATAGTCGTGGCTTATGCGAGCTCAGCCGAAATATTCCTCCATAATTCTTATAAATGCTTCAGGATCTTCATGATCGAGCCCATGGAACGCCACGTTCGGACATCTTTGTCTCTCATGGGGAGTACAGATCGACACGTTCTGTATCGCCTGCACGAAGCCCCCTGCCATTTTCATGAACATACTTTCCACCGAATTTAAATTTTGTGGCTGTGAAGCAGATAAATTTCGATCATTAACGTCCGAAAACAGTCTTTGTGGTTCTATCTCTCTAGAATTGTCGTCGACGAGAGGCACTGTTGCCCGCTCGTAAAAATCTCTTGGGGTCGACTCCTCGGAATCTTCCACCATAAAAGAAAATGGATTTTTGGATTTGAGGGCGGCATTGTCCCTGTTCGGGTGCCATGTGAACGATCCATCTTTTGCGTCTGAAGGACTTCTACTATATTTTCCAAAAATGAATATTAACATTCTCAAATAAGGGTTCAGAGCTACTGTTTCAGACGGAGAATAATTCAAAATACTGTTCGTTTATGCTTAACTGCTTCACTGATGGTACCAATTGGACGTCGTAACATTATAAATCTAACAGTAAGTTACAACACTTTCTTAAAATTAAACCTGAAAAGGAATTTTGAAAACACAAGAAAAAGACAATATAAAGTTCAAAAATATTTATTGAATCTCTTTAAAAATCATGCTTTACAACTTCAAGAAAAATGTTTTTGACAAACTATAGTCTGGTCTGTGTACAAAACACATGATGAGGAACGGACAACTTATAATGTACTAATTACCATCCAATATGCGGTTTTTGAGCTAACGATTACACAAAAAGATTCAAGAAAAATTCATTGTTTATAAATTTTTGGTGGGCTTTTTCAATTTTGATCGCTCCTCGGAGCTTAAAAATGCTTGAATCGCAACGACTTTGAATTTGTATTTTGCAATTACAATTTCATACGTTCAGGCAAGGCGGTCCCATGTACATGTGAGTACATGGTCATTGGTACTATACTTTTCTGACACCGAATCACTGAGGAACCGGTTTAGGGCAAATCCCGTTAAAACCCATCATTTTCCCGTCACAATCGACTGCTAGAGAATGATAGGGGACCCTAGTCGCTAAATGCTATTTTCGCTAAAACTCTCGATATACTTTGAATAGAGACTGGATTAATTTGTCCTCATATTTCTTCTTTTACTGGAGTGGGGGCGGACAAACGGTCCTCAACACTTTCAGCTTGAGCGAGTCTGGTCTTTGCGTCGTGGGCGACTCGTCTGTGGTTACCACTTCGTTATATATTATATATAATATATACAGGGTCACTGGTAATTCTATACATTCCTTTGGAGATCTGATGGGGCATGAGCTAAGGAGTAAATCTAGCCCTAACATACATTATGCAAAACTCAATAGTTTTTGAGATATTTCAATTTTTTTGTTTTTCTCAAAAAAGTAGATCTTAATGTCTTAAAAGTTAATTTTCGAAAAATCTACTTGACATTTTTAAATTTTTCTTAACTGGATTACTTGTCCAATATTATAGATATCCATTTGGAATGAAAAATATCCGGAAACATTTCGATCATGTGAACATTTAAAATAAAAACTTGTTCCCATTTTGAGCAAGACATATAAAAAATAAAGTACAACTTTGAAATTAATGAAGAATTAAACTCTACTTTTAAAATGTTTTTTACTGCATATCTAAAAATAAAATTCGTACTACTTGTGTTATTTTTATTAGTATTTTCTTAGAACTATTAAGGGTACATTAAACATTTCTACCTAGTTAGATAGCTTTTGAAATAATGAAGTTTTTATAATAATTTATACGCGTGTTACGTTAATATTTTTTTGAAAAAACCTAATAGGTAAATTTCATAGCTGATTTTAAAAAAAATTTTTTAAAAGTTTTTATTTCAGATGTTCACATGATCGAAATGTTTCCAGACATTTTTCATTCCAAACGGATATCTATAATATTGGACAAGTAATCCAGTAAAAAAAAATTTAAAAATGTCAAATAGATTTTTCAAAAATTAACTTTTAGGACATTAAGATCTACTTTTTGAGAAAAACAAAAAAAATTAAATATCTCAAAAACTATTGAGTTTTGCATAATATACGTTAGGGCTAAATTTACTTCTTAGATCATGCCCCATCACATCTCCAAAGGAATGTATCGAATTACCAGTAACCCTGTATATATTTTATACAAAAAGCCAGTCACCCTACTCTGTGGCTCGGACCCTCACAGAGGGGAGCTGGTAATAAATACCAATAGCCAGTCCCCACGCCCGTGAAGTGAGTGACTACCGGGTCCGTGAATCGTGTGCCCTGAGTAGGCGCAATGAACCAAGAACGACAGCCTTCTGCATTCGGCATGCCGGTATGATCTTTGCCTATGTATTTGCCTGACGGCGGGAAACGAGTAGTTTGTTACAACTTTATTCCGTGCAGAGTAGTTTCGGGGTTATGTCACTATAACTTTGTAATTTATAAATTGAATTGTTGTTTTGCCTACTTCACTTACGGATTTTCAGTTTGTGTTCACCTTGCCAACACTCTGAATGAAATTCTGTAGTATCTGTGGCTATCCAGGGACGCGCCTGAATTTCTGTGTAATTGTTAATAATTATTTCATCAGTCATCCTTTCAAGTTTGTTTATTTATATTTGTAATTATTTCATTGACACCATTGACATTGTTAAATAACTTTTGGATTGTGCAGCGATGGTCTAGTTATTATTTCAAGCTGCAAGAAAATCAATCCTGCACGGTTATAAGAACATGTGTTTCTGTACTGTGTTCTGTCATATTCGGCTTCTGATGTGATCATGGCGTCGGCGGAAGCTATTTATTTTTTTGGAGAGCGTTTTTTCTCTTGGGTGCGGCTCCTATCTTTCTTTTTTCGGCTGACCACCGGTAAAGGTGCCTGGTACCATTTTGGCTGTACTTTAAGCTCCAATCTTTTTGATTGTCCGCAAGGGATTTATGTACATAGCCTTTCAGAAGTTATTCCCCACCATTCTGTGCTGCTTTTGGTGAATTTTGATGTTTTTACACGGAGAGAAACTTACCCTCGTGGGATTTTATGGTCTAGGTAAGGGGCATGCCCACCACTACACCTTCATTAATCCGCCCTAACGCCACAATTATATTCTTTTAGGCACTTGAAATTGTTCACTGCAGGCACTGCTGTTCTTCTATGTAAATTGATTTTAAATCTGGGTTCTGGGTCAGTGTCCCTGGTTATTTGTTTATAGAAGTCGCAACAGAATCATAAGGACCCTTAGGAAAAAGGTAACGAACCCAGTTGCTCCCTGTAGCAATGTTAGACATTATTTACAACATTACTTTCCTCCCCATTAGGGTTCTTGTCTTGGGCTCGGGATTCTTGTTTTGGGCTCTGGATTCTCCTTTTGGGCCTAGCACTCTGGATTGGGCCAAAACAGAAGATCCGATTTCGGATGCACCTTTTTTACATAACACCACCTCGATTGGGAAACCTGTGGAGCATAACCCCTGGAACGCAAGCAGTTGGGCTTTCAGCCATTTACAACCTTTGTTCCATTTATTATTAATCTTTTGCCCCATTTAACAATTTTTTTTACTTCATAAAATAAACACCTTTTCTTTAACATGTAAACCACTTGTAGCTACACCTGGGAAAGTAGTAAGTATATGACAAATTTAATACCATTAATTAGTAGTTAATGTGGCCTAAGTTTTAATAATCATAAGATTTGCACTGCTGTGTCGGCTCTTGTGTGAGGAGGGAAAGGTCTAAGCACCCCGAAAAATATATATGTATATCTCATGTAATATCGACTCTGCATTTAATAAACTATAATATATTTGAACATTCTTTTGTATTTGCTCTAGGCAGTACGCTGGTCGTACCTAGACCCTGGGGTCCCGCAGAGCTAGCCGCACGCTCTACTTTGGGGCTCGTACGTGTGGTAGTGTCAAGTATTTTGTTCCCCTTTTGCTGCCTACCCCAAGTCAATGACCCTCAGGCAGACATCAGCCTAACATCTTCTCTATACTACCAAGTGCTGGTGGCAAGTTGCAATAAATTAGGCACTTCTCATTCCCCACAACTTACTGAATATCCCCCGGAGCGTAAGGCAACACTGGTGTTTCGTCTATCCCATACGAGTGCCTTAGATGGTAGTAAAACACTCGTAATGCTGCGTCGTGTCTGTGAATATAGGCTGAGACTGCGTATGTCGGGCAAGCCGACAGTAAGTGCATTACAGTCTCCGGCGCCCTGCGGCAGGCCCTGCAGCTGACATCAGGGACCCCCATACCCATGACACGACGTCGATAGACGAGGGTGTTAAATACACCATCTTGGCAAGCCATTATGAATCCCTCGGTCTCAGACTTCAGCCCCGCTGACCTTAAGAAGGCGAAGGTCAGCCTTTCGGATAAGCCGAGGTCTTCTATATTTTTATAGAAGACTCCGTGCAATGGCTTATCCTTATGAAGCTGCAGAAGGATGTTGTGTTCTGCGGCTCTAATGTGGGCTTTTAGTCGAGCAGGTTCCAACTCGGTGATAGAGTCGGGGTTTACCCGCTCGACGTCGAAGATGAGACCAAGTTCATGGGCTGCTCTCCGTGCTGCCTTAAAGAGAAAAACTCCTACCTCTGCATTTTCATGGTCTCGGACCATGCAGAGGAGGGGATCCGAACTCCTGATGACCTTACATGCTCCATCCAGAACCATCCTGCTATGGAGACTCTCCAAGATCAATAGTCCACGGCCTCCCCGATGTCGTGGGAGATAGAACCGTGGAACGGACGATTTAGGATGCAAGCTCCTATTGAGATGCATCTTCTTGCGGGTTACTACATCAAGTTGACGCAGCTCTTCTCTAGTCCACTTCACTACTCCGAAAGAATAGAGAAGGATCTGAACGGCAAGCATACTTGTAGCAGACACCTTGTTCTTCCCCGACAGTTCTGAAGACCAGATCTGTCGGAGTAGGTGCTGATACTTGCCGCGGAGAACGTTTTTCACTACTCACTTCTTGGGTGGAGCGTTGCTCGACACCCAAGTAAGTGTACGACTCTCCGGCATCTAGATGGTGTAAGATGCTTCCGTCCACGAGATGCACGTCCTCTCCGTAGTCACCGCATCATCCTCTCTTGAGATGGATCAGTGCGCATTTGTCCAAGCCGAACTGCATACCGACAGCCTGCGTGTACTCCTGTACCACCCTAAGGGACTGCTACAGATCCCACTCTCCAGAGGCATAAAGTTTAAGGTCATCCATATAAAATAGATGCCTCCTGTCGCCGGGGGTACCGCAGTTGTAGCCACGGGCCACTCAAAGCGTCCTTGTAGCTCGCGGTCGTCATTAGGCAATCGATCCGGTTGGGCCGGCCCCACCACCTTGCCCGTGACCCCTATCCAGTGGGGTCGATTGTAGGGCCCTGCCTTCGGTTTATGGGAACCGGAGTGTAGAAACTTGTGGGTGGTTAGCCCAACAACAACCGAGACCAGAGGGGAAGACGGAAGTCAGCCCCTCCTGCTTTATTATTATTATTATTATTCTCATTAACTGGTGATGCTCCTGTACTATAAACACTAGCCAGTATTTTCGATGTTTCGATAGTTTTATTAAATTGTGTTAAGTCTTGTAGTAAATTTTTACGAATATTATTGTCTGACATACAGATATATAGAAATGCTTTTATTAAAGCATCTTCAAAAAAAATTCTCCGGAAATTTACAGTTTACTGTCAAATCCATTAATTTATTAGCAAATTCTTGAAGAGTATTCTGGCTGTTGTTTTGTTGTGAAGAAATTTACGCGTGCAGTTGAAGTAAAAGTTATTTTCTCATAATTATCTTCAAGTGTTTTAAGTAAATTTTTGTATGAAAACTTATTTGGAGCATCTGATATGCACAATGATATTAACGTTTGTAAGGGTTTTGGTGTTATAACGCATCAATTAGCAGCGATCGCTTAAAATTATCATTTTGTATATTATTTACAGTTAAACAATTTTCGAATTAGGGGCGAGCGTGGGTGCGTCTTTACTATGTACATACTTCGATATGCGATGTAAAGCAACGTAAGGCGCGGTTAGTAGTTCGATGGGTGACCGTTCCAACGAGGACCGCGTCCTCGCCTCACACATCCTCCAGCGGCTTGTATATCCAGTGTATGCGCGGAAGCTATACAACCTTAGGCGAGGGTTGTATAGGGGATATACCATCCTTCAGAGGGGATGTAAAGCCGTCGGTCCCTTGTCTATTAAATGTTAGGCAAGTAAAAGATCCCTACGCTTCTTAAGGGAAGAGGTTCGGCAAAATTCCTGGTTGGGGGTAGCTCGTCTACAGGCGTCGGTGTTAGGCCTCAGTAGCGGAAATAGGCCGACGTTAAATAAATGTATAAAAAAAAATCGAATTTTATTTTGTATAAAATTAAAGTCAAGAACGTCTGGATTCAATTAGAGAGTTTTTTAGATCAGCAGCTGGGCTGGTTCGTTAGTCGGAGTTGACATTTTATCTAGTTTTTTTATTCACACGCTACACACAAAAAATTATTTGAAGGTATTTTAAGGAATTCGTTCTCGTCGCCAGTTTTTTTATGTTTCCTGTTACTTTAATTGTCAATTTTAGTAGCCAGTAACTTTACCTTATTTGTATTTCTGTGGGTTCTTCTGCTGGTAGTCTCTCACTTCTTGTTATACACACTTGTTTAACATTCACTTGTTATTAAGAAGCTGAGAAGAAGTATTGTTATTACACTTATAATTAAAGTAGTTTATAGTTTGTAGTCACTAATGAAAATCGGTGGATAATTGTAAATTTTATCACCGCACACCTATAGCAACTTAACACATTCTACTGCGTCCCTCTTTCAGCAGCATTCGCGCATTCCTCCTTATAAAAATAATAATGTTAATAACCTAAGTAAACGTAAACATGACAAAAGACAAATTCAAATTTAAAAAACAAAGTGTATTTATTGAAAAAAGTACAAAACGTAAGGGAAAACAAAATCGTAACAACGGCGTAACTTTCTCACTTTCTTATGAACTAATAGATTATTTTCATGGTATTGGGATAATTACATAAATCAAATGATTGTCTAAAATAAGAATCTAATTTTATTAGAAGACCAAAAAATGCCGTAAATGTTGATTTAATAACATTATAAACACAGTTCTTCTCTGGAGTTGATAGTATTTACATAGACTAATATAAGGACTTCATATGTCCCCACACATAATAATCCAAAGTATACTCAGGACTCCTTGGTGGCCAAGCAAACTCACTTCCTCGACCGATGCGTCTGCGTGGGAAAGTCTCATCAAGATGACATCAATGGAAATATGAAGCGGAGCTCCATCTTGCATGAATCACACACATTCTGTTCCATATATCTAGCATGAAAGCATGTAATCAGCAAGAATATTTTGAAGGAAAAACAGATAAGACTGTCCATTTAAATTTGGAAGAAGGACAAATGGTCTCAATAATTGATCGCCGATGATACCACACCAAACGTTAATCATAAATTCTTGCTGAAAATGCCTTTCTTTAACGGCATGAGGATTTTCTACTTCCCAGTAATGGGTATTTCTCCAGCTAAAAACTCTTCGGCGAGTAAAAATTGCTTCGTCGGTAAATAAAGTGTTTTTAAGAAAATTTCGTTCAATGTTTTGTTTATTTAGAACAAATTGACAAAATTGTAGCCTTTGTGGAAGATCCCTTCGAAGTAAATTTTGTACAGGAGTGAGATGATATGGGTAGAAGCGTTCTTTACGTAAGACTCTTAGGACAGATTGTTTACTCGCCCCTGTTGCCGCTGCTAAACGGCTTGAGCTGAATTGAGGATTTTCATCACACGAACTGAAATTTCTGGTTCTTGATCTGGAGTAATTCGTTTCGGTCATCCTACATCGTTTTTATGGCGATATGAGCTCGTTTCTCCCAAACGACGAAATAGATCTTTGAAAATCTTATGGTTTGGCTGTATTCTATTTGGATATAGCAATGAGTATATCCTCGTTGCAGCACGTCCGCTAGAATTATTTTGTGCGGAAACACATATCATATCCCTGATTTCCATATTTGAAAAATTATTATGTCTAGGCTTTGTAAATAAAGAAGTTAAATAAATTAGCTCCAGGAACACAAGAACAAACTAAAATGATTAAATGACAGAAGTAAAACGTAACCAAAACACATTTTTCAATAAATACACTTTGTTTCATTAAATATGAAAAAAAATTTTGAAATGTTTAATGGCACTCCTCGAAAACGGTTGGAGTTCTCAAGTTCTACCAAGTAAGTGTACCTTTACACGTGAAAATGACGCCCTCGTCAGATTTTCTTGTCAGAAGTGCCACAACGTTTTGTCAAAAAAATTCATCATCAAATACAGGTCCTGCAGCTCCCTGCCCTCTATGATCTAACATGATGTAATACATAAATTATTGTTTCTTAGAATAAAAAAAAGTTCATCTAGGAAATTCGGCGAAAATCACTCAAGAGGCCGTTGAGTTATTGCAGAAAAACGAAAAAATAATTTGAACTTTGACACCATGTATCTTTTTCCACAGCAACATTTTATTAAAACAACCAAATATGGTTATATCTTCATATTTTGGCCCAAAGAATCAACCCCTAAATTATGTCTATTATTAACAGTCCACCCTGTATATATATATTGGCGTGAATGACATTTCAATAAGTACATTATTTACAGGCTCTTCGTTACTACCCTTGAAGCATAGAACAATGAGATGTCTCCACTGTCCAGGTCCTACCAAACATTACCAATTCGTCCTTATAATGCCGATATTTTTTTTAGCACTGCTTTGTCCATATGGCTCACAGTTTATGGGAAGAAATGTTTTCCTTTTATTTTTGTCATTTCAGAGAGCGAGAACTGACATATTTTCTCTTTATTATCTTTCAAATATCGGCACGGCTTCTTCATCCCCCTACAATTTTGTTTACACCCCATATTATGAAGTTCTTTTGTTTATTACAAACTTTTTGTAGCCTGCAGTTTCACTTTTTTGAGACATTTTAATACTTGCAGTAACTTTTCAGTTGTCGCACGTCTTATGTCACGATTTACAAATTTTTGTTACATTCTTAATATTCAAATGTATCTTTTAAAAACCATTATAACTAACACGTCTAAAGACGGGTCACGTAGTATATCTATGTGTGTCCTTTAGGTTCTTTTCATAATTTTTAACATCTATAATTCTTTTCAAGTTATAGCACAATTTATTTAAAAAGTGTCAATTTTCATGACGGCGGATCCACTTTTAGACGGTTTGGATAGAGGTAGATACTAGGGGGACTTTTAGTATATTAAAAAGGGCTCCTAATATTATAATTTTCCGATGGTGCCAGTTTTAGGTAAATGTATTGGGGTCCTCCTATATTAATCATCTAGTTGCCTTAGACTATACCATACTGTAGAAGTAACTATACCTAACAATTAATTTGTAATGGTAGCGCTGTGCACTATAGTAGTTTGTGCAACAAGAGTGGATATGATAGATAGCCATATCGCACGACAAAGAAAATTGAGCACGACGCCGTAGGCGGAGTGCCTCAATCTTTCGAGTGCGATATGGATAATCCACTCGAGTTGTACAGTATACTTTTTCTACGACCGGATTAAGAAAAAACTACAAACAATAATTTTAATCAAATTTTAATATACAAACTTAGCTACTGCTTAATCTTATGCTCTAGGTGAAAACATTTTATAAAAGCGGCAGTAGCCTAGTGGTTATATCTACGCTTCGAAAAGCAAGAGATCATAGGTTCAATCATGTTTACCCCTTTAAGATAAATAAATTTGTTTTGAATTGAATTGAATTGGTTCAATCCCCCCCATATAACTACTTTTTTTTTGTCATAATATACCTCTAAAATTTTGTCTGTATATAATAATTTCAATAAAATTTTAGGTGGTATACCGTTTATCGATTCTTCACTGGAATCACTCATTTTAAATTATTTTCTAGCCCAAACTGCACGAATATACACACTGACAACTACTGACAATTACTTTGATAGCTTACGCACCAACTTGAATTTTTTTAAACAAATGGTTACCTATGTACTTAATACACGAACTGTGATGGGTCGATTTCATATCCATCCTAGAACGTACATGAAATATATCCGTTCAGTTAACTGGAGTGGCCCACTTATCCATTATACAGACTGTACAGAAAACAGCAAATTTACATAAGGTAGTAGAAAAAAGATATATCGATTTATAATTTTTATTACAAAAATTTGCATTTATAAGTTTTTCAATAATTACATCAGCAACCATTTCTATCTTTATCCAAATATAAAGCATTTGCCAAGTTGCTTTCGTGCGGGTATAGTAAACGTTCACTATTAATTTTGAATTTATTTTAAGTTTACAATTGTGGGTAAAATAAAATAATTATTCCATTATCGGAGGTACGTGTGTAACTCTCATGTATCTATCTATAGGTACTTACTAGAAAGGAAATTATTACTGTAAACATTAAAATTACTTATAGGTTGTGTTGACGGGAATATGCCAATAAATTATGGAAAACCAATTTCTGATGATTGTCGACGTTTCGATTTATTATTACATCATCCTCAGGACTAACAAGGAAGGTTTTCCGTGTTATTGTGAACGATTCATATTTTCGCGCCTGAAGGACTTTTATTATATTTTCCATAAAATGAATATTGACGTTCGCAAAGAAGGGTTCAAAACGACTGTTTCAGACGGAGAATAATACAAAATTTA
The DNA here is from genome assembly GCA_963675555.1 of Leptura quadrifasciata. Lineage (NCBI taxonomy): Eukaryota > Metazoa > Arthropoda > Insecta > Coleoptera > Cerambycidae > Leptura > Leptura quadrifasciata. Next base: position 49,467,387 of record OY776679.1, read on the forward strand.
TACTTACTGGTCGTTTATGCTTAACTGCTTCACTGATGGTACAATTGGACGTCGTAACACTATAAATCCGGAACCTAAACCTGAAAGGGAATTTTGAAATCACAACAAAAAGAAAATATAAAGATGTATATTAAATCTCTTTTAAAAAATCATGTGTTACAAAAACTTGAAGAAAAATGTATTGACAAACTATAGTCTGGCCCGTGTACAACACATGGTGAGAAACGGAACGACTTATAACGTACCAACACCATGAGCTTGAAAATGCTTGAATCGCAACGACTTTGAATTATATTGTAGCAATAATTATAAATTCATACGTTCAGGCAAGGCGATCCCATACACATATGAGTACATGGTAATGATGCTTTTCTGACACCGAATCACTGAGGAACCGGTTTAGGGCAAATCCCGTTAAAATCCATAATTTTCCCGTCAAAATCGACTGCTAGAAAATGAATGGTCATCCTTGTCGCTAAAGGCTATTTTTGCTAAAACTCTCGAAATACTTCGAGTAGAGACTGGATTAACTTGTCCTCATATTTAACACAACGCATGAGTTGCAGTGCTGCACAACGTGGATTCGTAAAAGGATTTTCAATTTTGAAATTACTGAAATTAAAGTCGATTTTTGTTACACTTTATAAATTTTGGTGGTCGGGGTGACATTACGTCCCTGTGCAGCGACATTTACTACACTTTCTAAAATTACACTCCTTGATGAGTTTCTGATATTTTTGCATAAAAAACGATCCGTAGAGCGAAAATATGATTTATAGTATGAAAAAGTCTTCCAACGGCATTTTTACGTGAAGCCCGCTTTTCATCCGGTCGGCAAGTCGGAGTTTGTTACAGTTTCGAAAAGTTTATCGAAGATGTTGGCGTGTTCTTTAACACATCCCTTTTTTCGGCGAATATTTTTGTGTAACGATAATATAATTTTTAAAATGGTTATGAAAATGATGGATCTTTGGATGGAGTCTCCCATGTGTTTGTTGTACTCGGTTATTTTCAGACCGGCCTATCTGAAACATAACATAGATGCAAATCTAAATATGGCAATATTGTACATATATCGATGCAGAGCATTCGATTAATTAACTTAAACATTGTATCCTAAAATGGGACAAAGAAAGAAAAATTAATAGTCATGAAGATTTTTATAAATATTAATATGGCAATTTTGAAACCAAAAATGGTATACTTACTTCATTAGTGGTCTTTCACTAATTCTTGCTTGCGTCTGCTCCTCTTAGGGATTATGGCTTTCGTTGATCACCCGCGGTGTCGAACTGCTTTCTGGATCAGGTTAGGCGGTCCTTGGACTGCTTTGTCTCTGCGGCTCTAACTTAGCTCTACGGCTCTGGCTTTGCTCTACGGCTTTGGTGTTGACATGGCACTGCTGCGAAACAACATAAAAAAATTTGTTAACTTATACCGGTTGAATAGGTATGGGCTTTATCCCGTCTGGGCATAAAGTGGAAGCTGCGACCGATATCACATCGTTGTGTTTGGGAATAAGAACATAGAAATTTTGTAGACTAATACTGATTGAAATGGTTTCCGTGTAATTAAAATCTCTTCTTGCGACAGAATCTGGATCCATCGGATCGTCGCATCTGCCCATTCAGCAGACGCGGCGGCCCTCGCTCTTGAGCTGCTAGGCTCGTCTGAATCGCTCCCTTGCGCCAGAGTTGTCGTCCTTCCATGCCGTATCGTGGAAACGTTTGTTGCTTAGCTCTGTCTCTTCTCCATGCAAATAAATCCCATTCGCCTTTTTCGGCTGGTTTATAGCCAACACTATCATGGCTAGGTGTTTGATTTGTAGCTGCATTTCTACGATTTCTTAAAATATATGCCATCTGATGCACGTAGCGATGCCATATGTCGTTCGGCTTTTTGTATAATAAAGTTTTTAAAATTTTCTTGCATTCCTGAACACGTCGTTTCACGGGGTTGGATTGTTCATCTATAAATTTGGCGATCGTTCTGCCATCGACCTGAATATATGCCTTTGCACTTACATCCACTTACAAAATACGTCTTCTAGGATAATCATGTATCGATTTTCGGCGTCTTTGGTCCACTACAGCGGTCCAATTACGGCGACGCTCAATGTTTCAAATGCATTGGTGCATGACTTCTAAGTGGAGCATTGGGTTGAGCTTGTCGTGTTTTTGACTGATTGGCATATAAGGCAGTCATTTATATATTTTCTTACAATTCTGGCCATGTTATTGAAATGGTATCTCTGCGAAATCTTTCTCAAAGTTTCGTCTCGCCCAGTATGGCATGCTTCATCTCAATCGTGAAAGTGGTAAATCAGTTCTTTGATTTTCGTCTTTGGAACTATCAACTTTAAATTTCGATCTGACTTTTTCGTGCATCGTCTTGTCGTGTACATGAAAATTTTTCATAAAAATAAGATCCGCTCCGGAACGTTGCTCCTGTTGAAATATATCATTGCAACTACGGTCTTGAATATCTCTTGACCTCGATTGGGTCTGTACGATATCTTCGTATATTTCTGAACGTGTTAAAACAGAAATACGTTCTGGACACGTATAATTTGGTAGGAACATTCTTTCCTCTTCATCGTCGGTCACAACATACTGATGTTGTGGATTACGGGTGACAAAATCTGCTAGTAAGTTTTCTTTGCCTGGACAGTGTTCAATTTTGAATGCATATTCTTGCAATAACAAGGACGGACCATCGGGTGAAGTTGGTTTTGTCGTCTTTGTGTTTATTCAACCAAAATAACGCCCTGTTGTCCGTCTTAGCTAAGAATGGTTTCTTTGCAAGTACATCTTGTACTTTTTTATGTAATTTACCATTGCCAAGCATTCCAACTCGTTGATATGATAGCGTCTCTCTGCTGGAGATAACGTATATGTTTTTCACCGTTGTCGCCTAATTGATAGAGTACTGCTGAAAGACCTTGTAGTGATGCAACTGTTTGCAAAATGAACTGACGTAAAAAATCCGGACGATGGATTTCCAACGGTCCGGATAATAAATCTTTAAGTTTTTGAAAAGCTTCATCGCATGCTTGAGTCCAATGAAAGCGATATTCCTTCGATAGAAGTTTCGTTAACGGCTTTGTAGTTATCGCAACATTTGTTATATATTCTCTTACCCAGTTGCAAAGTCCTAAAAAACTCTGAAGCTACTTTTCGTGGTTGGTACAGGATAATTTTGAGTTTGCAATACACGTTTTTCTAATGGACGAGAAGTATCAATTTTAGTAGTAGTAAAAGTCGAAAAAAAATTTTGATGTTTGATCGAGCGGTATTTGCCAATATCCGCTCTTGAGGTACAACCCAGTAAAAATTTTAGAATTGCCCAAGTCTTTGATGCTTTCATATATTTTAGGTGAAACGGAAGCTTCGTCTTCGGTCATCTCATTTAGGTGACGATATGCGATGCAAGAACGTGGTTTCTTATCGGGTTTTTTATTATCACTAAAGGTCAACTATATTGGGCAGTACTAGGTTCAATGACGCCAGCTTTCAGCATCTCTTCAATTTGATCGTACATAATCTTAGTACTCGGAGACATTGGATATGGTCTGATATTGAAGGGTTTTTAGTCTTTCACGACAATTTTGTGTTTAACAGTCACTGTGGTTGCTTGAGTCGGTTCCGCAGTGAACAAATCGACAAATTCTTCGAACAGCGGCCGTAGAAATTTGTCATTAATAATAGGCTCTTCAGGAAGTTTTGCCTGCTGTCTCTCCCTCTGAGAAGCTTGATTCCAGAAGACGGTAATACGCTCTTCCGTGCCGGCACATAGGCATTATATATGTATAAAAATGGTGATCCCAATATTACTGATTCGTTTAAGTTTTGATTACTTGAAAATCCATTTCAAAAGAAGTGGAGTTGGGAATACGATGTCGTTAACGTCCGAAACTGTTCGGACCATCGTTGGGCTTCGCGCCCTTGAGTTGGCCAGTCACATTATGGAGGCGATCATAGTCGTGGCTTATGCAAGCTCTGTCGAAATATTCCTCCATAATGGGCAAGTAGACAATTTTTTTATTATTATTTTAATAACATTACGCATAAAAACAGTTGACCCGTATTTTTTATATTATTTTTTTAATAACGCCGCATAGTAGAAAAAAGTTTAAACTATGTTTAAACGGTTAGATATTGCCGCAAATCTTCGGGCTATTCTATTGGCTGTAATCGGCAGAGAAACGAGCGCTAGTGGAAGGGCGGAGCCAACAATGTTTTGCAAAACGTATGAGTGGCTCTGTCTGCGTTATATTGAACGCGCACGCATGTTACGCTATTACGTCACGAGATAACCGGCAAACTGTCTTATTTTAAATCCACTCTAATCTTAAGCATATTCATTTTACAATAAAACCGATAATAGTGGTAAAATTACCTTAAAATTATGTTTATAACATATTGAAGAGTCAACCTAAAATGCTATATTATTACTTTTGTCATTTTCGATATTGTCTACTAGCCCATTCTTATAAATGCTTCAGGATCTTCATGATCGAGCCCATGGAACGTCACGTTCGGACATCTTTGTCTCTCATGGAGCGTACAAGCCGACACGTTCTGTATCGCCTGCACGAAGCCCTCTGCAATTTTCATGAACTACTTTCCATTGAATTTAAATTTTGTGGCTATGAAGCAGGCAAATTTCGATCATTAACCTCTGAAAACAGTCTTTGTGGTTATATCTCTTTAGAACTGTCGTCGACGAGAGGCACTATGGCCCGCTCGTAAAAATCTCTTGGGGTCGACTTCTCAGAGTCTTCCACCATAAAAGCAAATGGATTTGTTGGATTTGAGGAGGGCATTGTCCCTACTCAAGCGCCATGTGAACAATCCATCTTTTACTATATTTTTCAAAAATGAATATTAACGTTCACAAATAAGGGTTCAAAACGACTGTTTCAGACGGAAAATAATACAAAATATATACTTACTGTTCGTTTATGCTTAACTGCTTCTCTGATGATATCAATTGGACGTCGTAACATTGTAAATCTAACACAGTAAGAACTAACACTTTCTTAAAATTAAACCTGAAAGGGAATTTTGAAAACACAAGAAAAAGACAATATAAAGTTCAAAAATATATATATTAAATCTCTTTAAAAATTCATGTTTTACAACGACTTCAAGAAAAATGTTTTTGACCAACTATAGTCTGGCCCGTGTACAACACGACTTATAATGTACCAACTACCATCCAATATGCGGCTTTTGAGCTAACGATTACACAAAAAGATTCAAGGAAAGTTCAATGTTTATAAATTTTTGGTGGGCTTTTGCTTGCCTATCTATTTACGTATTTATAGTTCAATATCAATTTTGATCACTCCTCGGAACTTAAAAATGCTTGAATCGTAACGACTTTGAATTATATTATAGCAATTATAAATTCATAAGTTCAGGCAAGGCGGTCCCATGCACATATAAGTACATGGTAAAGATACTTTTCTGACACCGAATCACAGAGGAACCGGTTTAGGGCAAATCACGTTAAAACCCATAATTTTGCCGTCAAAATCGACTGCTAGGAAATGATGTGTATCCCTTGTCGCTAAAGGCTATTTTCGCTAAAACTCGATATACTTTGAATAGAAGCTGGATTAACTTGTCCTCAACACAACGCATGAGTTGCAGTGCTTAACAACGTGGATTCGTAAACGACGAAACAGTACGAAACGAACAGTAAGTATAGATTTTGTATTATTCTCCATCTGAAACAGTCGTTTTGAATCCTTCTTTGTGAACGTTAATATTCATTTTTGGAAAATATATTAGAAGTTCTTCAGACGCGAATAGATGGGTCGTTCACATGGCGCCCGAGCAGGGACAATGCCGTCGTCAAATCTAACAAATCCCTTTTCTTTTACGGTGGAAGATTCTGAAGAGTCGACCCCAAGAGATTTTTACGAGCGGGCCACAGTGCCTCTCGTTGACGACAGTTCTAGAGAGATAGTTCCACAAAGATTGTTTTCGGACGTTAATGACCGAAATTTATCTGCTTCACAACAAAAAAATTTAAATTCGATGGAAAGTATGTTTATGAAAATGGCAGAGGGCTTCGTGTAGGCGATACAGAATGTGTCGACCTGTACGCCCCATGAGAGACAAAGATGTCCAAACGTAACGTTCCATGGGCTCGATCATGAAGATCCTGAAGCATTCATGAGAATTATGGAGGAATTTTTCGACAGAGCTCGCATAAGCCACGACTTTGATTGCCACCATAAGGTAACTGGGCAACTCATGGGCAAAGCTCAAAGATGGTCCGAACAATTTCGGGCGTTAACGACGTCGTATACCCAATTTAACGAAAGATTTTTCAGTAGATTTAATTCATCAGATATCCAGTCACGAGCTATTGCTCAACTGTATGCCACCAAGCAAACGTCTCTAGAAGACACGGCAGTGTTTATCACAAGGAAAACATGCCTCTTTAACCGTATAGATCACTTCAAACCCGAGGCCATGAGAGCCTGGATAATTATGGACCAACTGGGTCCAGGAATTAGGTCACGCTTGAGGAGCAACCTAATCTCATCCACAGAGATGTTAGTAGCCGCAGCCACTAACGTCGAACGGGATTCAGTCGACGTGCAGACGTCGCTATCCAACATATCGATCAACGCCTGTCCGCGCGTCTTACTCTCAAGAGCCGGGACGTTCAACTCGACAAAATTCAAATATAAGGAGCAATGGAAGCCCAACTTCGACCGCACCGAGGGTGCATTTTCGAGAGGATGTTCTCGTCAGGCCGTCTTTTTTTTATTAATAATTTTTCATGCGGTTCAGTTAATTTCAGAGTACCTGACCCTAGGCCAAACAATTTTAATGGCGGATCGGGGAATTTCCGAGTACCCGACCGACCGGCAACCCCGTGCCGACACTGCACAGACACAATGCAGTGGCACTTCCATAGCCAAATCCCAATAGGAGACCGGGAACCCTTCAAGGGACTAGAGACCAAGGCCAAGGTCCATCTGCGAGATCCCCTGTAATGGTATAATTTAAAATGTATTTTATTAGGTGTATCATTATTAATATTATTAAATTTTAGTAATGTAAGATGTATCTAAGTTAAGTTATTGTGTTATTATTTATTCATAATTATTGTTATGCTTTGTCGTTATATTAAGTAAGTGGGTCGCAAACTAAATAGCGGTTACTGACTAATTTTTGTATATTGAACAGAGAATAAAAGTTATTGTTGAAGAGATAAGAAGTTTCTCATTAAATATTATTAGCCGTTACTCGAGTCCGAGTATAAAAATGTTACAGTCGATAAATTGTGTACAATAAAAAACAAGTAAAAGGTGTAGTCTATTGTAATTCCCATTCATCTACGGTGCACACGACTATGGCTATAGAGGCCAATTCGGGAGAGCACATGTCGACCGCAGTCAGGACAAACATAGACCTGGTTAGGTCTTGGATTCGGCCTTCTTGCAGCAACATTTCCTTGATAGCTGGCCACAACCCCTCGCCATTCGGTTCTGTCCGCTGCAAGTTGTTCCCATTGCTCGTCTGCAATACCGCAGGATTTTAGATTTTCATGGAAAGCGTCTTTGAATCTCTTTCGTTGACCGCCACGCCTTCTTCTACCGCTTAGCAATTCACCATAAAGTGTACATTTAGGAAGGCGGTTATCATGCATACGATGAACGTGACCTGCCCATCTTAGGCGTGCTCTTGAAATAAGCACCTCGATTGAAAGGCTGTTTGCTCTCGTGAGTACTTCCACGTTTGATATGTGATGGAACCAACGGATTTTCAACATACTTCTGAGGTGTCTTTGCTGAAAACGTTCTAATTCTTTCACATGACGACGGTAAGTGACCCAGCTTTCACATCCATATAGCAGTGTTGGAATGACAACTGCTCTGTAGACAGCCATTTTCGTTGACAAAGCAAGGTCGTGGTTGTCAAATACTCTCTCTCTAAGTCCCCAGAGTGCTCTAGATGCAGCGTTAATTCTATTGCGAATCTCGCTGTCCATGTTTGCTTTGTCATTAACAACGTTGCCTAAGTAATTGAACTGATCCACCACTTCAAGAGAATTTCCGTTAAGTGTAATGTCTATTTGGTTCACTTGATGAGGGGTTGACATAATCTTAGTCTTTCCAATGTTGATTTTAAGTCCTAAGGAATCATAGCTCTGGGCATACACATCTAAAAGTTCTTGAAGCTCTTCCGGCGTAGAGGCTAAAAGTGCACAGTCATCCGCATACTGGAGATCACAAATGAATCTTGTGCGTGTCTTCGTGAAAGCTCTAAAGCGCCCTATGTTAAAGAGACCGCCATCAAAACGGTATCTGAAACCTATTCCTCTGACTGTCAGTTTGTTGTCAACAATAATTGTTAGAGCAGTGGTAAACAAATTAAAGAGTAGGGGTGCCAGGACACATCCCTGCCTAACTCCAGTGAGGGTTTGGAAAGGTTCGGTTGCCTCATTATTATACATAACCTGGGCGTTGTTGTTTGTATGTAGACTGCGACATACTTCCACAAATTTTCTAGGGATACCTAAGCGGAACATAATTTTCCAGAGCACTTCCCTGTCCACCGAGTCAAACGCCTTGGTTAAATCAATGAAGGCCGTGTGAATTTCTCCTTGATGTTCGAGTGCTTTTTCTTGAAGCTGTTTAAGTGTGAAGATTAAATTCGATGTGCCTCGGTTTGGTCTAAAGCCACTCTGTGTTTCAGGAAGTAACTTTTCCATAACAGGTGTTAGCCTATTTGCCATCGCTTTAGTGAGTATCTTCCCTCCAACAGCCAGGAGAGCTATTCCCCTGTAATTTCCACAGTCCGCAGCGCTCCCTTTGTTTTTGAAGAGGTTGATTAAAAGTGTATCACGAAACTCCTGCGGAGCTTGACCACTTTCCCACACGACATCAAACAGTTTTTTGAGGTAGGGTATGAGCTCTGACGACACAGCTTTAAAGATCTCAGCTGGGAGTGAGTCGGCGCCGGGAGATTTGTTATTTTTTAGCTGCCCAATGGCGGTTAAGATCTCTTCCGTTGTTAGTGGTTTATCTAAGTCTTCGAAGGTGTCATATTGAGGGATAAGATTTATAATATCGTGATCGGCTTGACTTTGCTGGTTAAGAATGTTAGAGTAGTGTTCTTTCCATCGGGCTCTTATTTCCTGGTCTTCTTTGAGGAGATTTCCATTTAAATCTTTAATAGGGCACATATTTTTTCGACTGGGGCCGTACACTGCTTTTACTCCTTGAAAGAAATTCCTGTAGTCGTGTGAATCGGCGTACCTTTGAATTTCTCTGGCCTTGCTTGCCCACCACTCGTTCTTTATTCTTCTGATTTCGCGTTGCGTTTCATACTTAGATTGGGTAAAAGCTTCTGCTTTTGATGAGTCGTTGGGGTGGTTGATAGCGTTTTGGAGGGCAATATGTTTGCGGTCAAGAAGTTCTTGTATAAAAGCTTCATTTTCATTGAACCAGTCCTCCTGTTTTTTACTTGCTGCAGTGCCAAGAATTTCCTCACTCGCACTTTTTAAACTGTCTTTAATTTGTGTCCAGGTAGCAGCGACATCTACAGAATTGGTTTCTTCTAGTGCACTCAAATTTTCTTGAACTTTTTGCTTTAGCTGTTCGACGGTTTGTTGGTCACGCAATTTACTAATACAGAGACGGGGTCTACGTTTTACTTGAGTTCTTCGGTGTTCGGGTCTCATAACAATTTTCATTTTAGAGACAACAGGACGATGATCGGTCCAACATTCGCTATCAATGCGCGCCTTTGTAATTTGGACATCCTTGAGATGCTTCCTACGTACGATAACATAGTCCAGTAGATGCCAGTGACCTGATCTGGGGTGACGCCAGGTGCCTTTAAATTTATCCTTTTGTCGGAAAATGGTGTTTGTTATAACTAGGTCATGTTCGGCGCATTTAGTTAGGAGTAGTTGACCGTTGGCGTTCATGTTGCCCAAACCGTTCTTGCCTATGATGCCTGGCCAGGTGTCTGCATCTCTCCCTACTCTAGCGTTAAAATCGCCAAGAATAACGGGTCGTTCCGTTTTAGGTATTCTACAGAGGGTTTCTTCCAGCTGTTGATAGAAGCTTTCCTTGGTTTCGTGACTTGCATCCAGAGTGGGAGCGTAGGCGCTTATTAGATTTACCGCGCTGCCATCTGATAGCTCATAGCGTAGCAGCATTAGACGCTCGGATAGGCCTTGTGGTACTTGTGTTAAGTTGGATACAAGTTGATTCCGAACGGCAAATCCTACTCCATGTTGTCTTCTTGAATTGGTGGGAAGACCTTTCCAATAGAAGGTGTAGTACTTTTCTGTGAGAGAGCCTTCCTCCAAAAATCGAGTTTCGCTGAGAGCTGCAACGTCAACATTGAGTCGGTGAAGTTCTCTATCTATTAGAGCAGTTCTTCTTTCAGGCCGATCGGTGCGAGTGCTGTCGTTCAAAGTACGAACATTCCAAGCACCGTAGATGAAAGAATTACTTTTCTTGGATGTAACTTGTCGGTGTTCTTTCGACATTCGATGAGGTGTCCCTGTGGGCACCCTCCCCCGGAGATCCGATCGGGAGGGTATTTTACCTCCGGATGATTTTGTCCCACTTGAACGCTCCATCATTTTTTTTTTTAAAGCCTTAATCGACTGAAAACGAAGCTGCATTTGAAGTTTTAGCTGGAGCAGGTATGCAACTGACCAGCTCGGTTGCGGAAGGCGAGTGGTGTGGTCCCATGGCACAGAAGGAGACTGCGACGATGGGGTAACCAAACGATTCCAAAAGCAACCTTTGTGTGCGGTGGGTTATTTTTACCGCACTCTTCGTGAGAAGGTGGATGTGCTCACGGCAAAAGGTAAGGGTTATTCCGCCCTTACTCGGTCGTTAGAGCCTCGTTAGTGAAAACAGGGTGCACCAAGTTCAAATTGAACTCATCGCGAAGGTGAGGTTAACAATTGAGTAGGAGAGGCTATAACTTGCGCTTCACTACCCCATTACACCCCTAAAAATAAATAATAAATTATATAAAATAAAATAAATAATAAATTATGTGAAGACCGCATATTACATGGCGATCCTGCCAGTCCGGCCAGTATTGGACTGAACATAAAATACATATTCCAGTTATTTTGGATAATTATGGTAGCTAAATAAAACGAAAATGGGTAGTAGCCAGACAAAAGAAGAGGTAATAATTGCTGGTAATAGCGGAGGACAGACGACTACCCTGGGAACTCTGTCTGCAAAAAATATAATAGAAATTGTGGTAATAATGTTAGCGGTAGTAGTTGTACTGTTATACTGCTATGAAAAATGTAGGAAGAGATTTGAGAAGAAGATCCGGGCAGAAATTAGGGCAAGCCAGGAAATTGCCTAAGAAGCGTAAATTCTAGTTTTTAGGTCTTTTTTTTAGCTACGAAATGAATAAACAATTAACTATGTATTGGCAAAGAAATGGTATAATAAGGAAAAAGAAAATTATTATAATGGTATGAATATTACGAAAGAATTTAAACATTTTCTGGAAGAGCTGACTGTATATCATAGGAATTTAAATAAAGACAGTATTGTAAGACTAAAAGACATTATATTGACAAAACGTAAGTTTAAGAAATTAGATAAGTTTAAGAGTAGTTATGAGAGTTTGAATTCTTTGTATAATAAGGCCGAGGTAGACGTTAAATTAAGGGATGAAATTAAAAGTTATGCAAGTGCCATTAATAAATATTTACAGAGTATTGAGTCAATTTTAAGTGAAAAGTTACAGTTCTCGCGCACTGAACAGGCTGAAAGCGATGATAAATTAGTTCAAATTCCATTAGATTCAGATTCATCGGTTTCAGAGTGCTCAGATATTGAAGGAAAAATGTCAGATAAATTTGATTTAAAAACAGCGGCAAGTTTGCTGCCATTTATGAATGGTAGTGAAACTGTAACCAAGCAACTTATCGATGCAATCGAATTATATAATTCTATGCTAGATGACACGGGCAAAAGCTTGTTGACAACGCATATTTAAAAAAAAAATTTAAATGAAAGTGCGAAAATTAGACTTAACAAAAGTTATAACTCAAACGGGGAATTAATTAATGATTTAAGAAACCATTTTGTCACAAAAAAATCCATATCACATTTATCGACACAGTTAAATAGTGCTAAGCAAGGACAAAAATCTATTGATCAACTTGGCAAATCAATCGAAGAGCTGTTGACGGATCTGACTATTACTCAGAGTGAGGGTGATGAAAACGCTATGAAAAATTTGGGGAAAGTGAACGAAAAAATTGCTACTAATTCTTTTGCAAATGGGCTGCGAAATAGTGATTTGAGAACTATTGTAAAGGCGCGTAATCAATCTAAATTAGCTGACGCGATTCAAGAAGCAAAAGATGAAGAAATTCCAAGTATAAATAACGGTCAAGTATTTCAATCGGGCCAGAGGGAGCAATTTTGGAAATAATACGCGAAGAGCATTACATGTCAAATTCAGGCGAACAGTCAGTTAATAATGTAAATAATGATTTGCATGAAAATTTTCAAAGTACCCCACCGTCCGAGCCATTTTTTCGAGGCCCAACAGGGAATTTATAAATCTGAAATTTTAACAGCAAATGGATTAAATTTTGTTGAATTTTTTTATGGAAATAATAAATTAAAATTTTTAATAGACACAGGAGCAACAGTTAGTGTTATTTTTAAAGAATATCTAGCTAAACATGAAAAAATTGATTCATCAATAAAAATTAATTTAAAAGGAATTTCTTGGTCAACTTTGTCTAATGGTGCGGTTTCTATTTCATTACAAGCAAATAATACACAACTTTGTCATCAGTTTTTGTTAATGGATAACCTTGACTATGACATGCACGGTATACTAGGTTCAGATTTTATTTGCAAGCATTCAGCTATAATAGATTAAAATTTATATTTTCTTTTTGGCTTAATAATCAAAAAACTGTAATCCCTATACAGTGTATTGAAGCATTATACACTTCAACTCCACCAAGATGTGAAATAATAAAATATTATAATGTTGAAATAAATGACAACTGTGTTGTTTTACCGGGTGAATTATGCGAGGGAGTTTTTGTGGCTGGAACTCTCGCTAAACCCAAGGAAAATATGATACCTATTAAAATACTTAATGTTAGAGACGAAGAAGTTGTTTTAAAAAATTTTAGTCCTAAAGTAGAAAAACTAGACGATTATAAATTATGTGAATTTAAAAGCAATACGAATCTTTCAGTTGATAGAGCAAGTCAATTATTAAATACAATTAAAATAAACCATTTAAGTAGCGAAGAAAAAAGTACTTTAGAAAAAATTTGTGTTAAGTATTCAGATGTTTTTCAATTAGAAGGAGACCCATTAACAACTACTAATATTTACAAAGAAAAAATACGATATATAAATATCGCTAAATATATAAATCTGCTAAACCTGTTTACGTAAAACCTTATCGACTACCCCTCGCACAAAAAACAGAAAACCATAACCAAATTGATAAAATGTTAAAAGAGGGAATTATAGAGAAAACAAGGTCAAAATGGTCAGCCCCATTGCTGATCGTTCCAAAAAAGGTGGATCAGAACGGAATTAAAAAATGGAGGGTTGTTGTAGATTATAGACAATTAAACAAACAATTACAGGATGATAAATTTCCATTGCCCTGCATCACAGAAATTTTAGATTCATTATCTGGTGCTATGTATTTTTCTCACCTTGATTTATTACAAGGGTATTATCAAGTTGAACTCGGCCATTCTAGTAGACATTATACAGCTTTTACAACAGATCGAGGTCAGTACCAAATGACGAGGCTTCCAATGGGTTTGAAAATTAGCCCTATTGCTTTTTCTCGCGCAATGACAAGTGCAATGTCTGGTTTAAACTATGAATGTTGTTTTGTTTATTTAGACGACTTAATTGTTTTTGGCAATAACTTATTGAATCATAATAGGAACTTAGTAAAAATATTCCAAAGGCTGAGGGAAGTCAAATTAAAATTAAATCCAAATAAATGTGAATTTTTAAAAAAAGAAATTCTTTATTTAGGACATACAATTTCATCTGAAGGTGTTTCACCTGATCCTTCAAAGATTGAAGTAATGCAAAATTTCCCGGTCCCCAGAAATTCTAATGAAGTGAAAAGATTTGTTGCTTTTGCTAACTATTATAGAAAATATATTCAAAATTTTGCACACATTGCTGCACCTCTTAATAATTTAACAAGGAAAAATATTCAATTTGTTTGGACCAAGGAATGTCAAAATTCTTTTGAAAAATTAAAGCAAGCCTTAATTACCTCACCAGTTTTACAATATCCAGATTTTTCACCAGACAGTTGTTTCCAATTGAAAACTGACGCGTCCATACATGGATTTGGATGTGTGCTCTCAAATTCGGATGATCGACCTTGCATTTGCTAGTCGAGCCCTTAATAAAGCCGAGAAGAATTACAGCCAGCGAATTAGAACTCGCTAGTTTAGTTTTTTCAGTAAAGCATTTCAGACCTTATTTATTTGGTAGAAAATTTGTAATATTAACTGATCATACGCCATTAATTTATTTGTTTGGAAAGACAAACCCCTCAAGTTGATTAACAAAATTTAGGTTAGCTCTTGAAGAGTACGATTTTGTAGTAAAGTATATTAAGGGAAAAGACAACGTGGTTGCAGATGCTCTGTCACGAGTTGTGACGAATTAAAAGTCATGAACAACAACATACGTAACGCCATATATGTTACAACAAGGGCGCAAGCCAAGGTATCTGGAAATAATATCCAAGGTGGTTTTGATAGATCTAGTTCTGACAAAAGGATTGATCACCCCGGCGTCGTAGAAATATTAAAATCGCCTATAGATTCTTTCCAGTTATATCCAATTTCTAGTTCAGAATTTGAAAAAATAATAAAAACTAAGCCGTATGATTGCCACTTAGGGAACTTATTATGTATTAAAAATTCGCGAATAATTTATTTTAAACAGGATCCTCGATCAGCATTAGACTTAGGTACTATGTTGAGAGACCTGAAAAGTATTTATGATACATATAATATTCAAGAATTAATAATTTTGAAAAATAAAAAGTGCGCACAAATACTTGAAAACATATTAAAGTTTCTAAATAAAATAAAAAAGAGTGGTATTAAAATATCCATACTAAAAGATGTTCAAAACATTGTGGACTATGAAACAAGACAAATCATAATGAATGATTATCATATACTATCAACTCGGGGACATACAGGGATAAATCGTATGTATAATAACATAAAAAAGTGTTATTTTTGGCAAGGGTTACGTAAAGATATTGAGAATTTTATAAAGAAGTGTGATAATTGCCAACGCTACAAGCACTCTAACCCATGACGGTTACTACAACCGCGGTTTCAGGATTCCAAAAAGTTTATTTAGACTTAGTGGGATCTTTAGAGGTATATTCAGAAAATAATCGATATATTTTAACTTTACAATGTGAGCTGACTAAATTCGTAGAGGCTTATCCATTACAAAATAAAGAAGCTTATACGGTAGCGAGAGCTTTCGTAGATAATTTTATTTTGCGTTACGGTATACCAGATACAATTGTATCAGATCAAGGCACAGAATTTTTGGCATCAACTTTTAAGGAAATATGTAAACTTTTGAGTATTACAAAACTACATTCCACAGCATATCATCATGAGACCCTAGGTTCTCTCGAAAATTCTCACAAAAACTTAGGAGCTTACTTACGAATTCAAGTATCGAAGCATACCAATGCTTGGAGCTCGTGGGTGCTATACTGGTGTTTTGCATATAATACTACAGTTCATAGTGAAACTAAGTACACACCTTACGAATTAATTTTTGGACAAGAAGCTAGATTGCCGTCAAATCTGAGTAATGGTATAGATCCTCTATATACTTTTAATAATTACCCGTTAGAATTAAAATATCGATTGCAACAAGCATGCAGTGATGCCAAAAATAATTTAATTTCTTCCAAACTTAAACGAAAATCAAAGTACGATAAGGAAAAAAAAGTATAAATTATAATGTAGGAGATAAGATCATGATAAGAGATAATCCAACAAATAAATTGGAACCTATATATAAGGGTCCATATTTTGTAATTGAGAATAAGTCTCCAAACGTAGTTATAAGGATAGATGATAAGTTAGTCGAAGTGCACAAAAATAGGATTAAGTTATACCACGACTAAGAATTTTAAAAAAATGCATGTCTTTGAGCTCAACATCGTTTTTTTTACCTTCGCCGAAGGAGATGTAATGGTATAATCTAAAATATATTTTATTAGGTGTATTATTATTAATATTATTATATTTTAGTAATGAGATTTATCAATGTATCTAGGTTAAGTTATTGTGTTATTATTTATTTATAATTATTGTTATGCTGTGTCGTTATATTAAGTAAGTGGGTCGCAGACCAAACCGCGGTTACTGACTAATTTTTGTAAATTAAACAGAGAATAAAAGTTATTGTTGAAGAGATAAGAAGTTTTTCATTAAATAATAAATTATGTGAAGACACCCCAACTCAACGCCCGAACAAAGGCAGAAGCAACTCACGTTAGACAATCTTCCTAACGAATAATTTTAAACCAGTTTTTTTTTATTTTATGTCATATATATTGATTAGAAACGGAATATAAATAATTACAAAGATCCATGTCAATAATTTGCGTTCAGCTCTATGCAAAGAACTCGCGGGAGTCCTGCAGCCCAATAATTGAATTCATCTGAGGAAGAGGAGGACAGTTCAGGCGACACATTCCTCGACGATACTGCCTCTCTCTCAATCAGGTCAAGAATTCGCGAGGGTCCCGCAGTTCAAAAAGTTCAAAACATTTCTACTTTTTTTACAAGTTATTTCCTATCGAGGAGATTTTATCGAGCATACAATTCTTCCAAATTCATCGCAGCAGCTCTGACCGTATCAGGCAGAGTTGGTAATTTTTTTAGTTTTTTAACTTCATATCATCAAATCATCATATCAAACAAATACATCTGTAAGCAGAGTCGGATCCAAAGGGTCTAAACAAATGTTCGCATGGAAAGATGACAACTCGGACGCAAGGGAGCCATTCAGACGAGTCTAGCAGCTCAAAAGCGAGGGCCGCCACGTCTACTGAATGAGCAGATGCGATGATCCGATAGATCCAGATTCTGTCGCAGTTTCCTCCTAAGAAGAGATTTTAATTATGCGAACCACATTTCAATCAGTCTACAAAATTTCTATGTTCTTATTCCCAAAGACGACGGTGTGATATCGGTCGCAGCTTCCACTTTATGCCCAGACGGGATAAAGCCCATACCTATTTAACCAGTAAAAGTGAACAAATTTTTTTACGTTGTTTCATATTACTGAGCAGTGCCATGTCAACACCAGAGCCGTAGGGCTAAGCCAGAGCCGTAGAGCTAAGTCAGAGCAGCAGAGCCAAAGCAGTCCAAGGACCACCTAACCCTAACCGGATCCAGAAGGCAGGTCGACACCGAGGTTGATCAACGAAACCCATAATCCCTAAGAGGAGCAAACGCAAGCAAGAATTAGTGAAAGAACACTAATGAAGTTCAGTCGTCATTTTTTATTTCAAAGTTTCCATATTGATATTTATAAAAATCTTCATGATTTTTAATTTTTCTTTTTTTATCCCATTCTGGGATACAATGTTTAAAGTTAATTAATCGAATGATAGGCCGGTCTGAAAATAACCGAATACAACACATGGGAGACTCCATCCAAAGATCCATGTTTTTTTCATAACAATTTTTAAAAACAAAAAGATTCACCGAAAGAGTGAATGAGGGGTGTTAAAGAACACACCAAAACCCTCGATAAACTTTTCGAAACTGTAACAAAATCCGAGGAAACATTTCGCAAGAAAAGCGTGCGTGGATCAGTAATGCCGTTGGAAGAGGTTTTTATATATTAAATTATATTTTCGCTCTACGGAGGGTTTTTTTATGCAAAAATTTCAGAAACTCATCAAGGAGTGTAATTTTAGAAAGTGTAACTAAAATCGACTTTAATTTCGAAAATTTCAAAATTAAAAACCCTTTTACGAATCCACGTTGTGCAGCACTGCAACTCATGCGTTGTGTTAAATTTAAGGACAAGTTAATCCAGTCTCTAATCAAAGTATATCGAGAGTTTTAGCAAAAATAGCCTTTAGCGACAAGGGTGCCCTATCATTTTCCAGCAGTCGATTTTGACGGGAAAATGATGCTTTTAACGGGATTTGCCCTAAACCGGTTCCTCAGTGATTCGGTGTCAGAAAAGTAACATTACCATGTACTCATATGTGTATGGGATCGCCTTGCCTGAACGTATGAATTTATAATTATTGCTACAATATAATTCAAAGTCGTTGCGATTCAAGCGAACCCAATTATTATTGAACTAATAATACGTAACAGACAGACAAGCAAAAGCCCACCAACAATTTTTAACATTGAACTTTACTTGAATGTTTTGTTTAATCGTTAGCGATAAACCGCATATTGAATGGTAGTTGGTACATTATAAGTCGTTCCGTTCCTCACAAAGTGTTGTACACGGGCCAGACTATAGTTTGTAAATACATTTTTCTTGAAGTTTTTGTAAAATATGATTTTTTAAAAGATATTTAATATACATTTTTTGAACTTTATATTGTCGTTTTCTTGTGTTTTCAAAATTCCTTTTCAGGTTTAATTTTAAGAAAGTGTTTACTGTGTTAGATTTATAGTGTTACGACGACGTCCAATAATTGGTACCATCAGTGAAGCAGTTAAGCATAAACCAACAGTTATCTTAAAAGTAGTTTACATTCGTATTGTAATAGAGGAGAAGCAGGTTTCATCCGTAATATTAAGAAGCCGACGAGTGTGTAAAGAGGTGAATAATGTTTTTTTTTTAAATTACACGGATACATAGCTTATAAAATTGTCATACTATGTGCTATGAAAATTGACACAGAAGTGGAGTACATTTTCACTCGCATTAAATATTATGTGTACGATTGTGATCTAACAATATTGATTTTAGTACCGATGGACTTCAAAAATCAGGTAGTATTTTTTAATGTATTGTGGTAATTGAACGACGGAAAATATATGCTTGAGAAATTGTAGGTTTTTTACATTTCAAAAATCTTTATTAAACAACCGTAAATTTCAAGATATTTACTCCCTGCTCCTACAGCTGTTACACAATGATCTTATAAAACCTACTATAGTGCAGCCTGTCTAAGATATCGCCAAAACAGTAGGCTAAACTAGAAGATAGATTCTTGTGATCGATAAGAACTTTTTTGATGCAGCACATAAATCTGTGCTTGCACGGGAGATTGTGCTACTTTAAGATGACGTTATGTAAAGACTGGAGGGAATTGCTCGTTTGTATGTAAAATCTGCCAAAGGAGTAACATCTTAAAATGCGAGCATGATTAAGTAAGTACTCGATTTGATTGAAGCTAACAACTGATTTTAACATAAGTGTTGTTATAAAACAATGTGAAAATGAAGATGAGCGTAACACTGTTGATGTGGAATAAAATCATTTATAGTTTTTGCTGTATACTTAATATAAAATATTGCTTGCTAATGTATGCTATAACTATAACTATATGTATGACTATAACTTTATCATAATTATTTTAAAGTATTGACTTATTAAAAGAAATATTTGGATTATAACTATAACTATATTTCTTCGGCATCAGAAATTTCAGCGACGTCGGTAGTCTCAACAAGAGTATTACGTCCATCTTCATTTTCAAATTGCATTACATCATCGCTTGCACTCAAATCATGAAAATCATCAGCTTCAATTAAATTTATTGATTAGTTCTAATCGCGGTTTAAGCAGCTTTACCTATAGCAGATTTTATATACAAACAATCAATTTACCCCAGCGTGCATACATCTTAAAGCAGCATAATCGCCCGTGCAACCTCATGATATTGAATTTAATATGGATTCAGGTACTACTTCCAAATTTATTTTCATCGGATGCAAGAACATATATTTTTAAGTCCAGCCTTACTGTTAGCGTCATCTTATTGCCAAGCATTGTTGCGCTTATTAATAATAAGTTTGCATGATCGTTGTGTAACAGTCGCAAAAGTAAAAGAAAATATTTACAATTTTATTTTTTTTCAATAAAGATTTTTGAAGAAATGTAATCAATATGTTCATCAAGTGAATATTTTCAGTCCCTCGATCCGTATAAAAACAATAAAATAGTCTCTCCTGATTTTTGAATTCCTTCACAGCTTGGAATCGGTACTGTTAAATTACAATCATGCGCAACGTTAAAAAATAGAGTGTTTTTAATGGGATTATAAAAGTACTCCCACATTCAACTCTCTGTATCTTAGTTAATTCTTATCGTACAGGAATCAGTGAGAAAAATTGAAGGTATTAATTCAGCTATCAATGAAAAATGAAAATTAAAAAAAAAACATTACTTTTGAAGGTCAGTTACGAATTCATCTGTTTCTTAAGATTAAGGGTGACATCTACAAACTCCCTAATTTTTTGTCTTTTTAATCGACTTTGGTTACGGTTTATCTACAATGTTTATTAATATTATTATCATTGCTCTAGCGACAAAATTATATCACCATTCGTTTGTCTTAGATGATTAAGAAATTATATATATCATAGTAGAAAATGGAGAAATATGAGCAAATATCAGTTGTCGGAGAGGGTTCTTATGGATTGGTTATGAAATGTAAACATCGAGAAACTGAACAAATTGTGGCTGTAAAGAAATTCTTGGAAACCGAAGAGGATGCAACTATTAGGAAAATGGCCCTAAGAGAGATTAGGATGTTAAAAGTAAGTATGCACCACTATAATCCAGGCAATGAACATAAAAAAGGGGGTTGATTTAAATGCCAGAGAATTGAAATTTGGTAGGATGGTAGACGTAGGCATTGACGCACTTTTTGAGAAATGACGCCGTTATTTGGAATGATATCGAAAAATGTCCGAACAAACAATGTAGACCATAAAATTCTACATTTTTTAAAACCATTTTAGAAACAACGATAGATATGATTTTTGAAGCACGCCGTGGCCTACTCGAATATGTGAGTTTTTTAATTATCCATATTTTTGTATAATCGACAAATACATTATATTTTTGCATACATGATATATTACTTTTAACTCGTTGCTCGAGGTATAGTTGATAGATGCGTTTTTTATGTGGTATCCCCAATAGGCATCCACAGTAGAAATCGAGGTTAAACACCTTGCGACACGTACGATGATGCAAACCAGACTCGCTTTCATTCTCATCATCTTCAGGCATCAATTATGAAATAAGGTCGGCAAAACCGTGCTGATCGAGATGTTCTGCATCTTCGATTTTGTCATTTCTGTCGTCCAAATGTTGGTCGGGAATATTCTCACAGGACGTCCCATTGCAGTGCAAGCACAATAGGTACCGAGCATTTTAATCCTGCTTTACGGCATCCATAAGCTGCTCCTTTCTGGCATCTGCACGAAATACTCTTAAGAACCTCTGGAGCCAATTCCCTTGTGATCTGTATTGCGTCTAGTCCTGTGCTTGTCCTCCGCCATCCATGTTTTTCGGGAGCCTTCTGCACACCCCGCCAACTCTGTACTTGATAATAATACACAGTGAATGTTGTTGGCAAACGTCTGATGTTGATGGCAACGCGGCGAGATTGAATGAATTTTTCGAGACAGCCCGCACAAAGTTTTTATATCATAGAGAATCTAAGCAATTATGTTCACTCCTTGCACCATACTGGCTCAACAAACACAATTCTCCAGCAGCAACTACTTCCGCTAACTCTGGACTGGGGTACACAAATGCCTGAACTGCATCATTTAAGCTAGGATATTGAGAACCCGGATCTTGCCCTGATTAAACGGAGCCGACGTATCTACTTCAGATGAATATTATTTTATATGAAGAAAGTGGTACGTGTTGCGTACCCGACCAGCTTTGGAACCACGAAAATGGCGAAAACGACGCTGCAGAAAATCAGCACAATTTTGCCGACCCTACTTCAGAATTGATGCCTGAAGATGATGAGAATGTAAGCGAGTCTATTTTGCATCACCGTAAGCGACGCAAAGCGAATTAAAACTCGATTTCGACTGTGGATTAGGCATATTGGGGATACCACATAAAAAAACGCACTTATCAACTATACCTAAAGGGTGGTGTGAAAACGAGTATGCAGAAATATAATGTATATGTCGATTATACAAAAATATATAAACATATTATCGTTCTTAGATATGGATAATTAAAAAATTCAAAAAATCATATCTATCGTTGTTTACAACCAAACTTTACAAATCAGGTATCATCAGACTCACAAAATATTGCTCTTTCATAAAAAAAATATTGGGGATTTTTTTGCAGTCGATCTTCCTACTAACCGGCGATGAAAATGTGTTTTTGTTGAAAATTGCAAATCAACCCCCAACTATTGCCAACCACCCAACAAAAAATGAATAGATCAAAGAGATGTAGAATTTTATAGTCTATATTTTTTATTTCAACATTTTTTCGATATCACGCTAAATAACGGCGCTATTCCTCAAAAAGTGCGGCGATGCATAGTTTTCCATCCCCACCCCTCGAACGGCACGTCCCCGGGGTCGCAAACTTAGGTGTACCATTAGGAGGCCCTATGTCTAACATCCCACCAAATATCATTTCTGTCTGACCTGCTGCAAGTCAAAACCCTCCACTGCCTGGACTACTAGGTAATATCGTAAAATTATTAGTTAATTTTTTCCTAAAAACTTGAAACAATTAATTAATATAAACTAATCCGAAAAATTCATTGGTTTCTCATACTACTCTTACTAATTAAGGTGCAAAAAATTTAAACTAAATAATTAATAAAATAGACCGAATGGGTTAATTATAAATATTTCACAATTTCTTGAAAAATATTTTGTACGATACTTATTTACTACACAATTCAGGAATTCTGTTATTTCGTTTAAATTTCTCAAAGTACTCCAAAATAAAATTTACACTCTAAAATATAATGATGAAATATTCATATATTTATCTTGCAAATTTTTAGTAGGAGGATGTTAGGTGAATTTTAGAGGTCTCTTAACAGATAACGGGATCCGTGGGATGTAGTTCAGAAGACTAGAAAATTCGTCTCCTAAATGTTGGGCTATGTGGAAACCCACCTGTATACCTAATTGTGGTGAAGCGAGTCCCCCTGAAAGAAAAGTATAAGTCTCAGTATTAACAGCTCCGTCACGATCAGATGATAGGGCTGTTCTGACAAAGCCATTATTCTAGCTTGAGGCTCAAGCTAGATTTAGTAAAATGAGGACGACATGTTTTGTATTTCTTCTCAAACCAGGCAGATTTTACAGATTCGTTTGAGATATATCCTTCAAGGTCATTAAAATATTGGAGAACTAGCCTCAAAAATCCGCCGCATAAAGTAGGATAAAAAATGTTATTGAGAAATCGTATATATGCGAAGATATGCGATAAGCGATTTGGAGATACAGTTGAATTTCCGAGACGATGTCAAAGTTGAGTTAAGTACTACATTAACCCCAAATTTGACGAGTCATATTCTGAATCTAGCGGATCCCGAAAACAATTGGATAAGCAAAAACGGACACAGATAATTTTCAATTTTTTTTTTGTCCATAGGTGTTTTAGTCGTAAAGGTAAAAGGAAAGGACATATCGATATCGAATGGAAGAACATATCCGCAATTTTAACAAAAAGCTGAGTTCAGTTTCATCTCAGCTTTGTGTGTGTGTGTGATGGTGTGTGTGTGGTGTGTGTGTGTGTGGAGAGAGAGGTTGGCACTGACCTCAGTCCTTTAGCCACAGAAATTGTAATAGTATGATAGATACCCTCATATGTTTAAGTTTGTTGCCCTGATGAACTCTACTAAAATATCATAGACGTTTTTGCAATTCAGGCTTAACAAACGAGTGAAGTTTGCCGGTAACTGGACATTGTTAAGAATTATTTTTGTCACAAGAGTGGTTCTAGTGCGTCTAAATTATTTACAATGAAATGTGTGAATGAGAAAATAAGCGATTTAGGTCTCCAATAGAGACACCACCACAAGTACAAAAAGGAGAATTTTTTACGCAGATTCTATATAAATGGAAGGGAAAACAGCCATGACTCAAATTTAGTCTTGTTATCGTCGTTGAGTAGGACGAAAACTCAGCTTTTTGTTGTCATCATAGTTGTAACTTTAATTCTAATAAGACATTTTTTGTTGTTGTGACGATTACAACAAAGACCTTTATTATTAATTATATACTATTATGATTACTAAACAATTTATCAGCTTTACCTCGGCTGTCGTGGCATTATCACTCTGATGGTGTGTGTTGGTAGAGTTTCAGTCCGGAGCCGGAAAACTTTCACCGAACCATCGCGCGCGCCGTTGGGGATCGTATAGAGTTGTACTTAACTACTACTTCTCCGAGTTTTTGTTTAATCTATTATTATATAAAATGAGATATCCAGAAAATAAAAATAAGCAATTAAGAAAAAACAACAACAAAAGAAGAAATAATAATAATATAAAATAACGAATATATAGATAATATATAATCCTAACCATTTTGACGATATATTGAATAAATAAATATATTATATATTCCAAAAGATTTATTCATTTTATAGTATAACCGCTATAAATTGGTGACCCCGAATAAAACACGAACCCTTTGACGTCGACAGATAAATATTGACCTTCAGTTCCATTCAGTTCAGGCTTTCAGACCTTCCCCAGGATTCAGGAGCAATATACAGCTACTGACGAGGTTACGCTGGTTGTGGGTTATATATTGATTACCTAATGAAGAGACAAATAAATTGGTCCCAGATTTCCCCGTACTTTCCGGTTACGAGTTTGACCCAATTTGGGATTCATCAAACATTTCATCAAAATGTTCAGTCGTTGTTCAACGTAGTTAGGTAGGTACCCTGCATATATATATATATATATATATATATATATATATATATATATATATATATATATATATATATATATATATATATATATATACTCCATTCAATCAACCAATTAATCAATCGGTCCAATTATTTATAACCGTCAGTAAACTTTGATCAATGGCCCTCCCACCTCCGATTGTGCCAGTTGAGCTTGAAAACTCAATTGACAATCCTAATGTCGTGCATCAACAATATGTCGCATCAATAAAACTCCCCCCCCTTCTGGACATCAAAACCAGAGAACCAGAGATATGGCTTACACCGGTTGAAGTCCAATTTAACGTTGCGCGTGTAACTTCGCAAGAAATATAATTATATCATTTCAAATTTGCCAATGGACGTAATTAATAATATTTATGACATTGTTGTCGCGCCACCAGCTACAAATTTATATAATGTTTTAAAAGATATATCACGACTTTCCTCCAGTGAGGAGAAACGTTTGGATGACCAAGAGGCAAGGTGATAAAATGAGGTAGGGCGATAAAAAACCCTCAGATTTTTATCGTTTCTTGTTGGGGATTGTCGGTGGCACCGACATGGTTAGCCAACTACATTAATAAAATTGTGGAAGCGTCGCTTACCTAAAACGATTTACAAAGCCAATCACAGCTTCAGGAAGAACAGATATTCAAGATATCATCGACATTGCTGATAAAATTTGGGAATCGTGTCATGGTACTACGTAGTATCCTCTTTCCAATCTCACGTTTCCCCTGTTACTGTTTCCGATTCAGTTTCGTCCACGTCATTGTCCGATTTATCAAAAAAATTTCTCTAGAAGCTCAAATATCTTCGTTACAAAGTACTAGCCAATCATTACCATCGTCAGAGTCGTCCTTCTACCTCTTTAACCAATCATGATTGTACATACTTTCACGATAAATCCCGTACGCGTTCCAGATCTTCTAGCAGCAGAAGTAAGTTCAACCCAGCTAATAATACCGTCTGCTACTATCGCCAGGTATGGAAGAATAAAGCTTTTAAATGCGGTGACCCTTGGTGTACCTTTTATAGTAATAAAGACAGTCATATTATCTGCGAATTCTAGTGATTTTGACAGCAGATGTCGACTTTTTGTTTATGATAGATACGTCAAACAAGTTACGTTTTTAATTGACACTGGTGCAGATTTGTCAGTTGTTCCTAGAAATTTGTTTAGAAATTTTAAGAAGAATCCTGATTTATTCTTAACCGCAGCTAATAATACTGTGTTTTCTACCTACGGTAAGAAACTTATAAAAGCCAATTTAGGACTATGCCGCGATTTCAACTTTGTTTTTACTGTCGCCGATGTAGTCATTCCGATCATAGGAGCTGATTTCATAAAGCATTTTGGTCTATTAGTAGATTTGAAAAACAAACTGTTGATAGCTGACAAGACAAGTTTATTGCTACGTTAAAAATGCTTCTGTTATTTCTCCCAAGTTATTTTCTATAGAAAATCAATATACCGAACTCTTACATAATTTTCCTCATTTTATTAGCACGCCGGATTATTATATACCTATTAAACATTCCGTGAAACATTATATAATCACAGATGGACATTTACCTTTTAGTCGTCCACGTTTGGACGCTATAAAATTATATATATAGCAAAGAGTTGGCATTTGTAAACCCTCTTCATCATCTGTTTCATCCCCACTCGCGAAGAAGGAGCCCAACGATTGGCATCCTTGTGGCGATTACCTGCAATTGAACACGATAACGGTTCTTGATCGGTATCCCCTATCACATATACAGGATTTTAATGCCCAATTATATGGTTGTTCAGTGTTTTCTAAAATAGATCTAGTTAAAACTTATCATCAGATCCTGTCAACGAAAGTGACATTTTCAAGACTGCCATTACCACTCCGTTTGACTTATTTCAGTTTAGACGCATGCCATGCGGGTTGAGAAACGCTGGGCAAACGTTTCAAAGGTTTATGAACGAAATCCTGTCACATTTGAAATTTGTTTTCGTGTACCTAGACGACATATTAGTCGCAGGCAAAAATGAGCATTTAAAACATTTACGAATCATTTTTGAACGTTTATGGAGTTACGGAATAAATATCAAACCGTCTAAATGTGTTTTCGGCACGAGTGAATTAACATTTTTAGGACATCATATCTCCTCTATGGACATTGCCCCCACCAGTGAATGCATTGACGTTATCAAATAGTTCCCTCAACCTACAACTATTAAACAGCTTCAGAGATTCATAGGAATGGTAAATTTTTACAATAGATTCATACCTAAGTTCGCTGAGATATTACATTCATTACATCTATTGTATGTTAAATTGTTACGCGATAAAGTTATAGATGTCTGGTCAACGACCTGTTCTGTTTTGTAAAAGCTAAACAAGCTTTAATTGACGCGACTATCTTTGATCACCCTAATTATAATGATGGGGTAACTCTTTCATTAACAGTAGACTTCTCAAGTGTATCTATTGGCTCAGTTTTAGAGCAAACTTTTAATGGATTAACCACCCCTTTGGCATTATTTTCAAAAAACTGACTGATGCTTCTGAGCCGGCTTTCTCGGCCTTTGACAGAGAGCTCCTCGCAGCATCATCAATTACGCAAAATGCTTAACTTGATATTTAAAATAAACATCTGTTAGAAGGTCGTAATTTTACTTGTTTTACGGATCATAAATCATTAGTTTCAGCATTGTTTTCCAAATCAGAACGGACCCCCACGGCAAACTAGGCAGTTAGAATACACTGCACAATTTAGAAATGATATCAAACATATTCAGGGAACCAAAAATGTCGTTGCAGACACAATGTCACGAATAAACGATTGCTCATTGATAAATCAAAATAAGTTGATGTCTCCACAATTTTTAGATGCTATAAATTCAAATGAATTTAATTTGACTATATTAAAAAACGCACAAACGACTGATTCGGAACTTATCTCTTTATTGCAATCACAGGAATAACAAAATTAATTTCTTTTTAAATCAAGTTAATATTGGTTCTACTGAAGATCTTATTTGGTGTGACATCTCTCATTCCAGATGCCGCCCTTACGCTCCTAAAACATTACACCGTATTGTTTTTAATATATTTCATAATTTGACTCACGCAGGTATTCGAGCTACAAAAAAACTAATTGCCGATAAACATTTCTGGACTAAAATGAGTTGCAATTGCACATTATGGACAAAAACTTGCCTGAATTGCCAGACTTCAAAAGTAAATCGACATGCAAAAACTCCAGTAAATAATTTCGATGTACCTAAGGGCTGCTTCGAACACATCCACATTGATCTTGTAGAACCATTACCGTTTTCAGAAGGTTATTCTTACAGTGGTTGAGCGTTTCATGCGCTGGCATGAAGCTCCAGCTTTAGATTGCACTGCTGAGACGGTAGCCAAAACGCTATTTCAAAATTACATTTGTCGTTTTGGCGTTCCTATACTAATGACCAAGGCGTGCAATTTGAATGAAAACTATTTCAAGAATTTTCAAAGTTCTTGCCATCGGATGCGCACAACCTCCTACATGCGCAGATCAATGGAATGATTGAACGTTTCCATCGAACATTAAAAACTACCTTACTGGCAAGAGCTAATTCGATTAATTGGGTCGCAGAACTCATTAGGTTTGAGGGCTACGCCTAAAAGTGACTTACATTGTTCATCCACAGAACTTGTATTCGGTCAAACGTTACGTCTCCCTAGAGAATTTTTTATTAAATCACATGTTGATGCAGAAGTTCCTTATTTTATTAATAAATTACATGACATGTTTGACAAATTAAATTTTACAAATCCCAGACGCTATGTCTCGCAAAAATCATTCGTAAGTCCTGATGTTTACATTTGTGATTGTTTTTCTTAGAGAAGCACGTGTTAAACCTGCTTTCTCGCCTTTGTTTGAAGGACCTTAAGAAGTTATTTCACGTACCGATAAAATCATCACCATCCTTAAGCGGGGAAAAGCGACGGCTGTCAGTATTGACAGAATTACACCAGCCTATTTATTGACGCACAATTGCCAACTAAAAATACTTTTTTATATGGTTTGACCTTGATTGATTGGTTGTTTTTATATATATATATATATATATATATGTTGTTTTTTAGGTTTTCGCGGGTGTTAAATGAAGTGTTGTTGTACTTCCGGGTGCTCTCCCGCATCGATGATCGACTCCTCCAGGAGTCAGGGTTGTCTAAACGACGTTTCGGCAGAATCTCATCTGCCATCTTCAGGTTCTCACTGAAAGCTGCCTACTGCTGCTTCTCGTTGCTCGAACTGAACTTCAGTTCAGTTCGAGCAACAAAAGAAGAGGATAATAATAATATATTATAATAACGAATATATAGATATAAAATACTAACCATTTTGACGATATATTGAATAAGTAAATATATTACATATTCCAAAAGATTTATTCATTTTATAGTGTAACCACTATAATAGATCGCTTCTGTCCATTTTATGAAAGGGCCGTTCTATTAATACGAATCTTTACAATTTTACAAAATATATTTCTGGCGCTTTAGATGACAAAAGGCAATTTGATGTTATATCCGTACATATTTAACATATTAAAAGTTTTTTTCGCCAATTGACAGCAAAGTACTAACTTTGCTGACTAATGTCAATCAGCAAAGTGTCACTTTCCCTGCCTAGGCAGGAAAGTGAGCATTTTTCTACCTAGGCAGGGAATATGACACTTAGTATCCATGGTAACCAACTAGTAACAACTGAGATTTTAATGAATTTTTATTGAATTTATTACAATAAAAATAAAGTGATTAAGAAATGTAATAATTTAATTATTTTAGAATAGTTAGGTCTTCAAGCACGGAAGATGCGTTTTTAAAAACCAAACAAAATTTGTTGTTCACAAGAAGCTAACTTTATTGCGATTACATAACTCCTCCATCCCTAAGCTGAAAAAATAAGGGAACGAGTTTTTTCAGGACTTGTTTCCTCAGGGGGTCCATTCTGGTTTTCTCGTTCGGCATCTTTGCTGACATGAAATAGTGCATGAAAAGGATTATGTTTTCTAGAGTATATAAATTTGAAAAGCAAGAATAACATAATAATAAAAATAATAATGGATAAACATATATATAAGTCTGTGTGATCACTTTCACTATTGTCACTGAGTGTTTTTAGTTTTTGTAGATGGGTTTCGTCAGCCATGCGTTTGATGTCTGCGAGACGGTCCATACCTACTTGTCTGTAGGGGGTAGTTGCCTGGTCGTTGTTTCCAGTTGTAAATGTCCTTATTGGCAGGATCTCCAAGGGTGTTCCTGGAATAAGTCCAACTGTGTTGTGATATTCATGTCCGTTGATAGATATACTACATTTTTGTGGTATGTATATCAAATGGGGTTAATTGATGGTGGTATAGCCGTGTTCTTGGCATTGTTTTTCTATCGTCATATTAATAGCTGGTATTGCTATAACATACGCATTGTTTACTTGTTCGAGGATGTCGTTTTTTATGACAACCTCTGTGGTCTGGCAGGGAGTAGTTTTGGTACCGCTGAGTACTTGGGGTAGGCAATCTCTTTGTGAAATGGTCTGCGTCACATGGTACAGGCACAGGTCCTCGATGCGTGGGCATGGTAGTTCCTCGTAGTGGTGATAAGTCGAGTTTATCAGGATAAATGGTTTTAAAGGAAATATGGTTTTGTTTTGAACAGGTATTGGAAATAATTGGTAATAATCGTATAAACTTTCGCTCAAAATTGGAAAGTGAAATATGAAACATAAAGTTTGTTTTGTATAATGAATTTCTGTTTTTATTACCTGAATGTTTTTGAAATTTGGGGTTCCTCCGACATACAACGTGTTCATTATTTGCGTTATATTAATGAGTTCATTTATTGGCAGTATAGTACTGTGTATTGAATCTAGTTGAGCAAATAATATCGCATTTTGTATGTTATCTAGTATGGTGATCAACGATAAGCAATCTATCATTATATTATCTAAGAAATTTTGTAGTTTTAAGAATAGTGCATATTTTTTTAAGTTTTGTTCAATAGTTCTTAATCTTGCATTTATTTGATTTTGATTCATAGTAATTTTTTGGAAAGTTTGTACTGTTTCATTCATGAAATTTTTTGTAATTGTTGCATAATTTTCTAAATCTGTATGCATTTCTTTTTGATTTGATTCTAAAGTAGATATAGCATTATCATATCGTTTCGCGTCATCCGAATCTAAAGTACCGAAGGCCCATTTGTATGCTTTTCCAACTATGTTAAAAAGTCCTCTTTTAGGTCGCGTGTTTCTTAATGGTTTTATATTTTTTAATTTTTTCTCGACTTGGTTTATTAAGTATTCTAGATGTTCGTGAATATTATTTAATTGGGGATACAATTCGTCTTTTGTCTTGATAAGGGGCATTATCGTTTTCGAATTTATTTTTTTACTTAGTATAAGGGTATTTGTTAAATCGATTTTATAAATGAATATTTTTTAGACGTGATTCGAGCTTTGCCTAATGAGAAAGAGAGAATGGGATTTGTGATTTTATTTATCTTCATTTGTTTTTTTGGTAGTGTGGAAAACGATATGTTTTTACGTGAATTGGAATTTCATCATTTAACATTTTATTTTGAGTGTATGCTAGCGTCATCAGTGACAGAATGGCTAGTTGTCAAGTGTCACAAATTATTTTCTTTATTGTATTTATTTTAGTCATAAATCTATTGATTGAGGGCTTTATATTATATTTTCGACTTGAACTAAATAGAGATCTGTACAATATTTGTGTTTTTTTTTTTTCATTAATTTGTCAAATTTAATTTTACGTAAAGTCTTTTCTGTGTGCGAATTTCTCCACAGTTTTTAGATTAGAATCTGAAACAGGTAATTTACCCTTTAGATTTCTAGCTGCGTTAAGGATTGATTTATGACGTGTACCTTTTGTCGTTAGTATTTTATTTTGCTGGTCTTGTACTACTGTAACTAGTTCCTAAGGAATCGTATGTTTATTCCTTAGGCTTAATTTTGCATACGCGGTTCGGAGTGTGGTAACCGGTTTTGGTTCGTTTCCGTTTTTATTAGTTTTCCACAGGTCTTTACTTTTTCCGTTATTTTTAATTATAATCGTTTTCGTCGTCATTAAATTTGCGTTATGTTTATTTACGTAATTATTATTTAAGTTTTCGTTAATGCCTCGGTGAATCGTGTTTTGTTCGTGGTGGTATTTTATTTTTTGTTGTTGTGACTCCAGTTTTTCGACATCTTCGAGATAATTATTTGACTGTACTAATTTGAAAGAATGTTGGAGATTTCGCTGTAATATGGGAATGATTTCCTGTAAAATATGTTCGTCAATTAGCATTCCGTGTAGTATTTTGGGTTTTATATATTTTTTGAAAGTTTTCGCTACTTCGCTTTCGAATAAATTTTTGTCTCTCTTAGGAAAAGTTATTTGATACCTAGTTTTCGTGCCAAAGGGTTTTGTAAGTTTTACGTGTGTGCGAGTAATATGTTTGTTTGCTGTAATTATTAGTTGATTTTTAAATGTCTTAATTGCATTTTCTGAAATAGGAATGTCTAATATGGGGTTTTCGATCGTGGAATGTATTATTTCGTTCAACGTTTGTGATCTTGGGGGACATATTTGTGTATCTGCGATTATATTAATTTTTGAAGCTTTTTCTGCTGTTAAGTCTTGTGGGGAAACTTCGTCATCTGATCGATTTTCTAGGTCAATCAGGTTACTTTGTGTTAATTCGGAGAAATCCGTTTCTAATTTTTTGTTGTCCGCGCTAACTAAATTTTCGGCAAAAGATTCGTTTCTTATTAGGTGTATTTCGGGCTGCATTTCATTTTTTGTTTTTATTTTGTGTTTAATTTTATTTGTAAAAGATAATTTCTGATCACGATGGTGAAAAACGTCAGCAAATTTATTTAGAAGTTTTAATGTTTCGTTGCGTTCCTCTTCGTTCGTGCGGCTTGTTTGAATTAAATCATTTAAATTATGTTGATTTGTCTGATAGGGGTAGTTAGGTAATGCATCTTTAATATTATGAATTTAGAATTTTTCAGGATCATAAAATGTTGCATCGAAAGGTGTTCTAATTTCTACGCATAATGTTTGATCGGTATTATTTTGAATTTCAAATTTAGCTTTAAAATTTTCAGCATAGGTCAAAGTTTCAGGAATATATAGTGAGAAAAGGTTTTGTTCTGGAATTAAAATATTTCCTTCGCGTTTATTTACGTAAAATGGTTTGTTAATTGTTTGATAGGGCGAAATTTCAATTTTCATGTGTAATTGCGTTTGTTTTTCACGATATTTAAATGGTATTTGAATTTGTTTGTTATATAAAACTTGTTTTGAAACATATGTTTGCAAATTTAATTTTTTTAAGTCGCTTAAACCTATAATTCCGTCGAAATAATCTGAAAATGGATATAATGTAAATTCTATTTCTTGGTCGGTTTGAAATTCTTTAAAAGCGGGCATTTTTGCTTTATATACAGCTTCGCGTTCGCCTATTGACTGTAACAATGTGGGTGATTTGTACATATAATTTGGAAAGTATTGTTCTGCAACAATCGGTCTTAACATTGAAACATTACAACCAGTGTCAATTAGTAATTTTAGGTCAGGGTTTGTGGTTTGGATGTATGGTAAGGCATTTACATATGCATTAAATGTTACGTCTTTCCGTCTGTCTGGGGAAGTTTGAGAAAATTTGGGTTCTCGAGATTTAAGTCGTAATTCGCGTCGTCTAATGGTTCTTCCGTAAATTCTTGATCATATGGATTGCAGTATTGATCGTTTATTTCGTATTCCGCGGTTGACTGATAAGTGTCCGAATTTATATTGTCCTGGTAATCGGGAAAAACATAATCGGTGTTATTTGCAAATTCAGGTTCATCATTTATAGCGTTTAGTTCTTGTACGGTGTAATTGGGTACTTGAGTGCGTTTAACCCATGGAAATTGTTGTCTAACTTGACTAGGGGTTAATCTTGGTTGCGGTTGATTTTGAAAGTTTCCGATTCCTGTAAAGTTTTGTCGCGTTTGAATTGACATAGGTTCCTGTGCGTGTTGAGGAACTCTATTTGGATTTGGTTTAAAAACATTTTGTTTTTGTTGATTTCAAAAACTTGTTTATTCGTAGGGAATCTATAGTTTGTGTTTTTTGTCTGGGTTGGATAGGTATAGGTTGACTTGGGAAATTTTGTTGTTGTGGCGATTGCACGAATTGATTTTGAAAATTATTTTGTCTATACGGAAAATTTTGTTGTTGAAATTTATTTACATTTTGTTGTCCTACTTGTGTTTTAACGGGTTGTTGTTTAGTAATTAAATTTTGTGTTTGCACTTGAGATTGAGTGAAATTTTCGTTCCCAATATACAAATTTATAGCTTCCTCTAAAGTACTGGGGTTTCTAGATCTGATAAAATCGCAAGTTCGCATATTTAAATTTCGTAAAAAGACTTTTAAACTTTGGGATTCATATTGATTTATATAAATTAATTTTTCTTCTTTTGTAATTTCTGTAATAGGACGAGAATTTAATTTAAAACAAAGTTTACTCCGGTTCGTCTGAATTCGTCTAGCAAATTCGAGAGGGTTTTCGTTCCGGTTTATAATCATGGTAAATAAATTTTGTTCTAGGATGTCTATGGATCGATTATCACCAAATATGTCTCTGAGGTGTTGTTTAATGAGTGTCCACGTATTTAATTCCGGACGAGCGCCTATTAACATACGGGCTCTGTCTCTTAATTTTCCGCTTATTATGCGTTCGATACATTTATCTAATGCTATATCCGCGCCATGATATAATGCATGAAATTCGTCTACGGCATTTATAAATGGTTCTAATTCAAGTTCCGATCCGTTATAGGGTGATATTGCGTCGGCATACAGTTTTAGAACGTTTATTACATTAACTTCTAAACGAGCTGGTGCTGGGGCAGCAGTATTTTCCATCATATTTAGGTTTTTATTTATGTCAGAATTATTTAGGGATAAAGATAAAGAACTGAAATAAATGTTTCACTAAAAATGTTGTTAATAATAACACAGAAAAATATTTTTTATGTATGGCACTTTACACAATTTATACTACAAAATTTCTTAATTAAAATTTTTATGATGGTACCTTGGAATCTGACCACAGGTCGCTTATCTTACAAAGTATAAGATAACAAAAAGTATTCAGAATTTTATTTATGATGGTAACTTGGAATCTGATCACAGTTCGCTTATTTTACAAAGTGTAAAATAACAAAAATTATCCTAAATTTTATTTCTGATGGTAACTTGGAATCTGACCACAGTTCGCTTATTTTACAAAGTGTAAAATAACAAAAATTCACAGAATTTATTTGTTTATGATGGTAAAAATGAAATTTTATTTTACGAAGTGTAAAATAACAAAAATTCACAGAATTTATTTGTTTATGATGTTAAAAATGAAATTTTATTTTACGAAGTGTAAAATAACAGAAAAATTGAATTCTTACGTGCTAAAAATTGATTCTTACTTGCTAAAAAATTGATTCTTACTTGCTAAAATTATTTCAAACTTGAGAATTTGAAAATTGACTTTTTTCTTTGTTTCTTAATCTACGTTTCACACGATAGTGAATCTGCGAGATTTTTTCACAATGATTGTAAATACTCGACAGTTGAACAAGATGTTCTCACCTAATAACTAAGAATTTTTTTTGAATTTATACGATATATACCCAGAAAATGAACAAAGGAAAACAAACTCGACTTACCCTGGTTGGAAGAGGTGTCTGCTGAGCCTTTGGAGATGTTTACCAGCGGGCACTACACTTTTTCTCGTTTTTTTGGAGTTTTGGGTCGTTTTGCAGACAAAGAGATGAAACTCACGGTATTTCTTCGGTAGAGTACCTTCTACAAATCCGTTCCGACTGCGCCAGTTAGGTCTTCAAGCACGGAAGATGCGTTTTTAAAAACCAAACAAAATTTGTTGTTCACAAGAAGCTAACTTTATTGCGATAATAAGTTACAAGTTGCTAGCTCGAGCTTGGTAATAATCTGACTAATAATTGAGCAGCACTCCTATTTAAAAACTAACAGTTGTCTACTAAGCAAAAGATTATTAAATAGAATGTCATAAAGCTATATCAGCAAATGATAGCGCTGCATACATAACTATATATTTAAACAATCGGCGAAAAAATTATATGTTCAACTCAGCAGCAAAATAGATTGACTGCCTTGGCTGAGTTCCTCTAGCATCGCTACGCTCTGCTAGTAATTATCAGCCGCGGCAGTCAATCTACTATTTTGCTGCCTAGTTAAACAAATAACTATTGATCGTTTGGATTACCCCACCTCACTTTATAAGTTGCCTGGTTACAGTATTTCAAATAATCTAATAGCGTGTTTTAACTCTTATTTAACTGATAGGATGCAATATGTCGACTGCATGGGACACAGGTCATTACCATATGCAGTAACGAGTGGTGTCATCCAAGAAAGTAATTTGGGCCCATTATTAATTTTGCTATTTATTAACAATCTTGTTATGGCTATTCAAGCGCCTAACTTATTGTATACCAGATAACACAACAAAATTTAATATCGTAGAAACTTCGAGGGCTGTCTCAGGTAAAGTTTCAAGGGTTTTCGTCAAAATATACCAAAGTGGCGAGATCATTAAGCTGCCTCCGGTGGCCAGATCCTCTAGAATTTGTTTCTGAAACACAACCGGTATCATTAAGACATTTTATTATTTTTCGAACAGTGGCGTCGTTAAATGGCGGCCGTCGATTTGGATTTCTTCTATTAAATTCTCGGGCAGCTTCTCTTGACGATCTCACATTATCACCAACAATTTTAATAACGTCTATTTTTTCTTGAAAAGAAAGTTAACCTTTGCGAGGGCATAATACTATATAATAATAAGCAGGAATATAAATAAGCAATATCTACTCATCAACAATGAATCATTCATTTCAGTTATTTCAGTCAAAGCACTCTTTTCATAATACACAATTCCATGCAACAGTTAAATTTTTTAGGCAAGGACGTACCCAGGAATTTCAATAGGGGGGGGGGGGTCTACGTCGATTTTTACTCGTAATTAATTCAGGAAGTTCAAACGGTCAAATTTATAATATTTATACTTGAACGATTAAACATGTTCTTCATCAAATAAAAAACCTATTTATTATAACACATGAAACAGAATGTATAATTCACGTAAAAAATAAATCCATAATACATGTACAATAACGCATCGAATCACAAATTCACAAATTCAGACGTCGAAATTTCGTCGCTGCCATGATATCAAGGACTTTGTCAGGATCCACTTTGTAGTACCAACGTATTGAGAATGTGGCAAGTGCGCTTTTGCCTGAAACTTTGTCGACTCGCCCGATTCAGAGCTCACGGGATACGGAGCTCACGAGAAGCACGGTTGGAAAATAGGCGGGTAATTTAAATAACCTCAATCTCAAAAGTAAAAAAAGATACTTTCTTTTTTTACTTTTGAGATTATGTATAATCTTCACACTTGCGAAGATCAGCATCATTTTATTATTTTTTTAAATTATACTGAATTGAAATTTGCTGGATTTTTCGAATTTTCCAGAATTTTGGGGGGGGGGCTTCAGCCTCCTCTCAGGGTTGCAACACATGTTATCTGTACTTGCAAAAAATGTTCTTTTTTCATTTCTACATCACGTCGTCGAAAAATATACAGGGTATTCATTTTGAAAAATTGAGAAAATTATATGTCTGTTGAATTAATAAATCTATTATCATTTAAAGCAGTGCTTGCTTGAAATAATAATAATTTTCAAGACGCAGTGTATTAATCAATAGGAGTCACATGTCTAATTTGATAATAGGTTATTATTCAACGAGTATATTATGTTTGCTATTATTCATGAGGATGAAGTTTACGACATCACCTGAGTGAATAGTAGCCATTATATGCGAGTAGGATACTATACTTTGTCCACGACTATTATTTATTTATTGTTACTGGGGAATTTATGAATAGATCGCTTTATTTAACGTTTCAGAAACAAACCCATTTTATCACATAATTTTGCCGTTATGTGTCAAAAGAACGGCTTGTCAAAAATTAAAATTAAACGTCAATGTTGTTTACATTCTACATATTGCTGAAAGTAGTTCAGTTTAATACTCCAAATTATAAATTTCTTCAGTAGAAATTGTTCTCACAATTGTATATGTAATTATTACAAATACATGAGCTGTAACAATTACGTTATAAATTTGGTCATCACCAATTAATGATCCGGGATTTCCTAATTCTGATCGAATTAAAAGTCTTAATGATGTCCCTACTATAAAGCTCAAGCTCCAAAAATGAAATATAAAGTTCCAATATCTTTATGGTTCGTTGAAAATAATCATTTATTCGGTATATAGTGGCCATAACTTCTAGTAAAAAGTTATGAGATTCTCAAATTAGGTACATCAATTTGAGAATCTCATAACTAGCAGGTGCTAGTAGTGAATAATGTATAATAATATAATCATAATTGAAGAGACCCAAGGATAATTGGTATATTATAAAACAGTCGTGAACAAAAAAAATATCGTTAATACATACTATAATTGTAAACAAATTGAATTTGATTCTAAATATAATTGTGCACTTGATCATGCAACATTTTTCATTTGAATCAATGTCCTTTTGAACTGAAATCAAAATGTCTACCAGTAGATTGATTAGGTATTTTTATTTTTTAGAGATTAAAACATGAAAATCTAGTGACTATGATAGAAGTCTTTAGACATAGAAAAAGATTTTATCTAGTGTTTGAGTATTTGGAGGGGACTGTACTGGATGAATTGGAGAAAATACCTGGAGGTCTTGGCGAGGAAAGGTGTAGAGAAAGAATATTCCAAGTAGCTAGAGCTATTAACTACTGTCACAATAATCAAGTTTGTATTCTAGATTTCGTAATTATTTTTAACATTAGTCATGCATTTAATTACATATATTTAATTTTTTGTACGAATATCAGTGCAGTCAATAAGATTTTGAATGAAATTGTTTGGAATGGTGAATTTTATTAATGAAATGAATAATAGTTCGAGTAAGTAGAAGTTGTCGAAAAATAGTTTTTCTACTCTCTTATGTAAATTTGCTGTTTTCTGTACAGTCTGTAGAGTGGGCAATTCCAGTTAATTGAACGGGTGTATTATTTCATATGGTCCATGAAAAAGTTGAAAAACCCCAAAAGTTTTCGAGGGCGTTGATAGTGATATTTTCGAGGTTCTCACCCCTCAACAACTACCCCTAAACTCGAAAAACCACCCCTATTTCGCGTTCTTTCCATCGTAGGCATACAGATCGGTTTTTTGGGAAGAATTTGGGTAGACCGTATGAAATTTCACCATACAACATCTTATCCACCTCCAAGGCTCAAACTACCACCTTTCTAATACTAAAATATGCCCCAAAAAATCAAAATGCATGAAAATTTGTTTATCTCTGTTTTTAAGGGTGCTGAACACGATGGTATCTCGTTTCTCCCACATCCTCCAAAAACCTCCCCTAATTGGGGGGATGAAATAGCATTGATATCATGTTTATCGCCCTCAAAAACGGGGAGAAAATATATTTTTCACTATTTTGCATTTTTCGGTGAATTTCAATGTTAGGGGTGATGGTAGTTTCAACTTCGGGATTGATGGCATGTTTCCCCTTCCCTTTACAATGTCGACATTCCCTTAAAGATCCCGATGCAACGAGTCCCCACGTGCCCAGTATCAATAAATATTCATGAAAGGGGATGATTTTAGGGGTGGTTTGTGGAGAGTGGGGGATAAATGAATATTACCATCGTGTTGAGCACCCTCTAAAACAGGGGCAAACAAATTTTCATGTATTTTGATATTTTGGGCATATTTAAGTATTAGGGGAAAGGGTAGTTACAATCCCGGGGTAGATAATATGCTGTATGGTTAAATTTCATATGGCCTACCGGGATCCTACCCAAAACACCGATCCGCATGCCTACGATGGAAAAAAACGCGTAATGGTGGTAGTTCTTCGTGTTTAGGGGTAATGGGGTAGTGAAGCGCAAGTTACAGCCTCTCCTACTCAATTGTTAACCTCACCTTCGCGATGAGTTCAATTTTGAACTTGGTGCACCCTGTTTTCACTAACGAGGCTCTAACGACCGAGTAAGGGCGGAATAACCCTTACCTTTTGCCGTGAGCACATCCACCTTCTCACGAAGGGTGCGGTAAAAATAACCCACCGCACACAAAGGTTGCTTTTGGAATCGTTTGGTTACCCCATCGTCGCAGTCTCCTTCTGTGCCATGGGACCACACCACTCGCCTTCCGCAACCGAGCTGGTCAGTTGCATACCTGCTCCAGCTAAAACTTCAAATGCAGCTTCGTTTTCAGTCGATTAAGGCTTTAAAAAATGATGGAGCGTTCGAGTGGGACAAAATCATCCGGAGGTAAAATACCCTCCCGATCGGATCTCCGGGGGAGGGTGCCCACAGGGACACCTCATCGAATGTCGAAAAAACACCGACGAGTTAAATCTAACAAAACTAATTCTTTCATATACGGCGCTTGGAATGTTCGTACTTTGAACGACAGCACTCGCACCGATCGGCCTGAAAGAAGAACTGCTCTAATAGATAGAGAACTTCACCGACTCAATGTTGACGCTGCAGCTCTCAGCGAAACTCGATTTTTGGAGGAAGGCTCTCTCACAGAAAAGTACTACACCTTCTATTGGAAAGGTCTTCCCACCAATTCAAGAAGACAACATGGAGTAGGATTTGCCGTTCGGAATCAACTTGTATCCAACTTAACACAAGTACCACAAGGCCTATCCGAGCGTCTAATGCTGCTACGTTATGAGCTATCAGATGGCAACGCGGTAAATCTAATAAGTGCCTACGCTCCCACTCTGGATGCAAGTCACGAAACCAAGGAAAGCTTCTATCAACAGCTGGAAGAAACCCTCTGTAGAATACCTAAAACGGAACGACTCGTTATTCTTGGCGATTTTAACGCTAGAGTAGGGAGAGATGCAGACACCTGGCCAGGCATCATAGGCAAGAACGGTTTGGGCAACATGAACGCTAACGGTCAACTACTCCTAACTAAATGCGCCGAACATGATCTAGTTATAACAAACACCATTTTCCGACAAAAGGATAAATTTAAAGGCACCTGGCGTCACCCCAGATCAGGTCACTGGCATCTACTGGACTATGTTATCGTACGTAGGAAGCATCTCAAGGACGTCCAAATTACAAAGGCGCGCATTGATAGCGAATGTTGGACCGATCATCGTCCTGTTGTCTCTAAAATGAAAATTGTTATGAGACCCAAACACCGAAGCACTCAAGTAAAACGTAGACTCCGTCTCTGTATTAGTAAATTGCGTGACCAACAAACCGTCGAACAGCTAAAGCAAAAAGTTCAAGAGAATTTGAGTGCACTAGAAGAAACCAATTCTGTAGATGTCGCTGCTACCTGGACACAAATTAAAGACAGTTTAAAAAGTGCGAGTGAGGAAATTCTTGGCACTGCAGCAAGTAAAAAACAGGAGGACTGGTTCAATGATAATGAAGCTTTTATACAAGAACTTCTTGACCGCAAACATACTGCCTTCCAAAACGCTATCAACCACCCCAACGACTCATCAAAAGCAGAAGCTTTTACCCAATCTAAGTATGAAACGCAACGCGAAATCAGAAGAATAAAGAACGAGTGGTGGGCAGGCAAGGCCAGAGAAATTCAAAGGTACGCCGATTCACACGACTACAGGAATTTCTTTCAAGGAGTAAAAGCAGTGTACGGCCCCAGTCGGAAAAATATGTGCCCTATTAAAGATTTAAATGGAAATCTCCTCAAAGAAGACCAGGAAATAAGAGCCCGATGGAAAGAACACTACTCTAACATTCTTAACCAGCAGAGTCAAGCCGATCACGATATTATAAATCTTATCCCTCAATATGACACCTTCGCAGACTTAGATAAACCACTAACAACGGAAGAGATCTTAACCGCCATTGGGCAGCTAAAAAATAACAAATCTCCCGGCGCCGACTCACTCCCAGCTGAGATCTTTAAAGCTGTGCCGTCAGAGCTCATACCCTACCTCAAAAAACTGTTTGATGTCGCGTGGGAAAGTGGTTAAGCTCCGCAGGAGTTTCGTGATACACTTTTAATCAACCTCTTCAAAAACAAAGGGAGCGCTACGGACTGTCGAAATTACAGGGGTATAGCTCTCCTGGCTGTTGGAGGGAAGATACTCACTAAAGCGATGGCAAACAGGCTAACACCTGTTATGGAAAAGTTGCTTCCTGAAACACAGAGTGGCTTTAGACCAAACCGAGGCACATCGGATTTAATCTTCACACTTAAACAGCTTCAAGAAAAAGCACTAGAACATCAAGGAGAAATTCACATGACCTTCATTGATTTAACCAAGGCGTTTGACTCGGTGAACAGGGAAGTGCTCTGGAAAATTATGTTCCGCTTAGGTATCCCTAG
The DNA here is from genome assembly GCA_963675555.1 of Leptura quadrifasciata. Lineage (NCBI taxonomy): Eukaryota > Metazoa > Arthropoda > Insecta > Coleoptera > Cerambycidae > Leptura > Leptura quadrifasciata. Next base: position 49,509,884 of record OY776679.1, read on the forward strand.
AAAATTTGTGGAAGTATGTCGCAATCTACATACAAACAACAACGCCCAGGTTGTGTATAATAATGAGGCAACCGAACCTTTCCAAACCCTCACTGGAGTTAGGCAGGGATGTGTCCTGGCACCCCTACTCTTTAATTTGTTTACCACTGCTCTAACAATTATTGTTGACAACAAACTGACAGTCAGAGGAATAGGTCTCAGATACCGTTTTGATGGCGGTCTCTTTAACATAGGGCGCTTTAGAGCTTGCACGAAGACACGCACACGATTCATTTGTGATCTCCAGTATGCGGATGACTGTGCACTTTTAGCCTCTACGCCGGAAGAGCTTCAAGAACTTTTAGATGTGTATGCCCAGAGCTATGATTCCTTGGGACTTAAAATCAACATTGGAAAGACTAAGATTATGTCAACTCCTCATCAAGTGAACCAAATGGACATTGCACTTAACGGAAATTCTCTTGAAGTGGTGGATCAGTTCAATTACTTAGGCAACGTTGTTAATGACAAAGCAAACATGGACAGCGAGATTCGCAATAGAATTAACGCTGCATCTAGAGCACTCTGGGGACTTAGAGAGAGTATTTGACAACCACGACCTTGCTTTGTCAACGAAAATGGCTGTCTACAGAGCAGTTGTCATTCCAACACTGCTATATGGATGTGAAAGCTGGGTCACTTACCGTCGTCATGTGAAAGAATTAGAACGTTTTCAGCAAAGACACCTCAGAAGTATGATGAAAATCCGTTGGTTCCATCACATATCAAACGTGGAAGTACTCAGGAGAGCAAACAACCTTCCAATTGAGGTGCTTATTTCAAGAGCACGCCTAAGATGGGCAGGTCACGTTCATCGTATGCATGATAACCGCCTTCCTAAATGTACACTTTATGGTGAATTGCTAAGCGGTAGAAGAAGGCGTGGCGGTCAACGAAAGAGGTTCAAAGACGTTCTCCATGAAAATCTAAAATCCTGCGGTATTCCAGACGAGCAATGGGAACAACTTGCAGCGGACAGAACCGAATGGCGAGGGGTTGTGGCCAGCTATCAAGGAAATGTTGCTGCAAGGCCGAATCCAAGACCTAACCAGGTCTATGTTTGTCCTGACTGCGGTCGACATGTGTTCTCCCGAATTGGCCTCTATAGCCATAGTCGTGTGCACCGTAGATGAATGGGAATTACAATAGACTACACCTTTTACTTGTTTTTTTATTGTACACAATTTATCGACTGTAACATTTTTATACTCGGACTCGAGTAACGGCTAATAATAATAATAATAATAATAGTTGCTGAAGGGTAGGACCTTAAAAATATTACCAACGTGTTCACCACCCTCGAAAACGGGGGGGGGGGGGGTACCCATGTTTCATCCCTGTGGCAGAATTTTTGTGTTTTAACCCTTTTTTGCAACTTTTTCATTGAGTAAGGAGTAATAGACCAGTCGTTAGGGAGTTCGGGATGCATACATTTCGTTTTAAGTCGGACAAAAGATTTTACTGTTGGAACCAATTCATTGTAGACCTCTTTCGGCTATACTAATTTTTTCCCCTCGCCCGCCCCCCGGAACACACCCAACTTTGGGGCAATATCGCTCAGAAATCTTTTTTTTGCCAACATCTCGGTTCCTATGAAAATAGAAAAAATTAGTATGTCTAAAAGGGGCCTATAATGAACTGGTTCTAACAGTAAAATCTTTTGTTCAATTTAAAACGATGTTAATCTACCTGTCGCCTGGCCTATAATACTATCTAGGATGAATATGACATCACAGTTAGTGTATTAAGTACATAGGCAAGTTAGTGCGTAAGCTGTCAAAGTAATTATCAGTGTGTATTTGTGTAGTTATTGAGCTAAAATATAATTGAAAATGAGTAATTCCAGTGAACAGTCAATGAATTTTACTGCATCAGATATACGGCTAACTACAAATAAAACTTATTACCACAAAAATCTAAAAGTAAATCTAAATTTTGCTATAAAAAGTTTATGGATTGGATTAGTAAATGGATAAAAAAGTTTAATCAATTTTTTAAAATTAAGTCGGCTTAGAAAAAGTATACTGTACAAACTCGAGTGGATTATTAATCGCACTCGAAAGATTCATTCTTGTACGATATTGATATCTTGTTGGACAAACTACTATTGTCCAATGCTTACGGGACATTTTTTTTTTAAATAGCTTTTATTTTTTTAATCACGTTTTTATCACTTTTTGTTGAGAATCTCCGGTTGTATTTATCAAATCAAGAAATAGAAATGCTTCTTAACAATCAAATTTCTGACAATACATGACCGGTAAAAGTTGTTTCTCTTATTTTGTTAATTTTCAAATAATTAAAACTAAGAAAATAGGCGTTTTTTAAAATTCTTATCTTAAATTGTTACAAGCCAATATTCATTATATCTAATGAAAACATGTCTCTTACTAAACCAAAATATCGTTAAAATATTTGCTTAAAAGCAAGCCTTTAACAAATTATAAATTTCGACTGTTAATGCTGTAGGTGGGTTTGATAGCAGAAACACTTAATTTGTTTTCAATTCCAAATTTTTCTGTTACAAACAAATTAACATTACCCTTTGGTTTTTAGTCGAACCTGAGAAGCACAGAAGCAAAAACATGGCTCAATAGAACTTGTAAGAGGTCTACAATTAAAAATAAAGTTACAAAATGCTAAGTTGGAATGAAAATCTTTGTTTATCTTGTTGTATTGTTCATCTGATATGTTTTATGTTGTTATATATTACTATTTTATATCTTATTCAATTTATCATCTGACTTATTAGAATAAGGATAGATCCAATATTTGTAATTGAATGGAATCCATAAAGAATCTAATCTAATGATCAGTCGAACTATCAAATTTATAATTTGTTATAATATTCTTTTACTAAAATATTTCAACCTTAAATTTTGTACGATATTTTGGTTTGGTAAAGATATAAGGAATATTGGCTTGTAACAATTTAAGCTATAACATATTCAAAATATTAGCTATTTATTTTTAATTTTTATTTCAGCCTAATAAATTAACAACGATTAAAATCACTTTTACTGATCAAGTTCTTTCAGAAGTTTAATTGTGAAAAAGCCAGTATTGATTCGATAAAAAACAACAGGACATATTCACAAAAAGAGACAAAAGCGTGACTAAAAAGAAAATTGTTTAAAAAAGAAATGTTACCGAGGTCCAATATTGAACAAAATATTTTTCCACAACGTCTTATTAAAATTAATTAATCAATAAAATTTACCTTCCAGACAATTCTATGTGGTCAGAATTTGGTTTGTTTGCCTTTAAGAATATTTTTCTTAGTATACATATACCTAGTTGAAATCATGAATGTTTTCCATTACGTCATCATTCTTTAATTTTCGAAACGTATCGTATCGCGTATCAATGTTTGCAAGACACGAGTATTTTATAATAAAAATATATGGAGCATGAGATGTAATGAAACATCCGTTGCCGGTGTGAATTTCTTGCAAAGGTAAAAGAGAACATCCGTTAGGTTTTCCCTGATTAAAGTACTGGTTTAATTTCATCACCATGTCTTTGGCTACTGCATTCTGTCTTTTATACACTGCACGCTACTGAATTGACAGTGACCTGATAGAATGCTGAACGTTGATTGCGGCTACTTCTAACGCTTGTAATATTCATTTGTAAAACGCTTGGAACTTCAATGGCAGCCTCAGCAGACGTGACTTTCTTTTATTCACATCCTATGCGATTTGTATTTGCAAAGATAGAAAAATCGCATATAACGATATGCGATTTTATCAACGGATAAGTACATAAATTTACGTGAACGAAAATGTTCGTGATTTAACTGCATATGTTGTAATTGGTTGGTTGGACATAAAATTTTACAAGACAATCGAACAGAGCAGAAAAAATTCACTACTGGAGAAGGAAACATGTCCTTCTACATAAATAGATAAGAAAAGAAAGTAATGGTTATCTAAACGTTCTAGTAATAGTGTTTTTCCCTCCGCTCGTGAATTGTGCCGGTAGTGGTTGAAAAAGTAAACCTTGTTTCGTATAAATGAGTACTAAAGGGGATAGATACTTCTTGAAGCGCCGGAGTAAACTTTTGAAGCGTCGGGGTCAACTCTCGAAACGCCGCGCCGGGGTCAATTCTTGAAGTGTTGGTTTTTTTTCCAATATATAGAGCGTCGGGGTCACCAATTATGGATTTCTAAGCCCATGAAATAAATGAAATTGGATAGAAAATAACCCGCTTTATTCAAACTATCACAATTCAGAAATAAAGTTTTTTGTTTATTATTTTTATGTTGATTTCTTAGTATATATTATTTTATTGTTGCCATGATATTTAAAATAATTGTTTATTTACAAACAATTGAAATCTAAAAAGTTCCATATTTTCCTTCCAAATTCCAAAGTGTCTTATAGTACTGCAAGCCATATTCTTGCTTTTTATTTTCGTCAAAAAGCCAAGAAGTAATGTTAGTTTGTTTATAACGAAATTTTCTTTCTACAAATTCTACTCACCCGAAATATTCATTTCATTAATAAGATTCATCTTTCCAATAAAAAATTTGGATAGATTGACTCCACTGTATGTCTCTTTCGTACCCGTTAACGATCATAACCCCAATGAAGACATCCAATTCACTGTTAATAAAACTTACAATTATTAACGATTTCGCATATTTGGGTTATCTTCATAACACACACGTGTTAGAAAATAATAACAATAGAGAGGTACAAACGAGATGTTAACCATGATTTTCAAGCTGTATATAAATGCTAACTTGCTGCACGAGATACATAAATAGCTATTAATACTTACAAATGCTGCTACGTCAAATTTTAAAACTACAATCTGACGTAACTAGTTGGTCGTCGTCTGTTGACTAACGGTATTTGCCGGCCGACTGACAGTGGAGATGGTCGGGGTTCTAAATTACTTTGATGTATCAGGGCGCCAAGTAAATTTTTTTTCACTCCAAATACCAGCTCAAGTACAATGTAACCTTAAATTTACTAAATAAATTACTTAGCGAGACGATAATGAAAAATTAAAATTCAGTTTTATCTTTTAATAACAATAAACGAAGTAACTTTATAACATTCAACAGTACAATAACGTAGAGTATGGTATGACAGACAAATTCAACACTAAAAAAAAATGTATCTAACTGGGTATACGCGTCTTACGTAAGTGCTTAACCCCCAACAATTATCATAGATGTTTTAATTAATTGACAGAATATTTTCATAAAATGTTTAGCAAAATTAGCAGTGGTGAAATTTTTTAAAGCAAAATATACAATATATTTAAAAAAAAATCAATATATATATGGCGCAAGAAGGATACAAATTTGCAGGCAGCAGGGCTTCAACTTCGGCTCAAATTTCAGGAATGGGCTACTTCCAGCCTATCAATTAACCCAAAAAATGGATGGCTCCTCCACAAAAAAGAAATTCCAGTCCAGCAAGGAGAAGTAACATAAGTACCTGTACACCAGTGGAAAAAAAGTTATTCGTATCAGGGGAGACAAAAAAATGTAGGAAAAACTACGAAATACTAGGCGAAACCGTAGGTGAAAATAAAACCCTCGTTTCGGAGGGTTTTCTTAGAAAAATGTTGTTGACCTTGGATGTCCTTGGCCTCGTGTAAATTTGCCAAAAATGGCTTTTACGTATAGATCCTTTCAATGAAGACAATCGATTTCCAATACCATAAAAATATGCACTCGTCCAAACATAAATGGAAAATCGAAAAATGTAACGTTGCGAAAATATCCCAAAATGGTGAAATTACTTGTTTCAAAAATCGCAACGAGCACGTAAAAATACCACTTAATAAATTGCCAAGCGTTCGAGCGAACTACACGTGAAAAATGACAGACTACCGGAAGCCAAAAACTATTGTGAAGAAATAAATCTGTGTTACCGATCGTCAGTAGGTTATAGAAATCTACCTATAAACTAATTAAGAGTTATTGGTTGCCTAGCTTAAGAATTACAGAAATAGAGAGCCTAAGTATATGCAACACGCTACACAACAAAATGTATAATGTCATGTCTACACCTTAGTACAACAGATTCCTTACAATTGCGAATTCATATAGACAACTAAATAATAAATATTACGCGTGACGACGGATAACACGAATTCGTTAGACATTAAATGTAAGAGATAAAGTAATGATTTAGAGATTTTTTTAAATAATGTATAAATGTTAAATTGAACTGTAACAATGCCCTTAAGAAATATCATGAAGTTTTCGTTATGAAACTTTTAGAAAATTGTATACGAACGTAGTAGAGTTTACCCAATCTCAGTTTAAAATGATACAAAAACAAAAGCGCGGCATTCCTTTGTAAACCGACCTCGTACGCGTGCCAACCATAGGCGCGCGTAGCTTACTTTTCAACGCAATAAATGCTCTGCGATATTTTAAAAATCGTTTTATTTTACACGTAACACTGTTTTGCAGACTTTTAACTAATAAAAAATTATGGCTGAAAGTGGTGAAATGGTTGAGGTATATGGTATATGGTATATGTATATTGTATGTTCGTTTGTATAAAGGATTGTAATATAATAATACCTATATACTTTTATATAACTAACAACAAACTTTCCTCAGTCAATGACATTTTCTACAGAACGTAAAAATTTCATTGACTATTAATGTAGGGAACTATAAAAACTTGATATTATAGAAAATGTCACCGTCCAGCAATAACCAACAGGAAAGTGTGAGTAATTTTTGCCAGGATGGGAAGGAGAAAGGTTATTATGTTAGTAAGGTAGGACGTTAGAATGAACTGAACAAATTATAACAGTGATAAAATAAAATAATTATAATATTTGTCTTTTTAAAAACAATAAAAATAAAACAATTTTCCTTTGTATCTCAAACAAAACAATTAGTTATGTTATTTTACCTCAATTAAAATAAAACTTCTACTAAAGTAAGAAAGTTTAAATAATAAAAGAGAAATATTCATAGTTACGAAAGAGAAGAATGGTCACATGGTAACGGAGTCATCAGTAAGCTCACTATTAGAATCATTTCCTACCTCAACAACACTAGGTGTATTGTTTATATTATTTTTTCAATTTGATCTATGTTTGTGGTATGAACGTGGTCAAAACTATGCTTTGTATAATGTATAAACGTAGTTAAGACAGGACGCACCTTTTTCTAAGATCAGATGACAGATAAGAGAAGTGAAGCTTGTTTTCGTTTTGTGAGTTGTTAATTGTCTTCTTTGTTTTGTTTTTAAATAAAAGTTAATTAAACCACACCAGTGTTTAATAATATCTGCACCGTGGCAAGAAATTAAACGGGTAGTCTAATTTTGAGTCACAATATTATTTTGGCGACCGTGACAGGACATTGTTAATTAGTGATAATTTGACAATGGATCAAAAGAAGAAACACCGTAGGGTTTTGATGACAGTTTTTACGAAGTCGACGACTGAAGTTCAACGTTTTCTGTCCAGCGACCCTGTACAATACGAAATAGAAGTGTCTTGGGAGATACTGCATAATAAATTCGAAGCCCTTCAAGTAGCCGACAGAGAAATCTTGGACTTGTTAATCGATGACGATGCATCGGAGAAAGACCAGAAAATAGAGCTGGAAGCCTGTGAAGAGTATCTTAGAAAATTCACTGCAGTAAGAATTGAGTATGATAAATGGCGAGCAAAGGTAAATGCAGTCCAAGAGGAGGATGATCTTAGCCAGCGAGCTACCTGCTGTCAGTCAACCGGAGGTAAGAGAAAATTTAAATTACCTACTATAGAATTTAAAAAATTTGGAGGTGACATAAAAGCTTGGTTACCATTTTGGGGACAATTTAAGAAAATTGACAGTGACTCCGATATAGACCTGGTTGATAAAATTGAGTATCTAATACAGGCAACGTTGCCCAACAGCAGGGCCAGGCAACTTGTGGAAAGTTTTCCATGTGTCGGCGAAAATTACTCAAAAATTGTAGAGAGTTTGAAATCCAGATTTGGGCGTGAGGACCTGCAGATCGAAGTTTATGTTCGAGAATTATTAAAATTGATTTTAAGTAATTCGAGAGCAAAACAGGATATCATGCTTTCTAGCTTGTATGATAAAATAGTAACACAGTTGCGTTCCTTGGAAACATTGGGTGTCACGAAGGACAAATGTGCAGCTATGTTATATCCATTAATAGAATCATGTCTTCCAGAAGATTTGATTAGAGTTTGGCAACGTTCAACCGAATACTCAAGCCGAAAGAGTGATGCGACTGAGGAAATTTCAATTAAAGATCGTCTAGATAATTTGATGACATTTTTGAAAAATGAGATCGAAAATGAATAGCGCACGCATTTCGTTGGCAACTGAGGGTTTTGGATTGTGTTCCGTAGATAATGATAAAATCAAATAGGTTAAGCCGCTTTTCATACCACCTGTAGCTACAGCATTCGGCCTTGTGAATTGTGAAGTTGCCAGATGTATTTTTTGTGAAGGAGCTCATGAAAGCGAAAGTTGTTTTAAAGCTCAAAAACTTACCCACAAAGAAAAACAAAGCAGGTTATCAGAACGTGGTGGTTGTTTTCGTTGTTTGAAGATGGGGCATCAAGCAAGAAAATGTAGAATACGATTGAAATGTTTAATATGTCAGCAGCCGCATGTTGCTTTAATGTGTCCAAAGTTACGATTTCTTAACAGTGATAATGATACAGGGATAAATAATAAAAGAGAGGTTAAAGTTGAAACACAAGGTTCTGATCAAACGTTAGCTAATCATACGAGTACTCATGTATTTTTGCAGACATTGCGGGTGAAACTGGATGGCAGGTTTGGTACTCGAGAAGTGCGAGGCCTCATAGATAATGGTTCCCAAAGATCCTACATTTTGCAGTCTACTGCGGAAAGGCTTGGCTGCAATCCAAAAAGAATTGAAAGGGTGGTTCATTCCTTGTTTGGCGGAGCCAGTACCTCAGAACAGAAGCACAACGATTACGACATCAAGATTTTGTATGATGTTTACCATGGTTCACTGGAGGTACTTGGTCAACCCCTAATTTGTAATGCCATTTCCCCCGTTTTTTCCGGTCCCTGGACGGAGGAATTGAAAAGTCTTGGCATTCTAATTTGTGATGTCGTGGATTCGAGTTCAATTGAATTGTTGATAGGAGCTGATGTTGCTGGAAAATTATACATAGGAAAGAAGCATGTTTTAAAATGTGGCTTGGTGGCTACTTAGATGGACTTTGATAGGTAAAATCCCCGTAGGCACTTCGCAGAGTAATACCACTATGGCAACTCTTTCACTTTTATTAAATGATGCTTGTGTGCGTAACTTATGGGAACTCGATGTCTTAGGAATTTCCGAACCCTCAGAGAAGAAATCACGTGAAGAAGCCGCTCTAGCTGCAAAAGAGCTTTTCCTGCAAACAATTACGTACGTAGACAAGAGATATGAAGTTAGATTACCATGGGTTGAAGGACACCCGCCGCTATCCGACAATTATGCTGTTGCCAAGAAGCGATTAAATAATACTGTCAACAAGTTGAAAACTGATTTATTAGATTCTTATTCCTTGATTTTCAAAGAATGGTGTGCAGAAGAAATTATTGATAAGGTTGGTATGGGCGAAACAAGCAAATAGGTTCATTATCTACCCCACAGACCCGTTGTAAAAGAAAATTCTACTACGAAAATACGACCTGTTTTTGATGCACCATCTATAGAGAAAAATCAGCCATCCTTAAATCATTGTTTGGAGAAGGGGCTACATTTGATTGAGTTAATACCGTCGATACTGTTACAATTCAGGGAGCAGCGAATTGGCGTTATTTCTGACATTAAGAAAGCATTTTTGCAGATTAAAATTCACGAATCGGATAAGAACTTTCTAAAGTTCCTTTGGGTCGATGAAGATGGTGAAGGAATTGTTTACAGACACCAAAGAGTAGTGTTTGGAGTAAACAGCAGCCCATTTTTGCTAGGCGCTACCATTGAGTATCATCTCTCAGAAAGTAGAAAAAATTGTACCAATTCTGATGTAGCATATTCCATCGAAATGATCTTAAAATTAGCTAGAAGTTTCTATGTTGACAATTGAGTTAGTAGTGTTTCAGACGAAAATTCACCGAAGAAGTTCAGGCAGGAGTCCTGCGCTGTCATGGCACAAGCAAGCTTCGAGTTAGGAGGGTGGGAGTTTACTCAATATCTAGGAGTAAATGTGCCCCCTCTGTAAGTGTACTTGGTCTGGCTTGGAATAATAGTAAAGACACTCTTTTCATAAATGAACATTGTTTGAAATATGCAGAGGATATTGAAGCTCAAGTTATAACCAAGCGATTAATACTTTCAGTTTCTCAAAGAGTTTTTGACCCAATTGGATTTGTAAGCCCGGCCACTTTATATCCAACACTATTATTACGACAAACTTGGAAAGAGCAGATAAGTTGGGATACCCCAGTGAGCGAACAGATGGAGCAAAATTTTCGTTCTTGTTTAAAAGGTTTACCACAATTATTAAATACTAAGATTCCTCGTTGGAGAAAATGCGGTGTAGGAGAAATTCAGAATCGTAGTCTACATACATTCTGCGATGCCAGTGGGAATGCCTATTCCGCTGTCATATTTTTAAGAGTAGAACAAGGTGGCCAAATTTGTTTATTTGTTGGCGTCCAAATCAAGAGTTGCTCCAGTGAAGGAGTTATCGATCCCAAGACTGGAACTTATGGCTGCTACTATAGGGGCTAGATTTTGTTTTGCTCAGTTTGTGAGGCTTTGGAAGTTCATCAGATGAAATATTATTTTTGGAGTGATTCCTCCACAGTATTGTGTTGGATAAAACGCTCGGAAAAGTGGGCGATGTTTGTTTGGAACAGAACGAAAGAAATTCGTGAGTTAACCGCTGCTGAAAGTTGGAGATGTACCTGGTACCTTAAATCCGGTCGATTTACCTTCGCGCGGTTGCACTGCCAGACAGTTGCTTTTGTCTAAATGGTGGGAGGGTCCGAATTGGCTTTGCAAATCAAAGGAATTTTGGCCACTAGAAATTGTTGAATGCGAAATCAATAAAGAGAGGAAGAAACGTTTAGTCACTACTATGCTCAATTGTAGTTCTGATGATTGGCATTTGACGTGTTTTTCGACGTACAACAAAACCATTAGAATGATGGGATGGGTGTTTCGCTTTCTTCACAATATTGATTCACCTGAAAAGAAAATGATAGGACAATTGTCTGTTGAGGAAATCGATAAAGCTGAGACATATGTTCTTAATGTTATACAACATGAGGCGTTTTCTGGAATTGAAGGCAAAAGATTGAGCACCTTAAATCCGTATGAAGATGAATTTGGTTTGATTCGTTTAAAATCTCGTGTATCCAGTAGAAACGATGTCAGAGATTTTCCCGTGGTTTTACCTGCCCATGGCATAGTGAGACATTTAATATTCGATTTTCATGTACGTTCTTGTCATGTGGGCATTCAAGAACTTTTAAGTTTAGGGTAGTGAAGCGCAAGTTATAGCCTCTCCTACTCAATTGTTAACCTCACCTTCGCGATGAGTTCAATTTGAACTTGGTGCGCCCTGTTTTCACTAACGAGGCTCTAACGACCAAGTAAGGGCGGAATAACCCTTACCTTTTGCCGTGAGCACATCCACCTTCTCACGAAGAGTGCGGTAAAAATAACCAACCGCACACAAAGGTTGCTTTTGGAATCGTTTGGTTACCCCATCGTCGCAGTCTCCTTCTGTGCCATGGGACCACACCACTCGCCTTCCGCAACCGAGCTGGTCAGTTGCATACCTGCTCCAGCTAAAACTTCAAATGCAGCTTCGTTTTCAGTCGATTAAGGCTTTAAAAAATGATGGAGCGTTCAAGTGGGACAAAATCATCCGGAGGTAAAATACCCTCCCGATCGGATCTCCGGGGGAGGGTGCCCACAGGGACACCTCATCGAATGTCGAAAAAACACCAACATGTTAAATCCAACAAAACTAATTCTTTCATCTACGGCGCTTGGAATGTTCGTACTTTGAACGACAGCACTCGCACCGATCGGCCTGAAAGAAGAACTGCTCTAATAGATAGAGAACTTCACCGACTCAATGTTGACGTTGCAGCTCTCAGCGAAACTCGATTTTTGGAGGAAGGTTCTCTCACAGAAAAGTACTACACCTTCTATTGGAAAGGTCTTCCCACCAATTCAAGAAGACAACATGGAGTAGGATTTGCCGTTCGGAATCAACTTGTATCCAACTTAACACAAGTACCACAAGGCATATCCGAGCGTCTAATGCTGCTACGCTATGAGCTATCAGATGACAACGCGGTAAATCTAATAAGCGCCTACGCTCCCACTCTGGATGCAAGTCACGAAACCAAGGAAAGCTTCTATCAACAGCTGGAAGAAACCCTCTGTAGAATACCTAAAACGGAACGACTCGTTATTCTTGGCGATTTTAACGCTAGAGTAGGGAGAGATGCAGACACCTGGTCAGGCATCATATGCAAGAATGGTTTGGGCAACATGAACGCTAACGGTCAACTACTCCTAACTAAATGCGCCGAACATGATCTAGTTATAACAAACACCATTTTCCGACAAAAGGATAAATTTAAAGGCACCTGGCGTCACCCCAGATCAGGTCACTGGCATCTACTGGGCTATGTTATCGTACGTAGGAAGCATCTCAAGGACGTCCAAATTACAAAGACGCGCATTGATAGCGAATGTTGGACCGATCATCGTCCTGTTGTCTCTAAAATGAAAATTGTTATGAGACCCAAACAGCGAAGAACTCAAATAAAACGTAGACTCCGTCTCTGTATTAGTAAATTGCGTGACCAACAAACCGTCGAACAGCTAAAGAAAAAAGTTCAAGAGAATTTGAGTGCACTAGAAGAAACCAATTCTGTAGATGTCGCTGCTACCTGGACACAAATTAAAGACAGTTTAAAAAGTGCGAGTGAGGAAATTCTTGGCACTGCAGCAAGTAAAAAACAGGAGGACTGGTTCAATGATAATGAAGCTTTTATACAAGAACTTCTTGACCGCAAACATATTGCCTTCCAAAACGCTATCAACCACCCCAACGACTCATCAAAAGCAGAAGCTTTTACCGAATCTAAGTATGAAACCCAACGCGAAATCAGAAGAATAAAGAACGAGTGGTGGGCAAGCAAGGCCAGAGAAATTCAAAGGTACGCCGATTCACACGACTACAGGAATTTCTTTCAAGGAGTAAAAGCAGTGTACGGCCCCAGTCGGAAAAATATGTGCCCTATTAAAGATTTAAATGGAAATCTCCTCAAAGAAGACCAGGAAATAAGAGCCCGATGGAAAGAACACTACTCTAACATTCTTAATCAGCAAAGTCAAGCCGATCACGATATTATAAATCTTATCCCTCAATATGACACCTTCGAAGACTTAGATAAACCACTAACAACGGAAGAGATCTTAACCGCCATTGGGCAGCTAAAAAATAACAAATCTCCCGGTGCTGACTCACTCCCAGCTGAGATCTTTAAAGCTGTGTCGTCAGAGCTCATACCCTACCTCAAAAAACTGTTTGATGTCGTGTGGGAAAGTGGTCAAGCTCCGCAGGAGTTTCGTGATACACTTTTAATCAACCTCTTCAAAAACAAAGGGAGCGCTGCGGACTGTGGAAATTACAGGGGTATAGCTCTCCTGGCTGTTGGAGGGAAGATACTCACTAAAGCGATGGCAAATAGGCTAACACCTGTTATGGAAAAGCTACTTCCTGAAACACAGAGTGGCTTTAGACCAAACCGAGGCACATCGGATTTAATCTTCACAGTTAAACAGCTTCAAGAAAAAGCACTCGAACATCAAGGAGAAATTCACATGGCCTTCATTGATTTAACCAAGGCGTTTGACCCGGTGGACAGGGAAGTGCTCTGGAAAATTATGTTCCGCTTAGGTATCCCTAGAAAATTTGTGGAAGTATGTCGCAGTCTACATACAAACAACAACGCCCAGGTTATGTATAATAATGAGGCAACCGAACCTTTCCAAACCCTCACTGGAGTTAGGCAGGGATGTGTCCTGGCACCCCTACTTTTTAATTTGTTTACCACTGCTCTAACAATTATTGTTGACAACAAACTGACAGTCAGAGGAATAGGTCTCAGATACCGTTTTGATGGCGGTCTCTTTAACATAGGGCGCTTTAGAGCTTTCACGAAGACACGCACACGATTCATTTGTGATCTCCAGTATGCGGATGACTGTGCACTTTTAGCCTCTACGCCGGAAGAGCTTCAAGAACTTTTAGATGTGTATGCCCAGAGCTATGATTCCTTGGGACTTAAAATCAACATTGGAAAGACTAAGATTATGTCAACTCCTCATCAAGTGAACCAAATAGACATTACACTTAACAGAAATTCTCTTGAAGTGGTGGATCAGTTCAATTACTTAGGCAACGTTTTTAATGACAAAGCAAACCATGGACAGCGAGATTCGCAATAGAATTAACGCTGCATCTAGAGCACTCTGGGGACTTAGAGAGAGAGTATTTGACAACCACGGCCTTGCTTTGTCAACGAAAATGGCTGTCTACAGAGCAGTTGTCATTCCCACACTGCTATATGGATGTGAAAGCTGGGTCACTTACCGTCGTCATGTGAAAGAATTAGAACGTTTTCAGCAAAGACACCTCTGAAGTATGATGAAAATCCGTTGGTTCCATCACATATCAAACGTGGAAGTACTCAGGAGAGCAAACAGCCTTCCAATTGAGGTGCTTATTTCAAGAGCATGCCTAAGATGGGCAGGTCACGTTCATCGTATGCATGATAACCGCCTTCCTAAATGTACACTTTATGGTGAATTGCTAAGCGGTAGAAGAAGGCGTGGCGGTCAACGAAAGAGGTTCAAAGACGCTCTCCATGAAAATCTAAAATCCTGCGGTGTTGCAGACGAGCAATGGGAACAACTTGCAGCGGACAGAACCGAATGGCGAGTGTTTGTGGCCAGCTATCAAGGAAATGTTGGATTTGGTCCAAGACCTAACCAGGTCTATGTTTGTCCTGACTGCGGTCGACATGTGCTCTCCCGAATTGGCCTCTATAGCCATAGTCGTGTGCACCGTAGATGAATGGGAACTACAATAGACTACACCTTTTACTTGTTTTTATTGCACAATTTATCGACTGTAACATTTTTATACTCGGACTCGAGTAACGGCTAATAAATAAATAAATTGGGTAATTGGTGGAAGACGCGCAATTCGGTGCAAAACATAGTGCAAAAGACCTGGAAACAAATTCTCCGTGTTTACCCCTGGACCGCGTTCGTGAGGCTGTGGTTTTTGAAATAACTGGCG
This sequence comes from Leptura quadrifasciata, assembly GCA_963675555.1. NCBI lineage: Eukaryota > Metazoa > Arthropoda > Insecta > Coleoptera > Cerambycidae > Leptura > Leptura quadrifasciata. The sequence goes on from OY776679.1 coordinate 49,525,233, forward strand.
TTGATTTTGCTGGACCACTGCATTTGAAAAGCTTGGATATGTTTGTTCACTTGCGCTGTGTTTCAAGCTGTACATCTTGAGTTGACAACTTCATTATCCACGCCTAGTTTTCTTCAAGTGTTGCGTCGATTCGTAGCTAGACGTGGTCATCCAAAAGTGATTTACAGTGACAATGGGACGAACTTTGTTGGTTCTGCAAATGCTTTCAGTAAGCTAAACTGGGACACAATCAAAGACCACAGTGCAGCGCAACGAATTTCATGGAGGTTCAATCCACCAACTGTGCCGTCGTGGGGAGGTTTTTGGGAACGTCTGATAGGTCGGATGAAGCAACTGTTGAGGAAGGTATTGGGAAGAGCTTCACTAGATTATGAGGAACTTTGCACCATTGTCTGTGACTGTGAGGCCATAATAAATTCAAGACCGCTCACATATGTGCCGAGTGATCCGAAGGACTTAGTGGCCTTAACACCATCTATGTTTCTGCAAGACCTAGCTGAATGGTGTGCCTGATTTGGATTATATAGACAGCACTTCTTTAGGCCGTAGAATGCTATATAAACAGAAGTTACGAGACGACTTACGACGCCGCTTTCGCAATGAATATTTGGGGCAGTTACAGAGTTTTTCAAATAAGAAGTCAGATCGACAAATTTCCTTGGAAGAAGTAGTTACTCATCGGCTGCGATAATGAAAAATGGATGAACTGGTCACTTGGTCGTGTAAGTGAGTTAATTCCTGGCAAAGATGGCAAAATTCGTCTAATCCGTGTGAACACTGAAAGTGGCCAACTTCTGAGGCCTGTTCAGAGGATATATCCCTTGGAGTGCATTGATTCATCAAATGTTCCTGCGGCTACAAAATCCGTTCAATTAGAGGATCATTTCGAGTTGGAGCAGCCCTATCAAGATAGTGCGGGAGCGTCAAAAGGCAGAAAACCCGAGCTAGAGTGTTCGCAAGAAGTGCCGGGTAGTGCGGGAGTGTCTGAAAGCAGAGTATCCGTTCGAAAGGTGACTAGCAGAGGTCGCTAAATTAGGATTCCTAATACATTTTTGTAGGGACACTAAATATATGTTAATCCTATCCTGTCTCCTGTTTGTAGTGAGTCACTTTTATATGTAAATTGTTCCTCAGGTGGGAGAATGTTGGAGACATTAGTATTGTTTATATTATTTTTTCAATTTGATTTATGTTTGTGATATGATATGATATGTGATATATATGATATGGTCAAAACTATGCTTTGTATAATGTATAAACGTAGTTAAGACAGGACGCATCTTTTTCTTAAGATCAGATGACAGATAAGAGAAGTATACAGAGACAGAGACAGAGATAAGCTTGTTTTCGTTTTGTGAGTTGTTAATTGTCTTCTTTGTTTTGTTTTTAAATAAAAGTTAATGAAACCACACCAGTGTTTAATAATATCTGAACCGTGGCAAGAAATTAAACGGGTAGTCTAATTTTGAGTCACAACACTAGGCTCTGCGTGAGGCAAAATGGGATACTCTTTTCTTTGTTTTTATAACGTTATTCAAGGATTTTTTTCCATATGTTGGTTTTGTCTGAATCGGATATTTACGGTTCTTATATTATGTAGAATTACAGCGCTTAAAGTCGGATTTTGATTGCATTATTTCAACTCGTGTTTTACATTGTGCTACATACTTCCTACCCATAAGTAGGTTTGGGAAGATGTTACCCAGTTCTCACGTCGTGGCTGGAAAAAATTACAAAATTTATGAGGGCGTTCAGGGAAACTTGATCTTTAGGGTGATAGTAGTGCCTTCTTGCATTGAAATAAGATAACCGCACTGAGTTTAGAAAATTTACTATAAAAATTATCAAGAAACCAAAACATATTCTACTGTCCAAATCTCGGGCATTTTCCATACAACCATCGACAACCGGAGCAGGTTAAACTACAATTGTCACATTCTCCCCATTTGGATCACATGTACGTCTCATGTGTAATACATGATAACGAATCTATGTATGGGAACGATTTGGAAGCAGTGATATTTCTTTGGGAACGTCTGGATTGGGTTTCTTCTGTATGGAGAGGATCAGGTTTATTAGCCAATTTGTCAGAGGAATTAACTTGGGTATCTGACTCTATTTGGGCTGGATTTGTTTCTTCAGAATTTTGTCCTTGGTCCTGAATGACTCTAGGTTCTTCCTTATCAGGGGTGGTTTTGGGTCTTTCTCGTTTCCTTAGAGGTCGTATAGGAGTTTCAGCATCATCCAGTCCACGATACTTAGTGAGCGCTGAAACATGATATTTACCCATGGATATCGTTGGTTGGCTTACACTCGCAACTTGGTAAGACTCCCAAGCAACACATGATGGTTTAATGAACGTTTATTATATGAAATTACGGTTTAAATTTCGTTATCGCATATTTAATCAACGTCTATGAAAAGCGTTTATTTCATAAACGATTTTTCTACGTATATTATAAATGTATTTCCCCGAAAATTTGTGGAGTAACGCAGAATATTTGAGAAATAATTAATTGAGAGTTGAGACTACACTTCCGTCAAATGTTTAAATTGTAAATTGGTGAATTTGCCACTACTTGCATTTTTTCAGCCATATTATAGTTTTTAATATGTGATTTTGATAAATATGTATTTGCGCTACATTTTTTATAGGCATGTCATAAACAATTGCAACTAAGTTCGAAGATTATAACAATATCTGAAAATTTGTTATAGATAGATGAATGAAAATATTTGTTCAGTTATATTGCAGTTTATAATATACGGTTTTTAAACGTATATCAATCTGCATCGATTGCGCAGTCGCCAGTAACTGGGTTAGTATTGTTGTCTTTGTTGCAGAATACATATGCATTTCTCTCATTTTCTCAACAGTACAGCTGGTGAGCAACCGCGGATCGTCGTATTAATTGCTGTTTCGTGTGGTGGTAATCAACCTTAGTAGTGTGGCCTTGTGATCGTAACAAAGAATATTTACTTGTTTGTTTTTGCGCATATATTATTTGATTGAAATTCAACAAGTGTTATATTGATGGGTCGCCCTTATCTTTGAGTTATCACGTTGTAGTGCGTTAAACTTACAAGAATGAACCAACTTGTAATTGGTAAGAATTATTGTTTATCTGAGCAATTTCATAGTAACTGCAATTTTTTTTATCACAGAAGGTGTAAAACTCTGCATGGCTAGCGTTGAAGGCGTGGGCGAGACCAGTGACAATAAAATTAGAAGGACGATTCAAGATTGGTTGAAGCTTGCCAAAAGCCGCTATAGTTACAATAATAATAATAATAAATACACTCTATTTTTGGATTTTAGTAAAAAGTAATGAACAATGTTGTGTTTTGTTATTATTGTCAAACATCCTAGGTCCCCAAGGGTGAAATAGTAAATGATAAAATAGTTTTACGTATTTAGCCAATCCAGCAGAATAGGTAAAGCTTAATATAATATAAAAAGCTAGTACTAAATAATAAATACTTTTTAAAAATTACTATCTGCATACATATATACAATTGAATTATTTTTCCTTGATATCGTGAACGATCCATGCTTTGATGGAAGTCTGAAGGACGTATTTTCTGCTCGAAAAACTTAGAAAAATTAAAAAAAATAGGAAAAAGAAAAAATTAATTTTCTTTTTCCTCAACCTTTTCCTAAATTCTAAATAATAATATTACGTTCACAAAATTTTTAGGGTTCAACGTGACTGTTTCAGACGGAGATTAATGGATAAATCATACTTACTGTCGTTTATGCTTAACTGCGGCTCTGATGGTATCAATTGGAAGACGTCGTAACACTATAAATCTAACACTGTCTGTTTCACACTCTCTTAAAATTAAATCTGAAAGGGAATTTTGTTAGAAAACACAAGTAAAAGACAATATAAAGTTCAAAATATGTATATTAAATCTTTTAAAAAATTATGTTTTTACAACAACTTCTTCAGAGAAAATGTTAACAAACAATGGTCTGACCCGTGTACAACACATGGTGAGGAACGGGACGATTCATACGGTACCAACTACCATCCAATATGCAGTTTGAAAAGCTAACGATGCACAAAAAGATTCAAGGAAAGTTTCATGTAACTGAAATTTTGGTGGGCTTATGCTTGCCTGTCTTATAAACGTATTTATTAATTCACATAAATTTTGGTCGCTCCTCGGAGCTTAAAATTGCTTGAAGCGTATCTACTTCGTTTGTATTATGCAATAACAAATTTTACGTTCAGGCAAGGCAGATCCCATGCACGTGTGAGTACATGGTATAGATACTTTTTTGACTCCGAATCACTGAGGAACCGGTTTAGGGCAAACCCCGTCAAAACGCATCATTTCCCCGTCAAATTCGACTGCTAGGAAATGATGGGGGTCCCATGTCGCTAAGGGCTATTTTCGCTATAACTTCCGATATACTTTGAATAGTCGTTGGACTAACTTGTCCTCATATTCAATACCTCGTAAGAGTTGCAGTGCTTGACAACGTGGATTCGTAAAAGGGTTTTTAATCTTGGAAATTTGGAAGTTCAAGTCCAATTTTATTATACTTTCTAAAATTGGGTGGTCGGGGCGACATTACGTCCCTGTGCAGCGACATTTACTACACTTACCAAATTAACGCTCCTCGAAGAGTTAGCGAAAATTTGGCATAAAAAACGCTCCGAAGAGCAAAAATATATTTCCAAGAATTAAAAACCTCCTCCACGGCGTTTTTACGTGAAGCACGCTTTTCTTACGAAGTATTTCCTAAGTCGGATTTTGTTACAACGTCGAAAAGTATATCGGGGTTATAGCGTTCTTTAACAATATCAGTAGTTAAAATATGTACTTTTAAAAAATTGGAGATCATTATAATATTAACTTTCAAATTTAAAAACGGGTACCTTCTATCTTTTTTATAGTGTTATAGACCGATCAATTCTAAATAATTTTGCATAGGGAAATGTATCGCAAGTCAAAAAATAACTTTAATTCTAATTTCCCTGTTATAATTAAAGAAAAATTAATATATTCTACAAAAGAAAGAAAGAAATTAATTTATTTCAATATCATCTTATTATTGTCATGCAGCAATATATATTAACAATTTTATCATAAGTAGCAAGTGATTTCTGATTTAAGACACGATTTGACTTGCAAAGTTATTTGAAATCGTATTTCCTATTTAAATAATATTTGAAAGTTAAAGTAAAAATAAAGTGATGGAAACTATTTAACCATTTATTAAATAAGCTTAGTTTATAAAACAATATAAAAAAAAGTCTAAAGACCCAGGTAGAACATAATATTGGCTGGACCGTGGTTCAATATTGGATCAATAAAGATACATTGAAATTGTAACAAAAATATTGAACTAATATTAATATACACTGGTATTAAAATATCGGCGTGCCTATGTTGGCAGTATATTGTTTTAACACATTCCAATCCAGATATACGCAGACAATATTGATAAATATCTGTTAATATTAATTTTACAACATTGAAGTCTATATTCGCGTTATATTGTTATTACATTTTTTGATAATATTGTACAAAAATATCGATTGATAAAGATTCTAGAATATTTGAAAACTCATATTTAACTCATATTTGTCAACTATGTGTAAAATTATATTGTTTAGGGAATATTTTCTAATACCAATAAATATTGATTTTCCAATATTGGAAAGTGTATATGTTATTATATTGAACTTTTTAGTAATATTGCACAACAAACATCGACTGATAGCGACAAATATTAATTTTAAAATATCGGGATATTCATATTGAGATTATATTGTTAAACTTTCTTTTAAATAATATTGTTTAACCGATTTATATCTATATTAGATAGTCATGCTGCGCCTAGGCTGATTGCAATAAGTTGCCTCTGACTTGCAATATGCTTTTACAAGCGTACAATTTCTGACTTAGGGTCTACATAAAATGTGATTCAATAATGACAAAGAGAAATTTCCTGTGGTGATGCTCACCTAATCTGTACTAGCAAAGGCACAAGATGCCTTTAGTAATTTTACAGATGTAATTGTACCTACCATACACAGGTATGGAGGCATATTTCAGCTGGAGGTTTTACTACAATCACTTCTAGATCTTGTTAGTGAGGTTCTTATAATAATAATAATAATTAATCAAAAATTGTGCTTTATGAAAATCACAAGAAGTAGCTTTACCATCTTTGGACATTAGGCTAAATTTTCATTAATTATTGGGCCAATTACTGACTTCAAATAATAATTTATATTGGAATAAAATATTATATGATATGATTTTTAAATATTTGTTGAATATAGCTTAGCCAATATTGAGTCTATATACAAAAATGTTCACATTTTTTATTGGTTCAATGTTGCGTTTTTTACATTGAGCCAATGTTTTTGTAATATTATATGGTTCAATATTAGTGTTCTATCTGGGTAGCGTATATTTATTAACAAGATACAAGACAAGGGTGGATTCCCTTTAAAAAATCTCTCGATATTTTTGATCTTTTATTCTAAATTTTTTGAGAAAAACTAAATTCTTCAGAAAAGTTCAGATTTCCAAAAGAAAAAAAAATTAAACAAAAACAATTATAATTTACGATTACATCTAATTTCCTTTTAACTATTATAGTTCACCAAACTTCTATATTTTTAATTTGAAATATGTTCGCCTTATGCGAAGTCAGATATTTATATTCACTGAATATATTACCTAAATTTTGGCATTGCAAAAAAAGTTTGATAAGCTGAAGCAACACTATAAAAAATTACTTTCTCGAAAAATTTAAAATAAAAAAGTTTGTAAGTATTAGATATTTCATACAGTATTCCTACGTATTTATGAATTACAGTGGATAATAAAGGTTTATTACTCGTAAACCCGCAACTGGGGAAAAGGTTTTTCATAACCATGAAAAAATCTTTTACATAAGTATATATATCTCGTATATGATGTGACAACAATATAACGTTTTCTTAAGACATATATTTAGAATATGATGTACCAAATATATACGTTTTTCTTAAAGGTCTATATTTCATATATGATAAGACAAATATATACGTTTGTAGTGCGGATATTCGAACGTTGAATATAGATTGCAATAAACATTATATAAGCGAAATCAAAATGTTTATTGAACCATTTGGTGTTGCTTGGGCTATGTTCTTTTAGAATAATGTAAGGTCCATCTCTTCGTGGTACAAACTTGATAGTGTATGAAGTTTTAGCACTATTGAGTGCATGAACATTCACCAGTACTGTGTCTCCTACTTGGAAAGTTACCTCTCTCCTGTGCTCATCAGAGTAAGTTCTGGCTTTAAAATCTTGATTTCATTCAGTGCAGTGCTTGACCTAATGGGGGTCGCGACAATGTATCTGCGACTATATGGGTTCAACCAGGAGGGTTAAATCCCACCTGGCTAATCTTCCACTTGGAGATTTCGAAGAAAGTAACCATTTTAATGGTTGATGATCGCTCTGGACAATAATTGTGGTGTTTTCTAAGTATCCACGATATTTATCTACGGCCCATACGACAGCAAGAGCGTCGCGTTCTGTGGTGTGGTAATTCTTCTTCGCGGGTGTAAGCAATCTGCTCACGTATTCGATTGGTCTCTCATCAGGGCCCTCCCCCTGGAGCAGAACCGCCCCAAGTGCAGATGAGCTAGCATCTGTCTTAAGAAAGTACGGCAACCTTGAATCAGCCTATCGTAGTATTGGGTCGCTGGTTAGTAACTGTTTCAACATATTGAAGGCTTTTTCCTGCTTATCACCCCATTGCCACTTCGCATTTTTCTTGGTAAGTGAAGATAAAATGGTCGAGAAATATCAGCAAAGTTTTCCATAAAATGGCGAAACCAGGAACAGGTTTGAAGGAATGTCAAGACTTGCTTAACATTCTGTGGAGGCCGCATATTCATTATGGCAGAGACCTTACTGGGATCAGGTTGTATTCCTCGTGATGTAATAACATGCCGCAGATAACGAACTGATATATGCAAGCAAAGGTACACTTTGTTCTGTTTAAGTGTAGCTTAACTAATTGTAGCCTATCAAACACACGCTGTAGGCCCTTGAGATGACTTTCATATGTAGGTGACAGAATAATAATATCAAAAGATAAGCCAGGATGACAATGTCCTGTAATCCTGAATTTTGGTGGTGGGGGCGATATTACGTCCCTGTGCAGCGACATTTACTACACTTTCTAAAATGACGCTCCTTGAGAAGTTATTGAAATTTTTGCATAAAAATCGCTCCGTAGAGCGAAAATATGATTAAGAATATTAAAAACCTCTTCCACGATATTTTTACGTGAAGCACGCTTTTCATGCGAAATATTTCCTAAGTTGGATTTTGTTACAACGTCGAAAATTATATCGAGGGTTTTATCGTGTTCTTTAACACCCCCCTTCTTTCGGTGAATCTTTTTGCGCAATGTTTGTAAAATGGATCTTTGGATGGAGTCTCCCATGTGTTGTAGTCGGTTATTTTCAGACCGGTCTATCTGAAACATAACATAGATGCAAATCTAAAAATGGTGATATGGTTGTACATATATCGATGCATAGCATTCGATTGTTTACTTTGAACATTGTATCCTCCCAAAATGGGATAAAAAAAGAAAAAATCAAGAATCATGATGATTTTGATAAGTATCAATATGACTATTGAGAAACACAAACACTTTCGACGCACTTAACTTCATTCGTGTTCTTTCACTAATTCTTGCTTGCGCCTGCTCCTCCTCGTGACTATGGCTTTGTTGATCACCCTCGGTGTCGAACTGCCTGATCACCTTAGGTGGTCCTCGGACTGCTTTAGCTCTGCGGCTCTGGTATTGCTCATTAATATGAAACAATATAAAAAAAATTTATTAACTTATATTGGTTGAATAGTTATGGCTTTATCCCGTCTGGGCATAAAGTGGAATCTCCGACCGATATCACATCGTCGTCTTTGAGAATAGGAACATTGTCGTCTTTCCATGCCGTGTCAATGGAGCATTTGTTTAGACCCTTTGAGTCGGACTCTGCTTACAGATGTATAAGTTTTTGAACATATGAGGACTTTGAAAAATTATAAAAAATACCAACTCTGCCGGACACGGTCAGAGTTGCTGCAGTGAATTTGGAAGATGTGTATGGTCACTAAGTTAAAAAACTTAGCCTAGGTTAAAAATATTATAGAATCTCCAGAACTTGAATCGGAATCAGAGTAGAAGCATCACGTGGCGGTGCATGGAATTGGACTACAGTCTGCTCCGGCTGTGAAGGTTCTGTGGAATCGTTTGAGAACGTGGAATCATTTCCATCGAGTGATGTTGCGCCTGGACTAGTATTTTCTTCATCTGAAGATTCAATTTCCAAATTGTGCTCCTCTGGCGGGGCTGGTCTCAAATCATTTACATGGACTCTTGTAGTTACGTTTCCCTTTTGAACGAGGTATACTTCGTCTGAAAACTTCTTCAAGATTCTGGTTGGGCCTGACCAAGACGGCGTGAAGGTATGTACCTTCTTTTTTCTTTTAGTCATGACTTTATCTCCAACTTTAAAAACGACTGGAGTGACGGCCTCTTTTGGCGCGTACTTTTGTTTATAATTTTGTTGAGCTTAACGGGCTTCCTTAACTCTCTCATATCGTGGAAGTGTCTGTTGCTTAGCTCCTTCTTGTCTCCATGCATATAAATACCATTCGCCTTTTTCGGCTGGTTCATAGCCTAACACTATCATGCTAGGTGTTTGATTTGTAGCTGCATTTCTACGATTTCTTAAAATATATGCCATCTGATGCACGTAGCGATCCCATATGTCGTTTGGCTTTTTGTATACAAAGTATTTAAAATTTTCTTACATACCTGAACCCGTCGTTCCACGGGGTTGGATTGATGATGATAAGCAGGAATGAGATATCGTTCAATTCCATTTCTTTCGCAGAATGTTATCTACCATTCCGAATTGAAATGACCTCCGTTGTCTAAGATTATGGCTCGAGGGACTCCGAATCTCGCTACTATTTCTTCGTCAATAAATTTGGCGATCGTTCTGCCATCGACCTGAATATATGGCTTTGCCTCTGTCCACTTGCTAAATACGTCTTCTACGATAATCATATATCGGTTTTCGGCGTCTTTGGTCCTCTGCAGTGGTCCAATTACGTCGACGCTCAAAGTTTCAAATGCACTCTGTGGTGCATGACTTCTAAGTGGAGCATTGGGTTGAGCTTGTCGTGTTCTTACTGATTTGCATATCAGACAGTCGTTTATGTATTTGCCTACGATCCTGGCCATATTATTGAAATCTATCCCTGGATGACATGCTTCATCTCGATCGTGATAATGGTAAATCTGTTCTTTAATTTTCCTCTTTGGAACTACCAATTTTAAATTTCGATCTGACTCTTTCATCAATACATCGTCTTGTACTTGAAAATTTTTCATAAAAATAAGTTCCGCTTCGGAACGTTGTTCCTGTTGAAATAAATCATTCCAACGGAGGATCTTGTCTTGAATATCTCTAGACCTCGATTGAGCCTGTACGATATCTTCGTATATTTCTGAATGTGTTAAAACAGAAATACGTTCTGGACAATTATAATTTGGTAGGAACATTCTTTCCTCTTCATCGTCGGTCTCGACATACTTATCTTGTGGATTACGGCTGAGAAAATCTGCTAATAAGTTTTCGTTGCCTGGACAGTGTTCAATTTTGAATGCATATTCTTGCAATAATAGGGACCATCGAGTGAATTTGGTTTTGTCGTCTTTGTGTTTATTCAACCAAAGTAACGCCCTGTTGTCCGTCTTAACCAAGAGCGGTTTATCTGCTAAGTACATCTTGTACATTTTTATATAATTCACCACTGCCAAACATTCCAGCTCGTTAATGTGATAACGTCTCTCTGCTGGAGATAACGTGTTGCTAGCATATGATATAATATGCTTTTCGCCGTTGTCGCCTAATTGATAGAGTACTACTGAAAGCCCTTGTAGTGATGCATCTGTTTGCAAAATGAACTGACGTAAAAAATCCGGACGATGGAGTTCCAGCGGTCCGGATAATAAATCTTTAAGTTTCTGAAAAGCTTCATCGCATGCTTGAGTCCAATGAAAGCGATATTCCTTCGATAGAAGTTTCGTTAATGGCTTTGTAATCATCGCAACATTTGGTAAATATTCCCTTACCCAGTTGCAAAGTCCTAAGAAACTCTGAAGTTGCTTTTTCGTGGTTGGTACAAGATAATTTTGAATTTACAATACATGTTTTTCTAATGGACGAGTAGTATCAATTCTAATTGTGTGACCTAAATATTATATTTCATTTGTCGCTATTACACACTTTTCCGGGTGACACATTTAGATTACGTAAACGTACGCTGTAAACGATTATATCATCTAAGTAGACTTTACAGAAATGGTGCAGGTAACCCGTTAAAACGTCCTTTGCCATGAATTTCTGAAAGGTACAGGGAGCTGTCTTGAGGCCGAAAGGCATAACGTTAAATCTATAAGCTGCCCCATCAGGAGTAGTAAAAGTCGAAAAATCTTTTGATGCTTCGAGCGGGATTTGCCAATGTCCGCTCTTGAGGTCCAACACAGTAAAAACTTTAGAATTGCCCAAGTCTGATGCTTTCATGTATTTTTGGTAATACGGAAGCTTCGCCTTCGGTCATTTCATTTAGGTGACGATAGTCGATGCAAAAACGTGGTTTCTTATCGGGTCTTTTTATTATCACTGGAGGTGAACTATATTGTGCAGTGCTAGGTTCAATGACGCCAGCTTCAGCATATCTTCAATTTGATCGTACATAATTTTCTTAGTACTCGGAGACATTGGATATGGTCTGATATTGAAGAGTTTTGAGTCTTTCACGACAATTTTGTGTTTAAGAGTCACTGTGGTTGCTTGAATCGGTTCCGCAGTGAACAAATCGACAAATTCTTCGAACAGCGGCCGTAGAAATTTGTCTTTAATGACAAGCTTGTCAGGAAGCTTTGCTGTCTCTCCCTTTGAGAAGCTTGATTCCAGAAGACGGTAATACGTTCTTCCGTGCCGGCATATAGGCATTTTCGGCCATAATCATATGCAGCATTATTCATGTATAAAAATGGGGATCCCAATATTACTGATTCGTTTAAGTTTTGGATTACTTGGAAATCAATTTCAAAAGAGGTGCCTGAAATATTTACATCTAATTTTGTCGTGCCAAGAGAGTCTACCATATTGTCTGCGCACGCCATTGCAAATGATCGACGTGTCGGTCGTGAGATTTTTAAAATTATCCAGCTTGGGATGGATAACGTTTCGTGTCGAGCCTGAATCTATTAGAGCATCGACCGCATGTTCCATTTATTAAAACCTTTATACGAGGCAAAGGGAACGCTTCGCTCATATAATTAATGGATTCCCGTGTTTTATGCATAGGAGTGTCGTAATGGTTATGAGTATCAGAATGGTTGTTTAACGTGCATTGCTGCCGCCTTAGTTCGGCCGTTGGGCTGGGGATCTTGCAGATGGACCTTGGCCTTGGTCTCTGGCCCCTTGAAAGTTTCCCGGTCCCCTGTTGAGATGAGGATTATTGGGACATTGACTATGGAAGTGCCACTGCACTGTGTCTGTGCAGTATCGGCACGGGGTTGCCGGTCGGTCGGGTACTCGGAATTTCCCCGATCCGTCATTAAAATTGTTTGTCCTGCGGTCAGGATTCGCTGAACCGCTTGAAAAATTATTCAAAAAAAAAACGGCCAGGAGCTCTACCTGGTCCGTCCTGACGAGAGACATCCTCTCGGAAATGCACCCTCGGTGCTGTCGGAGTTGGACTTCCATTGCTCCTTATATTTGAATTTTGTCGACTCGAGGGTCCCGGCACTTAATAGTAAGACGCGCGGGACAGGCGTTGGTCGATGAGTTGGATTAGCGACGTCTGTTCGTCGGCTGAATCCCGCTCGACCTTAATGGCCGCGGCTACTAACATCTCTGTGGATGAAATTAGGTTGCTTCTCAAGCGTGACCTAATCTCTGAACGCAGTTGGTCCATTATTATCCGAGCTCTGATGGCATCGGATTTGAAAGGATCTATGCGGTAAAAAAAGCATGTTTTCTTTGTGATAAACACTGCCGTGTCGTCTAAAGACGTTTGTTTGGTGGCATACAGTTGAGCAATAGCTCGTGACTGGATGTCTGGTGAGTTGAATCTTCTGAAAAATCTTTCGTTAAATTGGGTATACGATGTCGTTATCGTCCGAAACTGTTCGGACCATCGTTGGGCGTCGCCCTTGAGTTGGCCGGTCACATTATGGAGGCGATCATAGTCGTGGCTTATGCGAGCTCTGTCGAACTATTCCTCCATAATTCTTATAAAAGCTTCGGGACCTTCGTGATCGGGCCCATGGAACGTCACGTGCGGACATCTTTGTCTCTCATGGGGCATACAGGTCGACACGTTCTGTATCGCCTGCACGAAGCCCTCTGCCATTTTCATGAACATTCTTTCCATTGAATTTAAATTTTGTTTCTGTGAAGTAGACAAATTTCGATCATTGACGTCTGGAAACAGTCTTTGTGGTTCTATCTCTCTATAACTGTCGTCGACGAGAGGCACTGTGGCCCGCTCGTAAAAATCCCTTGGGGTCGACTTCTCGGAGTCTTCCACCATAGAAGAAAATGGATTTGTTGGATTTGAGGACGGCATTGTCGCTGCTCGGGCGCCATGTGATCTTTTGCGTCTGAAGGACTTTTACTATATTTATCAAAAATGAATGTTAACGTTCACAAAATTAGGGTTCAAAACGACTGTTACAGACGGAGAATAATATAAAACTTATACTTACTGTTCGTTTTTGCTTAACTGCTGCTCTGATGGTATCTATTGGACGTCGTAACACTATAAATCTAACACTGTAGGTACTAACACTTTCTTAAAATTATACCTGAAAGGGAATTTTGAAAACACAAGTAAAAGACAATATAAAGTTCAAAAATATATATTAAATCTATTCAAAAATTTATGTTTTACAACAACTTCAAGAAATATGCTTTGACAAACAATAGTCTGGCCCGTGTACAACACATGGTGAGGAACGGAACGATTTATAATGTACCAACTACCAATATGCGGTTTTTGAGCTAACGATTACACAAAAATATTCAAGAAAAGTTCAATGCTTATAAAATTTTGGTGGGCTTTTGCTTGCCTGTCTATCCACGTATTTTTATTTCAATATCAATTTTGGTCGCTCCTCGGAGTTTTCAAATGCTTGAATAGCAACGACTTTGAATTATATTTGGGCAATTACAATTTCATACGTTCAGGCAAGGTGGTCCCATGCACATATGAGTACATGGTAACTATACTTTTCTGACACCGAATCACTGAGGAACAGGTTTAGGGCAAATCCCGTTATAACTCATCATTTTCCCGTCAAAATCGACTGCTAAGAAATGATGGGGGTCCCATGTCGCTAAAGGCTATTTTCGCTAACACTCTCGATATACTTTGAATAGATTAGCTGGATTAACTTGTCCTCATATTTAATACCCCACATGAGTTGCAATGCTTAACAACATGGATTAGTAAAAGGGTTTTTAATTTTGAAATTTCCGAAATTAGTCAAATTTTTTTATAATTTCTGAATTTTTGTGGTCGGGGCGACATTACGTCCATGTGCAGCGACATTTACTACACTTTCTAAAATTACGCTCCTTGAGGAGTTATTGGAATTTTTGCATAAAAATCGCTCCGTAGAGCGAAAATATGATTAAAAACATTAAAAACCTCTTCCACGATATTTTTACGTGAGGCACGCTTTTCATGCGAGATATTTCGGATTTTGTTATAGTTTCGAAAAGTACACCGAGGGTTTTATCGTGTTCTTTAACAGTCTCACCCACGCCTTCAACGCTAGCCCTGCAGAGTTTCACACCTTCTGTGATAAAAAAAATGCAGTTACTATGAAATCGCTCAGATAAACAATAATTCTTACCAATCACAAGTTGGTTCATTCTTGTAAATTTAACGCACTATAACGTGATAACTCAAGGATGAGGGCGGCTCATCAACATAACACTTGTTGAATTTCAATCAAACAATATATACGCAAAAACGAACAAGTAAATATTCTTTATTTCGATTACAAGGCGACACTACTAAGGTTGACTACCACCACACGAAACAGCAATTAACACGACGATCCGCAGTTGCTCACCAGCTATACTGTTGAGACAATGAGAGAGATGCATATATTTATGAGAAATGCTTATGTATTCTGCAACAAAGACACCAATACTAACCCAGTTGCTCTTGCCTGCGCAATCGTTCCAGATTGATATACGTTTAAAAACCGTATATTATAAACTGCAATATTACTGAAAAAATATTTTCATTCGGCATCTATCTGTAACAAATTTTAGTTGCAATTGTTTATGGCATGCCTATAGAAAATGTAGCGCAAATACATATTTATCGTATACACGTACATCGTATGTCACTGCACAGTTTCATGCACAGCTGGTTCAGAAGGTAAGTGTACTAGAAGAGTACGGGTTTTACTGATGAATACGTCCGTATTTTCATCATGGCTCTGTTCTTGCGAGAACAGTTCCACAGGGAATATCAAATATACAGATATTCGATGCGCAGACTTGGCATAACCATATGCATGCCGTAATGTCGTAAGAGCTTCCTGGAACGTCTTAACTGATACCTTGCCACCTTGCCTTGGTGGCTGCGTTATCATGCAAGAGCATAGATAGGCCTTTTAAAGCGTTTTCTTCGGAAATGGTAACACATTCTTTGTACACAGTAATGGAGTCGATAAATGCCTCAACATTATCACTTGTCTCTCCACTGAAACGGGCTGGGCTGTACATTGAGAGAAGTTACCGTTTTGATTTTGTGTTGTGGTTAAACGCATGTTATTTAGTAAGGTTTGGAGGACCGGCGTCATCACCACTTGGTTAACAATTGTTTCTGGATCAGGCATGGTTGCACATGAATTGGAGCTTGACACGACGTGCCGGGAGCGTAAAAACATACGACGTAAGGCGCAAAAAATTTGACCTACTCAACTCAGTCAAAAAGTGTCCAAACTATTCCGCACAATAGTTTAAAATGTCCTTTTCGTATCACCGAAATTTCACTACAATGTCTTTGGAAGATTTTAATTCTGTAAAAACTGCTAGCACAGTGTGAATACATGTATAACGAGACGAAAAATGTCCTGAAAATGTTTTGTTTTTTTATAGAGAACTGTTCACACAGTGTCAGTACACGTGAAACTAGACGAAATTGTCCTGAAAATATTTTGTCTATATAAAGAACTGTTGATAGTGTCAATACACGTGAAACGAGACGAAATTGTCCTGGAAACATTTTCACTATAAATACAATAAATGTTTTCTTTACAATATCGCACCGTAACGATTTGAAGTATGTCTCACTGTATTGCTAATTACTAACCTGTGAGATGAAGGCTACACGTTGGGACGCCAGTTATGAGGGGGTTCAGGGAAATTTGATCTTTAGGGGTGATAATGTAGTGCCTCTTGCAGTTAAATAACATAACAACCACACTGAGTATAGAACATTTACTATAGAAATTATCAAGAAATATACTGGTAGTTGAGGTGGTAGGTATAATCTCCAAAGTCGTTTTCCGGACAACATGGTGGCACATTAGCTAATGGCTGTCCTGGAATATTCTCCAAATATAGAAGATATTGATGACCTCTACTCCTCTAGATAAGGTGATTATTGCGGATGGAAGCTGTGTTGCTGTCAGATCTTATATTACAGAAATCTTCCTAAGTTGAACCATCTTCGTGGTCTCGTGCATAGGAAAATAAATGTTATCAGTCAAATATTTTTTACAACAAAAGAAAGAGAAAATATGTAAACTTTGTGTTGCTAACCGGACAACAAAGCAAATATTGCGAGAGAAAACAATAAAAAAATAACAAAATTACAAGCAGAATGTAACCAAAACATTTACTTTGATCCAAGAATGATCAAAAGATATCAAGATACTATGTTAAGATCATTTTCCCAATTACTGGAATAAATTTCCACTAAACTTCTTCAGTGCATGAACTAAATAAACTGAAAGTAAGAACAGATCTTATTTGCAAAGTAACGTAAGTAAATTCCCCAAAAAGTAGTTTGCAATATTCGAGAAAATAATACTTGAAACGTATACCATTTTGTGTGTTTGATTTTTAGAAAAAAACCAAAAATGGAAAAAATAAAATTTGAAATTTTAAGTTATATGTAATTAAATTTCCAACTTTAACATACATCCAGATTCTATTGTCGACTGCGGAACAGTGCGTACGTAAAATAGTGATC
The DNA here is from genome assembly GCA_963675555.1 of Leptura quadrifasciata. Taxonomy (NCBI): domain Eukaryota; kingdom Metazoa; phylum Arthropoda; class Insecta; order Coleoptera; family Cerambycidae; genus Leptura; species Leptura quadrifasciata. Next base: position 49,542,570 of record OY776679.1, read on the forward strand.
TTGGTAGTTGGAGTTAAATTATTTTTCATTTATAACCATTTTAATTGTTATATATATATTTATAAAAGAAGTGCATAAACAGAGAACTTTTTATTAGTGTAGTGTTCACGATGTCACAAGGCATAGGGGTCCCAGAAGGGACCCCATACAATTCAGAAAACCCAGGAGGAGGAGATACATCGAGTAAACCAGATAAGTTAAAATATTTAAAAGATAGTTTAGGTCATGCTAATGTACGTGATTATACAAATAAACGCAAGGCTATTAATTCAAATATAAACTTTAAAAGACCGGCAGAAAATGAAACAATGGACCTGACGTCCCCAAGCAAAAAACCTAACAAAACATCTGATATAAATAATGGAAAAGAAATTCACACAAATAGATTATTTAGAGATACAGGTCCGTTTTATTTTTATGTTATATCGGAAAACGAAAATGTGGGTAATATGCATCCAATGAAGTTAGGAAAACTAATTGTTTTAAACATACCTAGCGTTAAAAATAATGTTGTAAATATTTCTTCAATGGGAAGAAATAAAGTAAAAATTGAAATGAAAGACGCAAAATCGGCTAATAACTTTATGAATCAGAAAATGTTTATTGATAATAAATTAAAAGCATACATACCAACTTATCTTATAAATAAAATGGGTGTTATACGGGGTGTTGAAAAATCAATGAGCGAAGAAGAAATTAAATTAGATATTGTCTCTCCATATTCGGTTATAAAAGTTAAACGAATGTTAAAAAAAGTGAAACAAGATAGTGAAATAGTTGAAATTAAATTACAAACATGTGTACTAACTTTTGACAGTCAAACCTTACCAAATTATATATATTTGAACGGGGTTAGATGTGAAGTAGTTCCTTATGTATCCCCAGTGTTACAGTGTTTTAACTGCTTACGCTTTAACCATACTAACAGTCAATTTAAAGCAAAAATTCGTTGTGGAAAATGCGGTGGTGAACATCAGTTTAAGGAATGTAAATCCACTCAAAATATATGTATTTTATGTAACGGAATAGATCACACATCTATCAGTAAAAAATGCCCAGAATACCAAAAACAAGCTATAATGAAGCAAAATCAGGCTCTAACGGGTAATAGTTATAAGAAAACGTTTGAAACTCATAGCCCTTACTATGCTTTACTTAATGACTATGAAGGAGAATTTCCCGAAATCCAAACAAATATTAATTTTAAGCCCCAACATAAATAAATAAATAAATAACACCACAGGTAATTACGACCCCCTTTATCCCGGAAGGCTCTAGAAGAGCCTTGTGTGGAAGGGGGCTACACATTTAGAGACAAGGGACACACACCCAATATCCGTGTATAATGGAAAAATCCCACTCACAGTATTTTCCACTGCCACGGCCGGGGATCGAACCCGGAACTTTTGGGTGAGAGGCGCTCACCTCTCGACCACCAGACATATATATATAAAAAATATATATCATATATATATATAAAAATCAAAATATTAAACAAAAACAGTATCTTCCCAATCCTGAAATGTCTACCTCTCAGACAATGACTGATAATACAACTTATCAGAAAAAGGCAAGTCACAATTATATTTATCCGTATAGAATTTCTCCATTTACGCAACAAAAAGAAACTAGTATGGAGGAAGCTATAATCACAAATTTCACTCAATTATTTGACTCAATTATACAGGGTTACTGGTAATTCGATACATTCCTTTGGAGATGTGATGGGGCATGATCTAAGGAGTAAATTTAGCCCTAGCATATATTATGCAAAACTCAATAGTTGTTGAGATATTTAATTTTTTTTGTTTTTCTCAAAAAGTAGATATTAATGTCCTAAAAGTTAATTTTCGAAAAACCTATTTAACATTTTTAAATTTTTTTTTACTGGATTACTTGTCCAATATTATAGATATCCGTTTGGAATGAAAGATGTCTGGAAACATTTCGATCATGTGAACATCTGAAATAAAAACTTTAAATTTTTTTTTTTAAATCAGCTATGAAATTTACCTATTAGGTTTTTTCAAAAAAATATTAACGTAACACGCGTATAAATTATTATAAAAACTGCCTTATTTCAATAGCTATCTAACAAGGTACAAATGTTCAATGTACCCTTAATAGTTCTAAGAAAATACTAGTAAAAATAATACAAGTAGTACGAATCTTATTTTTAGATAAACAGTAAAAATCATTTTAAAAGTAGAGTTTAATTCTTCATTAATTTCAAAGTTGTACTTTATTTTTTATATGTCTTGCACAAAATGGGAGCCCCTATTCCGTATACAGACACGGCAGCGTCTTCTTATTTCCGTCCTGGTTACTCTGGTTGTCAGATTATGCCTTATGTGTTGGGCAGCATCGACTATCCTTTGTCTAAGGTTTTCTATAGTATTGACTGGTGTTGTAATGAAGCATTTTTCGTTACTGAAATCTGCATAAAATTTATATTTAATTGTACTTTATATAATTATGTTTCTTGTTTTCGGTACCGCCTTAAGCAACTTACTGTATATTATCCGAAAATATTCACTATTTGTATACCTGAGTATCTATTTAAAGCAGCAAATATTGGTAAACAGAATTATTGTTTATTGTTTGGCGTAATTAATTCAATAATTAGTTATCTGTGGCCGATTAAATCCGTTTCTTTTTCGTAGTTGGTTAGAATAATTATTTGAAACCGATTCTGTACATTACAAAATTCAGAATACTTTATTTATACTAACCAACGCGCGTAATAATAATTTACCGGTAGTTTAATAAATTGATATAGCCGTCCTGGCTGGCTTGTATTCAATACAGTGGGCCATGCGCGATACTAGAGCACGTGGGACTCCTCGCGTTGCCCCGCGTGGGAACCTGGCAATAAAACTGACCGAAAACTCCTGTAAAATCAGAATTTGTTCCAATTCTCGAAGCAACCAGACGTTTACCAGTGCCCAGGGTCCACCGCTGCTACTGTAAAGAGTAAGAAAACTTATATATATTTGGCTAGTGCATTTATTATTCCGTATTTATTCTGATTGAAATTTTTATCCTGTTTGAATATTTTTGGTATTTATTTCATATTTACTGACTGATAATTTTTAACTGTCACCGGGATTTTATTGTTTATATTCTGATTGAAATTTTTATCCTGTTTGAATATTTTTGGTATTTATTTCATATTTACTGACTGAAAATTTTTAACTTTGTCACCGGGATTTTATTGCTTATATTCTGATCGAAATTTTTACGCTGCTTAAATACTCTACTATTTATTTCATGTTTAGTGACTGCCGTTTTGACACTTATTAAATTTCACTGTTTATTTTCTGATTGAAAATTTTATACTGTGCATCCAGAAGTCTGTTACCTATAATTCGGTTTCAATTCATATTTAATTATTTGAATATTTTCATTTTAATATTTTCACCTTGTGACTACCTTTTTACCCTTACTTGTATCTTTTAAGGATCTACGTCCCTACAAGTTCCTACTTGCCTGCCTTATGACCTGCGTCTGGCTAATCCTTTATTACTTGTACTCGGATTTGCGTCCCTACAAGTTCCTATTTTCCCCCCTGTATTTTAGGACTGGCTTCCCTACAGGGTTCTCTCACCTTTTTTTTAGTCACATTATTGTTGGCTCCGAACTAAACCTTAGTAAAAGGATAGTTTTAATTAAGCTTTTGTTTGCACAGTGTATTGAGTTCATGACAGGAAAATTTGCTCACTCTGCCGATACTTAACCTCCGGTACTATTAACAAGCACTAGCCAAATTTTCGGTCTGTTTTATAAACTGTTTTATTACTATAAATAATTCTGCTTGCTTCGCATTTTCTGGTATCCGTATACTGACTGTCTGCTTCACAACCGTTTTTTTTATAAACTCGCTAAATTCACCGCTTACACGCTTTTGCCGCTAATATTGTTTCATTGCTTGCTACTCTCCCTCTACTGTTATGGTTTATATATATCTGTACATGAATTTGTGTTAATTGTGATTTTTCTGTTTATTTAGGACTGTAACCACAGGTCTACTGTAATATATACTTAAATATTATTGGAACTTCTGCGTTTTACTGTTGTGTTTGTGAAAGTCTATTTTTCCCTATTGACCCACTGGAATTAACTGATTTCTTCACTGAGCTGCTTAGTCTCGCTCATTCGACTTGTGGGTAGTGTTGTTCAATCACTTTAAAACTTGATCTGGCGCCCGAGTACTGAATAAAGCTCGAGTGTCAAAGTGACAGCCTTAGTTCTCGCAGCGTACGAGAAAATGAGCGTCACAGTGTGGCATAGACCATCTCCTTCATATGACTCCATACGTAATAATCAAGGGGTGTTAAGTCAGGGCTTTGCGCTGGCCAAGGTATTGGGCCCGCTCTTCCAATCCAACGGTTAGGGAAACGTTGATCAAGTAACTGTCGTACTGTCAGCCGATAATGTGCTGGACAACCGTCGTTCTGAAACATCATTCGCTGTCTGACGGCGAGAGGAACATCTTCTAAAATCACCGCCAGATCATTTCTTAAAAAATTTTCATAGATTTCCCCGTTTAAATTTTGAGGAAGAAAGTGTGGCCCTATTAATTAATTAGAACTTTATTTATACTGCACATCATACAGAATACAATATTCCACTTACATGGTGTACAGGGTTTTAGTAGTGTGTATACTACAGGCTAAAACTAAGAAACAGTAGTATGGAGGAAAAATATACATTTGACATGTAAAGCTAATATTACATATAATTATATACAAAGCTAATATAATATATAATTTATCATATTATGCTAATATTACATACAATTTAACAGTTTACTTCTACTTATGTTAAAAAAGTCAATGTCATGATTTTTTATAAATTCATTTGTAGTAATCAAACATTGGCTAACGGGCGAAATTGTGTTTGTTATTTTAAAAGTATTATCTCTCCTTCTTAATCTAATATCAGGAACATTAAATAGTGGCCAATGACTCCCATCCACACATTAATAGAAAACTTAATTTGGAAACTAGTTTCACGTGTTAACTTGGGATTTTCCTCTGCCCAATAATGTAGGTTGTGGAAATTTGTTATACCCTCGCGATTAAATTTCGACTCGTCCGTCCATAAAATACTTGTTAAAAAATTTGCACTTTCTGCATCTGAATTTAACATAAAGCGGCAGAATTCCACTCTCCTTCCAGGATCACCTTCCTCCAAGCCTTGGACGGGGGTATAGTGGTAAGGATGACATCCAACTCTACGTATCGTAGACCAAACTTTCCATTGTAACGCTCCGGTTAGTCTTGCGACTTTATTAGTTGAAATAGTTGGGTCTTCCTCAAAATACTTCAATATTTCTTCCTCATCATCTGGTTCATAAACGGGAGGTGCACCAGCATCACTTCTTCTACATTTCACGCAGCCAGTTTCAGTGATATTTCGATATGCCGTACTGAATACACGTGCATTTGGTAAGCGGCGGTTAGGGTACCAAAGACCACATGGCGAGCTTCAGCAGCGTTGCCGCCACAGTATCCATAGACAAACAAGATATCAGCGTATTCTGCGTTGGCATACGCGGCCATGGCACAGAAAATACAATAACAACAACTACGAGCAAAATAAAAATCTTCGATAACTAATTTAACAAGACCAACAAACTTAAGGGACACGGAGATAAGAATGTCAGTTAATGACGTATATGCACAAACGTCAAAGTCAAGGACTGACTGACTTAAATGAAAATGAACGATTAGTCGTTTAATAAATTCCGCCACCAGCATTATCTTTACTAAATTTTTATTAGAACTATCAAGGGTACATTAAACATTTCTACCTAGTTAGATAGCTATTGAAATTAGGAAGTTTTTATAATAATTTGTACGCGTGCTACATTAATATTTTTTTGAAAAAACCTAATAGGTAAATTTCATCTGATTTAAAAAAAAAATTTATAAGTTTTTATTTTAAATGTTCACGTGATCGAAATGTTTCCGGATATTTTTCATTCCAAACGGATATCTATAATATTGGACAAGTAATCCAGTAAAAAAAAAATTTTAAATGTCAAGTAGATTTTTCGGAAATTAACTTTTAAGACATTAAGATCTACTTTTTTGAGAAAAACAAAAAAATTGAAATATCTCAAAAACTATTGAGTTTTGCATAATGTATGTTAGGGCTAGATTTACTCCTTAGCTCATGCCCCATCGCATCTCCAAAGGAATGTATCGAATTACCAGTAACCCTGTATATCAATATAAAAACAATATAGGCTCAGTAAATGTAGATAACTTACAAAAAACAATTTATAATATAATAAACAATAGTTTACATTCAATTCGTTAAAGAACAACACAACACAGGGTATTTATTTGTTACAGTGGAATGTTAGATCAGCCACAGCAAATAAATCTGCTCTAGAATTCTTTTTACAATCAAATAATAAACAAGGTTTATACCCAAACAAACAATTAAATTTAAAGATTTTAATATAATAAGGCAAGATAGACAAGATGGCCACTGGGGTGTAGCAATATTAGTTAAGCATAATATTCCTTATCAGATTTATAATCTTACCAATAATATTTAATGTCATGTCTGTTGCTGTAAAAATCAAAATTACTAACAACAAATATTTAACTATCATATTCGTCACCACAAAACATAATTACCAAATTGCTGTGGGATAATTTCTTTACTAGTTTACCTAAACCTTTCTTAATTATGGGTGACTTTAACTGCCATCAGCAGTGCTGGGGATGTGTTTATAATGACAAAAAAGGTGGTTATTTACTAGATTCGATATCAGATTTAAACTTGGTGCTATTAAACGATGGATCTCCCACTCTGATTAATCCGCCAAATAATAATGTATCTGCTATTGACTTAACATTTGTTCCCCGGATGTCTCCCTCATATCGCAGTGGACAGTGAAACAAGAACCTCTAGGCTCGGATCACCTACCAATAGTAGTAAAATTGCAATATTCAGTTTCAAATATTAAAAAAATGCCTACATTTACATGGAATACACGAAAAGCAGACTGGTTATCATTCCAAACTGAATTGAAGTACACTTCTCAAACAACCCAAGAAAATCCTAGATATGAAGAATTTGTTAATATAATTAATAATGCGGCAGCAGCTACAATACCGAAAACGAAAGTAGGGCCTAGAAATTCAAAAAAACATCACTGGTGGAATCAAGAATGTGAAAATGCAGTAAAGAAAAGAAAAGAATTATATGAAATATATAAAAACAATCCCAATTTAACAAACTTTTTAGAATACAAAAAGCAGGACGCCAGATGTAAACAAATTTTCAAGAGTACTAAAAAGAAAAACTGGAAAGAATACTGCAATGGCCTAAATAGAACTGTGCCTTTGAAAGAGGTATGGAAAAAAGTTAAATGCTTAAAAACTGGACAAACACAACAACAATTATTGTAAAAAGGAGAATGGATCGATAATTTCATCACTAAATTGGCTCCGTGTTCAGTTAATCAAATAAATATTGATGAAGTTAACAATAATGAGGACGACCATTTCCTAAACAAAGAATTCAGTTTGATAGAGTTAAACTTGGCACTTATATACAGTAAGAATTCTGCCCCAGGGATGGATCAAATACAGTACGTAATGTTGGCTAACCTTGAGGCAATAGAAATATTATTGCAAGTACTCAATGAAATATGGAAAACTGGCAAATACCCGGATAGCTGGAAAAATTATTTAGTATGTCCTTTTTTGAAAAACGATAAACCATCGAATTCAGCCGACTCTTACAGACCTATATGCCTTGCTTCATGCCTTCTTAAAATATTGGAGAAAATGTTTAAAAACAGATTGCAGTGGTGGTTAGAGAAGGAAAAAAAATTACCCAAAACACAGTATGGGTTTAGGCAAACTAAATCAACATTGAACAACTTAACCTTACTTACCATGGATATATACCGGGCCTATACTAATGGAGAATATTTAACAGCAGCTTTTATAGATGTTAAGGGAGCATATGACAATGTACAGCTTAATATTTTACATAACAAAATGGTCAGTCTAGGAATACCATCATCTTTTTGCCAAAGAATATGCCTGTTATATAGTGAGAGGAATATCTATCTTAGAATTAATAACAATATAATAGGACCCAGGAAAACATCAATGGGATTACCACAAGGCGGAATACTTAGTCCTTATTCACACGAAAACGCATTCAAGTTCCGAATTTTATTACAATAGGAAAACATACATTTCCTTATTCTAAAATAGTTAAATTCCTTGGCATGTATATGGATCAAAAGCTTCTGTGGAAAAAGCATGTAGAAGAAATCGCTGCCCGTATGGAAAAAAGAATAAACCTTCTCAGAGCAGTTAATGGAACTAACTGGGGTTCGGATCCAGCAGTCTCACTCATATTCTATAAGGCTTATATTCGATCAGTTGCTGAATATGGATGTTTCCTTTATGGTGAGGCATGTAAAGCAACATTAAATAAAATTAAAATAATACAAAATAAATGTCTAAGAATATGTATGGGATATTTGAAATCTACGCCACTGGATGTTATATATGCAGAAACTACAGAATTACCAATGGAATACCGTATACAATATCATTCACATAAATACCTCATAAAAACATACTCTACCAATGCTGACATTTACAATAAAATATTTCGCATGTCCATGTTAGTTCAAACTGCTACTTACTGGATTAAAAAAACGTCCCCCCCTTTAGTAGACACACTGAGAAAATCTCCAGCAATAAATTCTTTGCTACGACTTTCTTAACTAGAGTAGCCATAATTTTACTTAGGTTAGAAATGTCTATTCACTCTCAGAAGAAATCACTTTGCTGTGTGTTTGTATTAGTTTTTAAAAAGTACTTTACTACTTTTATTAATTACTTTACTAGAGCACTAAAACATTTAGCTACCATTAGAAAGACAAGAATACAAAAAAGTTTAACTGTGGTAAATACAAATTCTCCTACAATTACAAAGTTTTGTGTTGAGTTACGTCATCACAACACCGCCATTCGGACTCGCAATCGGTTAACTTTAAATGCAACGCGTTCCTGCTATCCTGATAATCTTGTACAACCGGTTCGTTCGTTCTCGTTGCAATATTAAAAGTTTAAGTAATAAAGTTTCAATATTACAGGAGCACATTTATTTTTCGTGACTATCTAATACATGTTTACAGTAAAACTGCCCTTGCAATATAATTTGAGTATCCAAAGATGCATAAACACGGAACATATGCATTATTATGAAATACTGCCATTTCTATGCGCATCATGTTTGTCAACCTATGTCTGTTAGTACGATTAGAAGTGTTTAACCATGTGCACTTTTTACTACAACTATATATTTATACTTGACAAAAATAGTAAAGCTTATTTTCGGTCGCTATATGATGAATATTTTATTAAGTAACTTTGCTATTGCAGCAAAGGTAACTTTAGCAAAACGAATTCTACTGTTCTAGTAAAATTCTTGGCTGGCGCCTATTCAAATAGAGTTTTTTGCTGCTGTAGCCAAATTTTTAGCTGTCACTGTAAGAATCTTCCCTCAGTGCAGTTGTATGAAATACCTGGATAGACTGGAGAATATTTATAGAAATGAAAACCTACCAATATATAATATAAATTACTACGATATATTAAAGGAACAACAAATATACGTGGAAACCAACTACACAAATATACCCCAGAAACTAATACAAAAAATTTTTGAATATATGACTTACACCAAAAATGGAAAGATTTTAATGTAACTTACACCGACGGATCGAAGCAAAATGGGAAAATTGGATGCGCCTTCTATAACGAAAATGACAACTATACAAAGTGTATAAAACTCAGTGACATATATACTCAATATATTCCGCAGAACAGATAGCTATTATAGAGGCCCTGAAATACATACAACTTTCTGAGGGGAAGAATTTTATTATTTTTACCTATTCTCTTAGTATTGCTAAAAGGTTACAAATCAATAAATTATATAAAATTTCAAATCTGACAGCGGAGATCATTCAAAATATAGGGGAGTGTGAACGACAAAATAAAAATGTTACCATACCTTGGATAAAGAGCCACATTGGCATAGGAGGGAATGAAAAAGCAGACGAATGGGCGAAGAAAGCTTGCGATATGGAGGAGTAAAATACATATAAGATACCATATGACGATTATACAAGTGTGATTAAAGCTAGAATCAAGGCAGATTTCAACGAGCAATTTAAAAGTAGTGGAAAGGGCACATTTTACAAAAGTTTTCAATGCACAGTGCCTACAAGAACATGGTTTGCAAGAATGCCTTATAATAGCAGAAACTTTATAAGAATCATATCAAGAATTATATCAGGCCACTGTTTGTGTAAAGCATACAAATATAAAATTAACATAGAAGATTCGGCAACTATGTGGTATATGCCAAAAAGAGGAGACAATAGAACATATCATTTTTAGCTGCCAACGGTATGACGCTAGTAGGGAAATTCTTCTCCAAAACATTGGTAAAGAGAAAATAAGTCAGCCTTTTAATTTGGGATACATACTAACACAAAACAATTATAATATTTATATTTATGAGTTTGTTAAAGCTGTTAAAATAAAAGTGTAATTAGATATTAAGAATAATCTGTATATAATGAAAAAAAATATATATATATATATTAAAAAAATTTTAAAAAAAATAAAATAAAAAAGGGAAAAAATGTATAAAGTATTATAAAATTATATATAAAATAAAAATAAAAAAAAGGAACAAAATATATAAATAAGAAATAAATTTAAAAAGAAAGAAAGAAAAATAATAATAAAAAAAAAAATTAAAAGAAGAAAATAAATAAGAAAAAAAATGATAAAAATAATTAAGGTTTTGTATATATATATTAGATTTGTAAGGGGAATATTATACTTAAGTAAAATTAACAAATAAAAGAAACAACGTAGTGTAACGGTTATGGGGTACCCTGTTTAATTACAAATGAAATCCTGGTAATCATGTCACCAGTAAGTTCATTGCTATTTATTTATCTGAAGGATAAACAAATAAAATTGGCCATTTGCGTGATCGTCTAGTTTTGTTAGTGTAGGACCCAAATTTCGTTGTGTGTGTGTAGTAACCCTTTTTAATTACCCCAGGTTCTTTGATATAAAGTTTAATATTACTTGTTTCTATCTGATACGATGTACCTTAGAAAATTAATCACTCTGTTAATTTAAATAACTGGTAAACTTGAACACACTGTCTATTAATTGAGAGACCTAGTTAATTATATATGTTATTTATGTAGTATCTTATTACTCAAGATTGCACTGTACATTTATAGTTGAAGTTTGTTTTCTATTTTACTTTTGAAATTAAAACATTTATTTAGTTTATTACTTAGATGACGTAAAGGTAAAGGTGAAAGAATAAGACAATAATTGATGGGAAAAAATAGTAAAAAAAACCCATTTTATTTTATATAAATTGATGCAACAATAGTTGAACATGAAATCAAAAGTAATCCAAATATTTGAGACAATTGTCTAAATATTATAATAGGAAAACTTGCGCTGCTATAGTAATGACCATACTATAGATATACTGAGTGTTTTGATGCAATAACAAGAACTTTGTTATACAAAAGTATGCTGTGTTATTTTAATAGTCATTAGAGTTGTGACAAATGCCTGATAATGATAATCTATAATAGAGCTGTTAGCAATCGCTAGTTAATAATGTTCTATAATTAAATAAAGTTGTTAGCAATCGCTAGATAATAATGATTTATAATTAAAGCTGCCAGCAAGAGCCAAATAATGAATCGAATGCAAAACAAGGGACAAGAATCATGTCATGTTTATACATTGTCAAAATTAAGTTGAGAAATGAGCATTAAATAGTTATGTAAAAGATCATAGAGTGTTGGGGAAATGTCCTTTAATTATGCCTTGTTAATTGATTGAAATTAGAGTAGGAACAATCGTTCAGATATTCATATTAATCTTGCTGAGGTGAGAATTTACACTCACATAAAATCTTTTAGAATGCTGCTGGGGAAACACCCTATAGTAATTAAATTGAAAAGCAACCAGAAGATTGCCTATGATTGTCAAACATACGAAGCCGCGAATCCGCGAAGGTAAGAAAGTGCGGTTGCATCACCCTTCAATCGAAACAAGTGACCAGACAACTGCCTGAAATATTGACATATCCCTCGTTGTAACTGAACCCTATTGGAGAACAGAACCAGCCAATTGACCGTAGTCAATGTTTCAAACCTTTGTTAACGCAAAGTACTCCGAATTCATGTAACTATAATATTTTATTGTAGATAAAATGGTCAACAATCGGACAACCTTGTGGTTACAGTAGGAAAACATTCCTAGTGTACTTTAAATATAAAGCATTCTTGAAAAACCTTACATGAGGTGTGGGGGAAACGAAGGTCCACTATTTGTTTTATACAAATTGCAGAATAATTATTGACATGAAGTATTGACGAGTCTATGAAAAGTATCTTGTTATTGCATAACTCTAAATATATGAACTTGTTATTTTGCAAACGCAAATTTCCCTAGTAAAATATTCAGAAAGTGAAATTTTATGAACTAAATTCGTGAATAAAATCATAACTGAATAAACTGTAATATAATATTCTTTATAGTTAAAAAGCAAAGCTAGTATTTCTTAAAAGAAAACTAATATTCTTTTAGTACCACAAATGCGTCAGTTAAACCTTTTTTAAACACCCCGTAACCAGAATATGAATGCAATTGCAAATAATAAAGTAGAGTCTCGAAATAAGAAAGTAATCACCTTTAGAAATTTATGCCTGTAGAATTTCTGTGCGCCCTGTATAGCGTGATGTCGCAAATGAATGTTCTTCCCCAGCTTCTTCATGTTTAACGTACTCGTTGAGCATCGTAGAGACGTTGAAATGCATTTCATAAAAAGTACGTTAAACCAGTGAATGCGAGATGCATGGCAAAATTAAATGTGGATTTTCTTGGATCGTTTGACTTGTAGTTTACATAATTCATCTCAATACTACCATAAGAACAGCTAGCCCAGAGGGTCAGCGATGTGACTTAGGTAAAATATCCATATCATAATACCATAAGAACAGCGAGCCCGAAGGGTCAGCGATGTGACTTAGGTATATTGAAATGCAATTTACTCAGGAGCACAGCGAATAGCATTCGGCGATGTAACTCGGGAGTGATAGAAGAGCATCTCCTCGGTAAACAAGCTGGTTTTCTTTTTATATGGTTCCTGATGTCACCCTTCTACCCGGATTATGCATCTCCGCTTGTTTCTTGTGGGAATATGTTTATTTTAACGCTATTATAATATTCGACGCTCAACTTTCTATCTTTTTCTATAGTTAAGGTAGAAAAGTGTAGGCGATTTCATACTCTGGGAATAAACGAAGTACTTGACACTTATCTTATAACTGATAAACAAACCCTGTGACTCGACTCAAATCTATGTAACTTTTTAGTAAAAACTGTAGCTTTTAACTTTGCTTTAAAAGAATATAATTTTAAAATGCATTCTGGTAACTTTATTGTCTCCAATATTAAACGAGTAAATAAATGTAAAAATGAAATTAATCAACTGCAATAATTACTTGAATTTGGAGACATAACAGGAAAAAACTAAATTTATATATGGGGTATATACAGGATGTTTCAGTAGTCTGGCTAATAGACTTTGTTTCTAAGGCCAAAAGCAGGTAATTAAAAAAAAAATACATCCAGAAGTTAATAGCTGATTTAGTTTCTAATATGGCTACAATCTATTTGAAACTATTATGTCCTCTTTATCTACTCATATAAGATTATAATATATTCAATAAGCAACTGGTTTTTAACAAATAGCGTGGATTATAAACGAGAGTTACATATAATTCACTAGATACAGCCAACCGCCTTTCCGATACGGTGAAATGGAAAGGTCCATTATTATTATTGAGGAAAGGAAGGTGATTTGACATGTTTGATTAGTTTTGATGTTTAACTATTGACATTATTTTGTAAATAATGTTTCTGTATACTTGCAATTTAATATTAATTGTTATAATCGTAGATAAAGTATAGTATTCAATTTGCTACATTATCGCTCGTTGAATAATATTAGTATATTATTCAATAGAGTTTACCCTATTAACAAGTTTAACATCACTTGAACAACTAAGAAAGTCTAGTTAGGTACCATAAACATTACAAATTCGTAAAGGAACAAACTGAAAATTGGTAAAGTGATAATCTATAAAAAAGCATATGATATTGCTATTGTTACACCTACCTTTAAATTTGTGACAATCCACTCGTACACAGTCACTAAAAGTTGCAAAAATATGCCGAAATCTTATATGTGACATGACACCAAGGTATCGGATGATAAACTACTAAAACATAGCGCGGGGAACAAACGATAATCGACAAAATTTGCTCATTGCAAGCCGATCGCTCATAACTCTTTGTTAAATAAACATTAGTTAGCTTGCATTTTAGTAATTTTACCTACTAGATTTTAGAGGAATATTTGTAGTGTAATTCTTCGATTTGTCTCTGTATATGTTTCAAAAAACGGCACTAAACCTAATCCGATCTCAATGAAAACCTTTTCAGATCTTCTAGAAATTGATGAAACCCTCATGCAAACTTTTATCCAAATCCACACATACAGACATTTATCAAAAACCATTTTTTTGGGTTCCTAGGACCTCAAAACGTAAAGATTTGATGTTATCTCAAGTTTTTGAACCAATTTTAGTAACCTCTTAAAATGACAGTTTTATTTAAGTTTATTAATTATTTTCTGTCATCAAACAAAATATATTCTACTGTCCAAATCTCGGGCATTTTCCATACAACCACCGACAACCGGAGCAGGTTAAACTACAATTGTCACAAATTTTTTATTTAATAAAAAAACAGTAATCATACATACAGTAGTATGATTACCTCGTATTACTTCGTATATTCACACCTATAGCCTGTACCTTTTCTCCAAATCAACTGTGGCTACTCAGTGGCCTTTAAAAGTGCATAAGTATCACAAAAAAATATATATGAAAATAATTAATACCAACAATTTATTAAAAAATAAATAAATAATAAAAGTGAAACCTAAAGGCTAAGTAACAAATAGCTGATGGCTGTAAAAAGTAAAAAACTGAAGGCTAAATATAGAAACAACTTGTTGTGCTGATTTGGTTCTCACCACCCCTGGAATTGCCACACGTCTGTCTGGCACCTGAGTTCTCCATTACTGTCCATAATACGCTGTGCCCAGTCTCTAAATTCCCTGAGGAACCCCTCGTAAAAAAATTACTCACTCCGGCAAAACTCTCCCATAAGACTCCATGAGCAAAATAACTCCGGGAAAAGAGAAGGTTATACAAAGGTTCCAGGTTATTCAAATTCAAAGGTTAACTTCTCCATAAAAAAAAACATCTCCGTACAAAACTGCTCCGTAAAACTCCACAGTAAAAAACTCCATTCACCTAGAAAGGCCCAATCTATTAATTCACTGCCACCATAAATTAGCAGTGGTACACAATGGGTCCGTTGATGTTTTCACACTTTTTTTTAAATATAAAAAAATATATAAAAAATATTTTTTCTTTTAAAGTTTAACATTAATATCATTACCGGTTACGCCACGTGGTTTCTATGGGAAATGAACTAGAATTTTAATAATTTCCATCCTTACACTCAACTGTGTATCGACAAAATATTTTCTAAAAAATTGGCCTTCACCAAATGACCTTGGTCGCATTGACATACTTCCACACAGTTAATATAAGGATTCGAATCTAATCTAATTACTTTACAACATACACAGGTTAAAATTAAACAGCAACAACTATATAATTTGATTATTGAATGAGAATAAAAGATTTTAATTACCTATCCCAGTTACGGAGTGCATGTGAACGATCCATCTTCCATATCCATATTTTCCAAAAATGAATATTAACATTCACAAAGAAGGGTTCAAAACGACTGTTTCAGGCGGAGAATAATACAAAATTTATACTTACTGTTCGTCTATGCTTAACTGCTTCACTGATGGTACCAATTGAGCATTGTAACACTATAAATCTAACACAGTAAGTACTAATACATTCTTAAAATTAAACCTGAAAGGGAATTTTGAAAACACAAGAAAAAGACAATATAAAGTTCAAATAATGTATATTAAATCTCTTTAAAAATCATGTTTTACAAAAACGTTCAAGAAAATGTATTGACATACTATAGTCTGGCCCGTGTACAACACATGATGAGGAACGGACGACTATAATGTATCAACTACCATCCAATATGCGGTTTATAGCTAACGGTTACACAAAAAGATTCAAGAAAAGTTCAATGTTTAAAAAATTTTTGGCGGGCTTTTGCTTGCCTGTCTATTTACGTATTACAGTTCAATTATAATTTGGTTCGCTCCTCAGAGCTTAAAAATGCTTAAATCGCAACGACTTTGAATTATATTGTAGCAATTATAAATTCATACGTTCAGGCAAGGCGGATATGAGTACATGGTAACTATACTTTTCTGAGACCAAATCATTGAGGAACCGGTTTAGGGCAAATCTCGTTAAAACCCATCATTTTCCCGTCAAAATCGACTGCTAGAAAATGATAGGGAACCATTGTCGCTAAAGGCTATTTTCGCTAAAACTCTCGATATACTTTGAATAGAGACTGGATTAACTTGTCCTCACATTTAACACAACGCATGAGTTGCAGTGCTGCACAACGTGGATTCGTAAAAGGGTTTTTAATTTTGAAATTTTCGAATTCGATTTTTGTTACACTTTCTAAATTTTGGTGGTCGGGGCGACATTACGTCCCTGTGCAGCGACATTTACTACACTTTCTAAAATTACATTAATTATTGTTAATAAATCTTTCCGTCTTCACCAAACCAAATAATAAAGTAATCTAATGGTAACTGGTAAGGTATTTTGCATGTGAATTGGCGCTAGGTGAATGTTTTTAGAATTATATGTTTACAAATTTAAATCGAATGAAGATATGTTGGAACAAACAAACGACAGACAGAACTGGTGGTACCTCCAGGTCGGCATCTGAAAAATATATCAACAGTTAACGGCAAAAGGTGATTAAAGTGTACGCAAATAATAACAAGTAATTCTGGCGAGGAATTTCCAAGCCAGCGACGTAGAGCCATTATAAATATGGAAGAAAACTTCCCAAAATTCCACAAAAATATACAATAACATTTGCTTAAATGAGTTTTTAATTGTACATGTATTCGGACAAAAGTGAACGTTACTATTGCCCTAAATCAATTGGATTCTCTTGGATTAAGTATGCAGTAATATGGCGGTAAACGTAATAGATTATGACTGTGTGGTCTACGTTTCCTTTTTTAAAATTATATTCTTTGATAGTTTTTAATAAATATTTTTCTACCGGAATTTTTTCAGGAATATTTATATTTTTGATCTGATAAACTTTATTATATCGTCCTTTTTCGTATTATCGTATTACTTTATTTAATAGTCATGAATAATAAGAAGCGCTATCCATAACGATAGCTGAATTTGGGGGAATATTAGGTAACAGCTGTTTAGCGAATCATTTTTCAAACAAATCCGCGGTCATATCTTCGTGATAGTCAGCAGAACACTGTTTTATATTGTTCGCTGACAAGAACAGTGCGTTGATATGAATCCATTTTTACTTCCGGTATGCAGAATTATAACACGCTTTCCCTTTGAACATGGCGCATTTAAAGTACAATTTTGAGTCGTGTCTCCACAATCGTAATTAACAGTATCATGCGTATCAAACCACGTCTCACCAAGATATATTACCGCCCTATTTGATTTGCGGTACTTTTTTATTTTACGCAAATATTCCTGCCGAATTTCCACAATACGGCGTGATTCCATTACTATTAACGGTTATTATTTTTTTATATTTAAATTCACACTCTAATAAAATACCTCTTAAAGTTCGCAAAGATTGGTAATATGGTATTTTTGCCAATTCCTTTAATACCACTAGCGTTAACCTTAAATGTGACGTGGCCAAATACGGTTAACAAAATAAGGAGGTTGTTGTATAAGAGTTTTTGCACGAGCTCTGAACGGTGAACCTATTTGACAGATTTGGTGTGTAAATATTAACCTGTAAAGCGTAAGCGTAAAACGTGTAAGAAGAAGGATAACCTGTAAAATTGGGTATGCATATAACACATGTTTAAACAATACAAACAACCATAATTTAAAGCAAACTTTCCGCACGGTGCTAACAATGTGGTTTTAAGGGTCCGATGGAAATGCTCCACCATCCCGTTAGACTGCGCATGGTAACTAGTTGTGCGAATCCTATGGAAACCTAAAAACCTAGAAAATTCCGAAAATAAGGTGGATTCAAATTGTACTCCCTGATCTGTAGTTATGTCTACTGGAACACCAAAACGATATACTTAATTCCGGAACAATGTTTAGCGACCGTTTCTGCTGTAATATCAACAAGCGGGTATGCTTCTGGCCAGCGGGTGAAACGTTCAACAACTGTCAATATATAAGAATAATCGTGCGAAGGAGGCAAAAGGACCTACTGATATGGTAGGTCCTTTACATTGGATTTTACCCATAAAGTACAATTTGAATTCATTCGGGACCAGAAATACTTTGTGGTAATTAATTTTCTCATAGCTTTAGTGCCAGCGTGACTCAAATTATGGAACATATTAAAAACTGCTTGATATAAACGGTAAGGATGACATTTATCGTGAGAAACATTGACCAAAGTGTAATATATTCGAAAAGGTAATTTGTTTCAATAAGTAGCATATCCTTTCATTATTTTCTTGCTTGCTTAATAAAGAAACAAGTTCCTCATCCTCTTGTTGTGCTGTTTTCAGTATTGATAAGTTAAAATTTGGAGAGCTCAACGAGTGTATGAAGGTTGAGGTAGCTCAAAACATTAACGTCAAATATAAAGAGTGGGGCAGTAGTGCGTCGGATCTCGATATCTCGAGTTTACGATAGCTAGAAATTTTTTAAAAAATTTCAAGTAAACTAGATAAAAAAGCCTATAACTGGAAATTATTTTCGAACATGCAGGGCGAGCCAAGACAAAATTACAGGACCAAATGTTTTTTTTAATGGAATAGGCTATGTATATAAACTTAAAAAGAGGTTTCTTCAAGTAACTTAATACAAAAAATTATAATAAATGTTGCGCTTTTGAAATGAGGTTCCCACTGTTCCTAAAACAGCCGGTGTGATATGAAAGGCAGTTATTATTCTTTCATATTTTGTACTGTTGTTGGCGTGTCTCTATAGACAATTTCTTTCCCGTATCTCCATAAAAAGAAATTCATTTTTGTAAGATCTGGCGATCTAGCAGGCCTTCTAGTGTGTCCATTTCTTCCAATCTATTGATTAGGGTAGGTATTATTTAAGTGATCTCTAATGCATTTAAATAATGTGGTGGAGCACCATCTTGCTGAAACCACATCATATTTCGAAGTCTTTCAGGGAAATTTACCAAAAAATGTGGCAGGCAGATAGTTTTCCAAAAAAATTAAGATAAATAGTTCCTGTCAATGTACCATCAAAGAAATGTGGCCCTACTACATGTTCTCCAATAATTATTGGAGGAATTCCTCCTCAAACGTTTTATAGACCATCTGTGTTGGTTATCAACTTACATCAAAAATTGAGGTTTCATTGCTTGTCGAATAACGAAAACAGCAAAAATATGTACAAAAAAAAACATTACAGTAAAGGGCCGGTTAAATTCTATTTACTCATTTCAATAGATTGGAAGAAATCGTCCCACTAAATGGCCTCATTTCAAAATTGCATAAAGACGTGTGTCAATCAAAATGGGCAACACGTCGAACACCTATACCCACTTTTCTAATGAATTATTTGAGAGAACCTCTTTTTTAAAGTTTATTCTTGAATTTGACATTTATTTATAAGTAGTATAGAAATGGGACTTCTGTGACAGCTCCTCCCACCACTATTATTATCCCCCCACTCTTCCCCCCACTATTATTTCCCCCACCACAATTATTTTTCCCCCCACCATTACTATTCTCCCCACATACCCCCCCACCACAGCTCCCCCCACCCCCCACCAAAGATTTCCCCACCATTGATGCCCCACCTATCTTGGGAAGGGGGAGATGTCATAGAATTCCCATAGGCTGGATCATTCAAAAGAGAAAGGGACATGCTATATGACTGACTTTTTAAGGTATACTAATATGTATTATTAGAATGACATGTCTATTGATTTGAAAATAGTGGGGGGAATTAAATTTGTAATAATAGTTGTGGGTGTGAATTTATATCATTGCAGATCAGTGTATGGTGACGATAATACCTCCGTACACCGTGTTTAATTACGAATAAAATGTGCCTGGACGACTTTTCAATTTGTCCAACAAGTAATGGATATAAAAACTTTGAAGAACGTTTATTATCCTTTAAGAATTGGAAAGGTGTTGTAAACCCTGTAGACCTTACTCTGGCAGGATTTTATTACATGGGTTATGAAGATGTCGTCCGCTGCTTCCACTGTAGAGCTGAAATTTATAGATGGAAAATTGATGACATTCCCATTAAAGAGCATTTAAAGTACTCAGAAGATTGTTCTTATGCAAAATTGATCAAGGATGGATTGCTGCAAGTTAAAAAGGAGGAGGAGAATAAACATGTAACAAGAACTGATTTAATTAGTTGTATGGTAGTCTTCTCATGGCTTTTGAATATTACCTTAATCTTACATACACTAGTTATTTAAGTTATAGTATTGTAATATAAATCAATATAAATTGTTATTGTTATTTTTAATGTGCCACCCTATAAAATTAAAGAGTTTTATAAAAACTGTTTTTTTATTTCAAATTTGTATTTTTATTTGTTCACCCTATATAATGATAGTAAATTTTTTGTTATTTTAATGTTCCACCCTATATAAGTTTTATAGAAACAGTGTTTTTTTTTATATCAAAATGTATAATGCATTGTTACATGGTAAGAAATATCAATTTCAAGGTATTTTTATTTGGTCACCTTATAGTTATTGCAAATTTGTCTATTTAAAGAATTCTTTCATAATGCACATTGTTATATGTTTTCTGGTGATCTAGTTGACTGTCCATTCGTTAAGTTATAAATGGGTCATATTTAATCACATGTATTTGGTTTCAAGTTCAAGTTAAATTGCGATTATATTGGAATGCCTGCATGCAATTTTTATGAAGTAAACAATTTTCAGAGAATATATAGGTTACTATTTAGCAAATTAAAAATGCACATATTAATTTAAGCCGTTTATTTCAGAATACTTACATAACAGATATTCAAAAATATAACTAACTTAAAGGTAACAAAAGTAATGGAAAAAATATAAACTATTGAAATGGGAAATTTGTCACAAAATTTTTAACATTTTCCAAACATTGTTCAATTTAAATGTCTTGATTTTTTAATTTAGAAATCACATCGTCTAGCCTCTTTCGCTGCTTTTCCAATTTTCTCATTTCTTTCGACAGTGAGGTTCTCCTTTTTTGAAATTTTCCAGCATATTTCCCTGACTCCACTATTAACGATTTTCGTACTTCTTGGATAAACTTTGTTTTATTTTTATCCACCTCTTCTTGATTTGCATCACATTTTCGTTTAATTTTATTTAAATAGTTTGTAAAAAATGTATCTTCCGAATAATTCACTTTCATTTTCCGAATGTACCTTTGTTTTTTGAGATGATAAGGTTGACGCCACCGCTGATATTGATATGTTAACTATCGGACGAACGGCTGAAAAACTACCCTCAGTAACCACCAAGTCGGAATCCACAGATTCTGTCGCTTGAATGGAATTAAGCTTTTGACACACTTTTTCCTCGAATGAAATATCTTCGTAGAGTTCATCAGGTGTTAAGGTAAGTTTTCGATTTCGAACCATTTTGTTTGAACACTTTTTTTTTTCAACTTCTAAACAATATAACACAACACAAAGAACTGCACGCAAGAGAGAGAGAGAGACTGGAACTAATACGTTTTACGATAAAATGATAATTTATGGGTAAATAATTTGCAAAGGCATACATGATATTTTTGTGATGAATTGGCATGTACGGTTAGATAGATATGTAAGTAAATACTGAGTAGGTATTATGTGTCAAGGTTACTTATTTTACTATAGCAGATAATTTGTTACTGATGAAAGAAACCATTATACCCAAGTAACATGATAGTTGCTGAGTATACAAAGTAGCAACTGTAAACACATTAACATCAACACTCTACCCCCCCCCCTCTCACCCAGCCACCAGACGACACCCCCCTTACCCCAACTCTCCGGACGACCCCCCCCCATCACCCCCCCAAACCCCTCCTTGCCCCGTGCGCAAACCCCTCTCTTATCCCCTTGCCCCTCCGTTCCCGCTGATGCCTATAAACTGCCTACATTTGCTACCTTCATATTGAAATTAAAGCAATTGCAATAAAACTTATTGTGAAACAAAGAACTCCTTGATAAACAATGCGTTCCTTAAACATAATATTTTTAGTCGCAAACTCCTCTATAAATCCTTATTTTACTATAAGGAAAGTAACCAGACTGCAACCAAAGTTACAAATCTGGCGCGTTAAGTGTAATAATTGCATATTACCATCAAAACGCTAATGCTTCGATTGCAACAAACACCAGCCGAAAGACTGATCCTACTTAAAGGAGCTCCCTTGCCAGTCGCCACACACCACTTGCAGACTGCAGTTTCGAGCTGTTGGCTCTCGTCAGTGCAAGGTAGGTATGCGACGACCGACATGAGAATCCTTTGACTATAGTACATCCCGGTATTTTCACAATAGCGACATGTAAAACAGCCAGCAGGCGCCATCTAGGGTCCAGTGTCTGTTGCAATCGAAAAATAAATAGCCTGACTTGGCTTAGCATAGATTTGTAACTTTGGTTGCAGTCTGGTTACTTTCCTTATAGTAAAATAAGGATTTATAGAGGAGTTTGCGACTAAAAATATTATGTTTAATATTCCGCCCTCTAAAAGCACATTTGAACTATGCTAAGCCAAGTCAGGCTATTTATTTTTCGATTGCAACAGACACTGGACCGCTAGATGGCACCTGCTGGCTGTTTTACATGTCGCTATTGTGAAAATACCGGGATGTACTATAGTCAAAGGATTCTCATGTCGGTCGTCGCATACCTACCTTGCACTGACGAGAGCCAACAGCTCGAAACTGCAGTCTGCGAGTGGTGTGTGACGACTGGCAAGGGAGCTCCTTTAAGTAGGATCAGTCTTTCGGCTGGTGTTTGTTGCAACCGAAGCATTAGCGTTTTGATGGTAATATGCAATTATTACACTTAACGCGCCAGATTTGTAACTTTGGTTGCAGTCTGGTTACTTTCCTTATAGTAAAATAAGGATTTATAGAGGAGTTTGCGACTAAAAATATTATGTTTAATATTCCGCCCTCTAAAAGCACATTTGAACAATGCGTTCCTTGATAAATTTCTTACAACCTATTCATTAAAGATAATCTATTTATTTAAGACAATAAGTGAATGCATCATTTTTAGTTGTAAAGAAGAAAATACCTTATTGTTTTCATTGAGCGCATTATAAATTAGATTGAAATGTGATACATGTTGGAATGTTATTTAAATAATATAAATAGTTCTTTGTTTATTTAACTAAAAAAAAATTTTAAAATTGTAAAATGAAATTGGATAACGTAATAATAATAATAATAATAATAGCGATCTATTAATATTAACATACATAAATATGAATTAGTTGTTAGTTTTTTCAAATCCTCAGGAAATTCAAATTGGTTGGGAAATTCAAATAGTTAAAGAAAATTCAAGTTTAGGTGGGAAATGCTACTACATACATCAGACAAATGAGATTATTATTGGTAACCTTGAGTAACCTTTGAAGACTTTACATTATTTTATAATATTAGGAAGAGATTGAATATATAATTATTAATAACGTAACATGTTGTCATTAATATATGACGTCATTTGACAATATATTTATATAATTATTATAAACGTTTTAATAAAAAAAAGAGACAGCTTCGCTCGGGAATCGATCCCTCAACCTCTGCACCAAACCAATTGTACTATCTAAGTGCTTATAGATCATATGCTTAGTCATAAAAGAATCCTATCTCGGGCGAGGTCAAATAGATGCAGAAATGCACGCGAAATTTCCGATTAAGATTGCACGTTATCTATATGACATTGAACTGAAATATATCTTTTTTTATTATTTTGTGGCAAACTTACCACTTGTATAAATTAAAATATATCTAAAAGGAAACATAATCAAATACGATGTAGTATATAATATCGAAATTTATTAATGGCAATAAGAACAATATTTCTGTTAACAATAGGTCGACGGTGTAAAGATACACGATCAAAATTAAAAATTAAATCAAACTTGGAGATGTCATATATAATTATTAAGAACATGGCATCACCAATCCTCAAACTTTTAATATATTTATTTTATAATCATTAATATATGACTTCATTTGATCACTTGACAGTATTTTTTAGATAATTACTATTAAATGGGGCGGGGCCCTCACGCTGTCAAAAAATGTGTGCAGAATATTTGAAAATCGGCATACTTCGGAATATTTAACAATCAGCCTACTTCGGAATATTTGACAATCGACCCATTTCAGAATATTTGGCAAATGACCCACTTTGGAATATTTGGAATTGACCCATTTTGGAATATTTTAGCAATTGGCTCACCACTCCATTTTATTTTTAATCTATTTACATCAATTTTGAGCGTGGGACTTCGCTTCCCATGAGAATAATCGACATAAGTTTTAAAAATATGATTACGATACCACCTATTGACCAATTCACAAACTTTTTTAATATATTTATTTTGTAATCATTCATATATTATGATGTCATTTGATCACGTGACAGGAATGAACATAAACACATCATATCACATATAGTAGACAACACTCAAATCAAAGTCAACGGCTGTCCGGAAGAGAGTTACACATTTGAAAAAATGCAGACAACATCCATTACCTACATACATTGCCAGTGTCGGTGCCAGGGATCCCCAAAGCACAGCAGTAAGTATCACACCAGAATGAATTTGTCATATAACGCGCTCTAGCCAACTGAGCTACCGTGCTGGATGGAAGCAAGGAATATTTTTCCTCCTAATGAAACGAAATACAGCTTGTACCAGTATGGTAGATTGCTGATTTTGAAAATGAAAGGCACGATGTGCAAGTCAAATGATCTGCTGACTTTGTAAATACAATGAACTGCTTACTTTGCTAGTTCAATGACCTATCAACATTGCAAGTGTAGTCAGATATGTATTCATGCTTAACAAGTTTTTGCATATTTGTGAATGTAATATATACCATGTTTTTCATAATAAAACAAAATTACTTCAAATTCTATCCTGTGGTGTATAGGTAACAGCATTATACCTAAGGTCTTTCTGGTCGTAGATATTTCCGGTAGAGGAGCTATAACGTCATATTTCTGTTTTTTTTTTTGTTATATAACTCGACAGTACATCAGTTTATAGATATATTTTAATGTGTCAGGATGTTAAATAATTTTCCGTATATCATATAAGAAAAAGTAGATGAAAATTAGGAAAAGGAGGTAAAGGAATTTACCACATATCATGGCAAAGCTTAGTTTAGGGTGAATTTTTTTCCCCAAGTCATGTATTTCAGTTTCAATATGTTAGACCTTTTATATTTTTTAAGAGCCATTAACTTAAAATATATATACTGAAAATATGAGAAATGATAATATCTTTAATTAAAAAACGGCTCTATTTTTACATTTTTTCTAATAAATATGCATAGGTACATAGAAAATAATGAAAACTAGATTTTTCTTAGGGTTTTCAAAGAGAGGCAGAGATCATCAAAGCACAGATTATGTACCTATTGATATGTAAATCAATGTATTTACTGTTATAGATTTGTTCTTCTTCTAATCTGATAACGATGTGTTGTTGTATCTTACAATTTATTAAGCAGGTGTTTTTAACAAGATTCCTTCCAATGCAAAAACTGATTTTATAAATATAGGGATGTGTTAAAATTCTAACTTAAAGTATAAATTTTATTATTTTAAAATGAACTCAGTTTCATACAAAGTCTTATTTGGTACTGGCAAATTTCTAAAATAAAAAACTATGACATGAATAACAATTACAAGGTAACATACGTTAGGTTATGTTCTAAATTTAAAAGCAAAGACATATTTTTATAAAAATGTGATAGGACCGATTGAAAAAAAGTGCTTATTATTTGTTGAAACTTGCATTATAATTTTTTACCTTCATCTGACTGTCAATTATGAGATCTCATTTACTATTGTTTTCCTAATATCGATTTTTAAGTCAAATAGTGGTTTTCTTATGGGGTACTCTTATATTTGTAGGACCTATACATATTTTATTTAGAGGGGTGGTAGCACCGTTTAACTTTCACTCTGAGCATACCTAGGGAAGTGGGTTCGAGCCCCACCTACTTTAAAGTAATTTTGAACTATAAATTGCCCCCCCCCCAACCAAAAAAGTGATTCGGATCCCACTATAAGCTGTAGGGCCCCGTCTCCTTTACTTGAAAAAGTTTAGGTTTAACAGGGTCATTTAAGTGATCTGGAGGGCGGTTAAAACATGTCTTGCTACACATTTATTAGACTTTCTGAATGATAATCATGCACTACCATAAGCACTACTTAGTTTTGGAATTTTGCTTAAAATGTTCTATCAGTTTCAGTATGTTCACATTTTACATTGAACATAAAACACTAATTGTTTTTCAAATCACTATTTTTCATTAGAATCTTTAAGAAGTACTGAACAGTTTCTTTCTGAAGGTAACGGATGCAAGTTTCAGAGCAACAGATCTTACATATTTTTGTTCAAAACTTCTATGAATACAAAGTATATATATGTATTTATTTTTCCTGAAATTTAAAAAATATTGGGTAGAGACTGTAATATGTAATCAATGGATTCGTTCTTAAACGAGGGAGATAAAAACATGATATGAATATCTTAAATATAAGAGAAAAATAATTTTAAGAACGACTTTTCAGCTAACAGGTGTTTAAATTTTTAAACGTTTACAGAAGTTCTTGTGTAATTCTTTACTATATACTAAAATAATATATTCCTTTTGTATGATGCTAAAATATAAAAACAACTTATCTATTGTCTTCATCTTATTTGTAATTCGTGCTATAAATTAAAGCTTTAACCATATGTGATAAGATAAAATAAACATTCTCATCCACAAAACTTCTTTAATCATAAGAGTATATTATTTTTTATATATTAGTTTATTTTCGGCTTTTGAATAAGTATTTAAAAAAAAATTCTACACATCTAATTCCTAAGATAGTTAGCTTTCGAAGAAGCTGTTTGAATAAAAAAATCTAAATATCATCTAATCAACTAGCGGATTGAATTACTTTACATACATATATACAGTCCTTAAAAATAGCGTCAAGTGTTTTATAAAATATATTGTGATTTTTTATTCCTGCTACAAATATTTTCCAGAACATCTTCTTTTTACATTTCGTTCACAAAGAGTCGTTGATTCTGTTAATTTATTATATAAAATTTTCTCAGATTAAGTACTTGATACATACATACATACAAAAAATTACTAATTTTAATTCCTAATAAGTTTAAAATTCTTAATATACGGGTTTTAGGGATATACCGGGAGAGTTATTGATAACACTATATTTGAAATTAGCTTTTTTTATTAACAATGTTAGTATAACAATTTTTATTTATTCTACAATGTGTGACATTAAAGCATTGACTGGGAAAAAATATAATGAAGTGTAGGTTCTGTAACATTTCCAAATCCTCCTGATTCTTTAATTTTACTTGGTCCTCGAGTGATTACATTTGAGGTTTTACACAAATTCTTCTGGCAAAATAAAGACTGCTTGTGATTTTTTTATTTATTTCAACAAGTCTACAGTGTTTATAAATTTCTGAAGTTTATATACAGAGTGTTTTGATAATAATTAATACTTGTCTTTAATTACAATTTTTATTTAATACGTTAAAAAGGATGTAACTTTCTCGTGAACGATTTTTCTTATTCTCAACACCTGCTCTAGCGTCATTGAAAGAAGAATTCTGTAGATTTTGCCTCTTTTTAACGCGTCGTATACCACTTCCATTAATTTATCCACGAAATTGTGATTCATGATACTCCACAGCTTCAGCGTCAGGTATTGGTGGTGGAGAGGGTAGTAATTTATCTAATAATTCCCATATCTCGTAAAGTATTTATATATACATCATATTTCAGACTCAGGCGGATATTATTGCGAATCATATCGACGATGGTGTTTGGATCCGTGTTTTTATCTTTTCTATTTATAGGTCGAATTTGCAACATCGCTATTTCTGTTTTCATTCTGTCCAAGTCCGTACTCATCTTTTTCTTCCTCTGGTGGTGGTGGAAACAATTTCGATATATTGTTCCTCTATTTCCAACTACCATCTGAGCCGGTATTTTCATTCCAACCCAACTTATGGTCGAATCCTGACTTAGAACTTCTTGCTAATTCTATATTTGATTGTGGTGATAATTTTTCTTCCTCGAACGTCTTAGACTGTTTCGAAGGAGGGGCGGATGTCTGCTTTTTGATGGCGTGCACGCCGTGAATATGTCTTTTCAAGCTGTCTTTTCTATTAAATGTTTTACTACATATAGTACAACGAAAAGAGCGGTTTTTATGGATATCAATATGTCTGCTTAAGCCGCCAGGCCAGAAGAATATTTTACCACAATCCTTACAGGTATACATGTTTACCACTTCACTTCACTATATAACATCAAATGACCAGTCACTAGTATACACCCCTGTTTTATCCACAATTACCCACATTTTATCCACAATTACCCACATTTTATCCACAATTACTCGCATTTTTATCCACAATTACCCACATTTTATCCACATTTACCCACATTTTACCCACATTTTGTCCACAATTACTCACACAAAATTTACCACTTGAGTCTAGGATCTTTGAACCGAGCGGATAGATATACTATCTCGACCCGAGCGGATAGGTATACTATCTCGACCCGAGCGGATAGGTATACTATCTTGATAGTAATAGTTAAAGCCCACGATAGGTTAGGTTGGCTATGTGAGCATACCCTTATTTAATCCTTGTTTTACCCTTATTTCATACTTATTATATCCTTATGCACCCTTATATACTTATTATATCTTTTTTCCTCCCCTTAAACATATTTATGATGATCACGTGACTCCAAACATGACTTTAGATAACTCCGAAAAACTGTGTGTGGAATGTTGGAATTATAGGTATGGGGTATTGGTAATAGTTAAACCCCACGATAGGTTAGGTTGACTAGGTGCGTGCATATAGTCAACCTAACCTATTGTGTGAGTAATTGTGGATAAAAATGTGGGTAATTGTGGATAAAATGTGGGTAAATGTGGATAAAATGTGGGTAATTGTGGATAAAAATGCGGTTAATTGTGGATAAAATGTGGGTAATTGTGGATAAAATGTGGGTAATTGTGGATAAAATGTGGGTAATTGTGGATAAAACAGGGGTGTGTACTAATGACTGGATATAGTGAAGTGAAGTGGTAAATATGTATACCTGTAAGGATTGTGGTAAAATATTCTTCTGGCCTGGCGGCTTAAGCAGACATATTGATATCCATAAAAACCGCTCTTTTCGTTGTACTATATGTAGTAAAACATTTTAATAGAAAAGACAGCTTGAAAAGACATATTCACGGCGTGCACGCCATCAAAAAGCAGACATCCGCCCCTCCTTCGAAACAGTCTAAGACGTTCGAGGAAGAAAAATTATCTCCACAATCAAATATAGAATTAGCAAGAAGTTCTAAGTCAGGATTCGACCATAAGTTGGGTTGGAATGAAAATACCGGCTCAGATGGTAGTTGGAAATATAGGAACAATATATCGAAATTGTTTCCACCACCACCAGAGGAAGAAAAAGATGAGTACGGACTTGGACAGAATGAAAACAGAAATAGCGATGTTGCAAATTCGACCTATAAATTTCAAAAAACACCCTCTGACGGACGTAGATTGGATTGGGATAAAAACACGGATCCAAACACCATCGTCGATATGATTCGCAATAATATCCGCCTGAGTCTGAAATATGATGTATATATAAATACTTTACGAGATATGGGAATTATTAGATAAATTACTACCCTCTCCACCACCAATACCTGACGCTGAAGCTGTGGAGTATCATGAATCACAATTTCGTGGATAAATTAATGGAAGTGGTATACGACGCGTTAAAAAGAGGCAAAATCTACAGAATTCTTCTTTCAATGACGCTAGAGCAGGTGTTGAGAATAAGAAAAATCGTTCACGAGAAAGTTACATCCTTTTTAACGTATTAAATAAAAATTGTAATTAAAGACAAGTATTAATTATTATCAAAACACTCTGTATATAAACTTCAGAAATTTATAAACACTGTAGACTTGTTGAAATAAATAAAAAAATCACAAGCAGTCTTTATTTTGCCAGAAGAATTTGTGTAAAACCTCAAATGTAATCACTCGAGGACCAAGTAAAATTAAAGAATCAGGAGGATTTGGAAATGTTACAGAACCTACACTTCATTATATTTTTTCCCAGTCAATGCTTTAATGTTACACATTGTAGAATAAATAAAAATTGTTATACTAACATTGTTAATAAAAAAAGCTAATTTCAAATATAGTGTTATCAATAACTCTCCCGGTATATCCCTAAAACCCGTATATTAAGAATTTTAAACTTATTAGGAATTAAAATTAGTAATTTTTTGTATGTATGTATGTATCAATTACTTAATCTGAGAAAATTTTATATAATAAATTAACAGAATCAACGACTCTTTGTGAACGAAATGTAAAAAGAAGATGTTCTGGAAAATATTTATAGTAGGAATAAAAAATCACAATATATTTTATAAAACACTTGACGCTATTTTTAAGGACTGTATATATGTATGTAAAGTAATTCAATCCGCTAGTTGATTAGATGATATTTAGATTTTTTTATTCAATAACAGCTTCTTCGAAAGCTAACTATCTTAGAAATTAGATGTGTAGAATTTTTTTTTAAATACTTATTCAAAAGCAGAAAATAAACTAATATATAAAAAATAATATTCTCTTATGATTAAAGAAATTTTGTGGATGAGAATGTTTATTTTATCTTATCACATATGGTTAAAGCTTTAATTTATAGCACGAATTACAAATAAGATGAAGACAATAGATAAGTTGTTTTTATATTTTAGCATCATACAAAAGGAATATATTATTTTAGTATATAGTAAAGAATTGCACAAGAACTTCTGTAAACGTTTAAAAATTTAAACACCTGTTAGCTGAAAAGTCGTTCTTAAAATTATTTTTCTCTTATATTTAAGATATTCATATGTTTTTATCTCCCTCGTTTAAGAACGAATCCATTGATTACATATTACAGTCTCTACCCAATATTTTTTTAATTTCAGGAAAAATAAATACATATATATGTTATATTAGAAATATACTATGATATATAATATCACCGAGACAGGCTTAACCTTCTCAAACATATCATGTTACAGATTGCGTAACAGCTCTTCTCTAATAACCGCTCACGTTGGCTGAGCTTAATGTTTCTTTCTTGGTAATCCCTTATCATGCTGAATTGCCAATTTAATGTTCTTTGTTCTCTTATGTTATAATTACAGCCAACAGACATTTGTACCTTCAGTCATATACTCATTTTCAACCTAATACATTCTAAATTTATTATTGTTCATTATTGTACCAAGTAAATAAAGTTTTTAAAAAGTGATTTCTACAATCCATTATCTAACATTGGTGCAGTCGTACGGATCTGAAAAACACCCTGTAACCCAGAGGTGGTGGATTTCAATCCTTCAATCAGCAAAGAATCTACGAGAAACAAGAAAAATACAATTTCAAGCAGACAAGCAACGTCTCAACAAGCTCACAAGAAGCATCATATACACATCGAGAAATAATTAGCAAGTAAGAAACATTCCTGGCCCCTGAAAGTCGGTGTCTTCGGCACTTGGAACACGTCGCCGTGGATAGGAACACCTAGTGATACCCCTGACGGTACATCCCAGTGTAGCAACGCTCACGAAACCGCATTCGACCTTCCATCTGGACCCCAGGCATGAAGATAGTAATGTAAGTAATTTAAGAATCATCTCGATTTATTTTCTATTTCAAACTGCACTAAACATTTATATTTTATCATTCGTACATTGCATTCACATTTGCATTAAACCCACGACAGTTCTGCAATCTAATTTAGTTGAATATATTATCTAAATATCGTATTACTTTAGCCGATATTTTATTTTATTTTAACACATAAATATTTTCATTGCAATCAATATATTAATTTGACATATATCAAGTTTAATCTTTATCTTGTAACGTTTTTATTGCAATTTAATACTACTACTACTACTACTAATAAAGGTTAACGTATTGTTTATACCATATGACTATAATATCTGAATAAGTGCAAATACCATCGCAAAAATAATTTGTTACATACCTTATAAAGAAAAGAATACAATTTCGTTTCCTTTTATTCATTATTATTGCCAGTGGCGTACTCTTGCACCTTTTACAATTAATTTTTATTATTTTTTTGTGTGTACCAAATTAATTTTTGTTTGTTTATCTGAAATTTATATACAAATCTTAATAATACAAAATGGCGAACCAACCAAATACTACAGTAAATAATACTACAGCAAATAATACCAATAACGCTGATGAAACCCTTACCATAGAACCCTACAGGTTAAGTGAGATTTTCTCAATAGTTCCAGAGTTCGACGGGAACCCCATTTTCCTACAAACCTTTATTTCCGCGTGTGTTTTCGCGAACGGAATGTCAATAGAGGACCAGCGTATTTTACTTACTCTACACATAAAAAATAAACTTCGGGGAAAAGCTGCCGAATTAATAAATTCGAGGAACCCTGCCACTTGGGCAGAAATTAAAAGCCTACTTGAGGCGCATTTCGGTGATTCACGCGACTTGACAGCCCTTATACAAGACTTACAACGGATTCACCAACTACCTAATGAAACTGCCCTGACATTCGTATCTCGTTTACAAACACATAATGCCAAAATGCACGCTGCTGTGCAAAAACAGACTTTGACGTTGGAAGAAAAGACAGCCCAATCATCCCTAATTGAAACCATGACTCTAACAACACTACTTACCGGACTAGAACCCAAACTTGGACAAATAATCCGTGCCGGAAATCCCAGCGACATGCTAGAAGCAATTAATAGAATCAAACGCGAACTCCAACTGTCCTACTTCGAGTCACAAAAATTCCCAAAACAAACTATCAACAAAAACCCCATCCAGAACCAACAGAGGCGTCCCAACTCCCAACAATTCTGTAATTTTTGCAAACGTAACGGGCACAATTTTAATGAGTGCCGTACAAGACTACAATTCTCACAACAAAATCAGAACTTTAGACAAAACAATTTTGCCAGTCCTCCACAATTTTCTAGACCGAATTTCCAAAATTCTCCCAACCAGCAATATCAAAGAAATTTCACGCCGCAACAAGATTTTCAACAGAATAGGCCTTCTGTAATAAGACCTAATCCGAACTTTCAGAGATCCCCAAATCAACAAAATTCAAATTTCAATCCTAACTTTAACAGACAAAACCCGCAGAGAACACATCACGTTAATTTTGACAATCATTTCGACTCTCAAAATTATGATACTAATTTTTACCATGAAACTGATAATTTCAGTGACCCACAATTCCATAACTTCGGAAACTATCAAACTAATTCTAGCCTTGATAATATGGCAAACATGCCACAAGTAAATTATGATGATTACCCCCATTTCCCGCAAAATAACGACGATAACATGCCATACCAAAATGAGAATTATACAGCTAATTCTCAGATGTCGCAGGATTATACTGCTACTCCTCAGGATTTTCCATTAGGCCCGGAGTATTCCATGAATACTCCAACCCAAGAAATAAATTTCGAAGTGGACCAAATGTCCAACCAAATCCAAACATTAAACCTGAACGACAATTACAACCCCCTACTGAATTTCTCAGACCAGAACTTCGCTTAAATTGGCCTACACACACACTATTGACCGTGAATTCTAGTAATCTTTATTTCATAAATGACATTTCGAACAAATTTAAACTCTTAATTGATACTGGCGCAGGTATTTCGATTTTTAAGCATAAGACAGCGGAAAATTTTAAAAATAGATCTCCAGAAAACGCGATTATACAAGGCATAACCGACGAAAAAATTAAAATTAGCGAATCTGTTCTTATACCATTTAACGCACGCGACCCGCACAGAGTCTATATTCACGACTTGGACATAGACTTTGACGGATTATTAGGTGCCGACTTCATGGAACACTACGAATGTAGAATAGATTTCAAAACCAGGCAACTAATTACAAATTTTAAAACATTGCCCATCTTCAAAGTAACTGACGATTCTCCAACACCCGAAATCAACAAAATCCGACAAAATTATAATTCTAGCCAAAATACTATCCAAATTGACGGTCGCACGGAAAAGGTTTACAAACTAAAATGCAATCTTAGAAACACTGACGCTGTACTGTCAGCGCAGGAAAACGAAAAAGTTCGTTTGCCTAATGCTCTTGTTAGGGTAAACGAAAATGGAGAATTTTT
Organism: Leptura quadrifasciata; assembly: GCA_963675555.1. Classification (NCBI taxonomy): domain Eukaryota; kingdom Metazoa; phylum Arthropoda; class Insecta; order Coleoptera; family Cerambycidae; genus Leptura; species Leptura quadrifasciata. Next base: position 49,577,406 of record OY776679.1, read on the forward strand.
GACAACCGTAATTAATGCAAACGCCATTCCGAAAATTATAAATTTTTCTAATCTAAAATTAGAACCATTGCAAAAATTTAAATCGATTTTTAATTTAAATGTTCAAAATTCCGACTCACACATACAGACCGACAGATCATCTGAAATTATTAACCAGTTACGTTTAGATCATCTAAACTACGAGGAAAGTGAACTAATTACACAACTTTGCCTAGACTTTTCTGAAATATTTTACCTGGAAGGAGACAACTTGACTTTCACTAACGAGATTAAACATTCAATCGACACTAATAATTCTAAACCTGTATTTACAAAATCGTATCGCTACCCTCAATGCCATAAACAAGAAGTCAAAACACAAGTTTCTAAAATGCTGGACCAAGGCATAATCAGACCTTCAATTTCTCCCTGGTCATCTCCTGTTTGGGTTGTACCCAAAAAACTCGATGCATCTGGCAAACAAAAATGGCGAGTCGTAGTAGATTACAGGAAATTAAACGAATTGACTATTGACGATAAATACCCTCTCCCAAATATTTCTGACCTTTTAGACCAACTAGGCAAATGCCAATATTTTACCACACTAGACTTAGCTTCCGGATTCCACCAAATAGAAATTGACGCGAAAGACATTCAAAAGACTGCTTTCACAGTCGAAAACGGTCATTTCGAATTCGTTAGAATGCCATTCGGTATAAAGAATGCTCCATCAACGTTTCAAAGAGTGATGGATAACATCTTGTTAGGAATCCAGAATGAACGCTGCCTTGTTTACATGGACGACATTATCATTTACTCCCCTACTATTCACGATCATATTTCCCGACTGACAGAAGTATTCAAACGCTTAAGGAAAGCTAACCTCAAAATTCAACCCGACAAGTGCGAATTTCTACGCAAAGAAGTCGCTTATCTAGGACATCTTATAACAAAAGACGGTGTTAAGCCAAATCCCAGTAAAGTAGATGCTATTTTAAACTTTCCTCATCCGAAAAATCAAAAGGACATTAAATCTTTCTTAGGTTTAGCGGGATATTATAGACGCTTTATTCCAAATTTCTCTAAGATTTCAAAGCCCCTGACCAAGCTACTACAAAAAGACACTCCCTTTAACTTTGACAATGATTGTCTGAATTCGTTCGACAACTTAAAGCAAACATTGACGACGACTCCGATATTAATATATCCTAATTTTGATGAGCCTTTCATCCTAACTACCGACGCGAGCGCATTCGCCATCGGATCGGTACTCTCTCAGGGAAATATAGGCAAAGATCTATCAATTGCATACGCTTCCCGAACTTTATGCGGTGCGGAAACAAAGTATTCCACCATTGAAAGGGAATTATTGGCCATAGTATGGTCGGTAAAACACTTTAGACCATATTTATTCGGTAGAAAGTTCAAACTAATCACCGACCACCGACCACTTACCTGGTTATTCTCAATAAAAGACCCAGGAAATAGACTTGCCCGCTGGCGACTTAAACTGGAGGAATACGACTACGAAATCGTTTACAAGCCCGGAAAAATCAATAAAAATGCCGATGCCCTCTCTAGAATCAAAATAAACCATTTTTTCAAATGTTCTAAATTCCATTCCAAAATCTTAGCCGCGAATGAGGACACAGACGATGACGGAAATCCAGACAATGACGATGAAATCACAAACGAACAACTAATTCAAGAATTTAATACTTTCTCCCGACTATACAAGACCAAATCTTTAATTGACTACTCTAAAATTCAAACTTCAAATAAACAACTCTTGGACCCAGAAAACAAACACGTCATAACTTTCTTTCAACAAAATAACCTAAGAGATTTTCATCACCAAATTATTGACGACATTTTCGAGGAAAACCCCGAATTTTACGACGACAAAATAAATATCCTCTCTAGTAGATCGGTTAGACATAGGAAATACTATATCATTCCTCTACCCTTTGACCCTGAATCCGTAGTAGAACATTTGTTCTTAGCAATATACAAAAATCAAAATGAATTAGATCTTTCTAATACTTACCATGTCGAAAATAACTTAGACCTCCCCATACTCGAAATTCTGTCATTTATCTTCGCAGAAAAGGACCTAAAACTCATTATCTGTCAAAACCTAGTACAAACACCTGACGAAGACCAAAGACCGATAATTCTTGACCAAAACCATACCGGCAAAAACAACCTGCATCGCGGAATAAACGAGACTATGCGTAGGATCAAAAATAAATACAATTGGCAAGGACTAACCAAAGATGTTGAAAATTTCATAAAAAATTGCGAAATTTGTCAACGGACTAAAGTTTGCCGTAAAAACCTTAACAACCCTCTAGTAATCACTGAAACTCCAAGAACGCCTTTCGAAAGAATTAACATCGACCTATTCGAATTTCGTACACGAAATTACGCTCTAACTATCCGTGACGAACTTACAAAATTCACACAAGCCTATGCAGTACCGGATAAAAGCGCAAAATCTGTGGTAAATACCCTATTGTTATATTTTCAACATTACGATACCCCACTGAGGATTCACTGTGATTACGGCGGTGAATTCGACAACAACTTACTAAAAGACCTCTGTACCCTCTACGATATAAAACTGACATATTCTAGCGTTGGACATCCCCAATCTAACGGTTCTATAGAACGCTTTCATGCTACCTTAGCCGAAATGATCAGAATTCACAAAACTGAAAACCCAAATGAACATCCTTTTACCATATTGCCGTATGCAGTAATATGCTATAATAATTCGGTTAATAAAACGCACGGTTTTACGCCATACGAACTGATCTTTGGCCACACAGCTAATAGACCACCAGAGACCCTGTACAACCAAAAAGACCTAATAACTAAATATGTTAGGGACTTAAATAATAGGATATCCCACTATTACCAAATTGCACGCAGTCGGACTGAAGCGCAAAAACAAAAAGCTAAAGTCAGATTCGACAGAAATATCCCAGAAAATCGCCCCACGTATAACGTTGGAGACGAAGTATATGTAAAGGAATCCCAAATCAAAAGTAAGTCACAAAATAAATTCAACGGCCCTTTCGAGATCAAAGAAATCTTCCAAAATTCTGCCACTTTGTTAAATCCCGAGACAAATCAAACAAGTAAAGTAAATTTTGATAGAATGAAACCATATACCGAAGATTAAAATTTATTTTCAGGTTTCTACTGCTGTTCGGATCAGCATTTTCTCAATACGAAATAACACCAATAAACAATACTATCGGTGTTTACTATCACAAAGACACGGACATTGTCATCTCACACAAGAAATGGACGTTACTCGTACATAAAAATATATCGACTTTTAAGACAGCTCTTGACAGAAACGACAAAATCTTACAGGCAATCCTTACCACCCTTGACCCAGCATACAAAAACATGAACGAATTCGCGAGTGAGGTTAAAACGCATTTAAGCCTCCTAGGACAAATCTCAAAATCCATACGAACTAAATTTGACGAAATACAACTCGACACGAAACGCTACAAACGCGGAATCATAAACGGAATTGGTTCAATATTCAAAGCAATTACCGGAAATTTAGACGCAGAAGACGGTAAATACTACTCTGACTGTATCAATAAATTAAACCAAGACGAACATCAGATAGAAAATTTGATGAAAAATCAAATATCAGTTACAAATTCAGTTATTAAAAATTTTAACACGACAATTCAAAAACTACTAATAGACGAGGAGACATTCAACAAAGACATAAAAGAAATCGAATACGCAATCTTAGACATTACGTATAACGTACGAGCAGTTGAAACAAAATTAAAATTCTTGGAAATTTGTGAACAACTCATGGCGAGCTACCTATTTATAGAGGACAACCTCAACGATATTTTAAATTCGATCACTTTCGCGAGACTCAAAGTAATTCATACGTCTATCATTAACCCCCAAGATTTGGTAAACTCGTTGCAGGAAATTTCACAAAACCTACAAAAGAACAATTTGCCACTCCCAATTAAACTTTCAAAAATTGCACAGTATTTAGATATTATTGAATTAAAAGCTTTCCAAATGAACTCGGAATTAGTATTTGTATTAGATATACCCCTAGTAGACCCTCAAACGTACTCTGTTTTCCAATTATACCCCATTCCTATCTTAGATAGTAGAACTGGTCTGTATCATATTTTATCAACTTCTCAAAAATATATCGCGAGAGATGATGATTCTTTGATGTACATACCCATTGCTGACCTCAGAGAATGCAAGCCACTCCATACCAATACTAAATTATGTCCAAATTTGTTTGCATATCCAATTGACAACAACGCCATATGCGAAGCCCGCCTTTTCAAGGATCTACAAACTCTACCAGAAAACTGTCAAACGTCAACTATCATCGGCCAAGGATACAACATCCAAGAACTAGACGAGAACGTGTGGATGATCGTCAATACAGAGCCACTAAAGATGACTATCAATTGCCCGAAAGAGACCCCAAAAACCGACACAATCCTCAAAAACTGTATAATTAAATTACAACCAAATTGCTACGCCTTCATAGGTATCACGAAGATCCAAGCCAGCTCAGGCGAAACGACAGACGTGAAGAACGACGCTCACCCTATACAAATCCCGTTCGAGTGTTGCAACCAGGTTCCGGACAAAGTTCGAGTGCCCAACCTGAAACCACTAAAACTAAGTGATCTGAACACCGAAGACCTCGATGTCGCCAGACACCAATTAGACCAATATTCAAAAGACTTAGACGACCTAATCAAGGAACCTTTCATCACGAGACACATTTCTTGGTTTACCTATCTTACCATAGTGCTAATTTTCGGACTCTTATTCTTGTATCTATTCTTTAAGTGTAAAGCAAGAAGACGAAGACTAGCCATCAACGTTTCCACGACTCCTCCATCTCCACCAAGGCCTAGTGAACCCCTCAGGACAATCACTAGCCTGTTTCATCAACGAAGACGACCTACCTTAAGAAGAGAAGACAACGAAGCCGAAGACATAGAACTTAACTAAAGACAAACTGTTTTGTGCCTTTTTACTGACTTTTAGTGCTAGACTCTTCAGTGAATTTCATTTCATTTGTTTAATCATTATATTTCATTATTTTTCTATCCTTTGTTAATTTCAATTTTATTAACATTTTTACGTTATTTTCATTTAAACTTATCATACTCATATTTTATGCTTTTATATTAAAGCTATATTTTAACCTTGGGAATATTTTATCCCATTTTAAGACAAACTTATTATGTTTGTATTTTACGCTTTCTTGCTAAAGCTATATTTTAACTCTAACATTTTTATGTTATTTTATTTTATGAATCAAGCTTATTGTGCTTGCATTTCATATTTTAGACGCTAAGGTTATACTCTGTATTTTAAACTTTACGACTTAACATTTTTGTACTCTTTATATTTTTCCAAATTGTACCATTACCTTTTATATACATTTTATATTCATTTCAAAAGTTGCTGCATAAAACACCAACTTTTTTTATAAGGGGGAAGCTGTTATATTAGAAATATACTATGATATATAATATCACCGAGACAGGCTTAACCTTCTCAAACATATCATGTTACAGATTGCGTAACAGCTCTTCTCTAATAACCGCTCACGTTGGCTGAGCTTAATTTTTCTTTCTTGGTAATCCCTTATCATGCTGAATTGCCAATTTAATGTTCTTTGTTCTCTTATGTTATAAATACAACCAACAGACATTTGTACCTTCAGTCATATACTCATTTTCGACCTAATACATTCTAAATTTATTATTGTTCATTATTGTACCAAGTAAATAAAGTTTTTAAAAAGTGATTTCTACAATCCATTATCTAACATATATATATATATATATACTTTGTATTCATAGAAGTTTTGAACAAAAATATGTAAGATCTGTTGCTCTGAAACTTGCATCCGTTACCTTCAGAAAGAAACTGTTCAGTACTTCTTAAAGATTCTAATGAAAAATAGTGATTTGAAAAACAATTAGTGTTTTATGTTCAATGTAAAATGTGAACATACTGAAACTGATAGAACATTTTAAGCAAAATTCCAAAACTAAGTAGTGCTTATGGTAGAGCATGATTATCATTCAGAAAGTCTAATAAATGTGTAGCAAGACATGTTTTAACCGCCCTCCAGATCACTTAAATAATCCTGTTAAACCTAAACTTTTCAAGTAAAGGAGACGGGGCCCTACAGCTTATAGTGGGATCCGAATCACTTTTTTGGTTGGGAGGGGGGGCAATTTATAGTTCAAAATTACTTTAAAGTAGGTGGGGCTCGAACCCACTTCCCTAGGTATGCTCAGAGTGAAAGTTAAACGTACTAACAACGGTGCTACCACCCCTCTAAATAAAATATATATAGGTCCTACAAATATAAGAGTACCCCATAAGAAAACCACTATTTGACTTAAAAATCGATATTAGGAAAACAATAGTAAATGAGATCTCATAATTGACAGTCAGACGAAGGTAAAAAATTATAATGCAGGTTTCACATCACATTTTTATAAAAATATGTCTTTGCTTTTAAATTTAGAACATAACCTAACGTATGTTACCTTGTAATTGTTATTCATGTCATAGTTTTTTATTTTAGAAATTTGCCAGTACCAAATAAGACTTTGTATGAAACTGATTTCATTTTAAAATAATAAAATTTATACTTTAAGTTAAAATTTTAACACATCCCTATATTTATAAAATCAGTTTTTGCATTGGAAGGAATCTTGTTAAAAACACCTGCTTAATAAATTGTAAGATACAACAACACATCGTTATCAGATTAGAAGAAGAACAAATCTATAACAGTAAATACATTGATTTACATTTCAATAGGTACATAATCTGTGCTTTGATGATCTCTGCCTCTCTTTGAAAACCCTAAGAAAAATCTAGTTTTCATTATTTTCTATGTACCTATGCATCTTTATTAGAAAAAATGTAAAAATAGAGCCGTTTTTTAATTAAAGATATTATCATTTCTCATATTTTCAGTATATATATTTTAAGTTAATGGCTCTTAAAAAATATAAAAGGTCTAACATATTGAAACTGAAATACATGACTTGGGGAAAAAAATTCACCCTAAACTAAGCTTTGCCATGATATGTGGTAAATTCCTTTACCTCCTTTTCCTAATTTTCATCTACTTTTTCTTATATGATATACGGAAAATTATTTAACATCCTGACACATTAAAATATATCTATAAACTGATGTACTGTCGAGTTATATAACAAAAAAAAAACAGAAATATGACGTTATAGCTCCTCTGCCGGAAATATCTACGACCAGAAAGACCTTAGGTATAATGCTGTTACCTATACACCACAGGGTAGAATTTGAAGTAATTTTGTTTTATTATGAAAAACATGGTATATATTACATTCACAAATATGCAAAAACTTGTTAAGCATGAATACATATCTGACTACACTTGCAATGTTGATAGGTCATTGAACTAGCAAAGTAAGCAGTTCATTGTATTTACAAAGTCAGCAGATCATTTTACTTGCACATCGTGCCTTTCATTTTCAAAATCAGCAATCTACCATACTTGTACAAGCTGTATTTCATTTCATTAGGACGAAAAATATTCCTTGCTTCCATCCGGCACGGTAGCTCAGTCGGCTAGAGCGCGTTATATGACAAATTCATTCTGGTGTGATACTGCTGTGCTTTGGGGATCCCTGGCACCGACACTGGCAATGTATGTAGGTAATGGATGTTGTCTGCATTTTTTCAAATGTGTAACTCTCTTCCGGACAGCCGTTGACTTTGGATTTGAGTGTTGTCTACTATATGCGATATGATGTGTTTATGTTCATTCCTGTCACGTGATCAAATGACATCATAATATATGAATGATTACAAAATAAATATATTAAAAAAGTTTGTGAATTGGTCAATAGGTGGTATCGTAATCATATTTCTGAAACTTATGTCGATTATTCTCATGGGAAGCGAAGTCCCACGCTCAAAATTGATGTAAATAGATTAAAAATAAAACGGAGTGGTGAGCCAATTGCTAAAATATTCCTAAATGGGTCAATTCCAAATATTCCAAAGTGGGTCATTTGCCAAATATTCTGAAATGGGTCGATTGTCAAATATTCCGAAGTAGGCTGATCGTTAAATATTCCGAAGCATGCCGATTTTCAAATATTCTGCACCCATTTTTTGACAGCGTGAGGGCCCGCCCCATTTAATAGTAATTATCTAAAAAATACTGTCAAGTGATCAAATGAAGTCATATATTAATGATTATAAAATCAATATATATTAAAATCGTGTTGGTGCGTGCCCCTTGCGTTTTGCAATTTTGCTGGCGCATATTCTCCGGTTTGCGGCAGAGCCAGAGGTCGGGAGCGGGACGAGCGGAAGCGGGAGGACGAACTACGTCCCAAGTTCATATTGGCGACGAGTGCCTTTCGGGGTTGATATTTTTAATTAGGCTAATAATGTCGGCTATCTCTTTCCCTACACGCTTTTACGACCCTCAAAATGAATTTGCGTCGCTCCTTTTTGATGACGTAGGCGCCCGCTTATTTTGGTAAACGTAAAAAATTTCCGTTTTTGTTTCGTTCCTGGCGGCCTTATAATTCGATTATGCCGGTGGGATTTACGATTTGCTTTCATTGCCATTCATGTACTTTCCATATCGACATCGTACGGCCGTCTGCGAGGTGTTTTTCGCCAGATATGAGCGTTTAAAAATTGCGTGTTTGGTGGTTTTTCACGATTCTGGCGAAATACGCACATTTTCGGTTTTCCTTCAATAACTTCTAAACCGCTGGAAATTTCTTAAAAATAAAAACTCCCAAAGGACAAGATTATTTAATGAGGAATCGTTTCCATTTTTCAGATATCACCTTCGACGAACCGTTTTCGAGCTAGAGCGTTTTGAAGGAAACGACGTCGGGTGGCCAAAATACGTAGCGTTTTCGTTAAAAGCCGAATATCTCGGCAAATAGGCCGTTTTCGGCGAAAATGTTCGTACCTAACGAAAATAAAGCTAAATAAATTATCTACCGCTATGCAGAGTTTCATTTCTCTACTATAAATATTAAGAAAGTTGTGGCCTTTAGAAAATGCTACTTTATAGTAAAACGGAATATTTTGTTGCCGTCAAATAATTCCTTCTGAATCTCATGATGTACGTGAAACATTTTGTAAAGGCGACGCGGTAGCCGGACGGTAATAGTCGACGTGTTCCAGGCGGCAGGTCACCCACAGCAGCTCTTTTTTTTTTTTGCCGTACATTTTATCTTAATTGAAAATTCATCTTTATTTCTGTCTTTTAAATTTTTAACCTTATTATGTATATAACAGATAGAATACCCTTATTTATTTTTAGAACTAATGATTAATTTAAGTAGGTTTGAATAAATTTTCCTACACAATAAAATGATAAATTAAAACAACAATAAATAAATCTAAAGCATATTGATTTCGGCTACCACCAGCCAACCTGTATCTATGAGGAACTACCTATTTTAGAACAGGATAATTAGTTTTTGTATGCACATTGTGTAGGTTTATAAAAACGTTAGCTCAGGGAAAAATCAATATAAATAGAATGAATTGTACTTATAAAACAATAAAAAAAGCTTTTAATTGGTAATTGGTTCCATCCTCACCCACAGCTCCTTTTTTTTGCCGTACATCTAAAATTTTGTCTGTATAATGATTTAAAAAATATTTTCAGTGATATACTGTTTTTTGGGAAGATTAGCTGTAATTGACTGATTTCATATCCATTCTATAGACTGTTTGGCAAACGGCAAATTTACGCAAGGGAGTAGAAAAAAATTTAAATAGATTTTCCTCATCTTTCATTACATTTTATCGATATTTCTTTCATGAATTCGTTCGTGCCTCGAACGATTCGGGGAATGTCGTTTCAATATTTTATAACGTATACGAACTTAAAATATATGTTCGGTTAATATTGAAAAATGAAAAACTGAAAAATGAAATCCTGAAAAATGAAATGCTGAAAAATGAAATACTGAATATTGACTTTGATATTGATTTTAATATTGACTTTGATACTGAATTTGATGTTGATTTTGATATTCTTTCATGTTCATTTCGACATCCTTTCATGTCGATTTTGATATTGATTTTAATTCTGATATTGATAATAATAATGATTAATATTGAGGCGCATTCAGGGACAATCCCTTAGAATTTTGAGGCTAATCCGAGGACCGATCCTAGAATTTTGAACATATCTCCGACTTTCATGCGTCCTCAACTGCGGGGATGCGACCGGAGGGAGCATCCCCGCGTGGCGCCGCAGGCGCCACTATGAGCGCGAAGCGCGAATGCCTCTGCAAGAGCTAGAAATGGCCGTAGGCCATTTCTAGTAAATATATTAAAAGTTTGAGGATTGGTGATGCCATGTTCTTAATAATTATATATGACATCTCCAAGTTTGATTTAATTTTTAATTTTGATCGTGTATCTTTACACCGTCGACCTATTGTTAACAGAAATGTTGTTCTTATTGCCATTAATAAATTTCGATATTATATACTACATCGTATTTGATTATGTTTACTTTTAGATATATTTTAATTTATACAGGTGGTAAGTTTGCCACAAAATAATAAAAAAAAGATATATTTCAGTTCAATGTCATATAGACAACGTGTAATCTTAATCGGAAATTTCGCGTGCATCTCTGCATCTATTTGACCTCGCCCGAGATAGGATTCTTTTATGACTAAGCATATGATCTATAAGCACTGGTAAATGTAAACATATAAATCAATAAATGTTTTTTAAATGGTAAATAGTAAATGGTAATTGGTCGATAGTACAATTGGTTTGGTGCAGAGGTTGAGGGATCGATTCCCGAGCGAAGCTGTCTCTTTTTTTTATTAAAACGTTTATAATAATTATATAAATATATTGTCAAATGACGTCATATATTAATGACAACATGTTATGTTATTAATAATTATATATTCAATCTCTTCCTAATATTATAAAATAATGTAAAGTCTTCAAAGGTTACTCAAGGTTACCAATAATAATCTCATTTGTCTGATGTATGTAGTAGCATTTCCCACCTAAACTTGAATTTTCTTTAACTATTTGAATTTTCCAACGGACAGTGGGGGGTAAGAGGGGTGTCGTCTGGAGGCTGGGGGCAGGGGGTCTCGTCTGGAGGCTGGGTGAGAGGGGGGGTAGAGTGTTGATGTTAATGTGTTTACAGTTGCTACTTTGTATACTCAGCAACTATCATGTTACTTGGGTATAATGGTTTCTTTCATCAGTAACAAATTATCTGCTATAGTAAAATAAGTAACCTTGGCACATAATACCTACTCAGTATTTACTTACATGTCTATCTAACCGTACATACCAATTCATCACAAAAATATCATATATGCCTTTGCAAATTATTTACCCATAAATTATCATTTTATCGTAAAACGTATTAGTTCCAGTCTCTCTCTCTCTCTTGCGTGCAGTTCTTTGTGTTGTGTTATATTGTTTAGAAGTTGAAAAAAAAAAGTGTTCAAACAAAATGGTTCGAAATCGAAAACTTACCTTAACACCTGATGAACTCTACGAAGATATTTCATTCGAGGAAAAAGTGTGTCAAAAGCTTAATTCCATTCAAGCGACAGAATCTGTGGATTCCGACTTGGTGGTTACTGAGGGTAGTTTTTCAGCCGTTCGTCCGATAGTTAACACATCAATATCAGCGGTGGCGTCAACCTTATCATCTCAAAAAACAAAGGTACATTAGGAAAATGAAAGTGAATTATTCGGAAGATACATTTTTTACAAACTATTTAAATAAAATTAAACGAAAATGTGATGCAAATCAAAAAGAGGTGGATAAAAATAAAACAAAGTTTATCCAAGAAGTACGAAAATCGTTAATAGTGGAGTCAGGAAAATATGCTGGAAAATGTCAAAAAAGGAGAACCTCACTGTCGAAAGAAATGAGAAAATTGGAAAAGCAGCGAAAGAGGCTAAACGATGTGATTTCTAAATTAAAAAATCAAGACATTTCAATTGAACAATGTTTGGAAAATGTTAAAAATTTTGTGACAAATTTCCCATTTCAATAGTTTATATTTTTTCCATTACTTTTGTTACCTTTAAGTTAGTTATATTTTTCAATATCTGTTATGTAAGTATTCTGAAATAAACGGCTTAAATTAATATGTGCATTTTTAATTTGCTAAATAGTAACCTATATATTCTCTGAAAATTGTTTACTTCATAAAAATTGCATACAGGCATTCCAATATAATCGCAATTTAACTTGAACTTGAAACCAAATACATGTGATTAAATATGACCCATTTATAACTTAATGAATGGACAGTCAACTAGATCACCAGAAAACATATAACAATGTGCATTATGAAAGAATTCTTTAAATAGACAAATTTGCAATCACTATAAGGTGACCAAATAAAAATACCTTGAAATTGATATTTCTTACCATGTAACAATGCACTATACATTTTGATATAAAAAAAAACACTGTTTCTATAAAACTTATATAGGGTGGAACATTAAAATAACAAAAAATTTACTATCATTATATAGGGTGAACAAATAAAAATACAAATTTGAAATAAAAAAACAGTTTTTATAAAACTCTTTAATTTTATAGGGTGGCACATTAAAAATAACAATAACAATTTACATTGATTTATATTACAATACTATAACTTAAATAACTAGTGTATGTAAGATTAAGGTAATATTCAAAAGCCATGAGAAGACTACCATACAACTAATTAAATCAGTTCTTGTTACATGTTTATTCTCCTCCTCCTTTTTAACTTGCAGCAATCCATGCTTGATCAATTTTGCATAAGAACAATCTTCTGAGTACTTTAAATGCTCTTTAATGGGAATGTCATCAATTTTCCGTCTATAAATTTCAGCTCTACAGTGGAAGCAGCGGACGATATCTTCATAACCCATGTAATAAAATCCTGCCAGAGCAAGGTCTACAGGGTTTACAACACCTTTCCAATTCTTAAAGGATAATAAACGTTCTTCAAAGTTTTTATATCCATTACTTGTTGGACAAATTGAAAAGTCGTCCAGGCACATTTTATTCGTATTTAAACACGGTGTACGGAGGTATTATCGTCACCATACACTGATCTGCAATGATATAAATTCACACCCACAACTATTATCACAAATTTAATTCCCCTCACTATTTTCAAATCAATAGACATGTCATTCTAATAATACATATTAGTATACCTTAAAAAGTCAGTCATATAGCATGTCCCTTTCTCTTTTGAATGATCCAGCCTATGGGAATTCTATGACATCCCCCCCCTTCCCAAGATAGGTGGGGCATCAATGGTGGGGAGATCTTTGGTGGGGGGTGGAGGGAGCTGTGGTGGTGGTGGGGTATGTGGGGAGAATAGTAATGGTGGGGGAAAATAATTGTGGTGGGGGAAATAATAGTGGGGGGAAGAGTTGGGGGTCTGGGGTGGGGGGGGGAAATAGTAGTGGGGGGAAGAGTGGGGGTTTGGGGTGGGGGGATAATAATAGTGGTGGGAGGAGCTGTCACAGAAGTCCCATTTCTATACTACTTTTATAAAACGAAAATGGTTGCAATTAGCCATAGGGAAGTACTTACAAAAAATTTTCGTTTTTCATTTCTACATCACATTGTCGAAAAATATACACAGTGTTCCATTTATGGAAATTGAGAAAATTCAATTTAAAAAGTTCTTAGTTGAAAAATAAACACTTATTTATTTATGAAACGAAAATGGTTGAAATTAGCCATAGAAAAGTACTTACAAAAATGTTCGCTTTTCATTTCTACATCACATCGTCGAAAAATATACAGGTTGAAAAAAATTGAGAAAATTCAATTTAAGATGTTCTTAATTGGAAAATAATTTTTCGCCACCCTGTACATTTTTAGGAAATGAAAATGATTCAAAAACATTAATTAGATGTATAACTGGTATTCACACGTAAGTTTTTCTTAAAACCCATAATTGTGACTGTGGTGGTTTTTTTCATATCTATCTGCAGATTGCATTATTTCAACAAAAAAATTCATTACATCCAAGTGGTTGGGAGATATTCAATGCTAATATAGGAATGAATAAAGCCTAGAAAGAAGCTTAAAAATATATAGTGATATACATAGCATTCCATTAACAAAAAAGGCACTTGGTCCTGTAATTGCGTCTTGGCTCGCCCTGTATATTCGAATATAATTTCTAGTTAGACTTCTTTATCTAGCTTACTTGCAATTTTTTAAAAAATTTCTAGCTATCATAGAACTCGAGATATCGAGGTCCGACGCACTGTATAATGTCAGTTGTGATTCTGATTGATAATAATGATTTTGTTTTTTTTTTCTAGGTTACCAAAATATAATCCAAATATTTAAGCAGGCCATTAAGTGGCTAGTAAACTTTAGGTAGGCGTATACGCCACAGATATTCCCCCTGCAATAGAAAAAAATCAATTGGTCAAAGAATCAATAGCGAAATGTGTTTTTTTCAAGACCGGTATAACAGCAGAATCAGTAACATCATCCAACAAGTACGCTGGCTTGACTGTCAAGACTGACAGTTAAAAGCTTCCCGCGTTTAAGGACCTTGATAATTTTGCTTGTACGAGAAATGACGGAAAAAGGTCCTTCGTACGCGGGGAAGGAAGATTGCTTCATTCTGTCCTAACGAATGAAAACATATTTTACAAGAAGTGATGTCAGGATTGACAGAAATTTTGCCAGTAAAATTTGGCTTAGGGGATCAAAAATGCAAATTGTCGAAAAAGTTTTGTAGTTTTGTAATAAAGAGTTGAGACCTGAGTATCAGTATACGACTTGATAAAATAATCGCCATCAGGGAGACGCAATAGTCCAATAAAGGGGACTTTTAAGTGTCAATTCGTACTCCATGGCTGAATTTTTACCAGAATTAGTTTTAAGATGTATATCAAGCGTCTTTAGTCAAAAAGTAGAAATTGATGTGCAGGGGTTGTAAAAAAATATTTAAGGGTTAAAATCGCGATGTCAAAAACGCAAAAATTTTTGAAAACAAATTTTAGACAAAAGTTTAGAGGAAAACATTCGTGTAAAAAAACTACTTAACTATTTTTTCTATAAGTGACCGGCAAGCCGTAAAATTTGATTTAAGTTTTTGAACGACTTACACAGGCAAATACACTGCTGGCGCGTATGCCCTCTCCTCGCCGTAGCTTTTTTTGTGAACGATTCACCTTTTCGCGTCTGAAGGACTTCTATTATATTTTCCAAAAATGAATATTAAACGTTCACAAAAAGGGTTCAAAACGACTGTTCAGACGGAGAATAATACAAAATTTATAGTTATTGCTCGTTTATGCTTAACTGCTTCACTGATGGTAGTACCAATTGGACGTCGTAACACTATAAATCTAACACAGTGAGTACTAACACTTTCTTAAAATTAAACCTGAAAGGGAATTTTGAAAACACAAGAAAAAGACAATATAAAGTTCAAAAATTGTATATTAAATCTCTATTAAAAAATCATGTTTTACAAAAACTTCAAGAAAAATGTATTGTCTGAAAGTTATTTGTGGCGTTCTATGAATATTCTTTCCTATTATTTGGGTTTTCTACCACATGTATTATTATCCTCTTCAAAAACAAATCACCGAATCTACAAAACAATAGAATTATTGGAAAAATGCCTTTGCGCCCGTGACGTTTACGCCAAAGGAATAGTTAGAGGTTATGTTTTGCAAATAATATAAATCGGATTAAACACAGAAAGAAGTTAGGTATTTGATATACACAGCAAAATAAGAGTTTTTCCAAAAAAAGCTTTGAAAACGGAAACATTACTTTCCGAAACGTCGGCAAAATACATTATTTCTGTGTTTATTCCGATTTATGTTATTTGCAAAACATAACCTCTGACTATTCCTTTGGCGTAAACGTCACGGGCGCACAGGCTTTTTTCCAATAATTCTATTATTTTGTAGATTCGGTGATTTGTTTTCGAAGAGGATAATAATACATGTGGTAGAAAACCCAAATAATAGGAAAGAATAAAAATGTATTGACAAACTATAGTCTGGCCCATGTACAACACATGGTGAGGAACGGAACGACTTATAATGTACCAACTACCATCCAATATGCGGTTTATAGCTAACGTTTACACAAAAAGATTCAAGAAGAGTTCAATATTTAAAAAATTTTGGTGGACCTGTTTACGTTCATTAATAATTTGGTTCGCTCCTCGCTTGAATCGCAACGACTTTGAATTATATTGTAGCAATTATAAATTCATACATTCAGGCAAGGTGGTCCCATGCACATATGAGTACATGGTAACTATACTTTTCTGAGACCGAATCACTGAGGAACCGGTTAGGGCAAATCCCATTATAATCCATCATTTTCCCGTCCAAATCGACTGCTAGAAAATGAATGGTCACCCTCGTCGCTCTAAAGGTTATTTTTGGTAAAACTCTCGAAATACTTTAACTAGAGACTGGATTAACTTGTCCTCATATTTAACACAACGCATGAGTTGCAATGCTGCACAACGTGGATTCGTAAAAGGGTTTCTAATTTTGAAATTTCCGAAATTAAAAGTCGATTTTTGTCACACTTTATAAATTTTGGTGGTCGGGGCGACATCACGTCCCCGTGCTGCGACATTTACTACACTTTCTAAAATTACACTCCTTGATGAGTTTCTAAAATTTTTGCATAAAAACGCTCCCGTATAGCGAAAATATTATTTAAAATATAAAAACCTCTTCCAACGGCATTTCTACGTGAAGGACGCTTTTCATGTAAAATGTTACAGTTTCCATTCCAAAAGCAACCTTTGTGTGCGGTGGGTTATTTTTACCGCACTCTTCGTGAGAAGGTGGATGTGCTCTGTGCCATGGGACAACACCACTCGCCTTCCGCAACCGAGCTGGTCAGTTGCATACCTGCTCCAGCTAAAACTTCAAATGCAGCTTCGTTTTCATTCGATTAAGGCTTTAAAAAAAATGATGGAGCGTTCAAGTGGGACAAAATCATCCGGAGGTAAAATACCCTCCCGATCGGATCTCCGGGGGAGGGTGCCCACAGGGACACATCATCGAATGTCGAAAAAACCCCGACAAGTTAAATCCAAGAAAACTAATTCTTTCATCTACGGCGCTTGGAATGTTCGTACTTTGAACGACAGCACTCGCACCGATCGGCCTGAAAGAAGAACTGCTCTAATAGATAGAGAACTTCACCGACTCAATGTTGACGTTGCAGCTCTCAGCGAAACTCGATTTTTGGAGGAAGGCTCTCTCACAGAAAAGTACTACACCTTCTATTGGAAAGGTCTTCCCACCAATTCAAGAAGACAACAACAACTATGAGCTATCAGATGGCAACGCGGTAAATCTAATAAGCGCCTACGCTCCCACTCAGGATGCAAGTCACGAAAACCAAGGAAAGCTTCTATCAACAGCTGGAAGAAACCCTCTGTAGAATACCTAAAACGGAACGACTCGTTATTCTTGGCGATTTTAACGCTAGAGTAGGCAGAGATGCAGACACCTGGCCAGGCATCATAGGCAAGAACGGTTTGGGCAACATGAACGCTAACGGTCAACTACTCCTAACTAAATGCGCCGAACATGATCTAGTTATAACAAACACCATTTTCCGACAAAAGGATAAATTTAAAGGCACCTGGCGTCACCCCAGATCAGGTCACTGGCATCTACTGGACTATGTTATCGTGCGTAGGAAGCATCTCAAGGACGTCCAAATTACAAAGGCGCGCATTGATAGCGAATGTTGGACTGATCATCGTCCTGTTGTCTCTAAAATGAAAATTGTTATGAGACCCAAACACCGAAGAACTCAAGTAAAACGTAGACTCCGTCTCTGTATTAGTAAATTGCGTGACCAACAAACCGTCGAACAGCTAAAGCAAAAAGTTCAAGAGAATTTGAGTGCACTAGAAGAAACCAATTCTGTAGATGTCGCTGCTACCTGGACACAAATTAAAGACAGTTTAAAAAGTGCGAGTGAGGAAATTCTTGGCACTGCAGCAAGTAAAAAACAAGAGGACTGGTTCAATGATAATGAAGCTTTTATACAGGAACTTCTTGACCGCAAACATATTGCCTTCCAAAACGCTATCAACCACCCCAACGACTCATCAAAAGCAGAAGCTTTTACCCAATCTAAGTATAAAACGCAACGCGAAATCAGAAGAATAAAGAACGAGTGGTGGGCAAGCAAGGCCAGAGAAATTCAAAGGTACGCCGATTCACACGACTACAGGAATTTCTTTCAAGGAGTAAAAGCAGTGTACGGCCCCAGTCGGAAAAATATATGCCCTATTAAAGATTTAAATGGAAATCTCCTCAAAGAAGACCAGGAAATAAGAGCCCGATGGAAAGAACACTACTCTAACATTCTTAACCAGCAAAGTCAAGCCGATCACGATATTATAAATCTTATCCCTCAATATGAGAGCTCTCCTGGCTGTTGGAGGGAAGATACTCACTAAAGCGATGGCAAATAGGCTAACACCTGTATGGAAAAGTTACTTCCTGAAACACATAGTGGCTTTAGACCAAACCGAGGCACATCGGATTTAATCTTCACACTTAAACAGCTTCAAGAAAAAGCACTCGAACATCAAGGAGAAATTCACATGGCCTTCATTGATTTAACCAAGGCGTTTGACTCGGTGGACAGGAAAGTGCTCTGGAAAATTATGTTCCGCTTAGGTATCCCTAGAAAATTTGTGGAAGTATGTCGCAGTCTACATACAAACAACAACGCCCAGGTTATGTATAATAATGAGGCAACCGAACCTTTCCAAACCCTCACTGAAGTTAGGCAGGGATGTGTCCTGGCACCCCTACTCTTTAATTTGTTTACCACTGCTCTAACAATTATTGTTGACAGCAAACTGACAGTCAGAGGAATAGGTCTCAGATACCGTTTTGATGGCGGTCTCTTTAACATAGGGCGCTTTAGAGCTTTCACGAAGACACGCACACGATTCATTTGTGATCTCCAGTATGCGGATGACTGTGCACTTTTAGCCTCTACGCCGGAAGAGCTTCAAGAAGTTTTAGATGTGTATGCCCAGAGCTATGATTCCTTGGGACTTAAAATCAACATTGGAAAGACTAAGATTATGTCAACTCCTCATCAAGTGAACGAAGTAGACATTACACTTAACGGAAATTCTCTTGAAGTGGTGGATCAGTTCAATTACTTAGGCAACGTTGTTAATGACAAAGCAAACATAGACAGCGAGATTCGCAATAGAATTAACGCTGCATCTAGAGCACTCTGGGGACTTAGAGAGAGAGTATTTGACAACCACGACCTTGCTTTGTCAACGAAAATGGCTGTCTACAGAGCAGTTGTCATTCCAACACTGCTATATGGATGTGAAAGCTGGGTCACTTACCGTCGTCATGTGAAAGAATTAGAACGTTTTTAGCAAAGACACCTCAGAAGTATGATGAAAATCCGTTGGTTCCATCACATATCAAACGTGGAAGTGCTCAGGAGAGCAAAGAGCCTTCCAATTGAGGTGCTTATTTGAAGAGCACGCCTAAGATGGGCAGGTCAGGTTCATCGTATGCATGATAACCGCCTTCCTAAATGTACACTTTATGGTGAATTGCTAAGCGGTAGAAGAAGGCGTGGCGGTCAACGAAAGAGGTTCAAAGACGCTCTCCATGAAAATCTAAAATCCTGCGGTATTGCAGACGAGCAATGGGAACAACTTGCAGCGGACAGAACCGAATGGCGAGGGGTTGTGGCCAGCTATCAAGGAAATGTTGCTGCAAGAAGGCCGAATCCAAGACCTAACCAGGTCTATGTTTGTCCTGACTGCGGTCGACATGTGCTCTCCCGAATTGGCCTCTATAGCCATAGTCGTGTGCACCGTAGATGAATGGGAATTACAATAGACTACACCTTTTACTTGTTTTGTATTGTACACAATCTATCGACTGTGACATTTTTATAATCGGACTCGAGTAACGGCTAATAATAATAATACAGTTTCGAAAAGTTTATCGAGGGCGCGTTCTTTAACACCCCCTCCCCTCTTCTTTCGGTGAATCTTTTTGAGCAATGTTTTTAAAAATTGTTATGAAAAATGGATCTTTGGATGGAGTCTCCATGTGTTGGTTGTACTCGGTTATTTTCAGACCGGCCTATCTGAAACATAACATAGATGCAAATCTAAAAATGGCAATATTGTACATATATCGATTAATTAACTTTAAACATTTGTATCCCAAAAGGGATAAAAGAAAAAGAAAAATTAAAAATCATGAAGATTTTTATAAATATCAATATGGAAACTTTGAAATCAAAAATGGTATAAAAAAAACACTTTCGACGCACTGAACTTCATTAATGTTCTTTCACTAATTCTTGCTTGCGTCTGCTTCTCTTCAGGATTATGATTTTTGTTGATCACTCTCGCTGTCGAACTACCTTCTGGATCCGGTTAGGTGGTCCTTGGACTGCTTTGGCTCTGCGGCTCTGAACGGCTTTGGTTTAGCTCTACGGCTCTGGTGTTGACATGGCACTGCTCAGTAATATGAAACAACATAAAAAAATTTGTTAACTTATACTGGTTAAATAGGTATGGGCTTTATCCCGTCTGGGCATAAAATGGAAGCTGCGACCGATATCACATCGTCGTCTTTGGGAATAAGAACATAGAAATTTTGTAGACTAATGCTGATTGAAATGTGGTTCGCATAATTAAAATCTCTTCTTAGGAGAAAACTGGGACAGTATTTGGATCCATCGGATCGTCGCATCTGCTCATTCAGCAGAAGTGGCGGCCCTCGCTCTTGAGCTGCTAGACTCGTTTGAATCGCTTCCCTTGCGTCAGAGTTGTCGTCTTTCCATGCCGTGCCAATGGAACATTTCTTTAGACACTTTGTGTCGGACTCTGTTTACAGATGTATATGTTTGATACATATATTTGGAAGTTTAAAACCTATAAAAATTGCCAACTCTGCCTGATACGATCCGAGTGGCTGCAGAGAATTTGGAAGACTTGTATGCTCGATACAATTCCCTCAATAGGAAATAACTTGTAAAAATGCATAAAAAATACCAACTTTTGCCTGATGTGACAAAAAATTGGTATGAAAATTTGGCATAAAAACCTAGATCTAAATTAAAACTTATAGTATAAAAGATCCCGACTTAGGTCGACCTTCACCCATCGAGTTTTCTGATGAACTTTGAATTTTGATAATATAATACATTAGTAAACAAAACTTGATTTGGTCGACATTCAATTTACCTGCACAATTATTTTTAATAAAAAATTAAAGTTGTTATTATTATTTTTTTTTTCATGTATGTAGTTATTTAGTTTTTGGATAAATTTATTACCAATCGAAAGAAAATATGTATACAATATGCCAAAGTTTGATCGACATGTTCGTTCCCTGCATAAAACCAGGTAGACAGGTATAAACAGGTAACTTTGAATTAGTATTTTGTAGTTATCGAGTTTTCTATATTGTCATATATGCAAATGTAGATAATTTTATTGCGGACACGGTGGTATTTGGTCGACATAGCAAAAGCTTGCAAAAGTTCGGGTCTTCAAGACTGAAAGTTCGGAAATTATAGAAGAGAGCAGGGTGTGACAGAGAAATACCCTGTGTGTATAAGTATATACTTGTAAGAAGGATGCCGAATAGCAGTTGCTTGCATGAGGCCTACTCAGTTAAAGTAAGTGCGCATGCGTATTTCACCATTGACAGTAAGAAAGTCTGACTTACCCTAGAGAAACTGTTTTGGATTAAAGAAAAATTAATAATATTTGAAATAATAATAATATATTAAAAATAATAATAATACCTAATAATAGTAAATAATAATAATACTAATATTTAATCCATCTCGCTCCGGAAAACCCGCGGTTACAAATGTGGTAACCCCGGCGACAGGAGGCATAAGGTCACCCATTTGTTTTATATGGATGACCTTAAACTTTATGCCTCCGGAGAAAGGGATCTCCAACAATCCCTTAGGGTGGTACAAGAGTACACGCAGGCTGTCGGTATGCAGTTCGGGTTGGACAAATGTGCACTGGTCCATCTCAAGAGAGGACGATGTAGGGACTACGGAGAGGATGCGCAGCTCGTAGACGGAAGCATCCTACACCACCTAGATGCCGGAGAGTCGTACACTTACTTGGGTGTCGAGCAACGCTCCACCCAAGAAGTGGGCGTAGAGAAAAACGCTCTCCGCGGCAAGTATCAACACCGACTCCCGACAGATCTGGTCTTCAGAACTGTCGGGGAAGAACAAGGTGTCTGCTATATGCTTGCCGTTCTGATCCTTCTCTACTCCTTTAGAGTAGTGAAATGGACTCGCGAGGAGCTGCGTCAACTCGATGTAGGAACCCGGAGAAAGATGCAGCTCAATAGGAGCCTGCATCCTAAATCGTCCGTTCCACGGTTATATCTCCCACGACATCGGGGAAGCCGTGGACTCTTGAGCGTGAAGAGTCTACACGGCAGGATGGTGCTGGATGGAGCCTGTAAGGTCGTTAGGAGTTCGGATCCCCTCCTCTGCGTGGTCCGGGACCATGAAAATGCAGGGGTAGGGCTTTTCTGTTTAGGGCAGCACGCAGAGCAGCCGATGAACTCGGTCTCATCTTCGACGTTGAGCGGAATAATCCCTACTCTGTCACCGAATTGGAACCCGCTCGACGGAAAGCCCAAATAAAAGCTGCAGAACAAACCATCTTTCTGCAGCTCCATTCAGATAAGCCACTGCATAGTGTCATCTATAGAAATATAGAAGAACTTGACTTATCCGAAAGGCTGACATTCGCCTTCTTAAGGTCAGCCGGGCTGAAATCTGAGACCGAGGGATTTATATTGGCTTGCCAGGCCGGTGTATTCAACAGTCTCGTCTATCGAAGTCGTGCCATGGGTATGGAGGTCGCTGACGTCAACTGCAGGGCCTGTCGCAGAGCGACTACCATCACAATGTTCGTTATAGACTTCTCGGCTTCCACGGAGAACAACATTGTCTTGAAGGAGGAAGAGAAGCGGGCAAAATATCGAGACCTACTCTTCAAACTCCGCAGACTGTATCCAGACCATACTGTCAAGCTGGTGTTACTGATTATAGGAGCTCCCGTTGGAACGAGACACACGCTGCTTTCGGAATTGAACATCATACCTGAATGCCGACAATCGGCAGAAGTCCTGGCCGGTAGAATGCAGAAGGCTGTCATTCTTGGTTCATTGCGTCTGCTCAGGGCACACGAGTCACGGGACCAGTGATCACTGACTCTACGGTGAAGAGAGTGGTTACTGGCGCTCCCAGCGTACCCTCTCTGGTGTCGGAGGCAGGGAGAGACGACTGGTTTAACTTAATATATATTGTGCTGTTTTACTTTTATTGAACTTAATAATTTGCAGTACTAATCAAACTTTAACTTGTTTATTTCCAATAGATAAACCCAAATAAAAAAAAACTAAAACCAAAAAGATCAAATTAAAATTACCTTTTGATCCGAAAGGATGTCAAATTTATTTAATGGGCCGGCTAGCTTATTTTTTCTTTCAGGAGCAGGTTCAAATTCAGTTCCCGTTTTAAAATGAAATTTTATTAAAGTAAAATTTTTAATCTGATATAAGTAATTTATTTTCCTTGATGTTTAGATAATTTAGCAGTTTTATAACAGGCTCGAAAGTCTAATAAGTACACTATTTAAATTTTAATGTACAACCTTGTCCAAAATTAAACACACAAAACCTTCCTTCTTCGTAGCTACACTCTTCTCTTCCCAAATCCAACAATTCTCCTTTCATTAATTCTTCACCTTATCTCGTCCTTATCTCCTCTGCAATTCCTATCCACAATAACAATAGCACCTCTTTCTTCTTATTTACAGTCTATTTTTATTCTTCTTCGCTGATCTCCACAATTTCTGACTTTTTTATTCAATTTCAAATTATTAATCCTTGTATATTATTTTTCTTCTTCACTCCCTAATTTTCACTTGTTCTTTTTTTCTTAAATTTGTTTTTCCAATTTTACAACCTCTCTTTTATCTGTTGTTTGTTGTTCTATCTCACTAAATATCAAAATATTCAAAATAAACAAAACAAAACACCATATGAATTTTGATTAATTTCATTCCAAACATAACCCAACTTAATCCTCCCTGTTTTTCTCCAGGAAAACATTTACCAACTATAAAAAAAATTTCCTACTTAAAAGAAATGTCATAATGACTTAAATGTCAGAAATTATTTCAACAACAACTTAATAACTACTAACATAGATGTCAGTATCAAACTTACTGTTGACATCAAATAAAAACTTAAAACTATTAAAACAACTCTAAACAAGTATTAACATTCTAAAACACATATCTTTCGGATCTTTAACTAATTTAAATAAATTTTGAAAACCATCTAAAGGAAACAAACAAACCCAAACCCTGATTCAGCAAATAACACAAACATGCAATCTTCGTAATCGTCCAATATGCAAATACATAGCATTCCCTCCCCAAATTATAAGCTTTTACTTATGTAAAACTGTTTAATTTTATTCAATTATGCCGTATTTGCAAAATACTGTATTTATCATCAGTTTTGTTGTGTTTTCTTTGTGTGTTTTAATTTGTCAATGTGTATGGATAAATCATTTCTATGTGAAATTTACCTCTTATGTTTTCATTATTCATGTGTTTTAGTTCATACGTATTTTCATTTAAAACCCTATTTATCATATATGGTCCTTCATATGGATATTGAAATTGAGCACATACAATCCTGTCAATTTTTGATACCTTCAGACTTTTAATTATTACTACATCACCTTGTTTATAAACTATCTGCCTTTTAATTCCCTTATTTTCTCTATCTTGATACTTCTTTGCATTTTTTTCTAATTTGGCCTTTACTTGATTTCTAACTTGTTCTAAATTTATTCTTGTCTCAAACTCCCATGGCCTGACAGGTGTAACACCAAACATTACCGTTATTGGTGATACTTGAGTGATCGTACTTGGTACACTATTTATGAAATATTCTACATATGAGAGAAATGATACCCAATCAGTATGATCATGTTGTACAGTTAATCTTAAAATTTTTATTACTTCTTGAATATAACGTTCTGCAGGGTTTGCTTGTGGATGTCTAATTGTCGTAAAAATTATTTGTATTTGTTTGTCTGTCATATATTTGTTTAATCTGTCGTTGTCAAAATATGTCGCATTGTCAGCTAAAATTTTTCTAGGAGTGCCTACAGTTTTAAAATATTTAGAAAGTATTCTACAAACCGTATTTGTATTACATCTTTTTGTGGGATATCTTTGTAAATTTTGAAAAAACATCAACCAGAACCAGGATGTGTTTTTAACCAACTTTATCCTTTATTAGATTGCTTATAAAATCAATAGCTATAATTTCTAGAGGTTGTTTTGTCAAAATACTATTTACTTTATTTCTATTTTTATGGTTTTTAATTTTTCCCAAACAACAATTGTGACATAATGAAATTATTCTTTTCGTTAATGGTAAATCGTTCTTACAAAAAAACGTTTCTCTAAAAATCATCCAAGTTTTTCAATTACCCCGATATGCCCAAAATGAATATGCAAATCATTTAAAATATCTAAAGCTAATTTATCATGTATCACGTATTTCTCTTCATGAGCATATTGTTTTTAATACTATATCCGCTATGTGAGCATGCACGTAAGTTCATTCAAATATTCTTGACTTTCAATAATTTTCTCATTTGTATATAACGAATTTTCACCCAACAGAATATTTAAACCTACTATAAAATTATTTCCTTTATCAATATCAACTTGTTTATTTCGAGTAAGTGCATCGCATCTGCTGTTATATTTTCTTTACCCGGTCTATGTTGAATAGTAAACGAGTACTCTTGAATTAAGAGAGACCATCTATAAATTCGATTGTTTGCAAACCTATTTTTCATGAGCGAACATAAAGCTGAGTGATCTGTTTCGATTGTAAAATGGTTTGATGTTAAAATATAAGATAATTTAGATATAGCGTGTATTACTGACAACATCTCGAGTTCTGATGTGGAATACCTAGTTTCATACGGTTTTAAAATCCTAGATACAAAACATATTGGTGTTTCAATTCCATTTATAATTTGAGTAAGTTCTGCCGCGACTATTTGTTCTGAAGCGTCTGTACGTAAAATAAAAGGTAAATTAAAATCTGGACTATATAAAAGTAAATTATCATGAAAATTAATTTTTAATTTGTTAAATGCTTTTTCACGTCTTCTATTCCATTCCCATTTTGTGTCTTTCCTAAGTAATTCTATTAGCGGTATTTCTAACTCTGAAAGTCGAGGTACAAACTTCTTATAATAATCTAATATACCTAAAAACCCTCTTAACATCTTTAAATTTTTTGGAGCTGGATATTCTTTGATTTCTTTAATACGTTCTTTACCTATCGATATTCCTTGTTGATTTATAATATACCCTAAATATTTTACCGAGGTATTATAAAATTCACATTTTTTTATGTCTAATTTTAAACCTTTTTTTTATACATTTATTTAACGTCGGCCTATTTCCGCTACTGAGGCCTAACACCGACGCCTGTAGACGAGCTACCCCCAACCCGGAATTTTGCCGAACCTCTTCCCTTTAGAAGAGTAGGGATCTTTTACTTGCCTAACATTTAATAGACAAGGGACCGACGGCTTTACATCCCATCCGAAGGATGGTATATCTCCTATACAACCCTCGCCTAAGGTTGTATAGCTTCCGCGCATACACTGATATACAAGCCGCTGGAAGATGTGTGAGGCGAGAACGCAGTTTCCGTTGGAATGGTCACCCATCCAAGTACTAACTGCGCCTGTCGTTGCTTTACATCGCATACCGAAGTATGTACATAGTAAAGACGCACCTACGCTCGCCCCAATTTTAAACCTGCCTCATTTAAAGCATTTAATATTATATTTAAATGTTCAAAATGTTCTTCCTCTGTATCTGAAAATACAAGAATGTCATCTATGTAATAAAGACAAAAAATTTCGTATCTATCTAAAATTGATTGCATAGCTCTAAATAAAGCAGATGACGCTGATTGTAAACCAAATGGAACTACCTTAAATTGATAGATATGTCCATCTACACTAAAACCAGTATATTTTTACGAGAATCTACATGTAAAGGAATAAGCCAAAATGAATTTTTTTAAATCTAATTTAGAAAATATGGTATTCTTTCCAATTCTATAAAGCATAGTATCTATGGTTTGAGGTGCATCAAATTGAGACTTAGTAATTTGGTTTAAATTTCTAGCATCTAGCATCTAGCATTTCTAGCATATTCTTATGGAATCATCCTTTTTACTCACTATTACTAAAGGATTTATAAAATCTGTCTTTGCTGGTTTTATAATATTAGATTTTATCATATTTCCGATTTCTTCTTGTACTTTATTTCAACGTTTGAAGGGTATAGGATAAGTTTTAAATTTAAACGGTTTACTTTCATCTACTATCAACTTGTGTACATAACATTTAGCTATTCTCGGTTTGTAATTTATTAACGACATGTAATTTTGTAACAATTTTCTTACTAGATTTTCATATTTAGTAGGACAATTTATCTCCAATCTTTTAGGCATTTTATAATTATTCATTTCACATGTAGGTTTATATTTTTCATCATTTAAATCATTTAAATTATTATTATTACAATTACCTATATAACCCACTATTTTTAACTCATTTTCATTAAATATTTTCACCGCAGTACCTTTTAAAACTAGGGACTTTTCCCCAAAATCTATTTTTGCCTTAAGTCGTGATAAAATATCTTCACCAATTGTGAATCAAAACTCAAATTGTCAACAATTACAAACTCGCCTCTAAAACGTTTCTCTTTTACTTCAAAATCTAAATTTATGATTTTATTGCATTCTGTGAATTTCTTACCATTTACATTTACTAATTTAATTTTTGAAATTTTAGTACAATTTTTTTGATATAACTCTTTTTTACTATCTATTATCTTTCCATTTATTAAACTGATTTCTGATCCCGTATCAATCAATGCTTTTAAATTTATTTCATTAACTTTAATGATGATGATTGGTGAATTACTAATTCTATTATTATCCAAATTTGATTAATTCTCAATACCTATAAATTCTCGCATATGTCCATATGTCGTCATCCCAATTAAAACTTCCCTATCTAAAAATTTTCCCTTGGAAAATGTGAATTTACCTCTGCTATCATCTTAATTTTATTCATGTCATTCTGTTGATCAGATCTGACATTTGTATTGTTTACCTGTGCATATCTTACTGAATCACGTTTATTATCATACCTATTCTGTTCTTTATTATAATTATCATTACCGTTGTACCTCCTATTTTCGTCATAATCTCTACCTTTATTTTGACTATTAAAATTTCTATTGTCATAATTTTTTTGATAATTATTATTATACCCATTTTGTTGTCTATTTGCATAATAATTTTGTCTGTTGAAATTTTGGTCATTACCATCTGTTTGGTTCTATGTTTTTCTATTAAATGATTTATAATTTTTATTCCATCCCATATGTAGATCATCGATCACTCTCAAGTACTCATTTAAACCATCTAATGTCGTAATGCGTTGTGTAATGATTACTTGGTGGATGTTATCAGAAAAATGTCTTGCTAGATATTTAATCATTTCATTTTCTGTCAAGTTTGGCTCTAAGAATTTAATATTATACATTTTGCGCATGACATAATTTTCCCTAGACATACCACTATTTTCTGAACATTTTCCATTAAATAAATTGAAACGAATTTTTTCCTGACAATGTTCAGACCAATACTTTTTTAATAATAACTTTTCAAATTCTTCTAAAGTTTCAAATTCAGATTCTACAATTTGATACCAAATTTCGGCTTCACCTTTTAATGAATTTTGAATTTCATGTTTTAAATTAAAATTTAAATTTATAGATTTTAGATATTGCCTTAAACGTTCTAAAAATACTTTTGGGTGGATTCTGGAATCACCATAGAATTGACTTACCAGTGTATGGATGTGGTGTAGCATATGTGTTAAATATAGGTGTGTATATGTCCTTCAATATCTTCTTATTCTGTTCGATCTTACCATCCTGTTCTTTTAATTGTGTTTTGCTTATATCTTCTTGTTTTTTCATGCGTATATCTATTTCATTCATACCATCTACTATAACATGTTCTACTTCTACTCTTACTTCTTTTTTAAATTCACTTATCTCTTCATAAACCTTTTCTACCTTTTCTTCTACTTTCTTAATTTTTTGGTCCACTTTATTGTGTAACTCTACTATACTCGTTTCCAATTTTCTATTGTTCTCATCCATTTTTTTGTTCATATCTTGTTTGCTTTCTTCAAATTTATTATTCATGTCTTGTTTGTTTTCGTCCATTTTTTTGTTATTTTCATCAAATCTGTTCGCTATCGCTATCGCTTTTTTTGCTAAGGGACACCCTTTTTTCCAACTTGTGTATTAGCAGTAAAGAATCCGATAATCTAATTAAACATTGGTTGAGGAGTAATTATCTTACTATAAATGATAATAAAACTAAAACCTTACATTTTTCAACAAAAAATAATGAAGCATACATTGAACCTATCAAACTCCTCGGTGTGTATTTGGATACGTCATTAAATTTTTTATCCCATATTCAAAACTTGTCAAAACGGCTATCAACTTCCATTTATGTCATAAGGCAACTTAATAATAAAACAACAAAAGATTGCTTAAAAGTGGCTTATTTTGCAATTTTCCACAGTATAATGACATATGGAGTGATAGTATTGGGATCATCATGCCATTTAAATAAAATTTTTAAATTACAAAAAAAAATCGTAAGAATAATGGCGGATGCTAAATATGATGATCATTGTCTTAATATTTTAACCCTGCCATCATGTTTCATATATGAATGTTTGTGTCATATTAAAAAATTAAAAAGTGACGACAAAGTTACCAAGCAGGAGGACATACACTACCACAATACTAGAACGAAAACAAATTTAAGATTACCAAAATATAGATTAAGCAAATCGCAAAACTCTTTTTCATATCAATCATTTAAATTTTTCAACGTGTTACCTAATAACATAAAAAATGTCGATATGAGTGTAAGCATGTTTAAACAAAAAATAAAACATATTCTTTTGCAAAATGCGTTTTATACATATGACGAATATTTTGAATATTTTGACACCTTATCTAACTTATCGTCTGTCTAATAACTTGTATATTGTGGCTTTCTGTATTAACTGTTGTTGGATTTTTGACAATTTTGTATATATATATATATATTGTTATTATACATGATTTGCAGGAAACAACTACTCAGCGGGCAAATACCCCGACCTGCATTGAATTACACCTTACAAATCATGAAAAATTGGTAGCCAATGTCATTTGTCAACTCCCTGACCAGACATAGACCGGTTTCGAACTTATTAGTTCTCCTCAGTATGCCATAGGTCGTGGAGTAGACAAATGACAGTGGCCAACCTGCTAGTCTTATACAGACTAATGTAAATGGTGTAGTGGTGAGAGGTAAGTGAATCCTCTCATGTGGTCTAATGCTACTATACACCAGACATCACAGATGTCTCCATGGTGTATAGCGACTTGCCATTTTGCAAGTACCGAGAGCGGCGACCTTCAGCCCTTGGTGGACTTAAACCTATATACTGTTATTATACATGATTTGCAGGAAACAACTACTCAGCGGGCAAATACCCCGACCTGCATTGAATTACACCTTACAAATCATGAAAAATTGGTAGCCAATGTCATTTGTCAACTCCCTGACCAGACATAGACCGGTTTCGAACTTATTAGTTCTTCTCAGTATGCCATAGGTCGTGGAGCAGACAAATGACAGTGGCCAACCTGCTAGTCTTATACAGACTAATGTAAATGGTGTAGTGGTGAGAGGTAAGTGAATCCTCTCATGTGGTCTAATGCTACTATGCACCAGACATCACAGATGTCTCCATGGTGTATAGCGACTTGCCATTTTGCAAGTACCGAGAGCGGCGTCTTTCAGCCCTTGGTGGACTTAAACCTATATACTGTTATTATACATGATTTGCAGGAAACAACTACTCAGCGGGCAAATACCCCGACCTGCATTGAATTACACCTTACAAATCATGAAAAATTGGTAGCCAATGTCATTTGTCAACTCCCTGACCAGACATAGACCGGTTTCGAACTTATTAGTTCTCCTCAGTATGCCATAGGTCGTGGAGCAGACAAATGACAGTGGCCAACCTGCTAGTCTTATACAGACTAATGTAAATGGTGTAGTGGTGAGAGGTAAGTGAATCCTCTCATGTGGTCTAATGCTACTATACACCAGACATCACAGATGTCTCCATGGTGTATAGCGACTTGCCATTTTGCAAGTACCGAGAGCGGCGACCTTCAGCCCTTGGTGGACTTAAACCTATATACTGTTATTATACATGATTTGCAGGAAACAACTACTCAGCGGGCAAATACCCCGACCTGCATTGAATTACACCTTACAAATCATGAAAAATTGGTAGCCAATATATATATATATATATGTGTGTGTGTATATATATATATATATATATATATATATATGTATATATATATATGTATACACATTTTTTCATCAAGTAGAGATCCGAAAATATTCTGGACTACCTGAGATCCAGTTCATGCAACAATTTTGTTTTTGTTTTAATTGTTAAACATACTATAAAAAATTTATAACTTTTATGGTAACACCAGAGGGGTAATGAAAATTACTTTTTTTATATACATGATATATATGTACCATGACATCATTCGTAAATATTTGTAAGATGGGATCCGACCTTGTATATAAAGAAAATATAGGTTAACGAGAGCTCAACCTATGTTGCCGGTATTTTTACAGTATATACGCTTACACAGCTGTTCTTAAATATATTTTATCTTTCGGTTTCTTCCGGATATTATATTACCAAATATAATTTAAATTTTTGTGTAAAATATTCATGGTAATTCATTATGTTTTGAGCACCCTTTTATTAATGTTGAGGGGGCGAGCGTGGGTGCGTCTTTACTATGTACATTCTTCGATATGCGATGTAAAGCAACGTTAGGCGTGGTTAGTAGTTGGATTGGTGACCGTTCCAACGAAGACCACGTCCTCGCCTCACCCATCTTCCAGCGGCTTGTATATCAGTGTATGCGCGGAAGCTATACAACCTTAGGCGAGGGTTGTATAGGAGATATACCATCCTTCGGAGGGGATGTAAAGCCGTCGGTCCCTTGTCTATTAAATGTTAGGCAAGTAAAAGATCCCTACTCTTCTTAAGGGAAGAGGTTCGGCAAAATTCCTGGTTGGGGGTAGCTCGTCTACAGGCGTCGGTGTTAGGCCTCAGTAGCGGAAATAGGCCGACGTTAAATAAATGTATTAAAAAAAAAAAATTATTAATGTTGAAAATAAAAAATGTTTCTTATAAAAGTTGTAGGTATCTTATATGAATTTTTTTAAAATGTTATAAAAAAATACAACTACATAATATGTCTATCACGTGATATAAAATTGACATAATTTTTACAGGTGGAGCTTCATCACTATAGTGTTATTAAATGTTCAAAATGACTATTCCTTTTTGATTACACAAATAACTATAATAGGTTGTCAAATTTTTATTATTTACACTTCTTCAAGAAAAAAAATATGGTGCTGCTAGGCTAAAAAATTAGAAATAGTTTGAAAGAACATTTTCTTTTTTTTATAGAATATAATAAAAGCAAATATTCCATGCCCTAAAAGATCTTGTCTTTAATTTTCTCTATGTCATTCGATAGGAAAATTACAAGTATAATTAGGTCCATCCGGAGACACACTGTATACAGGGTATTTAGAAAATTATGCCAAAGAAAAGTGATTTATGGTGGCCCATATTAAGGTTGGTCTCGTTTATGGTGCACCTAGGAGAAAAGGCAAAAATTAAGAATAGTGTTTTTTTACATGTTCTACAACAGAGTATGAACAAGGGGTGCGTTGATCTGGATACAACATCATGTTATTTTTCTTTCCCAAGGAACATTTCAACTTTTTCACCATGGTTGTGGTATGCTAAGTTTTCTTGAAGTGTCAACAATCAAAATGTAACAGCCCAACTGTTAGCACAGCCTACCTGTTAGGTTTAGTGTACTCGCATAAGAACTAAACCCAATTTGGCTATTTAAGGTCAAATGTTTCTCTGCATAGTCTTATTCTAATCACAATGATTAGCCCAGAAGTCAAGAAAGACTTGTGCGGGAGAGGAGGAGGCATATTATTATAATGCAAGCCGCATTTCCACTATACAAGGTGTCAGAACTCGTCGCGCATTAAATTCACTGGTGCATTCCTGACCTTAAAATAACATAAAAAGTTGATATAAACTTATGTCCGAGACGCTATCGTTTTCGAGACACAGGGTGATAAAGTTTCAATTGTTTAAAAGATTTTCTGTGATACCTTACAGATAAAACGAGATATTGTTTTGAAACCATGTTATACCAAATTTGAACACATTTTTTTATGTGAAAGATATTACAGAAAATCTTAAAAAAAAATGAAACTTTGTATGTATCTCGGAAACGATAGGGTTTCGACATGTGTATATGAACTTTTTATATTATTTTAAGGTCAGGAACGCGACAGTGAATTTTATGCGCGACAAGTCCTGGCACCCTGGATATGTGGACCAAACACATTGTTAAATGTACTTTCTTGATATTCATACTTAAGATCTCCAAAAAAACTTTTGAAATATTCTGCACAACAATATTTTTAAATAGGACGTATAATTTAATACATAATCAGTGATTAATCATTATATCAAACTGAAATAATATATAATATGTAGGTGCTATCTACTTAAGTATAGGTACCTATTTGATATTAGTCAAATGGGGTAGGTATTTATTTATTAGAAAGATACGAACATAGTAGGTAGCTATATACTATAAGTAGAAGTAAACTTTTCCATTTTTAAAATAATTCACTGTTGTATTTTTAAAATAAAGCTTTTTGCTGACATAAGATCTCGTCATTTGAAAATTACAAGTATAGTTAGACCATTCGGGAACATGCTGTATGTTATGCTTTTTAATCTCTCACCGATCTGAGTAAATAGTTTTAAAAAAGTTAGGGCTAACTTATATTATTTATTTATTAACAGGTTCTTTATTATTAATTACTAGGCTTTTTAAATACCTATGTATAAAAAAAACATATAATAATTTAAACCATACATTCATTTCACTTTTATAAAAGATTTCTGTTATTTTATTTGACATACACTAGTAATAACTAATAATATTCCAAATGATTTAATTTTTTATTGGTTTTATGAGTCAGGCTTATATCAGATTAAGTTAAAGAAATATTTATTTTCATTTAAAATAAACATCCAAATCCAATTATAAGCACAATTACATTATAACCGCATCATGAGATCCACAATGTTGCCATACTAACGGATCTCATTTAATGCTAATTATGTATAGTGTACATGATCAGCAGATACGCCACCTAGCGAGGACTTGGAAGAACTACAAATGTATAACATTCATAAAAATGAGTAAAAAGGAGCTCCAAGAAAAAAATTTATAAACAAGTTTTTACACGTCACTGATTAAAATGATGACGTTTAACACGTAAAACAAAACGAGATCCAAAATCGGATCTCACCTTTCTAGATGGATCTCAGCTCATTCGGAATACTTCTAAAAAGGATCTGTACTTGTCGCGATTATATATATATATATATATATATATATATATATATATATATATATATATATATATGTATGTATGTGAATATATATATATATATATGTGTATATATATATATATATATATATATATATATCGATGCTAGTTAAGTTGTCACCTCCGGCACATAGAAAGGACGACCTGACCTCCATGTTAATCCCGTGCATATATTGCTATAAATTTTATATATTTGTGATTAGGGGGACCCCCAGAATGCGAATCTCAAAAGAGGGGAAAAGATTTATAATTTTTTTTGTAATCATATATACAGGATACAAGAGATACGAACTCACCTCCAATACATATATATGAGTAGAAACTGAAGCATCGTTAATACCTCTAGCAATGTTGCCAAATTTTCGGAGGTCAAAACGTAACGCCATTATCTGTAGTTGTTAATATATATAAACATTATCGAACCCACATATGAATTTGTAAGTTTCTGGAAAACGATGGTCATAATTTTATAAGTTCTTAGTAGGCAGGAAATGTACATTTTGAACACAGCTTTTGGCAAATATTTTATTATCAAAACTAAATTAAAGTCTGAATCTATGTTCCCTAGTCTTTCACTCAGAGAAATCTTTCTAGATATCTAAGATTTAAAAGACTCATTCAGGTGGTTTGGAAGGCCTTTAAAAACATTTTTTTCGAATTTTGGAATGAAATTGGGTGAAAATAAAGAATTTCTCTTCTGATCAATCAATATTTCAGAAAATATTAAACTCTTACGTAGTGAGATTTTTGTTCATCTAATAATATTTGAAATATAATGTAACTGATTTTAAATGGTATTAAGGTTGTTTGATGTTTAGAATAAAATATCAACAGTTCTGTGTAAATAATAAGTAGCTATGGATATAACATAAATAAAATCTTAGGGACTATGTTTAACATACACAGCCCATAAGAATTTCCTCTAATCTGTTTCGAAAAAGATTTAGTGTCCTAAACGTCAGCGATATAGGTATATTACATTTATTTTTCTCGTTATAATTTATATTAGTTGGCAAGAAGTAGCTTCTGGCTATTCCTTTGACATAAACATCATTGACGCAGAGGCTATTTTTTCATTATACTGAATAATTGTGTTTTTGTAAATTCTGATGTGATATTTTTTTAGAAGATCTATATGGTAAAAACTCTAAAAAAGAGAAAAGAATATAAACAGAACACCACAGTTAATATTTGGACGATATCTTGTATATTTTTACACCATTTCAGCGTAAAATTACGTTCAGCATTAATTTTCGTTTTGAAAATGCTGTGGCGTCGCCAAGTTATTGCAAAATGTATGAAAATTTACAGAACAACAATGCATCACAAATGCTACAAAATGAACTTTGCTAACAACAGTTAAGAGAAAATATTTGGTAAGGGCAAAGATAAGGGATAGTTGAAATGTAGTGGACTGGATGGATCTACAAGGAATTTTATACGGGGGCGTTAATTTGGAAACCTACAAATATCTAGAATATCGTTTTTACAAATAGAACAACAAGTACATTATCCCACTATGCACGAAGGAATCAAGGATCAAGGAATTTTATACGGGGGCGTTAATTTGGAAACCTACAAATATCTAGAATATCGTTTTTACAAATAGAACAACAAGTACATTATCCCACTATGCACGAATATATTGTACTTTATGATATTAGTCTCCAAAACTAATACTTTTTGAGATATTTTCAGTTTAACCGATAATTTAAAAATAATTGTGTTTTTCTTCGTTCGCAAGAAAGCTATGGCTTTATTGTATTATAGTAAATGAAGATTTTAGTACTGAAAATGAAAACCAAATGAAAATGATTCAGAATTATATTTTTTAATTAGATTTTAAAGCTGGAAAATAATTTAAATAATTAAAATATTCAAATATAAGAGCAACGGTAACTAGGAAAAATACATAATACATTTGGAACATTCGTCATTTAAGAAATTATTTATACATTTTTTTCTAGCTACCGTTATTATTTTTATATACTGTAATTATTTAAATTATTTCAATTACTAAATGACGGCAAAGCCATAACTTACTAATGGAATAGGCGCAATTATTTTTAAGTTAATCAATTAAAATGAAAATATTTCAAAAACTATCTGTTTTAGAGAAATATCATATTAACTAATTATTATTAAAGAAACAAAATAGTTGTGCAAAATGGCGAAAAAATATACAGGGTGTTCCTTTGGAAAAAATGAAGCATTAGATATAATATGGAGGTTGGCAAGTTAATGCCTCTGTATAAAATCTCCTGTACATAAAAATAAACTTTTGCTTTACTCAGATATTTCAGTTCACCCCTATGTTTGCATTTACTAAATAGTTCCTCTTAGCTATTATTAACAAGGTATTTTAGTGACATTTGTGATGCATTGTTTTTGCGTAAATTTTCATATTTTTGACAATCTTATAAATTTCTCAAAACAAAAATTAATACCAAACGTAAAATTTTACGCTGAAATAAGTGGTGTAAACCGGGTATGTTATTTTAAAGTCGCCATTCAAGCTGTCTCACTTTAAATAAACCCACTGTATATTTCACGTATTTTAAAAATAGGCAACAAAGTATGTTCTATAACTTTTACTTAAATTTTTTTTTCATATTCCTCATAATAGCAAAGATTCTTCCTTGCACTAATGAGCTACCAAATAGACCAATTTACTATTGAAAGCAAGCACTAGAATTTCAAGTGTATCACTAATAGGGACTATTTTATCCGCTTATTAACTTATTATAGAGAATTTGAATTTAAACCTAGGAATTGTATTCTTTGAATAAACATAATGGGTGTATTAAATATTATTTATCAACCAATCAATCAATCAAAATATGTTTTATAGTTTAAAAATCAGTCCGCGACAACTCGGACAAACTTTCCCATTTAGGAGTAGATCGCCCCACAGCTTCTCTCCCTGTATTTTCTAGGAGCAACTGGTCATGTCATTTCAAAGCGGTATTAGGGGAGTGTCCATATGCCAAATTTAATCAAAATCGTTAGAACCGCTTTAGAAGAAAAATCATTTAATTTCTCCTTGCCCTCCCCCCGCAACTCCCTTTCTACATTTCTTAGGTACAACCGGTCATGTTACCTTATGCTACTACTAAGTCAGTATTGATGTGTTAAATTTGATTAAAATTGTTAGTTCCCTTTAAAAAAAAAATATGAAATTATTTAAAACTCAACTCTCCCCCCACAGCTTCCTTCCTGGTATTTTCTAAGAGCAACTGGTCATGTCATTTCATATCGGTAATAGGGAAGTGTCCATGTACCAAATTTAATCAAAATCTTTAGAGCAGTTTTAGAGAAACAAATTATTTTCTATTTTTTCCCTGTTTTTAGGGGTTCACTCCCCCCATATTTGAGCTAGGATCGATTTTGCGATCTCGCCTCGAGGTGTGGCCGTCTTGAATACACAGATAAAACTCGATGCAGCAATTTGGCCTCTAGGAGGGCGACAGACGGCAGACAGACATTTTTTAAAAACCACTTTTGTTGGTTCAAGAGACTTGAAAACGCGTAAATCCATCAAAAACTCAAACTCGAATTTTTGCACGATCAACATACTTTCGTTATATACTATGTATATGGAAAAGTAAAAATGAAATACTCCTATTGAGAAAGTTATACTCTACCTATAACATATTATAATAATGATAATAATATTAATAATACTTTATTCACCAATAAGCTACAAAAATATATATATGAAAGTCAAATTATATATAATGTTTTATAAAACAAACAAGTAGTTATAGGTTATAACCATATAAAAACATATAAAATAACAAAATATGTGTGAATCATAATATGCAGTATTAAATTTACAGTAAAATAGAGCAAGATGCTGGTACAATGAAAATTGCATGCATATATATTATGTACATTGTACAAGCATACACCAAATAAAAAGAAAATAAAGTCAATCATATTAGATAATAGACATTTTCACATGTTTGTCACCATATCCAGATCTAACGAATGATTAAAGAAAAGAAAGTTGAAGTAATCAGTTCCCGGCAAATGAAAAACGCAACAAAAACTTTACGACCTCATTAAAATACCGATACTCTTTGTACAGTTCAAGTAAGGACTTACCTACACTCAATAAACGCAACAAAAACTTCACGACATATTTATATAGCTGCGGGCCGTGGCGCCATGTCTGTCATGAAACGACTAGACGTACATTAGAAACCTATAAAGGTAAGCGAGTCAATATGCGAACAGCAGTACAAAGAGTACCGGTATTTTAATCAGGTCGTAAAGTTTTTGTTGCGTTTTTTATTTGTCGGGAACTGATTACTTCAACTATACTGCTGTTCGCAAATTGACTCGCTTACCTTTATAGGTTTTTAATGTGCGTCTGGTCGTTTGATGACAGGCATGGCGCATGGCCCGCGGCGATATAATTATGTCGTAAAGTTTTTGTTGCGTTTTTGAGTACAGAGAAGTCCTTACTTGGACTATACATTCATAGTTAAGAGTAGTCATATATAAAAATAAGTATTTAAACAAATTGGGTATTAATATCAAAGTAAGTAGTGGTTAGAACTGCCATACTTCAGTCTAGAATTTAAAAATTAATGTACTAAAAACTTAGAGGAAAGGTTAAAAAAGTAACAAGTAGAAAATAATTGAGAATAATGATAAATAATCGAGATATGGTTGCTACTTGATGCTGTGCAATTTGATTTTTTTTAAACGCATACCTTTGCATGGCGTTTCACGTACGTTTTTAAAAACATCCCTTTGCAGTATGCATATGGATAATAATCTCCCGCATTTTTATTACTGATGCTTCGACTTGGTCGTACTTGTACCAGCTATATAAAAATCGAAGTTTACTTTCTCAATCATAAAAGCGCGACGCCTTTCCTAACTACTTGTAGGACACTGTAATATATTATGTACTTCGTTTTCTGAACCATGATATCTTTGCAGATGTAACAAATAATTTTTCGAAATTATCTCTTCATTACAGAATCTGCAGCGAGAACTTTTTTTTACTCTGCTTTCGCTTTTCCTACAAAATTTTAAACGTGTTATTAAGGCCATTTTATTACTGTTTATATTAACTTAATAATATTTAACAACTTTATCAAAAGACTTAACTTCAAGGAAAACTGACTCTAATTTGTTCAGAGCGCGGCTTGCTTTTTATTTTTATAGTGATAGCTATTGCAACTTCCAAATTTCTCACTTCAGTACTGTCGTCACTTAAAACCTCAATGTTGGTATCCCTACTACTTTCCGTGATGTTGCCAATATCAAAATACTTATAACATTATGACAAACAAATATATTTACTCAATGTGGCCCACTTCTCATCTCAATATGCTCCGGGAATCAAATTAGAAATTAATCTAATAATCAAATCAATGTTGTTCAAATGCTTTTTACATTAATTATTATTATATTGATAAGTTTTAAATGAATTGGTTGAATGTAGTCGAGTTTAGCGTCGCACATATACAAATCTAGAAAAACCCAGCATATAACTTGAATAAGTGGAGCAAAGCCAAAATGGAGCGTACATAGAAACTATCCCGAAATTATAGTGAAATATCAAAAAAATCTATGTCCATAAACAATTAAAAATTATCAATTATCAAACAGAATACTATCAGCGCATTTAAAAGTTCTGTATTATTTCTCTCAATGAGTGTTTAAAAGGGTCGTCAGTGTTTACTACAAAAGGACCGCAATAGAAAAGCAGGTACTAACATCTGGTTGTGATAAGAGAGAAGTAATGCATAATATAGTCTGTACGAATATAATAAAGTGGCTAAATTCTTCTTTGCACAAATTGAATTAATTTCCGCAGAATTAGCGGGATTTTAATTCTCATTGTCATTAATTGTTCTTGCTACAAAAATGTAAATAAATCGATATCAAGTAGATATCATAGCAGTCAAGTAAACCAGACGAAAATAATATAAAAGATAAACTTTTCATCGTAACCATATCGGCATTAAATGGTTTTCTGCATGCAATTTTTTACGGAGTATTGTACAATGTCGAACTTGTACTTTTGTCCTTTTTCTTGATTATTGATAATTACGTAAACATATTGCACTTAATAAACTTTAGTCAACATTAAATATTTCAGTTATCAGATTCCTATAGCCTGTCGTTATATATTCTTTATCAAAGTATTTGTTTTCATACACATTTCTTGTCGATAGTACTATTAAAACCATAAAGCCTAATATTTCAAATTACAAATTAAATGAAATTTTTGGAAAATGCGGAACATGTTTTTTTGAACAATTTATCTGTTGAAGCACGATTTTCTTTAATTTTTTAAAAGAATAACTTCGGTTGTACTTGTCATACCAGGAAAATAAAAATACAAGCCTCTACGCAACTAAATTTGAAATTAAAAAGGCTATGAAGTTCCGACCGATTCCGAGATAAAAATATAAGTTTCCATCACTATTTGTTGATTTAAATCTACTGGATTTAATTTACCAGTCACAATCAGTTTTAAATTATACTACACTTCACTGAAAAACAAAGAAATTTATTTAATTACAGCTAAATACAACATGAGATATTTACAGTTAGCTTTTTTTATTAGGTGCATTATTTTATCTTTCCTGGTAGACATATTTGAAAAAATCACACACACAAGTTCACAATAGAGACAGAGAGATTTAAAACACATGTAAAAACAGACATGTACTGTTGTTTTACATAATCAATATTTTGTTAGAATATTAGAGCAAAATGCTAATAAGGTTTTATTATTAGCCGTTACTCGAGTCCGAGTATAAAAAATGTTACAGTCGATAAATTGTGCACAATAAGAAACAAGTAAAAGGTGTAGTCTATTGTAATTCCCATTCATCTACGGTGCACACGACTATGGCTATAGAGGCCAATTTGGGAGAGCACATGTCGACCGCAGTCAGGACAAACATAGACCTGGTTAGGTCTTGGATTCGGCCTTCTTGCAGCAACATTTCCTTGATAGCTGGCCACAACCTCTCGCCATTCGGTTCTGTCCGCTGCAAGTTGTTCCCATTGCTCGTCTGCAATACCGCAGGATTTTAGATTTTCATGGAGAGCGTCTTTGAACCTCTTTTGTTGACCGCCACGCCTTCTTCTACCGCTTAGCAATTCACCATAAAGTGTACATTTAGGAAGGTGGTTATCATGCATACGATGAACGTGACCTGCCCAGCTTAGGCGTGCTCTTGAAATAAGCACCTCAATTGGAAGGCTGTTTGCTCTCCTGAGTACTTCCACGTTTGATATGTGATGGAACCAACGGATTTTCATCATACTTCTGAGGTGTCTTTGCTGAAAACGTTCTAATTCTTTCACATGACGACGGTAAGTGACCCAGCTTTCACATCCATATAGCAGTGTTGGAATGACAACTGCTCTGTAGACAGCCATTTTCGTTGACAAAGCAAGGTCGTGGTTGTCAAATACTCTCTCTCTAAGTCCCCAGAGTGCTCTAGATGCAGCGTTAATTCTATTGCGAATCTCGCTGTCCATGTTTGCTTTGTCATTAACAACGTTTCCTAAGTAATTGAATTGATCCACCACTTCAAGAGAATTTCCGTTAAGTGTAATGTCTATTTGGTTCACTTGATGAGGAGTTGACATAATCTTAGTCTTTCCAATGTTGATTTTAAGTCCCAAAGAATCATAGCTCTGGGCATACACATCTAAAAGTTCTTGAAGCTCTTCCGGCGTAGAGGCTAAAAGTGCACAGTCAT
Organism: Leptura quadrifasciata; assembly: GCA_963675555.1. Classification (NCBI taxonomy): domain Eukaryota; kingdom Metazoa; phylum Arthropoda; class Insecta; order Coleoptera; family Cerambycidae; genus Leptura; species Leptura quadrifasciata. The sequence goes on from OY776679.1 coordinate 49,620,041, forward strand.
CCGCATACTGGAGATCACAAATAAATCGTGTGCGTGTCTTCGTGAAAGCTCTAAAGCGCCCTATGTTAAAGAGACCGCCATCAAAACGGTATCTGAGACCTATTCCTCTGACTGTCAGTTTGTTGTCAACAATAATTGTTAGAGCAGTGGTAAACAAATTAAAGAGTAGGGGTGCCAGGACACATCCCTGCCTAACTCCAGTGAGGGTTTGGAAAGGTTCGGTTGCCTCATTATTATACATAACCTGGGCGTTGTTGTTTGTATGTAGACTGCGACATACTTCCACAAATTTTCTAGGGATACCTAAGCGGAACATAATTTTCCAGAGCACTTCCCTGTCCACCGAGTCAAACGCCTTGGTTAAATCAATGAAGGCCATGTGAATTTCTCCTTGATGTTCGAGTGCTTTTTCTTGAAGCTGTTTAAGTGTGAAGATTAAATCCGATGTGCCTCGGTTTGGTCTAAAGCCACTCTGTGTTTCAGGAAGTAACTTTTCCATAACAGGTGTTAGCCTATTTGCCATCGCTTTAGTGAGTATCTTCCCTCCAACAGCCAGGAGAGCTATACCCCTGTAATTTCCACAGTCCGCAGCGCTTCCTTTGTTTTTGAAGAGGTTGATTAAAAGTGTATCACGAAACTCCTGCGGAGCTTGACCACTTTCCCACACGACATCAAACAGTTTTTTGAGGTAGGGTATGAGCTCTGACGACACAGCTTTAAAGATCTCAGCTGGGAGTGAGTCGGCGCCCGGAGATTTGTTATTTTTTAGCTGCCCAATGGCGGTTAAGATCTCTTCCGTTGTTAGTGGTTTATCTAAGTCTTCGAAGGTGTCATATTGAGGGATAAGATTTATAATATCGTGATCGGCTTGACTTTGTTGGTTAAGAATGTTAGAGTAGTGTTCCTTCCATCGGGCTCTTATTTCCTGGTCTTCTTTAAGGAGATTTCCATTTAAATCTTTAATAGGGCACATATTTTTCCGACTGGGGCCGTATACTGCTTTTACTCCTTGAAAGAAATTCCTGTAGTCGTGTGAATCGGCGTACCTTTAAATTTCTCTGGCCTTGCTTGCCCACCACTCGTTCTTTATTCTTCTGATTTCGCGTTGCGTTTCATACTTAGATTGGGTAAAAGCTTCTGCTTTTGATGAGTCGTTGGGGTGGTTGATAGCGTTTTGGAAGGCAGTATGTTTGCGGTCAAGAAGTTCTTATATAAAAGCTTCATTATCATTGAACCAGTCCTCCTGTTTTTTACTTGCTGCAGTGCCAAGAATTTCCTCACTCGCACTTTTTAAACTGTCTTTAATTTGTGTCCAAGTGGCAGCGACATCTACAGAATTGGTTTCTTCTAGTGCACTCAAATTCTCTTGAACTTTTTGCTTTAGCTGTTCGACGGTTTGTTGGTCACGCAATTTACTAATACAGAGACGGAGTCTACGTTTTACTTGAGTTCTTCGGTGTTTGGGTCTCATAACAATTTTCATTTTAGAGACAACAGGGCGATGATCGGTCCAACATTCGCTATCAATGCGCGCCTTTGTAATTTGGACGTCCTTGAGATGAATAAGGTTTTAATAAGTTCTGTGAAAATAAAAATTTAGTGAAAATTGCATCAAAACTGTCTTGTTTTATATAAAACTGAAAAACCGCGACAATTTCCACACGCTTTTCAGGAATGAAAATTTGAAAAATACCTCATTTAAAGGTTAAAAACAATATTAACCAGAATGATAGAGATTTATTTTAAATTGAAGCAGTTGATATAGAGAACAACTGCTAAAAAAATAATTATTGATTTTAGTTCTGAAGAAAATGCAACACGTGTTTCTAAAAACTGTAAAATTGCTTCTATCATGTTTGACTATAGTGCACAATGACTAAGAATAACGTCAATTACGGTTCAAAAAATGCTTAATAAAAAAATTAAAAATCGATTTTTTATTATTTCTTACTACAAATTTCAAAGTTAAATGGATTTGACCATATATATCATTTTAATGTAACTGCATAAAAATACTTCAAAACCGAATATTTTTAAGTGCTTTTCTACTGCAAAGCATCAAACTACATACTTTTCATTCTTTGATATTTATCGAAAGAGTACAACATTTTCAAGACATTTTCACGCGCTTTTCTGGAATAACGGTATTTAAAATGTATCAGTTTTTCCATTGTTTTCTCGTAGAAAACATCTTATCTAAACACTTTTTGTTCCGCATTATTTTTCAAAAAATGCCCAATTTTCATGGTAATGAGATTTATAAAATTTCACGTGCTTTTCCGGTACAATCGCGGAAAGGTAAGTGGAAAATTTATGAATGTTTCTTTACCTTGTTGTAGAAAATGTTGATTTAAACACTTTTCCTTCTTTGGCGTATTTTGATAAATTGCTTAGTTTTCGAAATACCATTGATTTTTAATTTATGTAATATTCGTTTTTGCGTGATAATGCTTGAAATATGACTGATTTTTGTTTTATCTCTTTATTGAAAACATCTAAGCATTTTTGCTCTTTGTGATTTTTCGAGAAAATGTATAGTTTTCTTGATAAGTGATTTTTATACAATTTTTGGATGTACATTTGTTAGTTTTTCATTTAATGCGAAAAAGCGGTTGGAAAAATAAAAAAAATTCCCACATAATGTTGTAGAACATTTAATTACGTACCTACATTTTTTTACACATTTTCATTTAAAGCGTGAGTGTAATTTCAACAATGATTTTTTTATGAAGAAAGTACTAAGTTAAAAGATTGTAAACAAATGTTGATTTTTGGAATTTCAGAATGCTAAGCCCTTTTTTACTTTTTTGTTCCGATCGCTCTGTAATTTTTTAGTATTTTTTGTCAGAGCGCCCGCACAAGATCTTTTAAGGTCGACTTTTATTTGTTTCCTCATTGCACGTGGTCTTTTAAAGTCTAGTATCGCCTGTACGATCACACAGTATTGATGTATTATTTGATATATTCATATATTATTGCATATATGCGGATATTTTTGTAATCTGAGATAAATTTATTCCTGCCTGGGCATTGTCTTAGTGTTTGTTGGTATTGAAATAATTTAAAATCTTTTATTCCCGGTGGAGTAATTATTTTAAATTTGCTGCTCTATTTTACTACTTATTAAGATCTAAGGTAGTGTGTGAACTTTAAGAACTTTCAAAATTTTTCATCATTCGTGTTTTAGAAAATTTATATGGACATATGGATATAGATGCTTTAAGGTGAGAATATCCAAAAGAGAGAGAGAGAGTGGTCCGATTGGGAAATATTTATTGTTTTTGGCCATAACTTCATATTCTAAAACACATATTGCAAACAAAGTATAAGACTACTAAGTAGAACTATAACAAGAGTAGCGTTAGAAATTTTCACTCAATAATTTCAAACATATGCGAAATAGTTAGATTTAAATTTAGGAAATACGGAAATTGACATGATTTTTAAAATTAAATCTAACTATTTCGCAAACAACTGTAATTATTGAGTGAAAATTTACAACACTACTCTTGTTATAACTCTACTTAGGTAGTCTTGTAGTTTGTTTGCAATATATGTGTTAGAATAAAAAATTATGATCAAAAACAGTAAATATTTCCCTATCGGACCTTTCTCTCTTGGACATTCTCACCTAGTAGTACTAGTTCATATAGGATGGAAAATTATTGATAATAAAATTACCCCTGTTCAAAGTACCAAATCATCAATGCTTCAATGATTTATTGATTATTATATTTCGAAACACCTAAACTATTTCAGCAAAATTTTATAGGTTGTAGTACTCTGCAATGCTCCTGTATGAAGAAGACATTACCATGCATCGGATCCTACAAGTGTATGGGACAAAAACCATGTTATAAAAACCCCAACACTAAGGAAACTCGTTTTACTTCCGAAATAGTTTAAGAGTCCTAGGATTCAGATTGAACAAGTATAATATAACTTGAGCAAACATATTATTTGAATTTTTTATATATTTGTTCAACAGTCCATAATATAATTTTCACATTTTTTATGTTATTTTTTAGGTATAATTGCTATTTGCTATATTTCCAATTTTAATTATCTCCTAATGATACTGTCTTGATTGGCGATACGTTCGTCAGTACCTATATTATATATTATTTTCGAGTCTGTAGAATCTTATCAAATGTTACAATACTCCACATTGTGTATAGTTATTTTCATAAAATATTTCATATTTTTTATGTTTACTGAGCAATTTTTTTTAAACAATAGGGTACCTTCACTAGCAGCACTAACTAACTGTTAAAACTTTGTTAAAATCAGACGTGTCCTTCTCAAGTTATCATGCTTACAAGAAACGTGAGGGACGAACAGACAGACACTTCAAAAGTTGCTTAATTTGATCACTAACACAATGATATGAAATTTTTTTTTCTCCACGAGTGATATATACAGTTTTAGAAATGCCGATCAAATGCATTATACGCCTCTGCGAAAACTCGAAACGTATAATAAAATGTAATAATTGTAATGATTTGTTCAAACAAACTACATAACATTATGTGTGTTTATACAAGCTCAGTTTCTATTATTCACATAACAGTCAAATGAACAACTATTTATTGCGAGAACAGGTGATGATACTGTGCCTTAAAATACCTCGTGCAGCTCAAATACAAATGACAGTCATCCTTAAAAGATCTTGTGCGGGCGCTCTTAAAAAAATTATTGAAAAATTAGAGCGATCGGAACAAAAAAGTAAAAAAAAGGCTTAGCATCCTGAAACTCCAATTTATAACGTTATTAATGAGTATTTTTAATCACGTTAAGAATAAAGTAGCTAGGGCGGTGGTAAAAGAAAACGTTGCCTATGCAATAAGATGCTTTTCACCAGCGCACTTTAAACGTAAACGCCGTCCATTTAACTCCATGCTTTGGGAATTGTATAATATTTTTTTCTAATGTTCCCGTTGCACCTCGTACAGGACGACATGTTGACAACCTTCAGATTTTGATGTTTTAGAAGCTAAGGAATCATTTGAAATAGGTTTTAGCTGTTAATGTCGAAGTGCAAACAGAAATCATTTATAAAGGACTTTGAAGCTGTCGTGGCCTATATTATTATGTATTATTTACATTTTTTAAACGATTCTATAACCTGTTAGTTCCATATTAAAGGAATAATATTTTTCTATAGTTTTACTTTCATAAAATATTATAAATCGTGATTACGGAAATTTTCTGATAGAAGCCGCTGAGTTTTATTGAAACTTACCTGTGTAATAATAACATCATTGTGAACAGATTTCCTATATTTTTATGTATTGAATGGGTATTTATTGTTTCATATAAAAGAAAAGTTCCCAAGTTCTTACATGTTTTGCGATTTGGAAATTCACGATCAAGAAATTTAAGGGCCCAAAAACAGTAATTTACCTAAACAAGAACAAAATAAACTGCGTTGTCTTAAAGCTAAGAAAATATACTATGAAATATTACATTTTAGCTTTTCTCTTGGGAAACTTTCTATATTGCAAATAAAAATTCATAAAATAATTTAATAATTGAATTTTGCTAAATTATTTAATCGCAAATACCGGACGTAAAAAACTAAAACTACATTTAAGTTGAAATATAACATATTTTATGGATACTCAAATATGCTTATAAGAAGCAATTTAAAAAACGCATTTTTTTGCTCATATTTGTTCTCTGGTAAACATTCCAAGTATTAGTAGCGTAATTCCTGTTCAACTGCGTAATTTTTGTCAATGAACCAAAAAACTAGCCTTTCGTAGTATAGAGGAAATGAATCATGCTTGATGTAGACGAAATTTTATTTGCTTTATGAGGTAGGCATTATGGGCAGTCCCCAACCCGGTATACTGTAATTTTTTAAACCTGATACATTTCTATAGGATATTTTAATAATGCCCATTCTGGCACAACGCTACGCAGGTATATTTCTGTTGTGTTGAATTTATCCCGACATTCATCGCGATGTTGCCGATATTTGGAGGTGATATCGTACCCTCTGTGATCTAAAGAGCAACATATATAGCCGGAGGTGACATCGTATTGGCTGTTGTACAAATGAAAACGACAGCAGCGCCATTGATATACAGTTGAACTAAAAATTTAATTTGTGGATATAAAAGGTGTCTTTTCACCTCCACACGAAAATTTAAACATAGGTTTCTAATGTCATCTAAATGCTTGTAAAATTGAAAACTGTGCAAAACGTTGCCACCTCCGTTTTCGGAGGTGACAACGTATAGCCAGTATCTGTTTTGGAGGTGGCAAAGTACCTTCCGTACATACATATATATATATATATATATATATATATATATATATATATATATATATATATTGTTATTATAAATGATTTGCAGGAAACAACTACTCAGCGGGCAAATACCCCGACCTGCATTGAATTATACCTACAAATCATTTGGTAGCCAATGTCATTTGTCAATTCCCCGACCAGACATAGACCGGTTTCGAACTTATTAGTTCTCATCAGTATGCCATAGGTCGTGGAATAGACAAATGAAACCATAACACAACCAATACGAGTCCACTCAAATATATGTCATTACCATTTATTGAAAATCTTACTCCCAAGCTGATAAACTTAGTGAAACACATGGACATAAAAATTGCATTAAAAAACATATTAACTGTTGGAAAACTTTTCAGTCGGGTGAAGACCCCATTGAAAAATAAAGTAAAATCAAATGTGGTATACAGAATAGAATGCAACAACTGTAATAAATCCTATATTGGTCAAACCTCTCGGACACTTAATGGGCGTATAACTTCACACAAAAGTGATTGTAACAGTAACGTGAAATCATGTGCATTGGCAGAACCAGTCATAAAATGAATTATGAAGTTTTGGCTGTAGAGAGTAACTATAAAAAAAGATCATTCCTTGAAATGATCCATATTAATAATGAAACAAATAGCTTAAACAAAAAATCTGATATCGATAATCTAAGTAAGATTTATACTTACATCCTCTAATTAGAAAAAGAGAATTTTCGCATTTTTCAAAATTCAAATCTACCGCTGGATCACAGTTGGTAACAGTCACGTTGGAATTAATGTTCCTAACTTAATTCCTAGTACAAGCCAGCCAATTGAAATACCTTTCTGTCATTCAAAATTTTTTGTATACAGTTTGATAAAGAAATTTAGTTCTATACTCACATGTGGTAATTATTCATGTTCATTTTGTTATATCTATTTTAAACATGGTTTTAATCCTCAATTTTAAATAATCAGTAGTTGTTTACCTTAAATTGTGTACTTGTAAAGGAATTTGTATATGAATTTGTCTATATTAAGTTAAAAATGCGACCATTTTATAATACATGTGAGCTTAACTTTTAACCTCAAGTTAGTAAGTATTTTAGCAAACTATATTTTATGATTCTTATTAAATAATAATTTTATTTATAGATGTCTTGATAAAGGGAATAAATAATTTCCGAAAGCTTGACAAAGTAACAAAAGAGGTTTTCTGTTTTGTGGCCGTAAACTTTTCACCTCTGACTGCAACCTCAAGATACCCTACGTGTGTTTAATTTTGGTTTTCTTAACTAGTCAGTCAAGACTACCCTTCTTATGTTGGTTGCTATGTTGTAATCGCATTCTGCGGGATCCTCCTCATTACCACCCCTATTTGTAACCAGTAAAATATCTTGGACTTCTAAATGCGTTGGATCGCCAAGGAAGGTTTTAAGTAACCATCGATGTACCATCCACAAGATTCAGGTTTTAGTTCTACGCAACAAGGTTCGGTTCCATTAAGCTCCACATAGAATTAACAAATTTAGTGCGTAAAACTTTTTTATTTAAAGAATTGCATGGTGGAATCGCATAAAGTCGAAGCCTTTAACTTTTTTTAAAAATACTACGTTATCTTTCTGAATAGAATAATCTTGCGTCATTCACACTCGTACATTGCTTAATACCGTACATTGCACTACCTTCATTTTCTTATTATTAAAAATACCAGCATCATATCTGTTAATTGCACAAAAGTTTTTTGGTAGGTCTCGTTTTTAGAAAAAAAATTTGAAAGGCCTAACTACCTTTATTGTAGAAAGCTGCAATATAATCGCACCCTGTAAATGCGTGGAAAGCTGGAAGACCTAAACACAATGTGGGTTCCAGCTTTAATCTAAATCTGTACAATTGATACAGTTGAGATCTTTATTTTTGTTTTGGTTGCTGAACCTGCTAACCAAATTTCTGTTTGTGCAACTGCTATTGGGTATCCTTCTTACAAGTATATACTTATATACAGAGTGTTTCTCTGTCACACCCTATACTCTTCTATAATTTCCGAACTTTAAGTCTTGAATACCCTAACTTCTGCAAGTTTTTGTTGCTATGTTGACCAGATACCACCGTGTCCGCAATAAAATTATCTGCATTTGCATATATGACAATATAGAAAACTCGATAACTACAAAATGCTAATTCAAAGTTACCTGTTTATACCTCTCTACCTGGTTTTATGCAGGGAACGAACATGTCGACCAAACTTTGGCATATTGTATACATATTTTACTTTCGATTGGTAATAAATTATCCAAAAACTCATGACCTACATTCATGAATTCATTCATAAATATAGCTGTGCAGGTAAATTGAATGTCGACCAAATCAAGTTTTGTTTATATTATCAAAATTCAAAGTTCATCAAAAAACTCGAAGGGTGAAGGTCGACCTAAGTCGGGATCTTAGACTTAGCCTGGTTAAAAATATATAATGGAATCTCCCGAACTTGAACCGGAATTAGAAGTAGAAACATCGCCTGTTGGTGCATGGATTTGGACTACAGTCTGCTCTGCCTGTTGAGGTTCCGTGGAATCCTCTGAGAACGAGGAATCATTTCCATCGAGTGATGTTCCGCCTGGACTTGCATTTTCTTCATCTGAAGATTCGAATTCCAAATTGTGCTCCTCTGGCGGGGCTGATGTCAAATCATTTACATGAACTCTAGTAGTTACGTTTCCCTTCTCAACGAGATATACTTCGTCTGAAAACTTTTTCAAGATTCTGGTCGGCCTGACCAAGACGGCGTGAACGATTTCTCAAAATATATGCCATGTGATGTACGTAGCGATCCCATACGTCATTTGTCTTTTTGTACAGCAAGGTTTTTAAAATTTTCTTACATTCCTGAACCCGTCGTTCCACGGGGTTTGATTGTTGATGATAAGCAGGAATGAGATATCGTTCAATGTCATTTCTTTCACAGTATGTTATATACCAATCAGCATTGAAATGACCTCTGTTTCGTGTTTGGGTTTTACGTGGACTTATCCTGTATCGTGAGTGGACTGTAATTTTAATTAACTTTTCGAATAAATCCACCCCAAGCACAATATTTTGTTTGGTTGTATGTTATTTAGTATAAAAATACAAAATTGTATCTTTTTGTTTATGACAATTTGTTGTTTTTTTTCTTACAACTTGACACACGCCACCTTATACTTTTGCTTAAGGATGATGCGTTTATATGTGAATATATAGAAACAGGAGCATACAATGAATAAATAAAAACAGGAGCTCAACAACCTCCGTTGTCGGAAATTATAACTCGAGGGACTCCGAATCTCGCAACTATTTCTTCATCTATAAATTTGGCGATCGTTCTGCTATCGACCTGCCTTTGCCTCTATCCACTTACTAAATATGTCTTCTACGATAATCATGTATCGATTTTCGGCGTCTTTGGTCCTCTGCAGCGGTCCAATTACGTCGACGCTCAAAGTTTCAAATGCATTTTGTGGTGCATGACTTCTAAGTGGAGCATTGGGTTGAGTTTGTAGTGTTTTTACTGACTGGCATATCAGACATTCGTTTATATATTTTCCTACAATTCGGGCCCATATTATTGAAATAGTATCTCTGCGAAATCATTATCAAAGTTTCGTCTCGCCCTGGATGACATGCTTCATCTCGATCTTGAAAGTGGTAAGTCAATCCTTTTATTTTCCTCTTTGGAACCATCAACTTTAAATTTTGATCTGACTTATTCATTAGTACATTGTCTTGTACTTAATTTTTTTTATATAAAAGTAAGAACGTTGTCCCTGTTGAAATATATCATTCCAACGTGGATCTTGTCTTGAATATCTCTTGACATCGATTAGGTCTGTAAGATATCTTCGTATATTTCTGAATGTGTTAAAACAGATATACGTTTTGGACACTTATAATTTGGTAGGAACATTCTTTCCTCTTCATCGTCGGTCTCGACATACTGATCTTGTGGATTACGGCTGAGAAAATATTCAAGTAAGTTTTCTTTGCCTGGACAGGGTTCAATTTTAAATGCATATTTTTGCAATAACAAGGACCATCGAGCGAATTTGGTTTTGTCGTCTTTATGTTTATTCAACCAAAGTAATACCCTTTTGTCCGACTTAACTAAGAACGGTTTATCTGCTAAGTACATCTTGTACTTGTTTATGTAATTCACCACTACCAAGCATTCCAACTCGTTAATGTGATAGCGTCCCTCTGCTGGAGATAACGTGTTGCTAGCATATGATATAAAATGTTTTTCGCCGTTGTCGCCTGATTGAAAGAGTACTGCTGAAAGACCTTGTAGTGATGCATCTGTTTGCAAAATGAACTGACGTAAAAAATCCGGACGATGGAGTTCCAACGGTCCGGATAATAAATCTTTAAGTTTATGAAAAGCTTTAACGCATGCTTGAATCCAATGAAAGCGATATTCCTTCGATAGAAGTTTCGTTAATGGCTTTGTAATCATCGCAACATTTGGTAGATATTTCCTTGCCCAGTTGCAAAGTTCTAAGCAACTCTGAAGCTGCTTTTTCCTGGTTGGTATAGGATAATTTTGAATTTGCAATACATGTTTTTCTAATGGACGAGAAGTATCAATTTTAATTGTGTGGCCTAAATATTGGATTTCATTTGTCGCTATTACACACTTGTTCGGTGACACTTTCAGATTGTGTAGACGTAGTCTTTCAAAGACTAACCTCAGGTAGGACATATGCTCCTTTACGTTAACGCTGTAAACGATTATATCATCTAAGTAGACTACAGAAATGGTGCAGGTAACCCGTTAAAAAGTCCTTTGCCATGAATTTCTGAAAGGTACAGGGAACTGTCTTGAGGCCGAAAGGCATGACATTAAATCTATAAGCTGCCCCATCTGGAGTAGTAAAAGTCGAAAAATCTTTTGATGCTTCATCGAGCGGGATTTGCCAATATCCGCTCTTGAGGTCCAACACAGTAAAAATTTTAGAATTGCCCAAGTCTTTGATGCTTTCATGTATTTTTGGTAATACGGAAGCTTCGTCTTCAGTCATTTCATTTAGGTGACGATAGTCGATGCAAAAACGTGGTTTCTTATCGGGCCTTTTAATATCACTGGAGGTGAAAACTATATATTGTGGAGTACTAGGTTCAATGACACCAGCTTTCAGCATCTCTTCTTGACTGGACATTGGATATGGTCTGAATATTGAAGAGTTTTGAGTCTTTCATGACAATTTTGTGTTTAACAGTCACTGTGGTTGCTTGAGTCGGTTCCGCAGTGAACAAATCGACAAATTCTTCGACCAGCGGCCGTAGAAATTTGTCTTTAAAACAAGCTCTTCAGGAAGCTTTGCCTGCTGTCTCTCCCTCCGAGAAGCTTGATTCCAGAAGACGGGTAATACGCTCTTTCGTGCTGGCATATAGGCATTTTCGGCCGTAATCATATGCGACATTATATATGTATAAAAATGGTGATCTCAATATTAATAATAATAATAATAATAATAATAATAATAATAATAATAATAAATAAGCAGGAGGGGCTGACTTCCATCTATCAAGCCTTTGGTGAGTAGCGCCACCACTTACTCCAGCTGGGGTGCAAAACCGAACCGGCAGCCCTAGTGCACCCGGGAGGGGAAAGCGTCTTCCCCTCTGGTGTCGGTCGTGGGTCTGCTGGGCTAACCACCCACAGACCCTAAACTTTGGTTCCGGCAGGCCGAAGACAGGGCCCCCACGATCGACCCCGTGCGGATAGGGGTCAAGGGCAAGGTGGTGGGGCCCAACCGGACGGACCGCCCGTTGACGAAATTGGCAATGTCCAAGGACGCTTTGAGTGGACAGATGAACTGAGAGATGAACTTCTGCATTGCTATGAAAGCAGTGAGCCCGCGCGGAGGGGATACATGGCGCGGATGCATGCTCTGTGGTGTGAGAGGCTACCAGAGCATAGCGCCTTCACGCCACAAAATCTGCGTGACTATGTATCCCACCTTCGTAGTAGGGGCTACGTGAGGGCTGCTCCTGGACCGGTGAATGAGGTGGCCGAAGAGCCGCCACAATCACCGGTTGAGGACGTAGCACTCCTCGTTCCGCCAATACCAGAGGGCCTCAGTACCAGAAGGGGGTTACACCATCTGAAAACCCCCGGGCCACAAGACCTGGCCAGAGTGGACGCTGAACTTCGTACAGCGCTACCAGAAGAGGCTGACATCTGGCACATAAATTGTGCCGTGTATGCCGCTGCTCAACGCTCTTCTCAGGTGGAGAGGCGAAATACCTCTTCCCCACAGGAGAGAGCGCAGCGGCGCATACAAAAGATGGAAGCCAAGATCCGGTCGGCGAGGCAACACGCATCCCGTATCCAATGTGTGATGGACTATATGGCGGCCAACAGGCCGTTCACGCCTAAAGTGCGTCGATTAGCCGCCAACCTAAGACGCGTCCATCACACACTCAATGAGGCAGTGCTGCGAACCACCAAACAGCACTGTCTCGACAGGATACGGATGCTAGTGACTTGTAAAAAATCACTAGTGAGGCGGGCGAGAGGGCTTGCGGAAAATAAACTGTTCCGCGAGAAGCCCTCGCGCCTTTTCCAACCGCCTCCGCGTGTTGTAGACAATCCGCCGACTGCAGATCAGGTGGAGAACTTCTGGAAAACGCTATACGAGGAGAGGCTTCCACTCAACCGAGATTCTCCTGCCCTTGCACACTTTGAAGCCTTTTGTCAAAGGCTTCAGCAACCACAGGAAGTGTGCGAACCAATAACCCCAGAAGAGGTTCGTAGGGCTCTTGAGGGCTCTAAGAACTTTGCTGCTGCAGGTCCCGATGGGATAAATAACTTTTGGTGGAAAAAGTTATCGAGCACCCACCACCATTTGGCCAGAATTTTTAATTCCTGGTTAAATGGGGAGCAGCAAATCCCTTCTTGGGTTGTTGAGGGGCGGACAGTGCTGATCCCCAAGAACGGAGATTTGTCCAACCCAAAGAACTACAGACCGATAACCTGTCTAAACGCATGCTACAAGGTGTTTACACGCATTTTGTACATGCGGGTGCTCCACGCAGTTGAACCGGTTTACGAACGGATATATGAGCAACGAGGGTCGAAGAGAGGTGTCGCTGGCTGCAAGGAAAACCTGCTGATCGACAGATGTGTCACGCAGGACTCCATGCAGTATAAGCGGAACCTCTCTATGGCCTGGATCGACTACCGCAAGGCATTTGACATGACATCGCATGAGCTCATTGTTCACTTGCTCCGATGTCTTGTGGTACCAGGCCCCGTAGTGAGATGTATTGAAGAACTGATGCCGCTCTGGAGGACTCGTTTTACCATAACATCGGGTAACGATAGAGTCCAAACAGAGTCGGTAACATTCAGAAGAGGAGTATTTCAGGGAGATTCCCTCAGCCCCCTTCTCTTTTGCATCTCACTACTGCCATTATCCGTCTCGCTCCGGAAAACCCGTGGCTACAACTGCGGTACCCCCGGCGACAGGAGGCATAAGGTCACCCATCTATTTTATATGGATGACCTTAAACTTTATGCCTCTGGAGAGAGGGATCTCCAGCAGTCCCTTAGGGTGGTACAGGAGTACACGCAGGCTGTCGGTATGCAGTTCGGGTTGGACAAATGCGCACTGATCCATCTCAAGAGAGGACGATGCGGTGACTACGGAGAGGACGCGCAGCTCGTGGACGGAAGCATCTTACACCATCTAGATGCCGGAGAGTCGTACACTTACTTGGGTGTCGAGCAACGCTCCACCCAAGAAGTGAGTGTAGTGAAAAACGCTCTCCGCGGCAAGTATCAGCACCTACTCCGACAGATCTGGTCTTCAGAACTGTCGGGGAAGAACAAGGTGTCTGCTACAAATATGCTTGCCGTTCCGATCCTTCTCTACTCTTTCGGAGTAGTGAAGTGGACTAGAGAAGAGCTGCGTCAACTCGATGTAGTAACCCGCAAGAAGATGCATCTCAATAGGAGCTTGCATCCTAAATCGTCCGTTCCACGGTTATATCTCCCACGACATCGGGGAGGCCGTGGACTCTTGAGCTTGGAGAGTCTCCATAGCAGGATGGTTCTGGATGGAGCATGTAAGGTCATCAGGAGTTCGGATCCCCTCCTCTGCATGGTCCGAGACCATGAAAATGCAGAGGTAGGAGCTTTTCTCTTTAAGGCAGCACGCAGAGCAGCCGATGAACTTGGTCTCATCTTCGACGTCGAGCGGGTAAACCCCGACTCTGTCACCGAGTTGGAACCCGTTCGACTAAAAGCCCACATTAGAGCTGCAGAACACAACATCCTTCTGCAGCTCCATAAGGATAAGCCATTGCACGGGATCTTCTATAAAAATATAGAAGACCTCGGCTTATCCGAAAGGCTGACCTTCGCCTTCTTAAGGTCAGCTGGGCTGAAGTCTGAGACCGAGGGATTCATAATGGCTTGCCAGGATGGTGTATTTAACACTCTCGTCTATCGACGTCGTGTCATGGGTATGGAGGTCCCTGATGTCAGCTGCAGGGCCTGCCGCAGGGCGCCGGAGACTGTAATGCACTTACTGTCGGCTTGCCCGACTTACGCAGTCTCGGCCTATATTCATAGACACAACGCAGCATTACGAGTGCTTTACTATCATCTAAGGCACTCGTATGGGATAGACGAAACACCAGTGCTGCCTTACGTTCCGGGGGATATTGAGTCCGTTGTGGGGAATGAGAAGTGCCTAATTTATTGGAACTACTCGTTTCCCACCGTCAGGCAAACACAAGCCAACAAGCCTGACATAGTACTCCTCGACCACCAACTCAAGACAATGTATGTCGTGGAATTCTCAGCTCCCGCTGAGAGCAACATTGTCTTGAAAGAGGAGGAAAAACGGACAAAATATCGAGATTTGCTCTTCGAACTCCGCAGGCTTTATCCAGGCCATTCTGTTAAAATAGTGGTACTGATTATAGGAGCCCTCGGTGGAATGAGACAGACGCTGCTTTCAGAACTAAAGATCATACCGGCATGCCGAGATTCGGCAGAGATCTTAGCCGGCAGAATGCAGAAGGCTGTCATCCTCGGTTCATTACGTCTACTCAGGGCACACGATTCGCGGACCCGGTAGTCACTCACCCCACGGGCGTGGGGAGTGGCTATTGGTATTACCAGCTCCCCTCTGTGAGGGTCGGAGCCACAGAGTAGGGTGACTGGTTTTTTGTAAAAAAAAAAAAAAAAAAAAAAAAAAAAAAAAAAAAAAAATAATAATAATAATAATAATAACACGCATCTTGTACATGCGGGTACTCCAAGCAGTTAACCCAGTTTACGAACGGATATATAAGCAACGAGGGTCGAAGAGAGATGTCGCTGGCTGCAAGGAGAACCTGTTGATTGACAGATGTGTCACGCAGGACTCCGTGCAGTATAAGCGGAATCTCTCCATGGCCTGGATCGATTACCGCAAGGCATTTGACATGACATCTCATGAGCTTATTGTACACTTGCTCCGATGTCTTGCGGTCGCCGGTCCCGTAGTGAGATGCATTGAAGATCTGATGCCGCTCTGGAGGACTCGCTTTACCATAACATCTGGTAATGATAGAGTCCAAACAGAGCCGGTAACGTTCAAAAGGGGAGAATTTCAGGGAGATTCCCTCAGCCCCCTTTTGTTTTGCATCTCGCTACTGCCATTATCCGTCTCGCTCCGGAAAACCCGCGGTTACAACTGTGGTACCCCCGGCGACAGGAGGCATAAGGTCACCCATTTGTTTTATATGGATGACCTTAAACTTTATGCCTCCGGAGAAAGGGATCTCCAACAATCCCTTAGGGTGGTACAGGAGTACACGCAGGCTGTCGGTATGCAGTTCGGATTGGACAAATGTGCACTGGTCCATCTCAAGAGAGGACGATGTGGGGACTACGGCGAGGACGCGCAGCTCGTAGACGGAAGCATCCTACACCACCTAGATGCCGGAGAGTCGTACACTTACTTGGGTGTCGAGCAACGCTCCACCCAAGAAGTGGGTGTAGTGAAAAACGCTCTCCGCGGCAAGTATCAGCACCGACTCCGACAGATCTGGTCTTCAGAACTGTCGGGGAAGAACAAGGTGTCTGCTACTAATATGCTTGCCGTTCCGATCCTTCTCTACTCCTTTGGAGTAGTGAAGTGGACTCGAGAGGAGCTGCGTCAACTCGATGTAGGAACCCGGAGAAAGATGCACCTCAATAGGAGCCCGCATCCTAAATCGTCCGTTCCACGGTTATATCTCCCACGCCATCGGGGAGGCCGTGGACTCTTGAGCTTGGAGAGTCTACACAGCAGGATGGTGCTGGATGGAGCCTGTAAGGTCGTCAGGAGTTCGGATCCCCTCCTCTGCATGGTCCGAGACCATGAAAATGCAGGGGTAGGAGCTTTTCTGTTTAAGGCAGCACGCAGAGCAGCCGATGAACTCGGTCTCATCTTCGACGTTGAGCGGGATAATTCCGACTCTGTCACCGAGTTGGAACCCGCTCGGTGTGGAGGTCGCTGACGTCAGCTGCAGGGCCTGCCGCAGAGCGCCGGAGACGCTTATGCATTTGTTGTCGGCCTGCCCGACATATGCAGTCTCCGCCTATATCCAAAGGCACGACGGAGCACTACGAGTGCTTTACTACCATCTGAGGCACTCGTATGAGATAGACGAGACACCAGTGCTGCCTTATGCTCCGGGGGATATTGAGTCCGTTGTGGGGAATGAGAGGTGTCTAATTTATTGGAACTACTCGTTTCCCACGGTCAGGCAAATACAGGCAAACAAGCCTGACATAGTCCTCATAGACCACCAACTCAAGACAATGTTCGTCATATAGTTCTCGGCTCCCGCGGAGAACAACATTGTCTTGAAGAAGGAAGAAAAACGGACAAAATATCGAGACCTACTCTTCGAACTCCGCAGACTGTATCCAGACCATACTGTCAAGCTGGTGGTACTGATTATAGGAGCTCTCGGTGGAACGAGACACACGCTGCTTTCAGAATTGAACATCATACCGGCATGCCGACAATCGGCAGAAGTCCTAGCCGGGAGAATGCAGAAGGCTGTCATTCTTGGTTCATTGCGTCTGCTCAGGGCACACGAGTCACGGAACCAGTGATCACTGACTCTACGGTGTAGAGAGTGGTTACTGGCGCTCCCAGTGTACCCTCTCTGGTATCGGAGGCAGGGAGAAGGACGACTGGTTTTACTTAAAAAAAATAAAAAATAATAATAATAACAACAACTGAGCTAAACGATATCAAACGGCAAGTAGGAAATCAATTACACCAAGAGAACCTGCATGAAGACAATGAACTCCGAGAACTTCCAGCATTCCAACCAATAGATGCAGGGGAACAGTCAAATAATGATATAAAAGATAGGTTTTTGAGTATGTTAAATTTTATGCGGGCACTGATCCACTAAAGCGTCCTCTACTACCATCTCTTAAAGGCAAAATTGTTCGAAAAGAAACATTGCATCAACTCAACTCCAGCCTTCTTGATTATTTAGGTGAGTCAGACGATCTTGCTCGTATACATGAGGCGATATACTGTGCCGCCGCCACGGCCTCAGAAATTGAGGGATACCAGTTGAAATCACCTCAGTCAATGAGAACAACCGCACTGAAAAGAGATGAGCCTAGATGGAAGAAAAGGCTTGAACAAAATATTGCCAATTACAGAGCTGAATCAGACATTATTCAAGAATATCTAAATGGTATTAAAACATCGAAGGTATTAGGAAAGTTATCTTTAATTATGAAAAAGGCTAGAATAACTCTACAAGATCCAGGAGTTATGGGAAGCCTAGCGGAATACAGAGACACCCTGAGGCAAAAGTTGAGATTAAAAGCAGCTAGGTTGAGGAGGTATAATGAAACAACTAAGCGAGTGCAACAAAATAGACTATTCCATCTCAATCAAAAACAGTTCTATACTAATTTGGAAGTAAGCGGTAATCAAGAACACATACATACAGATGAAATAGACCAAAAAAAATTTAGTCAATATTGGGAATCGATATGGTCAGAGCCAGTAACCGCTAATCCAAGACCTGTCTGGATGCCACAAGTAGAAGCGTCTGCATCGGCGCTACCAGGGTTCTATATCCATGAAATTACAGCTGAGGAAGTATCAAATGCCATTAAAAAAACGCGCAGTTGGAAGTCGCCTGGTCCAGACCGAATGCAAAATTTTTGGCTCAAGAATTTTCCATCTACCCACTATAATCTAACAAAAGCATTCAATAAAATTTTAGAAAAACCAGACCTTACACCAAAATTTCTCACAGTGGGTGTAACACATATGTTATTTAAAAAAGGCGACAAAAAAGAAACATCAAACTACAGGCCAATAACCTGCCTCTCTGTAATCTACAAATTACTAACTTCAGTCCTTAATGAATATCTTTACGAATATTGTACAAATAATAATCTGATGTCCTTCCATCAAAAAGGATGCATGAGAAAATCAGCTGGATGCAAGGAACAAATAACTGTTGATGCCATAGTACTAGAACAAGCAAGAGCACGAAAATGTAACCTGTATATGTGCTATATTGATTACAGGAAGGCATTCGACTCTGTTCCTCATGACTGGTTGCGCCAAGTCTTAACGCTGTACAAAGTCTGCCCAAAAATAACTCGAGTGCTTTGCCACCTTATGGAAAACTGGAAAACATCTATACAACTTAACCAGAAAACATTAAGTACAATAAATATAAGACGTGGTATCTTTCAAGGCGACAGCTTAAGTCCTTTATGGTTTTGTCTAGCTCTAAATCCATTATCGTCAATCCTGAACAACAATCAGATGGGGTATAGACCTAGCAAGCAAAATCCGGAGCGCCTATCACATCTCCTCTATGTTGACGATATAAAACTCTATGCCGAAACTCAAAAGCATTTGCAATCTCTAATTAAGACATGTACAATATTCAGCGAAGATATCAAAATGTCCTTTGGAAATGAAAAGTGCGCCACTGTCTCCATTCGACGTGGGGAGCAGGAAAAGGTTGCAAATGTACTATGTCAATTTCAGAATCTCCCTCCCGAAGAAACCTATAAATACCTGGGTATAATGCAGAACTCCAGGATTGACCATACGAGATTGAAGACTGAATATACAGAGAGTTATCGCAAAAGACTTACCAAGCTTCTCAATACCAAGTTGTCCGCAAAGAACCTAATAGTTGCGGTAAACTCTTGGGCAATGCCAGTTCTTACATATTCTTTCGGTATTCTGAAATGGTCTACTACAGATTTGCAAGAGCTCGACAGATTAACAAGACGCCTCCTGACCAAATTTCGTATGCTACACCCTAACCCATCCGTGGATAGACTCTACTTGCCAAGAAGGGAAGGAGGCAGAGGTTTACTGAACATCTCCCAATTGTGCTTATCCCAGGAAAATAGTTTGAGGACTTATTTTCAGAAATCGAAAAACTCGCTATACAAACAGTTAGCTTTAGTTGATGACTCCTTAACACCTCTAAAGTTGCAAGATCCACATCAGGAATATGTCAAAAGATCTACAACAGAACGAAAAACGTCTTGGAAGAGCAAAGTGTTACATGGCAAGTACCCAAGCGACCTGGAAAGGAATGAAATCGATAAAAACACTTCAATTTTATGGCTAAAGAAAGGTTACTTGCATCCTGAAACCGAAGGCTTCATGATAGCAATTCAGGATGGTGTCATCAAGACCCGTAATTATGAGAAGCACATCCTTAAAAACAACCAAGAAGACCGGTGTAGAAAGTGCAATACCACAGGGGAGTCTATAGAACATATCTCGGCGGGATGCCCTGCACTAGCTAATAATGCCTACTTAAGCCGTCATAACGCTGTGGCCAAAATTATTCACCAACAATTAGGCCAAAAATTTAAGCTATTGAATAACCCGCCGCCGTATTATAAATATAGTCCAACCCCTGTGCTCGAGTCTGCAGAAGCTTTGCTCTACTGGGATAGGCCGATACTAACCGATAGAACAATAGATTTTAATAGGCCTGACATACTCCTGATAGATAAAAAGAATGGTGTTGGAACAATTATTGACATTGCAGTCCCTTTACGCCAAAACCTATCTAGAACAGAAATCCATAAAATAACAAAATATGAAAATCTTGCAGTGGAGCTGAAACACTTGTGGAAGTTGAAACAAGTTAAAATAATACCTATAGTGATATAGACGGATGGAATGGTAACAAGGAACATAACGGAGAACTTAACCAAATTAAATTTACCAACTTATTTAGTATCCCTTATACAGAAAGCAGCCATTCTCCAGACAACTCACATTATAAGAAAATTTTTTAACGCTGAGGGTTGAAATGAATTTTTCCTCCTCAGATGGCCACCGAACCTGAACCTTACCAAGACCGCGGAGGATAGGTTAAAGAAACTCCAGTAATAATACTGAGAAAGTAGATGATTCGATAATAATAATAATAATAATAATAATAATCTCTCTCTCTTGAGCTTGGAGAGTCTACACAGCAGGATGGTGCTGGATGGAGCCTGTAAGGTCGTCAGGAGTTCGGATCCCCTCCTCTGCATGGTCCGAGACCATGAAAATGCAGGGGTAGGAGCTTTTCTGTTTAAGGCAGCACGCAGAGCAGCCGATGAACTCGGTCTCATCTTCGACGTTGAGCGGGATAATCCCGACTCTGTCACCGAGTTGGAACCCGCTCGGCGGAAAGCCCAAATAAAAGCTGCAGAACAAACCATCTTTCTGCAGCTCCATTCGGATAAGCCACTGCATGGTGTCTTCTATGGAAATATAGAAGAACTTGGCTTATCCGAAAGGCTGACCTTCGCCTTCTCAAGGTCAGCCGGGCTGAAGTCTGAGACCGAGGGATTTATATTGGCTTGCCAGGACGGTGTATTCAACACCCTCGTCTATCGAAGTCGTGTCATGGGTGTGGAGGTCGCTGACGTCAGCTGCAGGGCCTGCCGCAGAGCGCCGGAGACGCTTATACACTTGTTGTCGGCCTGCCCGACATATGCAGTCTCCGCCTATATCCAAAGGCACGACGGAGCACTACGACTGCTTTACTACCATCTGAGGCACTCGTATGAGATAGACGAGACACCAGTGCTGCCTTATGCTCCGGGGGATATTGAGTCCGTTGTGGGGAATGAGAGGTGTCTAATTTATTGGAACTACTCGTTTCCCACGGTCAGGCAAATACAGGCAAACAAGCCTGACAGTCCTCATAGACCACCAACTCAAGACAATGTTCGTCATAGAGTTCTCGGGTCCCGCGGAGAACAACATTGTCTTGAAGGAGAAAGAAAAACGGACAAAATATCGAGACCTACTCTTCGAACTCCGCAGACTGTATCCAGACCATAATGTCAAGCTGGTGGTACTGATTATAGGAGCTCTCGGTGGAACGAGACACACGCTGCTTTCAGAATTGAACATCATACCGGCATGCCGACAATCGGCAGAAGTCCTAGCCGGGAGAATGCAGAAGGCTGTCATTCTTGGTTCATTGCGTCTGCTCAGGGCACACGGGTCACGGAACCAGTGATCACTGACTCTACGGTGTAGAGAGTGGTTACTGGCGCTCCCAGCGTACCCTCTCTGCTATCGGAGGCAGGGAGAAGGACGACTGGTTTTACTTAAAAAAAAATAATAATAATAATAACGGATCGGCAACCTCCTCGTGGTGCGCCCCGGGCAACAGGCAGAGGAAACTCTGCCTGGCTGATGTCGGACGTGGATCCCAGGGCTAACCACCCTGTGATCCACGACTCTGGTTCCAACGGGCAGAGAAAGGGCCCTTCACAATCGACCCCATTCGGATGGGGGTCGGAGACAAGTTGGAGGGGCCCAACAGGACCGTCTCAATGGTAACGACCCTGGCAATGGACATGGACGCTTTAAGTGGACGAGGGAATACCGGGATGATTTGCTGACCTGCTACGAGAGCAGTGAGCCTGCGCGCAGGGGGTACATGGTGCGATTGCACCATATCTGGTGCGACATGCACCCAGAACTTGCCACCTTCTCTGAGCAACAGCTCAGAGATCAAGTATCTTTCCTGCGCAGGTCAGGCTATGTAAGGGCACCCCGTCAGCAGGAAGAAGTGCCAGCCGCACTTCTACCGCGGCAGATACCAGCTGACGAGGAACATCCCAGAGAGTACACCGATGTTGACTTAAGGACGAGGGTTAGCCTTAACACCAGGGCTACCCTAAATCCACAAGACCTGGCACGAATGGACGCGGTCATCGAAGAGGAACTTCTGGAAGATGCCGACATCTGGCAGATCAACACTGCCGTGTACAACGCCGCCAGCCAACTCGTTCTCCGCACGAGGGAGTCTACTGCCTCGAGCGGAATCGAGAAAGCTAAGCGACGCGTACAAAAAATCGAAGGCAAAATACAGTCGGCCAGACAGCACGCCTCTCGAATCCAGAGTGTGGTGGAATATATAACAACTAATAAGGCATTTACGCCGAAAGTCCGGCGCATAGCAGCCGGAGTAAGACGCCAACACCACACTCTAAATCTAACAGTGTTGCTTACAATCAAGCACCACTGTTCAGATCGGATTCGAGCACTTATGGCAATTAAGAAGACTCTAAGAAAGCGGTTGAAGAGTATGGAGCAAAATACACTGTTCCGTACGAGTCCCTCCCGCCTATTTCAAGAACCACCGCGTGTTGTCAACAATCCGCCGACTGTAGCAGATGTTGAAGTTTTCTGGAAGGGAATTTACGAAACGACGCGTCCGTTCAATAGCAACACTCCAGCAATCGCACACTTTCGGGCTCTGTGCCACAGAACTTTAGGAGAGCCAGAGGAAGTGTGTCCGGCAATCAGTACGGAGGAAGTCCAGCAAGCACTTGTTGGCACCAAGAACTTCGCTGCTCCGGGTCCAGACGGCATAAACAACTGGTGGTGGAAGAAGTTTCCTTCCACTCACCGCCATCTGGCCCGAGTTTTCAACTCATGGTTAAACGAGGGGCAGCAAATTCCGGACTGGTTTGTCGAGGGACGTACTGTGCTTATCCCCAAAAAAGGGGATCTGTCCGACCCAAGGAATTATAGACCAATCACCTGTCTGAACTCCTGCTACAAGATATTTACACGTATTTTGTATGCTAGGACACTACGGCAGGTTGATCCGGTCTTCCAGCAGATTTACGAGCAACGTGGTGCCAAGAAGGGCATGGCAGGTTGTAAGGACAGCCTTCTGATAGATCGTTGTGTCACACAGGATTCTGTGCAACGCAAACGAAATCTGTCGATGGCCTGGATAGACTACCGCAAGGCATTTGACACAACATCTCATGAGCTACTTTTACACTTGATCCAATGTCTTGCGGTAGCAGCACCACTAGTGAGATGCATAGAACAACTGCTGCCACTCTGGAGAACCCGCTTCACCATAACATCAGGTGCGCAGCGGGTTACGACAGATCTGGTGGCTTTTAGGAGAGGAGTTTTCCAGGGAGATTCTCTGAGTCCTCTCCTCTTCTGCATCTCACTGTTGCCGTTATCTGTTGAGCTCCGCCAAACTTCCGGATACCATTGTGGGCCACCCAGCAACCGGAGGCATAAGGTCACCCATCTGTTCTATATGGATGACCTCAAACTGTATGCCTCCGGAGAGCGCGAACTTCAAAACGCTCTTAGGGTGGTCGAAGAGTACACGGGGGCCATTGGTACGGAGTTTGGGTTGGATAAATGCGCAGTCGTCCACCTCAAGAGAGGGCGGTGCGGGGAATTCTCTGAAGAGGCGCAGCTAGCAGATGGAAGCATTCTACGACATCTGGATGCCGGAGAGACCTATACATATCTGGGTGTGCAACAGCATCACATCCAAGATGTGAAACGGATAAAGGGGTCTCTCCGCGGCAAGTACAGACACCTACTTCGAAAGATTTGGTCTTCCGAGTTTTCGGGGAAGAACAAGGTGTCTGCTACGAATATGCTTGCCGATCCTGTTCTTCTCTACTCCTTTGGAATTGTGAAGTGGACGATAGATGAGCTGCGCCAGTTAAATAGAGATACCCGCAAGATGATGAATATTCACCGTAGCATTCATCCTAAATCGTCCGTTCCTCGAGTTTACCTCCCACGTCAACGGGGAGGCCGAGGACTCTTGGGCCTGGAGTGTATGCATGGCCGGGTAGTACTGAGTATGGCATGCAATATCCTTAGGAGCTCTGACCCTCTCCTGCATCTAGTGAGGGATCACGAAAATGCAGGTGTGGGAGCAGGATTATTCAAGGCAGCAAAAAGAGCCAGATGAACTTGGTCTCATATTCGACATCAGGCGAGGAGGTCGGCGAGGTGCCGACCCAGAGTCAGTCACTGAGCTTCCGCCAAATCGTCTGAAAGCCCAGATTAAAACTGCCGAACAGGCAAATTTGCTTAGGCAGCATGTCGATAAATCCCTGCACGGTGTTTTCTATAAGAACATAGAAACACTGGGTTTATCGACTAAGCTGACATTTGCCTTTTTGAAGTCAGCTGGGCTTAAGTCGGAGACCGAGGGATTCATTGTGGCTTGCCAAGATGGTGTTATTAATACCTTGGTCTACCGAAGCCGTGTGATGGGTGTAGGGGTTCCTGATGTCAGCTGCAGGACCTGCCGTCAGGCGCCGGAATCGCTCATGCATTTATTGTCTGCATGCCCAGTATACGCGATTTCGGCCTACATCCACCGCCATAACGCGGCATTACGAGTGCTCTATTACTATCTACGGCACTCGTACGGGGTAGACCAAACACCAGTGCTGCCTTACGTCCCCGGAGATATTGAGTCCGTTGTCGAGAACGAGAGGTGCAGGATATACTGGAACTACTCGTTCCCGACCGTCAGGCTAATTCAAGCCAACAAGCCTGACATAGTACTCCTCGACCACCAAACCAAGGCGATGTACGTCATCGAGTTTTCGGCACCCGCTGAAACAAACATCGCCTTGAAAGAGGAGGAAAAACGGACTAAATATCGTGATCTCCGGTACGAGCTCCTAGTGCTGTACCCAGGCTACTCAGTCAAGATGGTCGTCCTCATAATCGGTGTACTCGAAGGTATGAAGCCCACGCTGCTCTCGCAATTGAAGACCATACCGGCCTGTCAGAAATCTGCCGAATGGCTAGCAGGCCAAATGCAGAAAGCAGTTATCCTGGGGTCCCTTCGTCTACTTAGGGCACACGATTCGGGTGTTTACAGTCACTGACCCCACAGGTGTGGGGAGTGGCTGTGATTTTAATCGCCGGCGCGATTTCCGTGTGGTGTCGGAGGCCACGGAAGTCCTGTCCGGTATCGGGAAACCGCAAAAAAAAATAATAATAATAAACGTCTTTATTTATAACCACAGAATAAAGTATACAAACATATTTATATAATAATTTGGCTTGAAAAATGTGACATAAAAGGGCGAAGTTCAGTTTCTACAATACAGGTACTGTAAAATCTGTTCTACCACTTAACCCTGAACGGCTGCAATAGTAACGGACAGACCTCGACGCACATACTCGTCGAAGTCCTAGCCAGTACTATCACAACCAAACTAACCTACAACACTAAAAAGATTTTTACTGTTAAAACAATTGCAATTCACATAAATATTCATATACACTCGTATATATATATATATATATATATATATATATATATATATATATATATATATATGTTAGATAGTGGATTACTTGATTAACTTTTTAAAAAGGAACTTTATTTGTTACACTGGAGTCAACGTTGACTCGTTAAGAAAATACAATAATAATTTAGAAGTAGTTTAATCGAAAGTGAGTATAAGACTGGTTACAAAAAGGTTGTTGGTAATATTTATAATGTTTTGAGAACAAAGGAAACAGTGTTGCTGATTCAGCACAATCAGGATTACTTAGAATTGAAATACAATGCTCACGCAGCGTGAGCGGTTATTGAGAAGAGCTGTTACGCAGTATGTAATACGATATGTTTGAGAAGGTTAAGCCTGTCTCGATAATATTATATATCATAGTATATTTCTAATATAACAGCTTCCCCCTTATAAAAAAAGTTGGTGTTTTATGCAGCAACTTTTGAAATGAATATAAAATGTATATAAAAGGTAATGGTACAATTTGGAAAAATATAAAAGATACAAAAATGTTAAATCGTAAGGTTTAAAACACAGAATATAACCTTAGCGTCTAGAATATGAGATGCAAGCACAATAAGCTTGATTCATAAAATAAAATAACATAAAAATGTTAGAGTTAAAATATAGCTTTGGCAAGAAAGCGTAAAATACAAACATACTAGGTTTGAATTGTAAAATAGGATAAAATATTCCTAAGGTTAAAATATAGCTTTACTGTGAAAGCATAAAATATAAGCATGATGGGTTTGAATGAAAATGACGTAAAAATGTTAATAAAATTGAAATTAACAAATGATAGAAAAATAATGAAATATAATGATTAACCAAATGAAATAAAATTCACTGAAGAGTCCAGCACTGAAAGTCAGTAAAAAGGCACAAAACAGTTTGTCTTTATGTAAGTTCTATGTCTTCGGCTTCGTTGTCTTCTCTTCTTAAGGTAGGTCGTCTTCGTGAAGGAAATAGGTTAGCAAATGTCCTGTAGGGTTTGCTAGGCCTCGGTGGAGATGGGGGTGATGCAGAAACATCGATGGCTAGTCTTCGTCTTTTTGTTCTGCACTTACAAAATACGTACAGAAATAACAGTCCAAATATTAGCACAATGATAAAATAGGTGAACCAGGATATGTGTTTTGTTATAAAGGGTTCGTTGATCAAATCATCTAAATCTCTGGAGTATTGGTCCAACTTGTGTTTGGCAACTTCGAGGTCTTCCGTATTGAGATTGTTTAATTTTTGTGGTTTAAGATTTGGAGCTCGGATTTTGTCTGGAATATGTTTACAACATTCAAATGGAATTTGGATTGGATGAGTGTCGTCTTTTACATCGGTTACTTCATTGGTACTGGCTTGAATTTTTGTGATGCCTATGAAGGCGTAACAATTTGGTTGTAATTTTACTATTGAATTTTTGTAGATGACTTCAGTTTTTGAATTTCTTTCTGGACAGTTGATGGTTGTTTGTAGAGGTTCTGCGTTGATAACTAACCATGTGTTTTCGTCTATTTTTTGGACGTTGTAGCCTTGGCTGATGATAAATGACGTCTGGCAGTTTTCTGGCAGAGTTTTGAGGTTCTTGAAGAGACGGGCTTCGCATATGGCATTGTTGTCAATAGGATATGCAAATAAATTTGGACATAATTTGGTATTGAAATAAAGTGGTTTGCATTCTTCAAGGTTCGAGATAGGTATGTACATTAATGAATCATCATCTCTCGCGATATATTTTTGAGAAGTTGATAATACATTATATAAACCAGTTCTATTATCCAAAATAGGAATAGGGTATAATTGAAATACTGAATATGTTTGAGGGTCTATTAAAGGTATGTCTAACACAAATATTAGATCCGAATTTGTTTGAAAAGCTTTTAGTTCTATAATGTCTAAGTACTGTGCAACCTTTGATAGTTTGATTGGAAGCGGTAAATTGTTCCTTTGTAGGTTTTGCGAAATTTCCTGTAGAGAATTTACTAAGTCCTTTGGATTTATAATTGACGTGTGAATTATTTTAAGCCTCGCGAAAGTGATGGAATTTAGGATGTCATTTAGGTTATCCTCAATAAATAAGTAACTTGCCATAAGTTGTTCGCAAATTTCAATAAATTTCAGTTTTGCATGGATGTTTTCTATGTCTTTAGTCATGTCTAAAATTGAAGTTTCGATCTTTGTTGAAAGTTTCCTTTTCAACTTGCAATTTTTGAATAGTCGCGTTGAAAATTTTTTTATTACTGAAGTTGTAACAGATATTTGTTTTTAATTAGGTTTCCGAGTTGATTGAAATGATTAATTTTGAAAAGAACATTACTTTTTAAAAGTACCGTTGTCATTAAATTGTTTTGCAATTTATTTTGTCATCTGAGATTATTTTTAGAAATAGGTGTTATTGTCAGTTTGGTATTTGGTCAATTCTTGAAATGTGGTTATCGAAACGATTTTTAACATTTCTTTTGTTTTGGTCTCGTACGCTAATTAATACACGCTATTTCGTAAAATAGTGTACCAATCATGTATTTAGTTTCTTGTACGATTGTCGTGTAGTCGGGGATATAACATATTAGGACAATAATCATGTTTATGATGTATTATCGCAATATTTTAATGTTTCGTTTCGAACGTATGTCACAGTAGTTGCTATTCATATGTTGAATAGTTTTAACAGGGTTGTACACTTGGAAAATCATAATGTTTAGTTATTCGTTTCCCTTGATTACATAGGGCTTTAAGATTGAGTTTCATAGGGTGGACTGTACTATCTGAATGTTAGAAAACTTTGGGATATTTTTCTTGCGTGACAAATTTTCTGAGTGGGAAAATTACAGAATTTCAGTTTCTGGAGTAACGTTAAAGATGGGTAGTTACCGCGTGTTCATTTGATATGGAGTTGTCAATATAAGAATAAGAGGATTCACTTATTAGTTTATAATGCGAACATAAATGATTGTCATAAGTCTATACGCATTATATTTCCGAGGTAATGAAGAGATTAACTGATGGAATTATTCGGAAAATTATAGATGAGATTTTTGAAGGAATAATTGTTTGAAATTAAATTCGTGAAATGGTTACTACTTGTCAGAATTAGGGTGACGTACGTTTCGGATAATAATTCTATGTAAATGTTACGAGAAAATAATTTCTTTTTATTTTAAGAAGTTGGCCAGGGAATGAGAGAATGTAAATGTTCCTGTTACATGATTATAGTATCACGAATATAGTGTTGGAATTATAACATAAGGATGTTTACGATTGATTTTGCAATCTTGTGTAGGACAGTGTAAGCTGTGTGAATTTGTCAATTTGTTGTAGGTGTCGGTGTGTAGTTTTGTGTGAGAATTCGAATAGGTCGATATTGATTTGTCGAATAGTGCTTTTGGGGTTTTGGTGATTACCAAAGGATTGTTAGGATCCTTGCGATTTGGTTTTTCTCTTTTCGACAAGTTTTACATTTTTTTTATAGAACTTTTGGCATGGTTTGTTAGTTCTTGTCAATTATATTTGTTTTTGATGTAACCTATTTTTATAAACGGAACCTTATTTATCAGGGGTTCTTGATAGGTTCTGATTAGTAGTTGAAGAATTAAAATATAGTAATAAATTTTGTATATTGGTCTAGTATAAGTATTCGAAATTTTGAGGTATTATTTTTTTTATATATTTTCTTTTGAAATCCCTAAATTTTTTATTTTTAAAATAATGTTGAGAATAAATGTCTTAACATTGATCCTAAAGAGAAATAATTCTGTCCGTCTGTGTTTTTGGGTTAATGTTGGTTTTGTTCTACTAAACTACAGAATAATTTCGTAGTTTTCCTTTTAGATGGAAATGTTTTAGTGAAATTAGTGTATGGAAGTAAGTTCACAATTTTTCGATATAGTAGTTGTGTGAAATTTGTAGTTTTACGTTTTGTTTTCGTAATCTACTAGAAGTTTTGTCTCGTGTAAGTATAAAAGTTGTCAAATGGTGTAAGGTGTAGAGTTTGTTTGTAATTTGTATTTTAGAATTTAATCTATTAAGGATTTTGTTTTGTAAAGTCTAGAAAATGTGTTAAATTCTTGGGTAATTTGTTCGTCTTTTAATCTCGTCTTCGTTATCTGAAGTTTCATTCGACTTTCAAATGAATTTTGAATATTTTGAAGAACAATTGATTTTCAGTTCCTGAAATTTCTTTTGTATATTTGTGAATTTTCAGGATTTTCGAGTGATTCAATTTTTTTAATTTGAAAAGGTATGTTCTGAATTTAGGTTCTAATTTAAAGTCTGAAAATTTCTAAATGTATATTATTTAAATTTCTGCCCTTGCTATTAATTAACAGCTGTTATTACTTGTGCTTGTAAAGCGTTTATGTTGGTGTAATGAAATATCATAATGAGTACAATGCAATGTTGAGGTATTGAATATCATGAAATTCTTGTTAAAATGTTTAAGTTTATAAACATACAAGACGTGCTCCTGTGCACAAGTTCAAGGCACTGTTATCAAAGTAGTACTACTATTATGAATTTCTTAGAATTAAATGTAAATATTTTATGTGCATTTATTTAAATGAACAAAAGTATTTCCTTATGATTAAGGTTTTGTAGAATTTATTACAGGAGAAGAAATGTCGAAATGTCCTAGTAATAGAGGAAAGGAATAAAATTATTTACATAAGAAGTGTTTTTGATCAATAATTGATCTATGCAGTTAGTTGATATATCGTACAATTATTTTTTAAAGATTTTCTAGTAATATTAATTTAGAAAAATTTGAGAAAAGTGGAGAATATGTTTAATATAAACTGTTAATTTTAGGTAATAATATTCCAAAAGATTTCGATTAGGTGACTAAAAATTTGCGAGATAATTTTGAAAATTATTTTGGGTTGCAAGTTTTTGTGTAAGTGTTTTATTTCGCAGGGTCGGCATATGGTTGAGACAAGAATCGATATTATCGTTATCAATTAAGTTTAAATACAGATTTGAATTTTTGGACTGGTTCAAATTTTAAGTTTGAAAATTCAACGATTTTTGGAATTGTTTTTTCAGGAGACACAAATGGATTTTGTCGGTACATTTTCCTGATTGTGTGGGGTGTATAGATTTTTCTATTGTTTTGATTACGCAGGATTGTATGCGTGTTTCTTGAATTGTTCTTTACCTTGTTTGTCTTTCGAATTTTAGATTTCCTGAGTATTTTATTACTAATTTTAAATAATGTTTGCGAAATAGACATTTTTCTGTTTAATGTTTTTGGTTTTATCTGTTTCGAATTATTTTTTGAAATGTTTAAATTTAACTTTACCAATTTAGATTTATCTATACGGCATGATTTTGTTTTCGAAGGATTTAATTTTTGTGGGTTAACGTTAGGGGTTACATTTGAAGTTTTTTCTGTTTCTTGTACTTTGCTTTTAAATATTTTTTTGATACGTGATTCGGTAAAAGTAGAATTTTGATTTTTGTTTTCACAGGACATGTCTAAAAGTTTAGGAATTTTGTCTGTTTGATAGGAGTCTGATTTTTGATAATTTACATTAGATGTTGTCTCAAAAAATTCACTTTGTACGTTTGTCTTTGCAGAGGTGTTAGGTAGGCGTATTTTTTCTTGTTCCTGAGCTAGCGGTATAGCGTCAGTGTCACAATAAAATTCAAATATTTCTTCAGTGTCTGGTTCGAAAAACATAGGATTTTTATTAATGGTGTTACCTGAAATGTGATTGTTAATATTTTTGTTTGAATTTGTAACTGGTTGTACGGGTAAATAATCGTTAACTTCAAATAGAGGTATAGTTTCAAAATTGGTAATTAATTGATTATTTCCGAAATCTATCCTACATTTATAATGTTGTAGAAAGTCGTTACCTACAAAGCCATCAAAGTCTGTATCTAAATCGTATACATAAACTTTGTGTGGATCGTTAAAATTGAATGGTATAAGAACAGATTCGGTGGTATTAATTTTTTGACTTGTTACTTGTATATTTAAATTTTCGGGGTGTCTTAGATTATAATTTTCTGTTGTTTTGGGTTTGAAAATGGAAATATCTGCACCTGTGTTGATTAATATATTAAATTTGTTTGTTGGATCTTTCATGAAATACAGGTTTGCTGAACTTACTTGAAATGGAGGGTTAGATGGTGAATTTACATGAAACATTGCTCTTGAGGATTCGAATGTGGGTCGGAATTGTCCTTGAGGGTTATCGCTTGGACTTGGCGAGAAATTTGGTCTATTTCGTCCGTTTGTTGTGTTGGAGTATTCGTGGAATACTCCGGGCCTATGCAAAAATCCGGAGGATTAGCAGTATAATCCTCGTGCTGTTGAGGTTGAGAATTAGCAGTATAATTCTCGCATTGTTGGGTTTCAAAATCGTAATCACAATCGTTTTCATTAGGATAATTGGGAGAATAATTGGTGGAATAATTTACAGGATAATTTTCATATTGGTTTGGGTTATCAGTGTAGTTATCATAAGATTCTTGATTTAGGTGATGTGTCTTTTGTTGATTAAACCTGTTGAAATTTGGGTTTGGTTGGATGGCAGAAGGTCTTTGTTGGTTGAAGTTTGGATTTGGCCTGATAGCTGAGGGCCTGTTCTGTTGAGAATAATTTTGCTGCTGGTTAGAGAAATTTTGGAAATTTTGCGGTCTATGATTAGATGTGAAATGTTGCCTTGGAAGCTGTGCTTGATTAGAATAAGCATTTGGTGTGAAATTGGGAGATGGGGATTGATAGTTTTGCCTTGTGCGGCATTCATTAACATGGTGTCCGCTTCTTTTGCAGAAGGTGCAAAATTGTGGGGAGTTTGGACGTCTTTGTGGGTTTTGAATGAGATTTTTATTTGGAACTCTATTAGAAAATTTTTGTGATTCAAAATAGGATAATTGCAATTCACGTTTAATGCGGTTTATTGCGTCTAACATGTCGCCAGGGTTACCAGCCCTAATGATTTGACCTAATTTGGGTTCTAATCCGGTTAATAAAGTAGTCAATGTCATATTTTCAATGAGGTTACACTGAGCAGTTTTTTCCTCTAGAGTTAGAGTCTGCTTTTGCACTGCTGCGTGCATTTTCGCGTTGTGCGTTTGTAGTCTTGATACAAATATTAGTGCGGTTTCGTTGGGTAACTGACGAATCCTCTGCAGATCCTGAATCAAAGCTGTCAGGTCGCGAGAGTCGCCAAAATGAGCTTCAAGTAAGCTTTTGATTTCTGCCCATGTAGCAGGGTTTCGGGAATTTATTAATTCTGCGGCTTTTCCGCGTAATTTATTTTTTATGTGAAGCGTTAATAAGACGCGCTGATCATCAACAGCGATACCCTGAGCGGTTATGCAAGCTGAAATAAATGTTTGCAAGAATATGGGGTTGCCGTCAAATTCGGGCACTATGGAAAATATTTCGCTTAACCTATAAGGTTCAATATTTATTGTTTCGTTCGCCGTGATTGAATTGTTTGCATTGGAATTGCTTACGTTTGTAGCCATTTTATTTATATTATTTAGATAATCGAATAACTTAAAACACCTTTTCAATTTGAGCTAGTACGCTACTGATGATTGGCAATTTTTTATTATATGTAAAACAATGTGCTGTTTATTTTATAATATTTCAAAATTTAATTACAAGGATAATTGGATTAATTTAAAAAGTGTTTTTAGTTGGGAATAATGTCACTGAAATTTTATATACTAATGTGCATTTAAACAGTATAGAACATGTGGGTTTTATTTTATTTCACAGTCAAGTAAGGCGTAAACTTAACCTTTATATGATATATGA
This sequence comes from Leptura quadrifasciata, assembly GCA_963675555.1. NCBI lineage: Eukaryota > Metazoa > Arthropoda > Insecta > Coleoptera > Cerambycidae > Leptura > Leptura quadrifasciata. Next base: position 49,653,724 of record OY776679.1, read on the forward strand.
TATTATGATAAAAATAATGTTAAGATAAAAATGGTATGTGATTGTAATTAATTAGATAAATTCGCACTTGAGGAGTATATGATATTACCATAAAAATAATGTTACGATAGGAACAGTGTATGATTACGGTTATTTATATAGGTCACACAAATTATAATCAAGATATTTTGTTTCAAGTTTAAATAAAATTACTATTTTAGATATTAGAACTGTATGTAGCAATGCAATGTATTTTAATAAAATATAATGTAAAATTATGTCGTTGAAAATCAATAATTGCGAGACGATTCAAAAATGACTTACCCTAAATTTTTCATTCCTCGTGGTCCAGTTGAATGCGACTTCGTGAGCTTAGCTTCACCAAAGGTCTCTCTCTGCCAGGGGTGTCACTGGGTGTTCCTTCCACAGGGTTGCCTTTGATGCCGAAGACACCAACGATGGGACGGGATGAAATTCTTACTTGCTAATTGTTGAATCGTGTTGATTTGAAATGTTGCTTTGCTTGTATTTCTTGATAATTATTATTGTTTCGCTTCTGTGCGTTTGAGAATAATGTAGGTTCTTCTGAACAAAGGATTGGGATCCACCACTACAGCTAAGAAGTTCTCCTTGTTCCAGAAGCTCTTTTCGTCCGGTTAGGCACCTTTTTCAGATGGACTCCTTGTTCCCTCGGATATGTTTGCTACTGGTTAGGCTCCCGAACTGCGTGTTTTTCAGATCAGCCACGACTGCGCCAATGTTAGATAGTGGATTACTTGATTAACTTTTTAAAAAGGAACTTTATTTGTTACACTGGAGTCAACGTTGACTCGTTAAGAAAATACAATAATAATTTAGAAGTAGTTTAATCGAAAGTGAGTATAAGACTGGTTACAAAAAGGTTGTTGGTAATATTTATAATGTTTTGAGAACAAAGGAAACAGTGTTGCTGATTCAGCACAATCAGGATTACTTAGAATTGAAATACAATGCTCATGCAGCGTGAGCGGTTATTGAGAAGAGCTGTTACGCAGTATGTAATACGATATGTTTGAGAAGGTTAAGCCTGTCTCGATAATATTATATATCATAGTATATTTCTAATATAACATATATATATATATATACATATTTATATATATATATATATATATATATATATATATATACTGTGCTGTTCTATGTTTATTGAACTTAATAATTTGCAGTACTAATCAAACTTTAACTTGTTTATTTCCAATAGATAAAAAAAACTTTAAAAATCAAAGGATCAAATTAAAATCTCTTACCTTTTGATCCGAAAGTATGTTAAAATATTTAATGGGCCGGCTAGCTTATCTTTCCCTTCAGGAGATTAGCAATAACTTAAACTTTAAATCCTTTTTTTTAACAAAAATAAAAATAGGTAATAAAATTTTAACATGTTTGAAAAGAAAAGCTTAACTAAAATGGACAAAACGGAACTTTTTAAAATACTTTCGAACTTTGCACTGTTTTTTAATTTTGATTTTGATTTTGGACGTTAGCACCACAACTCGAACAAGGTGCCTTCCACGAGATATTCCAATGAGGGGCTGCGCAGGGCTGGCCTAGAGTTTAAAAATTTTGATTTTGATTTTTTTGAACTTTGTTCAGTACTAAACCTATTCCAGACAAGTCCATGGTTAAGGAAAGCGTGACACCCTCATCACAACTAGGGTGAGCTAGAACCGTGGCATTTATCAAAGCTTGTTTAGCCTTCTGAAAACTAATAGAACATTCCAACGGCCAGAAATCAGTGATCTTACTATTATGCAACACATTAGCGTTCAATAAGTGCAAAGGGTTTTAAATTTCTGCAAAATTAGGAACGAATCTATGACAAAAATTATTCATACCGATGAAACGTAGAAGTTGTTTAATAGTAGATGGTTTTGGAAGTCATTAATAACTTTAACTCTCTCTTCAGTCGACACAATACCTTCGGGACTAATGTAATGTCCCAGGAAAGTCAAACCGCTAGTTCCAAAAACACATTTGGTTGGCTTATTGCCGTATTCGTTCAGGCGTTTGGAAATATGTCGCAAATGCTCTAAATGTTGTTCATGACTTGCACTTGCTATTAAAACATCGTCGAGATATACAAAAACGATTTTCAAATCTGAGAAAACTTCATTCATAAATCTCTGGAATGTCTGGCTTGCATTTGTCAAACTCAAAATGCATTCGCATAAATTCGAAAAAGCCGAAAGGTGTTATGATAGCCGCCTTGGAAATGTCGCATTCCGCGAGGGGTATCTGATGATAAGCACGAACTAAGTCAATCAATCAATCAATCAATCAAAATATACTTTATTGTCCAGAAGAATAATCTTGTTGACAAAGCATAAAACAAATAAAATTATACATATATAACTTATATAAAATATAAATAAATATATAAAACTATAAACATAAGATCATACAATAAAACAAGCTACAAATCACATTTTTTTAGTCAAACATTAAAAACATAATATATATCTACATCAGAATGTATCATCTAAATATTCCTTTATTTCATAATATGGTTTATCAATAAGTAGATGTTTCACTGCGTTTTTGAAACCCTGATTGGAGACGATGTCCCTAATATGGCTCGGTGAGTGATTATACACTTTAGGACCATTGTAAACCACAGAATCCCGGACAAGTGTAGTTCTTCTGGCAATGTAATATTACCTACTTGTCGAGTGCTATATGTTGAGGTCGTTTAAACATTATTTTTGTACTTAAGACTACTGTATTTAATATGAAAATAAATATCACAGTTAGAATTCTGTTGGCTACAAATAGTTCCTTGCAAGAGTCGCGAGCCCTAGCCTTACACAGATATCTAACGGCACGCTTTTGTAACACAAGTATTTGTTGCAAGAGAAATTTACTGCATACGCCCCAAAACGCAATCCCATAATTCAGGTGTGATTCGATTAATGAAAAATGTACAGCTCTGGCAGCTGAATATCCTAATTCATTTGAAGCCACCCTGACTGCGTAGCATCCAGATGTTAGTTTACTATTTAAACCAATAATATGCTCTCTAAACTTTAATTTGCAGTCAATATTTAATCCTAAAAATTTCAAGCACGTTTTGTTTTCAAGTACATGGTTCCCTAGGGGTATATCTGGCAAATCACATTTGAAAGTTATTATGTTTGTTTTTCCTATATTGAACGACAGTAAGTTCGAATCACACCAATCTTTGATTTTGATGTCGTTGCATATGCTTTCATGCAGAATAATTTTTCCTTGCTATGCCATAATATTGTAGTATTGTCGGCGAATAGGGTAAACTTTCCTGTGATGTTAATAGTAGTTATATCGTTAATATACAGTAAACATAGAATTGGACCAAGAACAGAGCCTTGAGGTACCCCACAGTTTATGTAAAGTTCGTCAGACCTATTTGGATTTTTAACAATTTGCTTACGGCCTGACATATGATTTAAGCCATTCAAGAGTAATGCCTCTGAAACCATAGCGCTTCAATTTTTGCAACAATTTTCCATGTTGAACGCAGTCAAAGGCTTTTGACAGATCGCAAAATATGACAGCGGCGATCTCCCCTTCGTTTAGTTTCGTGTAAACAGTATTTAGAAAGGAGAACATTGCGTCGTTAGTGCTTTTATGGCGTTAAATGCCAAATTGATTGTCACTATTGATTGTCAATCGACAGATAACAAAAACTCAGTAACCCTTTGTTTTATTAGTTTTTCTATAATTTTAGCTAGCGTGGAAATTAATGATATGGGCCGATAGTTGGATGGGTTTTCTACATCCCCGCCTTTATATAGTGGGATAACTAGAGAAGTTTTGGGAAAACTGAAAAGAGCTATTTATAAGACAAACCAGTACATCCAGAGCAGATTCTGGTCAATTTTAGAAAATACATTACAACCAAACAAATGCTCATTAAAATATTGAATATGCTGCAAAGGGTACCTATCGGGGATAGTCACAGCGTTTAACTGTCGATAATCGCCACAAGGACGCCAGTCATTGGGTTCTTTCTTCGGTACCATATGTAGCGGGGTAGCGACCGACGAAGGAGAGGGCCTACAAATACCCAATTCGACCATTTGGGCGAATTCCCCTCTTGCTATACTCAATTTCGTTACGTTCAATCTACATGGACGGCAGAAAGGTAAATACCCCTCGATCACAATAAAATGCTGCACCGTGTGCTTCACAGGTAGACAATAATTTGGTGTACCTAGCAACTGTGGAAACTCGCTTTATAATGCGGTATATGGATCCTCAATAGAAAATAGTTTCGTGGAAATGGCAGAACTAGTTCCGGCGTAACAATTTACTGATAAACTTGTCTTGCCATCTGTTAAAAGTTTGTTCTTCAGATCAACGATTAGACCGAAATGTACCAAAAAATCTGCACCAATAATTAACGGCGTAATCCCAAATTAACTTTTAAAATCTTCTTAGTAGGTGTAAACAATTCCACTTTGTTTATTTTAAAATCTGTGAATTCGTTCTTCGGTGCGACTGACAGGTCTACACCGGTCTATCAAAAAACGCAAATTATTTTGAAGTATCAAAAATAAAAAGGCGACGTCTGCTGTCAAACTCATTAGCGTCAGCAGACATAACACTAGATTCGTCTAGTTTTTTCGGACTACTGTTATTGAAAGCTGAAACGTTATAAAAAGCACACCAAGGACCGCCACATTTACTTGCTCGATCTTTGTATATCTGATGATAATAGCAGATCGTGTTGCAGGTAGGTTCAAAATTGTTCCGACTATTGGAAGGTCTAGAATGGATCGAGGCCTGTTATGGCAATTGGGGCAATGTGCATTATTAGGTAGAGACGAGGGTGAGCGATTGGCTTTACCCGTAGATTGCAAGGAAAACAACTGCGATTCTGGCGTATGTTGTCTTTACAAAACTTGGTTTAAAGTCATCTGGAAATTCGTAGAAAAATTATTAAAGGTAGTTTAAATGTCTGATAACGTTGTGGACTGTACTGGTGATAATATTGGACTCTGGTAAGATTTCCAAACTTTGTCGGCTATGTCCAGAAGTTCTTGCAAATCTGATTTTCCCGAAGCAGTCAATGCAATATAGACTGTTTTTGGCTAACGTCGTTTCCATAATTTTATTAACAAATTCTGACTCACCATATGAGAAGCTCCTACTATCCCTAGCATGAAACGATAAGAATCTGAAGGTTTCCTAGCTCCAATTTCAGAACCGGTTAGTAAATCTTCTCTTCGCTTTTTCTCTTCACTAAAAGAAAGGCGTGAAATGACTTAATTTTTTAAATTATCATACAAATCTCGCTCTGGGGGAGTAGTATAGAAATGGAACTTCTGTGACAGATCCCCCACCACATTTCCCCACCCTTCCTCCCACCACAGATCCTCCACTCTTTCCCCACCATAGTTTTCTCCCACCAAAGATCTCCCCCACCCAATGGTGGGCATCAATATGCCCCATCTATTTTGGGAAGGGGGAATGTCATAGAATTCCCATAGGCTTTTAATTGTTTGAGAGATAGAGAAATAAAACACTCGAATTACTATAAACTTTTTATTTTTTATACTTATGATACAAATATTTTCAAGAAATAAACAATATTTTCGCTACATATAGTACATTCATCAAAAGTAACTGAACAATCACTGTAACAAATCAGATGTTTACAGAAATCACAGATAATTCATTTGTGAAAAGTTTATTACCACAAAATTCCACTTGATTATTTTCTACATCTTTTACATCAAGTGGTAATGAGGAAATATTTTTTACATTCTCAAGTTTATTAAATTCACATTTGTCAGAAATGCGGGTGTACAGTTCCCATACATCATCTTCAGAACCCCAGTCCTTTAAACCTATTCCGCAGTGAAAGCATACAACTCGATCTCCTCTGCCGGCATAGTAGAAACCTGCTGCCTGTTTTGGGTGCATCTGAGGTGACCAATCCTCAAATGTTTCCATGCGACTCTCAAAAGTCACTTTATCTTTATAAAACGGAATTACCCCCCTTTTAATATATAATGATTCCCATCAAAGAATGGGCAATTAGGACTCCATCTCAGGTGATCTGCTGTGGGATCATCACTTTCCCGCCAATTACACAACATAATTTTAGTAGAATGCAGGTTTTCACGGCCGTTGTCTAATGAAGTAGATTCTTCCGGGTCTTGCCGTGTTCGTCGAACTTGACTTGATATATGTTAGATGTAAAAGCGTATTAAAGGAATATGGTGCATCCAAAGATATAAAAATAGTCACCGTTTGTGATAATTGTGATATCGAACCTGCTTGTTTCATGTTGGTGGTGGGGGGATAATAGTAGTGGTAGGAATATTGTAACTGTAATGCCCCCACAAGAAATATTAACTAATTATACTTATATAAACAAGTGTAACCTCTATTGCAATACAGTTTTGTATAGAACAGTTCCAGAAATTTTAAGTGTTTAATATGAGTTATAGTGACAGTATATTTAGTTTGCCAGAATTAACATTTAATGATTTATTTAATAATTTACCTCCGGCACCGCAAAATAAAAATGAAATAGTGGTACTTGGTGAACGAAAATATCAATTGAACAAATGAAGAAATAAATTTGTGTCAACGGGATTATCAAGTGACCATTGTTATAAGCCATATGTAAAACTAAGTGGGAATAAAAATGACGTAATAATTTTTTATGAAAAGGAGTGGATCAATTTTCTTACGTATCAAGGTGTAATGACTAATTATGTATACACCAATGACAAAGTTGAATCAATATATAGATACTGGTAGTTTTTCTATTAGATTTGAGCAAATTTCCAATTCTAGGGTTGTAAAAATTATAAAAAATAACTCATGCATTTACCTGGGATATGAATCAATCTGCCGTTTGTGGGAAGGAAGCATTACCACTCATTAACTCATACGATTAATATTTTAAAAAGACTACGGTTCCAAGGTTATTTCAATGATGTGCTGAGTAAATTACAACAGGAAGGAGGAAATGTGTTTGAAAATAATGCAAGAAATCTTATTGAGCAAAGTGAAAATTGCAATACAGCAAATATTTGCATGCTCATGGAATTAATTTACGTTTATCCGGATGCAATTGAAACTGAATTTCGTAGTGTAGTAAGAAAGTGACATTCAACTTAAGAGACAATAAAAATCATTTTATGGTGACGTGGAATTTTGCATATAGATCATCAATACTTAATTCCAATTCAAGGTTACTTACTGGATTTAATGATTACTTCACCTACAAATATGAATTTGGATCCATTTGTTCAGTAGAATGCACATTACTAGGGAAATATTTTATGTCGAATGATATAACTTTTCCAACCTTTGAAATTAATAAAAACCAATAACTTTAGAAAATATGATTGTCGCGCTTTATATGTTGAATTACAAATTACGAATAAATTGAGATCCTTTCTTTCAAATAAATGGAGATCCTTTCTTTCAAATAAATGATGAAAACGAGCTTCCGAATGTTAGTATGAAGAAGTGCCTCTATAACTAATTTGATAAATATGTTCCTAAAAGAAGTGAGACTTCGAAGCACGAATGGGATGGTACAGTTGATTTAAAAAAAACTGGTACAATTTTTGTAATCGAAAATCTTAATAATTTGGTTGTGTGCATATGTCTGTAAATAGGGCTGGCCAGGAGAAGAGGTGATTTACCCCGGAGCTTCAAACTTCAAACAGACTTTATTAAAATTAATACATAACATTGCCTCCCCGGAGACTACCTTGCGACCGACCTTGCAACCACCGCGCTGTTCGCGGTGGCTGGTTGCATGGCCGGGCGGGGTGACTCCGGTTCGGCTAAAAGAAAATAGGGAGAGAAGTCCTGACTCCTTTTGCAAAAACAAATTAAAAAGGACAATATAGTTAAAAAACATTTTAAAAATAAAATTTAACAAAGCTTAAAACTAAACACAAACTCGAAGCTGTCGCACTGCACTGAATTACATTACCCCGGAGCTGAGTTTCTTGGAGAAGACCGGTATTCTTAGTGTTTTCAAACTTATTAAACCTTTCTTTTGTAATTTCATTCAAATGGAATTTTAAGAAATAATTAGAAAATAACTTTTTCAAAACATTTTCAAGCCATTGTTTAAAAATATGATATTTGTTACGGATAATTCTACTAATCCAGATAGCATTTTGAGATACAATGTATGTGTTAGGAATGTACATTTCCTGTACATGTATATACCAGACACATACACAATTATCATTGTGTACATTGTTTTTACATCTCATGTATTTACAACAGTCCACCTGTTTGACAGCCTATAACATATGCCATGTACGTACATTAGCATACTCAATGTATCATAGATACCTCAATGTACATTCCTTTAGGAACATCATATGTACATACCTATATTGTTAGAATTATGTAATGTATATCCCTTGTATAAACATATAACGTACCTCAAGGTATGTATTTTCATGTACCTGCTATATACATACGTTTCACGTTTAAAATATACATGGTACATCCTGTACATATGCATTACAGATACATATTATATCTTTAGGGATATATACAGGGCGTTTCAGAGATGGCATGTAAACATTAAGAGCCATCCTATGAACCAAAATAACCAACAAAGTTCATATTAACATGTGCCCATTAACATAGTTTTCAGTTGTTGGTTATTTTGGATTGTAACGTGCTTCTTAATTTTGGCATGCTATTTCTGTATATAGACCTAAAAATATGTACTTTTTTGGAAATTTCTTTATAAGAGTCTATAAATTCTACATTTTGATACACTACAGAAATATAGGTGTTCAATTAACCATAAAGTGGTCACGAAATACTTTTCTATCATAAATGCGCATTTCCTCAGTATTTAAAAAAGTTGTAAAAAATAAAAAAGCGAAATTGTATCATTCTTTTAATGAATGAAACATATACATACAAAGTATTCATACAGCAGCAATAAAAAAGAGCATAAAAAATATACAGTACATACTAGGGTACCTATTTAGTGAAAAATTTCCAGAAAAATTTGGAGAATCTTGGAAACAGAATAATAACATAACACTCCAATTATGAACAGACATGCTGGGGCCCGCATGAGCACTGAATAAGCGTCTATTAAAATATTTTGAAATTATTTTAAAAGTACTTTTTACATTTCCTAGGATAAGCAAATAAAATATTTGTGCCTGACATTAATTACTATTCACAAGTCACCACCATAAAATAACTTTGATTTGCTTTAGACTACTATATTCATTGTCAAAATAATTACCATTAGGGACGTACAATGTTACTTTTTGACCTGCGGTGGAAATGTTTTGTAAACCTCGAGTAACATTCCATCCGAGGGCCAAAAAGTTACTTTACGACAGAGGTGCAGATAATATATGGGTCATATGACCAATATTTATTACAAAGATATTCAAGAACACTAAATAATTCTAACAGTTAAGTTGGAATGTTTACCAAATCAATAAAATCCTAAAAATAAAATAAAATTGTTACCCACCAAATTTGTTCAAATTTTGTGTTTGTATTTTTACGCTCTAGAGCGTAAAAGTACAATTTTGCGGCCTCAAAACCGTAAAATGTTAGTTTACGCTCGGTCATGCAAAAAGTTTGTGTTTGTTTTTCGTCAATTTTAACAATAAAATTTTTCCCGGTCAATTAAAATACAATTAAAAATTTGAAAAAACTACACCTAATCCGCGGACTCCAAAAAACAGTTTTTTTCCGAGCCCAAAATAAGATATATTTTAGCCGAGGCAATAAATGCGCGATTTACAGGAAAAAAAGAAGGTTTTGCATGATAATTTGAGGTAATGCTAAAAGTGTATTCAACATGAATTAAGAATGCAAGTGCATAAAAGAATCTCAAATTATAAATACATTTTTTTTTTAAATACAACAGAATGTAATACTATTATCATAATAAATTGTGGCTTATGAGAAGCAAATACAAAGCAATTAACTTGCAAAAAAACGTATTAGATATGAAATAAGAATGTACAAATACATAAAAAACTAAAATTTTGCCACAAACAAGTTTGGAGTGCACAGATGGCAATTAACGCCAGCCTATTTCTGCTACTAGCAAATCACAGACACCAGGAGACGAATTACTCCCAACCTGGAAATTTTGTTGAAATTCTCTATCGAAGAGGGATCTTTTACTTGCCTAATAACATTTAATAGAAAAGGGACTGACTGCTTTACATCCCCTCTGAAGGATGGTATATCCCCTATGCAATCCCCATCTATAATCGCATAGGTACTTCTGTGTAAATGTGAACGATCCATGCTTTGATGGAAGTCTGAAGGACGTATTTTCTGCTCGAAAAACTTAGAAAAATTAAAAAAAATAGGAAAAAGAAAAAATTAATTTTCTTTTTCCTCAACCTTTTCTTAATTCTAAATAAAAATATTACGTTCACAAAATTTTTAGGGTTCAAAGTGACTGTTTCAGACGGAGATTAATGGATAAATCATACTTACTGTCGTTTATGCTTAACTGCGGCTCTGATGGTATCAATTGGAAGACGTCGTAACACTATAAATCTAACACTGTCTGTTTTACACTCTCTTAAAATTAAATCTGAAAGGGAATTTTGTTAGAAAACACAAGTAAAAGACAATATAAAGTTCAAAATATGTATATTAAATCTTTTAAAAAATTATGTTTTTACAACAACTTCTTCAGAGAAAATGTTAACAAACAATGGTCTGACCCGTGTACAACACATGGTGAGGAACGGGACGATTCATACGGTACCAACTACCATCCAATATGCAGTTTGAAAAGCTAACGATGCACAAAAAGATTCAAGGAAAGTTTCATGTAACTGAAATTTTGGTGGGCTTATGCTTGCCTGTCTTATAAACGTATTTATTAATTCACATAAATTTTGGTCGCTCCTCGGAGCTTAAAATTGCTTGAAGCGTTTCTACTTCGTTTGTATTATGCAATAACAAATTTTACGTTCAGGCAAGGCAGATCCCATGCACGTGTGAGTACATGGTATAGATACTTTTTTGACTCCGAATCACTGAGGAACCGGTTTAGGGCAAACCCCGTCAAAACGCATCATTTCCCCGTCAAATCCGACTGCTAGGAAATGATGGGGGTCCCATGTCGCTAAGGGCTATTTTCGCTATAACTTCCGATATACTTTGAATAGTCGTTGGACTAACTTGTCCTCATATTCAATACCTCGTAAGAGTTGCAGTGCTTGACAACGTGGATTCGTAAAAGGGTTTTTAATCTTGGAAATGCTCCGAAGAGCAAAAATATGTTTCCAAGAATTAAAAACCTCCTCCACGGCGTTTTTACGTGAAGCACGCTTTTCTTACGAAGTATTTCCTAAGTCGGATTTTGTTACAACGTCGAAAAGTATATCGGGGTTATAGCGTTCTTTAACATAAACACTGATATACAAGCCGTTAGAAGATGAGTTGAAATCACTGTATTTTCCTGGAGGTCACCCATCCAAGTACTAACCATAACTGCCTGTCTTGGCTGCTCGTATCGACATACGAGTATAATCAAGACGTTTGCCTTTATACCATTTTTTATAACTATTATTTTAGAGAATTTTATGCTCTACCAAAAGGCACGTATAAGTTTTGGAATGTGGTTCAGCCAAAAAAATGTACATGCATCATATTCAAATTCAATTTTTTTATTCAGGTATTAATCACTAACATACAATATTCACATGGATCATAAAACAATGAAAAATAAACAAGTAAATTATAGGATGAAATCACCTAAGCTAAAAGCTTGTGATGTGATGTCCATCCAGAGATATAGCAGTTTAATTATATACAAGAAAATAACAGCAGCAGCAGAATACAGAAATGATAGAAATACGTTACGAAAACACATACATAATAATTTAAAGGTATACAAAATATACAATTCTATGCAAAATATACAATCATGTATGTATGAACCATATATAAATCATGTGGTGAACCAAAGTACTTATGTAAAATATATATACATATATTTACTATATTGCATAATATACGATGCATCGTAACACAAGTAGTAAGCCAGCAAGGTTTAATAAAATTAGCAACAGTGGAATTGGAGGCAGGTAAATAACTTTTTTTTTTAATCTGTTAATTAATGTACAAACAAGGTTTCACATATATGGAAATTTTCGTTTATGAATGTTTTTAACTCTTTTTTTAATTCGGCTTTGTTTGTAAAATTTTTTATTTTAGTAGGCAGCATGTTATATAGCATTGGTCCTTGATAAAAAATAAATCTTTGTGTATGGGTTTTTCTGCAGAAAGGAACATTCACTGTCAAATTTTGTATTGTTCTAGTATTATAGGCATGTATTGTGTATAACGCAGGTTTTTTCAACATCCACATTAGACCTTGGTAAATATATAATTTCCTTATTGTAAATAAAGTAGCCTCAACATATAAAATATCAGTTGAATATCGCATGTCTTTTTTAAAAATAATTTTTAGTAATGTGTTTTGAATTACCTGTATATTATGTAGAGTAGTGTTATATAATCCCCCCCATATGATGAAACAGTATCTCATGACTGATTCGGCCAAGGCATCATACACCATAAGCATGTTTTCTCTGTTGAGTAGGTCTCTTAATTGGTAGAATTTAAATGCCAGCTTTCTGAGCCTATTTATTAGATAATCAATGTGGTCTGTCCATCTCAAATATTGATCAATCATGACACCAAGGTATTTAATTGAGTTTAATTGTAATATTTTGTTAGAACAGAAACAATTGTTATTACACTGAGTTTCGTGAATGATAATAGACTGTATATCAGGTTGATCCATTACAGATGTAGAAAAAGTTATAAATTTTGTTTTTCCAATATTTAGACTCAGAAGGCTTGCATTTAACCAAGAATATATAAGTTTAAGATCGTGTTCAGCATTTTCATATACCCTATCCCAAGAATCACCAACAAACGTTACCGCAGTGTCATCTGCATAAGAAATGATATGACAATTTATATTATTTAATTGTGTAAGACTATTCAAGTATATTAAAAATAAAATTGGTCCCATCACCGCCCCTTGTGGGACGCCGGTGGTGATGAGTAATGGGTCGCTATAAGTATTGTTGATTTTTACTTTTTGATATCGATTTGTTAAGTAATCCTGGAATATGTTCAATGCTACCCTAATACCTATTTTTTCTAATCTGCCCAATAGGATTTCATGGTTGACAGTGTCGAACGCCTTGGCCAAGTCTAGAAACACAGTAAGACATTTTTTATATTCATTTAACCCATTTACAATGTTTTTAATTAACTCAATGACAGCATCTTCAGTTGACATATTTTCCCTAAAGCCAAATTGATTTTTAGTTAATAATTTATGTTTTTCTAAATAATTCATTAGTCTCTTTTTTAAGTATTTTTCAAAAATCTTTGCAAAATTATTTATAACGGTTATAGGTCTATAATTAGTGGCCATTTTTTTATCGCCGGATTTAAATATTGGCGTAGTTGTGGATTCTTTCCATTTGCTAGGAATATGGCCTTTTATAAAACATAAATTTATTATGTGAATTAACGGATTAACTATAAATTTATGGATATGTTTTATTGTACATACTGACAGCCCATCTGGCCCAGGGGCAGTGTCGTTTTTTAGGCTAGATATAAATGTAATCACCTCATTTTTGGTAACAGGATTGAGAAAGATGGTATCACTTACATTTTTTTCGTTTATGGATGAGCTGGTGATGCAGTATTTATTAAATTTGCCATATTGACCCCCAATATTCACAAAAAATGTATTAAAAAAATTTGCTTTTGTTTTATCTTTCTGAATTATTACACCATTATTGTCAACAATATTAATGTTTCTATCAGTTTTTTTAGAGTTACTATTTGTTACTTCGTTGATTATTTGCCATGTTTTCTTACCATTATTTCGTACAGAATTGATTTTATATTTATAATAATCGTTCTTTGTTGTTCTTATTAAATTGTTAAGATAATTTCTATACTGTTTATATCTCGTTTCATATTCAGCTGAAAATTGTTTTTTCATCGTGTCTCTCTTTCTAATAGAGCCCAATATACCCTGAGTAATCCATGGTTTTAGTTTAATATATTTTTTACTATTGTAAGATTTGGATTTAGAATGCATGTTAAAATAATAAAGTAATTTATTTATAAAAATATTATAAGCTAGGTCTGGCTCAAATGTCTGAGTGACATCGTCCCAGTTTTCAGTTAATAAAAATTTTTCTAGATTTGCATAATTAATAATTTTGAATTGGTTTCTTCTTGTTTAAAGTTATGGATATTAGCTACTGATAATATTATTGTATAATGATCTGTTATATCAGTTTCAACAATGGCAGATTTAAAAAACACTTTTTTTTGTAAGTTTTTACTCCCCACTCTAATGAAAACATGATCTATTAAACTAGACGAGTTTGCTGTTTCCCTAGTAGGTTTATTTACATAAGAAAAAAATCCTTGTTGTGCCATCTTACAGACATAGGTATTGGCATTAATGTCTGATGTGTTTAAAATGCTTATATTAATGTCTCCTATAAAGATTTCTATATTTTGTTTTTCTAAATTTGAGAGGTAGTTTTCTAATTCAGATATGTACAAGCTCATATCTGTAGATGGTGGTGTATAGGAGGCAGTCGTTGCATTACATTATTTGTAGCAAATTGTGATGCTTGTTTTGCTCGGGTAGCTGGTTTGGAGATTATTCCAGGGTTCAATGTTAATATTAATTAAAATCCAGATCCAAAATAAAACATTTATTCTCCTAATAATTATATGTACAGTGTGGCCGTATCTTTTATGGCTTAGGTTGCAACAATCTTGTTATTACATAAGTACATCATAGTAATCGGAGAGAGAGAGAGAGAGAGAGTGTAACATATTTCCTCTACGTACGTCGTCGTAACCCCAATTCTCTAATCGAAGTTCCAGGACATAACAGACGCGAAAAAAAAATCTGTTTCAGGAGAGATCCAGTTCAATACACTCGAATCAATCTGAGAGGAGGTCCAGATCAACGCACTCGAATCCTCCCTAACAGATACTTGGCCAGCGGCTGCCACGGCGCCGAAGAAGCTTGATCTTCTGGTTATCCCAGTTCAATACACTCGAGAAAGGTGAAAGCCAAGCTCTGAATTTACTGGTTTCTGGCTAGCTATTTTATACCCACAAATCACGGTCACGTGGTTTGCACACGGCACGAAATGCACACGGCACGCAAGTTGCGGCCTGGTGAAGTCAGAAATAAAAGTTAAAAAAAAGAACTAATCAGGTATTGAACTAATCTAAAACTGAACTACTTGATCCATGCATGATTAAAATAAGTTAAACTGGAATGAAAGTATACAGTATTCCTGTAGTATTGTATACTTCATTACAAAATAAAATCCTTAACTTTGTTTCAGACAATTGAGTAACATTTAATATATAATCAATGCCGTGTTTGACATAAACAACCACGCCATCATTTTTATTAAAACATGATTCATGATAAAATATGTTGAAATTTGGTATAGAAAAATTACTTGCCCCCTCCAATTTTCATGTTTCTGAAAGAACAATAATATCCACATTTTCCTCAAGACAATTAATGTATACTAGTAGTTCATCAAAATTTTTGTTAAGGCTTCTTATGTTTAAATGAATTATATTTAAACATTGCTTGCCCCTAATATGCTCCAATGCATCAGTTATATTTTCACAAACAATTGTTTCTCTGTCCTTATATTCATCTAACTCAGTAAATGTGTAATGGGGTAGTGAAGCGCAAGTTATAGCCTCTCCTACTCAATTGTTAACCTCACCTTCGCGATGAGTTCAATTTGAGCTTGGTGCACCCTGTTTTCAATAACGAGGCTCTAACGACCGAGTAAGGGCGGAATAACCCTTACCTTTTGCCGTAAGCACATCCACCTTCTTACGAAGAGTGCGGTAAAAACAACCCACCGCACACAAAGGTTGCTTTTGGAATCGTTTGGTTACCCCATCGTCGCAGTCTCCTTCTGTGCCATGGGACCACACCACTCGCCTTCCGCAACCGAGCTGGTCAGTTGCATACCTGCTCCAGCTAAAACTTCAAATGCAGCTTCGTTTTCAGTCGATTAAGGCTTTAAAAAAATGATGGAGCGTTCAAGTGGGACAAAATCATCCGGAGGTAAAATACCCTCCCGATCGGATCTCCGGGGGAGGGTGCCCACAGGGACACCTCATCGAATGTCGAAAAAACACCGACAAGTTAAATCCAACAAAACTAATTCTTTCATCTACGGCGCTTGGAATGTTCGTACTTTGAACGACAGCACACGCACCGATCGGCCCGAAAGAAGAACTGCTCTAATAGATAGAGAACTTCACCGACTCAATGTTGACGTTGCAGTTCTCAGCGAAACTCGATTTTTGGAGGAAGGCTCTCTCACAGAAAAGTACTACACCTTCTATTGGAAAGGTCTTCCCACCAATTCAAGAAGACAACATGGAGTAGGATTTGCCGTTCGGAATCAACTTGTATCCAACTTAACACAAGTACCACAAGGCCTATCCGAGCGTCTAATGCTGCTACGCTATGAGCTATCAGATGGCAACGCGGTAAATCTAATAAGCGCCTACGCTCCCACTCTGGATGCAAGTCAGGAAACCAAGGAAAGCTTCTATCAACAGCTGGAAGAAACCCTCTGTAGAATACCTAAAATGGAACGACTCGTTATTCTTGGCGATTTTAACGCTAGAGTAGGGAGAGATGCAGACACCTGGCCAGGCATCATAGGCAAGAACGGTTTGGGCAACATGAACGCTAACGGTCAACTACTCCTAACTAAATGCGCCGAACATGATCTAGTTATAACAAACACCATTTTCCGACAAAAGGATAAATTTAAAGGCACCTGGCGTCACCCCAGATCAGGTCACTGGCATCTACTGGACTATGTTATCGTACGTAGGAAGCATCTCAAGGACGTCCAAATTACAAAGGCGCGCATTGATAGCGAATGTTGGACCGATCATCGTCCTGTTGTCTCTAAAATGAAAATTGTTATGAGACCCAAACACCGAAGAGCTCAAGTAAAACGTAGACCCCGTCTCTGTATTAGTAAATTGCGTGACCAACAAACCGTCGAACAGCTAAAGCAAAAATTTCAAGAGAATTTGAGTGCACTAGAAGAAACCAATTCTGTAGATGTCGCTGCTACCTGGACACAAATTAAAGACAGTTTAAAAAGTGCGAGTGAGGAAATTCTTGGCACTGCAGCAAGTAAAAAACAGGAGGACTGGTTCAATGATAACGAAGCTTTTATACAAGAACTTCTTGACCGCAAACATACTGCCTTCCAAAACGCTATCAACCACCCCAACGACTCATCAAAAGCAGAAGCTTTTACCCAATCTAAGTATGAAACGCAACGCGAAATCAGAAGAATAAAGAACGAGTGGTGGGCAAGCAAGGCCAGAGAAATTCAAAGGTACGCCGATTCACACGACTACAGGAATTTCTTTCAAGGAGTAAAAGCAGTGTACGGCCCCAGTCGGAAAAATATGTGCCCTATTAAAGACTTAAATGGAAATCTCCTCAAAGAAGACCAGGAAATAAGAGCCCGATGGAAAGAACACTACTGTAACATTCTTAACCAGCAAAGTCAAGCCGATCACGATATTATAAATCTTATCCCTCAATATGACACCTTCGAAGACTTAGATAAACCACTAACAACGGAAGAGATCTTAACCGCCATTGGGCAGCTAAAAAATAACAAGTCTCCCGGCGCCGACTCACTCCCAGCTGGGATCTTTAAAGCTGTGTCGTCAGAGCTCATACCCTACCTCAAGAAACTGTTTGTTGTCGTGTGGGAAAGTGGTCAAGCTCCGCAGGAGTTTCGTGATACACTTTTAATCAACCTCTTCAAAAACAAAGGGAGCGCTGCGGACTGTGGAAATTACAGGGGTATAGCTCTCCTGGCTGATGGAGGGAAGATACTCACTAAAGCGATGGCAAATAGGCTAACACCTGTTATGGAAAAGTTACTTCCTGAAACACAGAGTGGCTTTAGACCAAACCGAGGCACATCGGATTTAATCTTCACACATAAACAGCTTCAAGAAAAAGCACTCGAACATCAAGGAGAAATTCACATGGCCTTCATTGATTTAACCAAGGCGTTTGACTCGGTGGACAGGGAAGTGCTCTGGAAAATTATGTTCCGCTTAGGTATCCCTAGAAAATTTGTGGAAGTATGTCGCAGTCTACATACAAACAACAACGCCCAGGTTATGTATAATAATGAGGCAACCGAACCTTTCCAAACCCTCACTGGAGTTAGGCAGGGATGTGTCCTGGCACCACTACTCTTTAATTTGTTTACCACTGCTCTAACAATTATTGTTGACAACAAACTGACAGAGGAATAGGTCTCAGATACCGTTTTGATGGCGATCTCTTTAACATAGGGCGCTTTAGAGCTTTCACGAAGACACGCACACGATTCATTTGTGATCTCCAGTATGCGGATGACTGTGCACTTTTAGCCTCTACGCCGGAAGAGCTTCAAGAACTTTTAGATGTGTATGCCCAGAGCTATGATTCCTTGGGACTTAAAATCAACATTGGAAAGACTAAGATTATGTCAACTCCTCATCAAGTGAACCAAATAGACATTACACTTAACGGAAATTCTCTTGGAGTGGTGGATCAGTTCAATTACCTAGGCAACGTTGTTAATGACAAAGCAAACATGGACAGCGAGATTCGCAATAGAATTAACGCTGCATCTAGAGCACACTGGGGACTTAGAGAGAGAGTATTTGACAACCACGACCTTGCTTTGTCAACGAAAATGGCTGTCTACAGAGCAGTTGTCATTCCAACACTGCTATATGGATGTGAAAGCTGGGTCACTTACCGTCGTCATGTGAAAGAATTAGAACGTTTTCAGCAGAGACACCTCAGAAGTATGATGAAAATCCGTTGGTTCCATCACATATCAAACGTGGAAGTACTCAGGAGAGCAAACAGCCTTCCAATTGAGGTGCTTAATTCAAGAGCACGCCTAAGATGGGCAGGTCACGTTCATCGTATGCATGATAACCGCCTTCCTAAATGTACACTTTATGGTGAATTGCTAAGCGGTAGAAGAAGGCGTGACGGTCAACCAAAGAGGTTCAAAGACGCTCTCCATGAAAATCTAAAATCCTGCGGTATTGCAGACAAGCAATGGGAACAACTTGCAGCGGACAGAACCGAATGGCGAGGGGTTGTGGCCAGCTATCAAGGAAATGTTGCTGCAAGAAGGCCGAATCCAAGACCTAACCAGGTCTATGTTTGTCCTGACTGCGGTCGACATGTGCTCTCCCGAATTGGCCTCTATAGCCATAGTCGTGTACACCATAGATGAATGGGAATTACAATAGACTACACCTTTTACTTGTTTTTTATTGTACACAATTTATCGACTGTAACATTTTTATACTCGGACTAGAATAACGGCTAATAAATAAATGTTATGCTAGTGTATTATATACCTAAATTATATTGCAGTTTATAATAGAATGTATTAAACGTAACAAAAAATGAAAGTAATCAGAAAGAAAATATGTATAACCAAGTATTGAGAATAAAAGAAAGTAAAGTAGAGAAATTGCCCTGACAATAAAAATATTTTTATTTTTCTTAAGAAATTTTTAAGATAGATGTAGATGCTGAGATAAATCGCCACTATTTCGTAATTGGATGTTTTTGCCGTTTAATTTGATGAAAACTTGTCCCTTGAATGCCCATGCATTTTTCATACCTAAAGAAGATTTTGCCTCAGTTAGTAGCAGTCTTCTAGCATTTGTGAGATCTTCAGAAATGAATAAATTTGTTCCTTTAAATTTTTTACAATTACTTAAAATAATTGTTTTGTTTTCAAGACGTTTAAAGTTCACAACCACAGGCCTAGGTTTTTGAGAGTTATCATTTAGTGTGCCAATTCTATATGTTGTTGTTATATCATCAGGTATGTTGTTTAGTCCAGTATTGCTGTTTATAATCTCTATGATTTTAAAATTTAGATTTTCGTTCCATTCCACCGGAATTCCATAAAAACTGAATTTAAACAATATGCGATTAATCAAATTTTAATTCAATAAAGGCACTAAAAAAAGTATATAAAAGTGATATTTCACACAAGAAATGTAGGTTCTTCCAGAAATAATAGGGTGGTCAATAAAAAAAAATTATTGAACCACAGCACTTAGGCCACATTGGACCCCTTGTATATCCTCCCTATAGGCAGATCCTCACCTAGGCCTCCAACCAACCTAATCTTGCGAAATAGGTGGTGATGCTGCCTAGGGGCATCTCCCTTACATCGGCCAAAGTAGGCCAACGTTCTCCCAAAATGGATTCTCTGATTGATGAGACGGCAGAACAGTCACAGAGTACATGTTGAACCGTCTCATATTCTTGTTCACAACCTCTACAGAGGGGTGTTTTGCTTAATCTCATATTATGGAGATGTTTCCTTAACGGACAGTGTCCAGTCTGGATTCCCCTTATAAAACGTAGGTTCCTTCTGGACATTGCCAGATAGTTCATTGCTGTACCCTTGTCGGGATATTTTAGTAGTTCCCTAGCAAGCTGACAGCTATTTGTTTCATCCCACAGTTTCTTGAATTCATTGTGGGTGTTCTCTTTAATTATTTGTATTATCGCCGTGATCGGTAACAGCCTGGCCGGGCCTGGTCCAAAGATACGAAGGCCTTCTGCCTTCTTAGCCAGTCTGTCGGCTACTTTGTTGCCACTACACTGTGCGTGTCAAGAATTGTTGACAACAGTGTCAACCAGGTTACAAGAAAAATTATGTATAGGGCAATTTCTAACCACGTTGGAATAGAGTATTCCTGAGAAGGGGCAAAGAAAAAGATGCGTAGTTACTATGCTTATATGTTTATACGAATACTGAAGCAATGCATATTGCAGTTGGTTGGGTGACCTCCAGGAAAATACAGCGATCTTGTATATCAATGTGTGCAGAAGTTACGCAATTTTAGGCTGGGATTGTATACCATCCTTCAGAGGTGATGTAAAGCAGTCGGTCCTTTGTCTATTAAATGTTAGATTATGTATGTAAAAAATTCCTACTCGTCTTACGAAAAGAGGATCGGCAAAATTTCCAGGTTGAGGTAGTTCATCTCCTGGCGTCGGTGATTGGTCTTTGTAGTGGAAACAGGCCAGTGTCAAATAAATGAATAAAAAAAGTTTTTGCCATATTTCGCTCAGTTTTCAATATATTAAGGAAAAACACACAAAACCCCCATTATTTTGGTGCTATTACTGCTGATAACTTTTTAGCCACATAATAGGTACGGAATTCTAAGACAATTCCATTTTTTATGACGGCGGTTTGTGAGAAGTAATGTTTGCAGATGCCACTTGGATTCAGCTAATATGTTTGAACGATCCAAAATCATAGCAAATCTTTCTGGAAATTTTGTAATATTTCTAAGATGTACAAAAATACATTGGTTTTATAAAACTAAACTAAACTATTTCATTTCCATCAGGATTCACCTCCAAGCCCTACAAGAAATAATATTTGGTTTGAATTGAAAAATTGATAAAAGAAATAAATGAAGGGTAGATTTTCTGCAGTTTTCATTAAATATGGAATACAATGTAACAACTTTATGGTTATTTCTAGTAAATAAATGATTTAATTATTGCACTGAAAACGGTACATAAAAAAATGATAGGACCAAAATTTGTTATTTATAAATTACGTCTGGTATTTTTAAACATGAGAAAGTATCTTACAATACTTTTGCTAGTTGTCAATAGTAAGACCTAATACCAACATACCTCACTCTATCTAAATGTTATTTGAAAAGAGGAAAACATACCTCATGTTCTGTGTGATTCTCTTGTCCCTTTTTTCCGAGTTTATTACTCTGTTTTTGCTTCTCACAAGCCACAATTTTAATAATAAAATAAGCCAATAGTGTCACATTCTGTTGTATTTGGGCAACAACGCCTCACACTTTCTAAAAAAAAAATTAATTATTTCATTTTATGACCTAAGTAAGTACAGCTAAGTACCTAAAATGACATTGGCTAAACATAAGTTTTTGAAGCTGAAAAATTCAGGCAAATTCCTAAATTCATCATATACTCAAACACTCTCTACTCCCTTATATGGCCTCAATTTTGTTAACGTGGCCATATTCAAATGAGATAGAGCGAGATACAATAGAAAAATATTTATTATTTTTATGTATAACTTTTTTTTAATACATATTATGAAAGAGTGATAAGGTATAGTACTACTTCTACTTAGGAAGTATAACAATAATACTACGAATTTTCACTCAATAATGTAGATTTATATTTAATAATAATTATGCCATTCTTCTTATATGTATTTGTAAATGTATAGAAAAACAATTGCAAACAATTGAAATTATTGGATGAAAATTCTCTTTGGATAGTTTTATAATCTTTTGCAGTATGTCTATTAAGAAAAAAAATTAAGGTCAAAAGTAATATTTCTCTATTGGATCTCTCTTGGATATAACAACCTAATAACATATAACTATTTTCTAAATTGCTTGGCCAACAGTTAAAAAACTAGGAATTGAAAACGGTTTGGCTTTCAGAATAAAAAATAGTTAACAAATATGAAGAAGGCCGGTTGGGCTCCCTCATGCCGATTATTGGTGCGATACTCACGTCTTCGTTGAGGTACATTCGTATTGAAATCAGGGGTGAATAAATCATCCCTATCCTCGAGCCGATTGGTACGAGATTCACATCTACGTTGAGGTAGGTATATTTCTATCATATAAACCAGAGGTAGATATGTAATGACTTATCTGACCTATATGATCTTAAACCGCTCGATATAAGTTTCACGTCAGCGTTGGACTATTGGCCTTGCTGCCTTTACTGTACTAGGAGTCTCTGAAAAGTAAATTAGAATTCGCGTTAAATTTTATAGTTAGTTTTGTATTAAATTGATGCTTTGCGTAAATTAAAACAGTTCATGTATATTCATTTGTTTCAACATATTATAATAATGACCTAATAAAACAGACTGTTATTTTAGTACTTCAGTTAAATATGACGAATATAATTAAATTTAATATCTCACCAGTATTTTTTTTTTTTATAACAGGATATGTATTGTCATCAGATGAGTTTTCATGAGATGCACCTGATGCTGAGTCTGAATCATTATACTTTGTATTCTTTCTTGGCTTTCTGTGGCCTCCGCCCTTCGCACTGATGATGCTCTCGGTATTCGAAGATAATTCACTAGTATTTTGAGCTTTGCTAGCTTTTCGTTCGGCAGTGTTAAAATCATCTAAACAATATAATAATTTTACTATAACATAAAGAAACAAAATTGCAACTGATGCCACATCAACAATGTATGAATGTGGTACGGCGACTGGTTTAAATTCCGTTGTAAGACTGTGCATATGACAATATACAGGGCGTTTGATTTACCGTTCCACAGCCTTTTGAACTAATTATCAAGATATGAAAAAAAATAAATTTTAATAGAATTTAATATGAAGTGTTTAAAAAGATCATATGCATTACCAACAAAATTGTCATTTTTTGAATATTCATTACTAACTAATATAAGAGTAGCTAAACTAAGGCAAATAAAGTTGTTGTACATATTACTTAACATATAACATCCCTAAAAACTATCAAACCAGTGTAAAGTAATAGAAGCCTAAATTCTGAGGCCTGAGGCCTTGTACCTTTTACAATCGACTAATGATTGGGATTTTCTGATGAATTCACATGGTATAATTTTTTTTAAATGATTATTTATCATGTTTATTTGCCATGCACGTAATTTTTATGGTGGTTTGCCATAAACCCATCCATACCTTAAGCTTGGACATTATAATTTTTGTTTACGCTACAATTAACGCTCTCTATTGTTCCATTACATTTTACAATTTTCCTACCTTTATTAGCATATGTTGCCAATAAACCAGACACTCTATTTTTTATAATTTTTCTAAAATATTTATGGCTTACGCCTTCTCTCACACGTTTTGACATACTTTACTTACCTTTATTTATTGTGATATACATACACCGTCCACTACACTACAGCTGATATGCATATGCAAGCTATAACCGTTGATTGAAATATTTCTATCAATGCTGAAACGTACGGGTTTTACGGCCATAAATAGAAAAGTTAAATAATAAAATAACCTACAAATGACACAAACGTACGAGTCCGAACAAGAACAGCAAACAGCATAATTTCTTTCTATTTCGTCTCACTACGCACGCGCATATCACTCTAGGCTGATCCCGCTATTGAGCCGGCGACACATTAATAAGGGTTTTCTATCATAGGTGGAGCAAATTTCATATTTTGCACTGAGTTAACAATGTAGGCAATTAAAAATTTTATATTATTTTAGAAACAAAACAATAGACTATATAAGTAATTAATGAAAATATTATTCATTTGAACAATTTAGGACATCTACAGGATAAATAACCAACTTATTAAAGGAAAATAAGCGCCAATTTTAAAAAAGTTGTAAAATATTCTGTTATAAAATGGATAGGTACCTATATAAAATAAAGAATAAGATTGAAATCGTATACCAGGATGCCTTCCATAAATAATAAAAAATTAAATTATATGTGATTAAAAACTAAAAAAGAAACTGTAAAGTTTATATTTTTCCCGATAATATAAATATAGCATTAGTAATGCAATCGTGAAAAAAATAAACTACGAGATTATTTCGGATTTTCAAGTTTCAAACTTATAGATTACGAAAATAAAAGATCTTTTACTTTTGTCAGAGTCTGTCTGTCTATTGATTCTAAATGGACAACATTTATTTGGGCGGAGAAAATATAAATATAATAATATTTGATAGGTACCAAGTATACATTTCTTATCTATGGTACCAAGTTGACGCCAAAGAAATGGAATTAATACTGCGTGCACTCTAGACGGCAAATCAATGAATTATTTCGTCTCGTCATGCGCATATGGCATGTCCATCCAATGTGAATTTATTGTATATCTTTTGTATGTACATTGATAAATAACACCACAAGTAATTAACACCACAGGTAATTACGACCCCCTTTATCCCGGAAGGCTCTAGAAGAGCCTTGTGTGGGAGGGGGCTACACATTTAGAGACAAGGGACACACACCCAATATCCGTGTATAGTGGAAAAATCCCTCTCACAGTATTTTCCACTGCCACGGCCGGGGATCGAACCCGGAACTTTTGGGTGAGAGGCAAGTGCGCTCACCTCTCGACCACCAGTCATACCAGATATATTACTAATTGGGATATTCATTAGCTGTACTTTCCTGGAGTGTACACACAATGGATATACATGGGGGTATGTGCTTCGTAAATACATCTTATGTATGTCCAGCTATGTTAAAAACCTTTTCATCAGAAAAGACAACTTGTCCCCAGAAGTTTTCATCATTGATTATATAGTTCAGTGCAAAAATAATCCTACCCTGCTTCTTTTCTTCTGAAAGTTTGTATTTTTTAGACGCTGAACAACTCTTCAATTCGCTTCCTAGTTTTGTTCTTCTGCAAGCAGTAGGTACCGAAACAGAGAAATTTGTCTCTGAAATTGCATTTGCTGCAGTCTGAAAAGGGTTTTCTCTTAGGTAATTTATAAGATTTTCATCTTCTTGATTATTGCTCTTTCTGGGCCTACCGGAACCAACTTTACGGGATACCGTTTGGTTAGTTTCCCATTGTCCTTTAACACTCATTATAGTGGATTTAGTCACATTGCATTCAGCAGCAAGTCTTCTTATGGACCAACCATCTTCAATTTTAGAAACAATTCGAAGTTTTTGAATATCTGTTAGTAGATGTCAAACCATTTTTAATAATGACGCCACTGATTAACGTCAAAGTGACATTTGTAAGATTACTAATATCAATCAAAGAATGAATGATTTACATAGCTAAAAGAAAGCGTACCAGTTTTTTTTAAATCAACTGTACACTGAACAAATTATACAAATGATCAAACAAAATGTGCCGTGTCATAAAAGATATAAGAAAACTAATTTGTTATATTACAAACAACGAATCTGTGCCCTAAGAAAAGCGGTCAAGTTTGAAATTAATAACTTACATGCAGTTGAGGTGAACATGGATCGCGATACTTCTCAACTGTGGATTATGTTAATGCTAGAAAATGTAGTATAAAGACACGGAATCACATCACATCACAAACGCATTCTCTTCTTAGTTCAACTCGGTGTACTTAGCTTTAAGTATGATGGATGATGGCTTCATCATCTGAAAATAATCGTACTGATTCACATGTGATTAATGATAATGATGTTTTCTGTTGGTGAAGTGAGCGTTTGTGACATCCTTGAAGCTATGAAGAATCTTAAGCCTAAATTAACTATAGGTCCAGAATTAATAACACCCTTTATTGTAAAAATCGTATTATATGTTTCATTGGGCCCCACTCTTATCTTTGTCTTAAATCTGCCACAATTCTAGATGACAAAAAACAAGATGTTAATATACGGACAAATCAAAAACTTTTGATCAGGTGGATCACCATATCTTCGTAAGTTGCACGGTTACAATGTCTAGGATAATTTAATAACGTCTTTTAACACTTATTTAACTGAAATTATGCAATATGTTGACTCTATGGGCCAAAGGTCATTACCCTATGCAGTAACGAGTGGTGTTACCTGTAGCGTACTTAACTACTACTTCTCCGTGAAACATTATATAATCACAGACGGACATTTACCTTTTAGTCGTTCCCGACGTTTGGACGCTATAAAATTTAAGATAGCAAAGAGTGAGTTTGACCAGATGATCGAGTTGGGTCATACCTCTTCATCAACTGTTTCATCGCCCCTACATTGGTCGCGAAGAAGGAGCCCAACGATTGGCGTCCTTGTGGCGATTACCGGCAATTGAACACGGTAACGGTTCCTGATCGGTATCCCCTACCACATATATAGGATTTTAATGCCCAATTATATTGTTGTTCAGTGTTTTCTAAAATAAATCCCTGTTAACGAAAGTGACACTTTCAAGACTGCCATTACCACTCCATTTGGATTATTTCAGTTTAGACGCATGCCATTCTGGTTGAGAAACGCTGGGCAAACGTTTCAAAGGTTTATTAACGAAGTCTTGTCACGTTTGGCGACATAATAGTCGCAAGCAAAAATCATGATGAACATTTAGAACATTTTCGAATCCTTTTTGAACATTTAGAGAGTTACGGAATAAATATCAACAGTCTAAATGTGTTTTTGGCACGAGTGAATTAACGTTTTTAGGACATCATATCTCCTCTATGGGCATTGCCCCCACACCAGTGAACGCATTGACGTTATCAAACAATTTCCTTAACCTACAACTATTAAGCATCAGCTTCAGAGATTCATAGGAATGGTAAATTTATAATAGATTCATACCTATGTTCGCTAAGATATTACATCCATTACATCTATTGAATGTTAAATTGTTACGCGATAAAGTAAAAATTATAGATTTCTGATCAACGACCTGTTCTGTTTTGTAAAAGCTAAACAAGCTTTACTTGTTACTTGACGCGACTATCTTTGATCACCCTAATTATAACGATGGGGTAACTCTTTCATTAACGGTAGACTGCTCAAGTGTATCTATTGGCTCAGTTTTAGAGCAAACTTTTAATGGATTAACCACCCCTTTAGCATCCTTTTCGAAAAAACTGACTGATGCTCAGAAGCATTACTCGGTCTTGGACAGTGAGGTCCTTGCAGCATACATGTCAATTAAGCATTTTAAACATCTGTTAGAAGGTTAATATGTTACTTGTTTTACGGATCATAAACCATTAGTTTCAGCAGTGTTTTCCAAATCAGAACGGACCCCCCCAGAAAACTAGGCATTTAGAATACAATGCACAATTTACAAGTGACATCAAACATATTCAGGGTACCAAAAATGTCGTTGCAGACACAATGTCATGAATGATTGCTCATTGATAAATAAAAATAAATTTGATGTCTCCACAATTTTTAGATGCTATAAATTGAAATAAATTTATATTGACTATATTAAAAAACGCACAAACGACTGATTCGGAACTTACTTCTTTATTGCAATCACAGGAATGTAATAATAACAAAGTGAATTTCTTTTTAAAACAAGTTAATATTGGTTCTACTAAAGATCTTATTTACATCTCTTATTCTAGGTGCCGCCCTTACGTACCTAAAAGATTACGTCGTATCGTTTTTAATACATTTCATAATTTGACTCACGCAGGTATTCGAGCTACAAAAAAACCAATTACAGACAAATATTTCTGGCCTAAAATGAGTTGCGATTGCACATTACGGACAAAGACTTGCCCGAATTGTCGATGTACCTAAGGGCCGCTTCGAACACATTCACATTGATCTTGTAGGACCATTACCTTTTTTAGAAGGTTATTCTTACGGTGGTTGAGCGTTTCATGCGCTGGCCTGAAGTTTACCTAGTTTTAGATTGCACTGCTGAGACGGTAGCCAAAACGCTACTTCAAAATTACTTTTGTCGTTTTGGCGTTCCTATACATGTCACTAGTGACCAAGTCTCGTGCAATTTAAATCAAAAATATTTCAAGAATTTTCATAGTTTTTGGGGTTCCATCGGATTCGCATAACCTCCTACCATCCGCAGAGCAATGGAATGGTTGAACGTTTCCATCGAACATTTAAACTACAAGCGCGCCAATATCGATAATCCGATTAATTGGATCGCAGAACTCCCTATAATTTTATTAGGTTTGAGGGCTATGCCTAAAAGTGACTTACATTGTTCATCCGCAAACTTGTATTCGGTCAAATGTCAAAGGTCTTTTGCGGAAGTTCCTTATTTTATTAATAAATTACATGACTTGTTTGACAAATTAAATTTTACAAATCCCAGACGCCATATGTCAAAACGCCATATGTCAAAAATCATTCGTAAGTCCTGATGTTTACACTTGTGATTTTGTTTTTCTTAGAGAAGCACGTGTTAAACCTGCAATTGGGAGTGGCAAATTGTTCTTTTGTAGGTTCTGTGAAATTTCCTGCAATGAGTTTACCAAATCTTGGGGATTAATGATAGACGTGTGAATTACTTTGAGTCTCGCGAAAGTGATCGAATTTAAAATATCGTTGAGGTTGTCCTCTATAAATAGGTAGCTCGCCATGAGTTGTTCACAAATTTCCAGAAATTTTAATTTTGTTTCAACTGCTCGTACGTTATACGTAATGTCTAAGATTGCGTATTCGACGTCTTTTATGTCTTTGTTGAATGTCTCCTCGTCTATTAGTATTTTTTGAATTGTCGCGTTGAAATTTTTAATAACTGAATTTGTAACTGATATTTGATTTTTCATCAAGTTTTCTATCTGACGTTCGTCTTGGTTTAGTTTATTGATACAGTCAGAGTAGTATTTACCGTCTTCAGCGTCTAAATTTCCGGTAATTGCTTTGAATATTGTACCAATTCCGTTTATGATTCCCCGTTTGTGGCGTTTCGTGTCGAGATGTATTTCGTCAAATTTAGTTAGTTCGTATGCTGGGTCAAGGGTGGTAAGGATTGTCTGTAAAATTTTGTCGTTTCTGTCAAGAGCTGCCTTAAAGGTCGATATATTTTTATGTACGAGTAACGTCCATTTCTTGTGTGAGATGACAATGTCCGTGTCTTTGTGCTAGTAAACACCGATAGTATTGTTTATTGGTGTTATTTCGTATTGAGCAAATGCTGATCCGAACAGCAGTAGAAACCTGAAAATAAATTTTAATCTTCAGTATGGTTTCATTCTATCGAAATTTACTTTACTTGTTTGGTTTGTCTCGGGATTTAACAAAGTGGCAGAATTTTGGAAAATTTCTTTGATCTCGAAAGGGCCGTTTAATTTGTTTTGTGACTTACTTTTGATTTGGGATTCCTTTACATATACTTCGTCTCCAACGTTATACGTGGGGCGATTTTCCGGGATATTTCTGTTGAATCTGACTTTAGCTTTTTGTTTTTGCGCTTTAGTCCGACTGCGTGCAATTTGGTAATAGTGAGATATCCTATTATTTAAATCCCTAACATATTTAGTTATTAGGTCTTTTTGGTTGTACAGGGTCTCTCGTGGTTTATTAGCTGTGTGTCCAAAAACCAGTTCGTATGCTGTAAAACCGTGCGTTTTATTAACCGAATTATTATAGCATATTACTGCATACGGTAATATAGTAAAAGGGTGTTCATTTGGGTTTTCAGTTTTGCGAATTCTGATCATTTCGGCTAAGGTAGCATGAAAGCGTTCTATAGAACCGTTAGATTGGGGATGTCCTACGCTAGACGTAGACGTAGAGGGTACAGAGGTCTTTTAGTAAGTTGTTGTCGAATTCACCGCCGTAATCACAGTGAATCCTCAGTGGGGTGCCGTAATGTTGAAAATATAACAATAGGGTGTTTACCACAGATTTTGCGCTTTTATCCGGTACTGCATAGGCTTGTGTGAATTTTGTAAGTTCGTCGCGGATAGTTAGAGCGTAATTTCGTGTAGGAAATTCGAATAGGTCGATGTTAATTCTTTCGAAAGGTGTTCTCGGAGTTTCAGTGATTACTAGAGGGTTGTTAAGATTTTTACGGCAAACTTTAGTCCGTTGACAAATTTCGCAACTTTTAATGAAATTTTCAACATCTTTGGTTATTCCTTGCCAATTGTATTTATTTTTTATCCTACGCATCGTCTCGTTTATTCCGCGATGTAGGTTGTTTTTGCCGGTATGGTTTTGGTCAAGAATTATCGGTCTTTGGTCTTCGTCAGGTGTTTGTACTAGGTTTTGACAGATAATGAGTTTTAGGTCCTTTTCTGCGAAGATAAATGACAGAATTTCGAGTATAGGGAGGTCTAAGTTATTTTTGACATGGTAAGTATTAGAAAGATCTAATTCATTTTGATTTTCTACTACGGGGATTCAGGGTCAACGGGTAGAGGAATGATGTAGTATTTCCTATGTCTAACCGATCTACTGAAGAGGATATTTATTTTGTCGTCGTAAAATTCGGGGTTTTCCTCGAAAATGTCGTCAATAATTTGGTGATGAAGATCTCTTAAGTTATTTTGTTGAAAGAAAGTTATGATGTGTTTGTTTTCTCGGTCCAAGAGTTGTTTGTTCGAGATTTGAATTTTAGAGTAATCTGTTGAATATAGAGTTATGTAAAGTCTAGAAAATGTGTTAACTTTCTGAGAAGTTTGTTCGTTTGTGATCTTGTCCGAAATATATTCATTTGTTTTTACTTCGGGCCTCTCAAATAAAAAAATATATATTTTTTGAACATTTTGAAGAATGATTGATTTTCAGTTCCTGAAATTTCTTCTGAACGTTTGTTAATTTTTTCAGGGTTTACGAGTAGTTTAATTATTTAATTTGAAAAAGGTATGTTCTGAGTTTAAATTTTAATTAAATTCTGAAAATTTTCTTAATGCATATTATTTAATTTATTCTGCCCTCAGTATTAACTATTATATAGTTAACAGCTGTTATTACTTGTGCTTGTAAAGCGTTTATATTGGTGTAAGGAGAAATCATAACGATGTGCAATACTATGGTGTTGGATATCATACAACTCTTGTTAAAATGTTTTAAGTTCATAAACATACAAGACGTGCCTCTGTGCAAAAGTTCAAGGTACTATTATCAAAGTAGTACTAAAAAAATGGAAAATACTTTTAATGTAAACTGTTAATTTTTGATAATAATATTCTAAAAGATTTAGGCGACTAAAAAAAAATATTTGTGAGATAATTTTGAAATTAATTTTGGGCTGCAAGTTTTTTTTCTAAGTGTTTTATTTCGCAGGGTCGGCATATAGTTGAGACTGGAATCGGTATTATCGTTATCAATTAAGTTTAAATATAGGTTTGAATTTTTGAACTGGTTCGAATTTTAAGTTTGAAAATTCTACTATTTTCGGTATTGTTCAAATGTGCTTTTAGAGGACGGAATATTAAACATAATATTTTTAGTCGCAAACTCTATAAATCCTTATTTTACTATAAGGAACCTAACCAGACTGCAACCAACAGCTACTCTCCGGGCTATGTGCCCCGCCGAGCGCTGAATTACAAGTTACAAGCCTGGCGCGTTAAGTGTAATAATTGCATATTACCATCAAAACGCTAATGCTTCGATTGCAACAAACTTGCAAGTGGTGTGTGACTAAAAATATTATGTTTATTATTTTCGGTATTGTTTTAACCGGGGATAAAAATGAATTTCGTTGGTATGTTTTCCTGATTGTGTGGGGTATATAAATTTTTCTTTTGTTTTGATTACACAAGATCGTATGAGTGTTTCTTGGATTATTCTTTACTTTATTTGTTTTTCGAATTTTCGATTTCCTGAATATTTTTTTATTAATTTTGAATACTGTTTGCGAAACAAACATTTTTCTGTTTAATGTCATTGTTTTTTTCGAATTGTTATTGGACATGTTTGGATTTAAGGTTGTCAATTTAAATTTGTCTGTAGGAGATGATTTTGTTTCTGAAAGGTTCATTTCTTGTCGGTTAACCGTAGGGGTTAACTGTTTTTGTCTCTTGTACCTTATGTTTAATTATTCTTTTGATACGAGATTCGGTAACGATGGATTTTTGGTTTTTGTCCTTACAGGAGATGTCTGAAAGTTTAGAACTTTTGTCTATTTGATGGGAGTCTGAATTTTGAGCACTTAAAATAAAAATTGACTTAAATTGTTGCAATGGTTCTAATTCTCCGTTTTCATTTACCCTAACAAGAGCATTGGGCAAACGAAATTTTTCGTTTTCCTGCGCTGATAGTATAGCGTCAGTGTTTCTAAGGTTGCACTTTAGTTTGTAAACCTTTTCCATACGACCGTCAATTTGGATATTATTTTGACTAGAATTATAACTTTGTCGGATTTTGTTGAATTCGGGTGTTGGTGGATCATCAGTTACTTTGAAAATGGGCAACGTTTTAAAATTTGTAATTAGTTGCCTGGTTTTGAAATCTATTCTACATTCGCAGTGTTCCATGAAGTCGGCACCTAATAATCCGTCAAAGTCTATTTCCAAGTTGTGAATATAGACTCTGTGCGGGTCGCGTGTGTTAAATGGTATAAGAACAGATTCGCTAATTTTAATTTTCTCATCGGTTATGGCTTGTATAATCGCGTTTTCCGGAGACCTATTTTTAAAATTTTCCGCCGTCTTATGCTTAAAAATCGAAATACCTGCGCCAGTATCAATTAAGAATTTAAATTTGTTCGAAATGTCTTTTATGTAGTAAAGATTACTAGAATTCACGGTCAATAGTGTGTGTGTAGGCCTGTTTAAGCGAAGTTCTGGTCTGAGAAATTCAGTAGGGGTTGTAATTGTCGTTCAGGTTAATGTTTGGATTTGATTGGACATTTGGTCCACTTCGAAATTTATTTCTTGGGTTGGAGTATTCATGGAATACTCCGGGCCTAATGAAAAATCCTGAGGATTAACAGTGTAATCCTGCGACATCTGAGAATTAGCTGTATAATTCTCATTTTGGTATGGCATGTTATCGTCGTTATTTTGCGGGAAATGGGGGTAATCATCATAATTTATTTGTGGCATGTTTGCCATATTATCAAGGCTAGAATTAGTTTGATAGTTTCCGAAGTTATGGAATTGTTGGTCATTAAATTGTTGATTACTGAAATTATCAGTTTCATGGTAAAAATTAGTATCATAATTTTGAGAGTCGAAATGATTGTCAAAATTAACGTGATGTGTTCTCTGCGGGTTTTGTCTGTTAAAGTTAGGATTGAAATTTGAATTTTGTTGATTTGGGGATCTCTGAAAGTTTGGATTAGGTCTTATTACAGAAGGCCTATTTTGTTGAAAATTATTTGATTGTTGGAAATTTTGTTGCGGTGTGAAATTTCTTTGGTATTGCTGGTTAGGGGAATTTTGGAAATTCGGTCTAGAAAATTGTGGGGGACTGGTAAAATTGTTTTGTCTAAAGTTCTGATTTTGTTGTGAGAATTGTAGTCTTGTACGGCACTCATTAAAATTGTGCCCGTTCCGTTTGCAAAAATTACAGAATTGTTGGGAGTTGGGACGCCTCTGTTGATTCTGAATAGGGTTTTTGTTGATTGTTTGTTTTGGAAATTTTTGTGACTCGAAGTAGGACAGTTGGAGTTCGCGTTTGATTCTATTAATTGCGTCGAGCATGTTGCTAATATTTCCGGCACGGATTATTTGTCCAAGTTTGGGTTCCAGTCCGGTAAATAATGTTGTCAAAGTCATGGTCTCAATTAGGGATGATTGGGCCGTCTTTTCTTCCAAAGTCAAAGTCTGCTTTTGCACAGCAGCGTGCATTTTGGCATTATGTGTTTGTAAACGAGATACGAATGTCAGGGAAGTTTCATTGGGTAGTTGATAAATGCGTTGTAAGTCCTGTATAAGGGCTGTCAAATCACGTGAATCAACGAAATGGGCCTCAAGTAGGCTTTTAATATCTGCCCAAGTGGCAGGGTTCCTTGAATTTATTAATTCGGCAGCTTTTCCCCGAAGTTTATTTTTAATGTGTAGAGTAAATAAAATACGCTGGTCTTCTATAGACATTCCGTTCGCGTAGACACACGCAGAAATAAAGGTTTGTAGGAAAATGGGGTTCCCGTCGAACTCCGGAACTATTGAGAAAATCTCACAACCTGTAGGGTTCGATGGTAAGGGTTTCATCGGCGTTATTTGAATTATTGGTATTATTTGCTGTGGTATTTGGTTGGTTCGCCATTTTGTATTATTAGGGTTTGTATATAAATTTCAGATAAACAAACAAAAATTAATTTGGTACACCAAAAAATATTAATTGTAAAGGGTGCAAGAGTACGCCACTGGTAATAATAATTAATAAAAGGAAATGAGAGTGTATTCCTTTCTTTATAAAGTATGTAACAAATTATTTTTGCGATGGTATTTGCACTTATTCAGATATTATAGTCATATGGTATAAAGTATACGTTAACCTTTATTAGTAGTAGTAGTCCAAATTACAAAGGCGCGCATTGATAGCGAATGTTGGACCGATCATCGTCCTGTTGTCTCTAAAATGAAAATTGTTATGAGACCCAAACACCGAAGAACTCAAGTAAAACGTAGACTCCGTCTCTGTATTAGTAAATTGCGTGACCAACAAACCGCCGAACAGCTAAAGCAAAAAGTTCAAGAGAATTTGAGTGCACTAGAAGAAACCAATTCTGTAGATGTCGCTGCTACCTGGACACAAATTAAAGACAGTTTAAAAAGTGCGAGTGAGGAAATTCTTGGCACTGCAGCAAGTAAAAAACAGGAGGACTGGTTCAATGATAATGAAGCGTTTATACAAGAACTTCTTGACCGCAAACATATTGCCTTCCAAAACGCTACCAACCACCCCAACGACTCATCAAAAGCAGAAGCTTTTACCCAATCTAAGTATGAAACGCAACGCGAAATCAGAAGAATAAAGAACGAGTGGTGGGCAAGCAAGGCCAGAGAAATTCAAAGGTACGCCGATTCACACGACTACAGGAATTTCTTTCAAGGAGTAAAAGCAGTGTACGGCCCCAGTCGGAAAAATATGTGCCCTATTAAAGATTTAAATGGAAATCTCCTCAAAGAAGACCTGGAAATAAGAGCCCGATGGAAAGAACACTACTCTAGCATTCTTAACCAGCAAAGTCAAGCCGATCACGATATTATAAATCTTATCCCTCAGTATGACACCTTCGAAGACTTAGATAAACCACTAACAACGGAAGAGATCTTAACCGCCATTGGGCAGCTAAAAAATAACAAATCTCCCGGCGCCGACTCACTCCCAGCTGAGATCTTTAAAGCTGTGTCGTCAGAGGTCATACCCTACCTCAAAAAACTGTTTGATGTCGTGTGGGAAAGTGGTCAAGCTCCGCAGGAGTTTCGTGATACACTTTTAATCAACCTCTTCAAAAACAAAGGGAGCGCTGCGGACTGTGGAAATTACAGGGGTATAGCTCTCCTGGCTGTTGGAGGGAAGATACTCACTAAAGCGATGGCAAATAGGCTAACACCTGTTATGGAAAAGTTACTTCCTGAAACACAGAGTGGCTTTAGACCAAACCGAGGCACATCGGATTTAATCTTCACACTTAAACAGCTTCAAGAAAAAGCACTCGAACATCAAGGAGAAATTCACATGGCCTTCATTGATTTAAACAAGGCGTTTGACTCGGTGGACAGGGAAGTGCTCTGGAAAATTATGTTCCGCTTAGGTATCCCTAGAAAATTTGTGGAAGTATGTCGCAGTCTACATACAAACAACAACGCCCAGGTTATGTATAATAATGAGGCAACCGAACCTTTCCAAACCCTCACTGGAGTTAGGCAGGGATGTGTCCTGGCACCCCTACTTTTTAATTTGTTTACCACTGCTCTAACAATTATTGTTGACAACAAACTGACAGTCAGAGGAATAGGTCTCAGATACCGTTTTGATGGCGGTCTCTTTAACATAGGGCGCTTTAGAGCTTTCACGAAGACACGCACACGATTCATTTGTGATCTCCAGTATGCGGATGACTGTGCACTTTTAGCCTCTACGCCGGAAGAGCTTCAAGAACTTTTAGATGTGTATGCCCAGAGCTATGATTCCTTGGGACTTAAAATCAACATTGGAAAGACTAAGATTATGTCAACTCCTCATCAAGTGAACCAAATAGACATTACACTTAACGGAAATTCTCTTGAAGTGGTGGATCAGTTCAATTACTTAGGCAACGTTGTTAATGACAAAGCAAACATGGACAGCGAGATTCGCAATAGAATTAACGCTGCATCTAGAGCACTCTGGGGACTTAGAGAGAGAGTATTTGACAACCACGACCTTGCTTTGTCAACGAAAATGGCTGTCTACAGAGCAGTTGTCATTCCAACACTGCTATATGGATGTGAAAGCTGGGTCACTTACCGTCGTCATGTGAAAGAATTAGAACGTTTTCAGCAAAGACACCTCAGAAGTATGATGAAAATCCGTTGGTTCCATCACATATCAAACGTGGAAGTACTCAGGAGGGCAAACAGCCTTCCAATTGAGGTGCTTATTTCAAGAGCACGCCTAAGATGGGCAGGTCACGTTCATCGTATGCATGATAACCGCCTTCCTAAATGTACACTTTATGGTGAATTGCTAAGCGGTAGAAGAAGGCGTGGCGGTCAACGATAGAGGTTCAAAGACGCTCTCCATGAAAATCTAAAATCCTGCGGTGTTGCAGACGAGCAATGGGAACAACTTGCAGCGGACAGAACCGAATGGCGAGGGGTTGTGGCCAGCTATCAAGGAAATGTTGCTGCAAGAAGGCCAGATCCAAGACCTAACCAGGTCTATGTTTGTCCTGACTGCGGTCGACATGTGCTCTCCCGAATTGGCCTCTATAGCGATAGTCGTGTGCACCGTAGATGAATGGGAATTACAATAGACTACACCTTTTACTTGTTTTTTATTGCACAATTTATCGACTGTAACATTTTTATACTCGGACTCGAGTAACGGCTAATAATAATAATAGTAGTAGTAGTAGTAGTAGTATTAAATTGCAATAAAATGTTACAAGATAAAGATTAAACTTGATATAGAACTAAACTTTATATAGAGGTTAACTTGACCTATATTAAGTTGCAATGAAAATATTTAGGTGTTAAAAATAAAATAAAATATCGGTTAAAGTAATACGATATTTAGATAGTACATTCAACTAAATTAGATTGCAGAACTGTCGTGGGTTTAATACAAATGTGAATGCAATGTACGAATGACAAAATATAATTGTTTAGTGCAGTTTTAAAATAGAAAATAAATCGAGATGATTCTTTAATTACTTACATTACTATCTTCATGCCTGGGGTCCAGATGGAAGGTCGAATGCGATTTCGTAAGCGTTGCTACACTAGGGGTATCACTAGGTGTTCCTATCCACGGCGACGTGTTCCAAGTGCCGAAGATACCGACTTTCAGGGGCCAGGAATGTTTCTTACTTGCTAATTATTTCTCGATGTGTTTCTTTGTATATGATGCTTCTTGTGAGCTTATTGAGACGTTGCTTGTCTGCTTGAAATTGTATTTTTTCTAGCTTCTCGTAGATTCTTTTCTGATTGAAGGATTGAAATCCACCACCTCTGGGTTACAGGGTGTTTTTCAGATCCGTACGACTGCGCCAAAGTTATATTTTGATTTAAACGATGCACTTTTTAAAAGCAATCTTTATTAACAATGTAGTCATTCAATATTACTTAATACAATTTGTAGATGTAATGGCCGAAAGCGAGTATAAGACTACTGTCTGAAAGTACATTACTCCCATTCATAACCTTTGGGAACAAAGGAACTGCAATTATGCAGTTTTGCAAGAATACAATCTTATCTAATTCTCGGGAGAGCGGATGCTGAGAGTAGTCGTTATCTGATATCTATGTAATATAATACCGCTGAGAGTGGTGAGGCCAATGTCTCAGAGATACAGGGTATATTTTCATATAACATATATATATTGTACTGTTCTACTATTATTGAACTTAATAATTTGCAGTACTAATCAAACTGTAACTTGTTTATTTCCAATAGATAAAATCTCTAAATCTCTAAAATGATATTATACTCAATTTGAAAAATTCCAATTCAGCCGGAATAGATGAAATTAGTTCAAATTTGCTAAAGAAATGTAAAGATTATGTTACTAAACAACTAACGTACCTGATTAATGTTTCTCTTAGTGTAGGGGTTTTCCCGGACAAATTAAAAATTGCGAATATCGTACCTATATTAAAATCCGGAGATACTGACGGTATAAATAATTATAGGCCAATAGCACTATTAAACACTTTTGCAAAAGTCTTTGAAAAATATGCAGCAAATAAAATCATAGCCTTTTTTGACAAATACAAACTATTTAACAAAAACCAGTTTGGTTTTCGAAAAGGACGATCAACATCTAGTTGTATCAATAAATTTCTAAATTTACTTCATAATAAAATGGATAACGGCGAGATTGTCATAGGTATCTTTCTAGATCTTAGCAAGGCGTTTGATTTGGTCTCACATAAAATTCTCCTAGATAAGATGGCTAAATACGGGGTTAGAGGACTAGCACTCAACTGGTTTAATAGCTATCTGGAAAATCGACCACATCTAGTAAGCATTAATTCGTGTCGATCTGAAACGCTTCATACTACAGTTGGTGTCCCACAAGGGTCTATATTAGGTCCTTTGTTATTTCTCATTTACATAAACGATCTTAATGCACTTAATATATTTTTGTTTGCTGATGACACGTCTGTGGTAGTAGGGGATAATTGCCCGAAAAATGTTGTTCTTAGAAGTAATGAAGAATTGGAATCCATTAATAGATGGTTAGTCAATAATAGGCTCTTATTAAATACAAACAAGTCCGTATTAATTAGGTTTAAAAACACTTTGATAACCTCTGATAGCAGCCTGCTCATTAGAATTTCACATAAATCACTTAGACAGGCTGAGTCAACAAAATTTCTAGGCTTATACATATCTGAGAATTGTAGGTGGGGGACACATATTGATCATATGTGCAAAAAATTGGCTTCTGTTTGCTATTGTATCAAACAACTAAAAGATACTGTAGCCTTGATGTCATAAAAAAGTAATATTTCGCAAATTTTCACTCTATTCTTTCTTACGGTATCACTGGGGTTTTTCAAATGAAAGTTTGAGAGTCTTTAAACTACAAAAAAAGGCAGTAAGATATATGTGTGGCATAAAATCGCGAGATAGCTGTAAAGAGCACTTTAAGGCTTTAAATATTCTTACGCTGCCCTCTTCATTTATTTTAAGTATCCTTATTTATGCAAAAAATGAAAGTTTTGAAACCCTAAGTCAGTATCATCATTATAATACGAGAAATAACGAGCGTTTAGAAATACCTCAACACAGAACAACAATGTATGAACACTGCCCCAAATATCTGGCCGTAAAGTCTTTCAATAAATTACCAGATGACCTAAAATCTTTAAATATTAATATTTTTAAAAAACACGTCAAAGAGCTACTCTTAGGAAAGGCGTATTATTCGGTCAGGGAGTTCTTAAATGATAGTTTTTGATTTGATGATAAATTCACATTTTTTTCTTTTTTCTTTTGCTTTGCATTCATGTCATATTTGTTATACTAATATATATTTATAACTGTATATAGATTTTAAAATTTTGTTAGTACCAGTTTACTTTGTTTTACTTTATTATATTCTATATATTTTCGTTTTGACCTGACGACTTATTGTACAATAATCAAATAATTGGACCAATAATAATAGTATTATTAGTACTATAATATATGTGAAATATATATAAATTTTATTGTTATTTTAATATGTTACTATTGTACTTCTGACCTACCATATGTACATTATTTGTATCCAACATGGTGAAATAAATATCTCTTACTTTTTGATCCGAAAGTATGTCAAATTTATTTAATGGGCCGGCTAGCTTATCTTTTCCTTCAGGAGCAGGTTCAAATTCAGTTCCTGTTTTAAAATGAAATTTTATTAAAGTAAAATTTTTAATCTGATATAAGTAATTTATTTTCCTTGATATTTAGATAATTTAGCAGTTTTATTACAGGTTCGAAAGTCTAATACACTATTTAAATTTTAATATACAACTTTGTCCAAAATTAAACAAACAAGAACCTTCCTTCTTCGTAGCTACACTCTTCTCTTTCCAAATCCAACAATTCTCCTTTCATTAATTCTTCACCTTATCTCGTCCTTATCTCCTCTGCAATTCCTATCCACAATAACACCTCTTCCTTCTTATTTACAGTCTATTTTTACTCTTCTTCGCTGATCTCCACAATTTCTGACTTTTTAATTCAATTTCAAATTATTAATTTTTTTTTATTATTTTTCTCCTTCACTCCCTAATTTTCACTTGTTCTTTTTTTCTTTAAATTTGTTTTTCCAATTTTACAACCTCTCTTTTATCTATTGTTTGTTGTTCTATTTCACTAAACATCAAAGTACCCAAAATAAACAAAACAAAACACCATATGAATTTTGATTAATTTCATTCCAAACATAACCTAACTTAAACCTCCTTGCCTTTCTCCAGGAAAACATTTACCAACTATAAAAATAAAATTTGTCAGAAATTATTTCAACTACAACTTAATAACCACTAACATAGATGTTAGTATCAAACTTACTGTTGACATCAAATAAAAACTTAAATACTATTAAAACAACTCTAAACAAGTATTAACATTTTAAAACACATACCTTTCGGATCTTTAGCTAATTTAAATAAATTTTGAAAACCATCTAAGGGAAACAAACAAAATCAAACCCTGATTCAGCAAATAACACAAACATGCAATCTTCGTAATCGTCCAATATGCG
Source organism: Leptura quadrifasciata (assembly GCA_963675555.1). Lineage (NCBI taxonomy): Eukaryota > Metazoa > Arthropoda > Insecta > Coleoptera > Cerambycidae > Leptura > Leptura quadrifasciata. Next base: position 49,695,168 of record OY776679.1, read on the forward strand.
AATACATAGATAGCATTCCCCCCCCCCCCAAATCATTTCTATGTGAAATTTACCTCTTATATTTTCATTATTCATGTGCCTTAGTTCATTCGTATTTTCATTTAAAACCCTGTTTATCATATATGGTCCTTCATATGGATATTGAAATTTAGCACATATATTCCTGTCAATTTTTGATACCTTCAGACTTTTAATTATTACTACATCGTCTTGTTTATAAACTATCTGTCTTTTAATTCTCTTATTTTCTCTATCTTGATACTTCTTTGCATTTCTTTCTAATCTGGCGTTTACTCGATTTCTAACTTGTTCTAAATTTATTCTTGTCTCAAACTCCCATGGCCTGACAGGTGTAACACCAAACATTACCGGTATTGGTGATACTTGAATGATCGTACTTGGTACACTAGTTATGAAATATTCTACATATGAGAGAAATGGTACCCAATTAAAACTTCCCTATCTAAAAATTTTCCCTTGGAAAATGTGAATTTACCTCTGCTATCGTCTTAATTTTATTCATGTCATTCTGTTGATCAGATCTGACATTTATATTGTTTACCTGTGCATATCTTACTGAATCACGTTTATTATCATACCTATTCTGTTCTTTATTATAATTATCATTACCGTTGTATCTCCTACTTTCGTCATAATCTCTACCTTTATTTTGATTATTAAAATTTCTACTGTCATAATTTTTTGATAATTATTATTATACCCATTTTGTTGTCTATTTGCATAATAATTTGGTCTGTTGAACTTTTGGTCATTTTTTTTATTAGCCGTTACTCGAGTCCGAGTATAGAAATATTACAGTCGATAAATTGTGTACAATAAAAAACAAGTAAAAGGTGTAGTCTATTGTAATTCCCATTCATCTACGGTGCACACGACTATGGCTATAGAGGCCAATTCGGGAGAGCACATGTCGACCGCAGTCAGGACAAACATAGACCTGGTTAGGTCTTGGATTCGGCCTTCTTGCAGCAACATTTCCTTGATAGCTGGCCACAACCCCTCGCCATTCGGTCCTGTCCGCTGCAAGTTGCTCCCATTGCTCGTCTGCAATACCGCAGGATTTTAGATTTTCATGGAGAGCGTCTTTGAACCTCTTTCGTTGACCGCCACGCCTTCTTCTACCGCTTAGCAATTCACCATAAAGTGTACATTTAGGAAGGCGGTTATCATGCATACGATGAACGTGACCTGCCCATCTTAGGCGCGCTCTTGAAATAAGCACTTCAATTGGAAGGCTGTTTGCTCTCCTGAGTACTTCCACGTTTGATATGTGATGGAACCAACGGATTTTCATCATACTCCTGAGGTGTCTGTGCTGAAAATGTTCTAATTCTTTCATATGACGACGGTAAGTGACCCAGCTTTCACATCCATATAGCAGTGTTGGAATGACAACTGCTCTGTAGACAGCTATTTTCGTTGAAAAAGCAAGGTCGTGGTTGTCAAATACTCTCTCTCTAAGTCCCCAGAGTGCTCTAGATGCAGCGTTAATTCTATTGCGAATCTCGCTGTCCATGTTTGCTTTGTCATTAACAACGTTGCCTAAGTAATTGAACTGATCCACCACTTCAAGAGAATTTCCGTTAAGTGTAATGTCTATTTGGTTCACTTGATGAGGAGTTGACATAATCTTAGTCTTTCCAATGTTGATTTTAAGTCCCAAGGAATCATAGCTCTGGGCATACACATCTAAAAGTTCTTGAAGCTCTTCCGGCGTAGAGGCTAAAAGTGCGCAGTCATCCGCATACTGGAGATCACAAATGAATCGTGTGCGTGTCTTCGTGAAAGCTCTAAAGCGCCCTATGTTAAAGAGACCGCCATCAAAACGGTATCTGAGACCTATTCCTCTGACTGTCAGTTTGTTGTCAACAATAATTGTTAGAGCAGTGGTAAACAAATTAAAGAGTAGGGGTGCCAGGACACATCCCTGCCTAACTCCAGTGAGGGTTTGGAAAGGTTCGGTTGCCTCATTATTATACATAACCTGGGCGTTGTTGTTTGTATGTAGACTGCGACATACTTCCACAAATTTTCTAGGGATACCTAAGCGAAACATAATTTTCCAGAGCACTTCCCTGTCCACCGAGTCAAACGCCTTGGTTAAATCAATGAAGGCCATGTGAATTTCTCCTTGATGTTCGAGTGCTTTTTCTTGAAGCTGTTTAAGTGTGAAGATTAAATCCGATGTGCCTCGGTTTGGTCTAAAGCCACTCTGTGTTTCAGGAAGTAACTTTTCCATAACAGGTGTTAGCCTATTTGCCATCGCTTTAGTGAGTATCTTCCCTCCAACAGCCAGGAGAGCTATACCCCTGTAATTTCCACAGTCCGCAGCGCTCCCTTTGTTTTTGAAGAGGTTGATTAAAAGTGTATCACGAAACTCCTGCGGAGCTTGACCACTTTCCCACACGACATCAAACAGTTTTTTGAGGTAGGGTATGAGCTCTGACGACACAGCTTTAAAGATCTCAGCTGGGAGTGAGTCGGCGCCGGGAGATTTGTTATTTTTTAGCTGCCCAATGGCGGTTAAGATCTCTTCCGTTGTTAGTGGTTTATCTAAGTCTTCGAAGGTGTCATATTGAGGGATAAGATTTATAATATCGTGATCGGCTTGACTTTGCTGGTTAAGAATGTTAGAGTAGTGTTCTTTCCATCGGGCTCTTATTTCCTGGTCTCCTTTGAGGAGATTTCCATTTAAATCTTTAATAGGGCACATATTTTTCCGACTGGGGCCGTACACTGCTTTTACTCCTTGAAAGAAATTCCTGTAGTCGTGTGAATCGGCGTACCTTTGAATTTCTCTGGCCTTGCTTGCCCACCACTCGTTCTTTATTCTTCTGATTTCGCGTTGCGTTTCGTACTTAGATTGGGGAAAAGCTTCTGCTTTTGATGGGTCATTGGGGTGGTTGATAGCGTTTTGGAAGGCAGTATGTTTGCGGCCAAGAAGTTCTTGTATAAAAACTTCATTATCATTGAACCAGTCCTCCTGTTTTTTACTTGCTGCAGTGCCAAGAATTTCCTCACTCGCACTTTTTAAACTGTCTTTAATTTGTGTCCAGGTAACAGCGACATCTACAGAATTGGTTTCCTCTAGTGCACTCAAATTCTCTTGAACTTTTTGCTTTAGCTGTTCGACGGCTTGTTGGTCACGCAATTTACTAATACAGAGACGGAGTCTACGTTTTACTTGAGTTCTTCGGTGTTTGGGTCTCATAACAATTTTCATTTTAGAGACAACAGGACGATGATCGGTCCAACATTCGCTATCAATGCGCGCCTTTGTAATTTGGACGTCCTTGAGATGCTTCCTACGTACGATAACATAGTCCAGTAGATGCCAGTGACCTGATCTGGGGTGACGCCAGGTGCCTTTAAATTTATCCTTTTGTCGGAAAATGGTGTTTGTTATAACTAGATCATGTTCGGCGCATTTAGTTAGGAGTAGTTGACCGTTAGCGTTCATGTTGCCCAAACCGTTCTTGCCTATGATGCCTGGCCAGGTGTCTGCATCTCTCCCTACTCTAGCGTTAAAATCGCCAAGAATAACGAGTCGTTCCGTTTTAGGTATTCTACAGAGGGTTTCTTCCAGCTGTTGATAGAAGCTTTCCTTGGTTTCGTGACTTGCATCCAGAGTGGGAGCGTAGGCGCTTATTAGATTTACCGCGTTGCCATCTGATAGCTCATAGCGTAGCAGCATTAGACGCTCGGATAGGCCTTGTGGTACTTGTGTTAAGTTGGATACAAGTTGATTCCGAACGGCAAATCCTACTCCATGTTGTCTTCTTGAATTGGTGGGAAGACCTTTCCAATAGAAGGTGTAGTACTTTTCTGTGAGAGAGCCTTCCTCCAAAAATCGAGTTTCGCTGAGAGCTGCAACGTCAACATTGAGTCGGTGAAGTTCTCTATCTATTAGAGCAGTTCTTCTTTCAGGCCGATCGGTGCGAGTGCTGTCGTTCAAAGTAGGAACATTCCAAGCGCCGTAGATGAAAGAATTAGTTTTCTTGGATTTAACTTGTCGGTGTTTCTTCGACATTCGATGAGGTGTCCCTGTGGGCACCCTCCCCCGGAGATCCGATCGGGAGGGTATTTTACCTGCGGATGATTTTGTCCCACTTGAACGCTCCATCATTTTTTTAAGCCTTAATCGACTGAAAACGAAGCTGCATTTGAAGTTTTAGCTGGAGCAGGTATGCAACTGACCAGCTCGGTTGCGGAAGGCGAGTGGTGTGGTCCCATGGCACAGAAGGAGACTGCGACGATGGGGTAACCAAACGATTCCAAAAGCAACCTTTGTGTGCGGTGGGTTATTTTTACCGCACTCTTCGTAAGAAGGTGGATGTGTTCACGGCAAAAGGTAAGGGTTATTCCGCCCTTACTCGGTCGTTAGAGCCTCGTTAGTAAAAACAGGGTGCACCAAGTTCAAATTGAACTCATCGCGAAGGTGAGGTTAACAATTGAGTAGGAGAGGCTATAACTTGCGCTTCACTACCCCATTACACCCATGGTCATTACCATCTGTTTGGTTGTATGTTTTTCTATTAAATGATTTATAATTTTTATTCCATCCCGTATGTAGATCATCGATCACTTTCAAGTACTCATCCAAACCACCTAATGTCGTAATGCGTTTGTAATGATTACTTGGTGGATGTCATCAGAAAAATGTCTTGCTAGATATTTAATCATTTCATTTTCTGTCAAATTTGGCTCTAAGAATTTAATATTATACATTTTATGCATGACATAATTTTCCCTAGACATACTACTATTTTCTGAATATCTTCCATTAAATAAATTGAAACGAATTTTTTCCTGACAATGTTCAGACCAATACTTTTTTAATAATAACTTTTCAAATTCTTCTAAAGTTTCAAATTCAGATTCTACAATTTGATACCAAATTTCGGTTTCACCTTTTAATGAATTTTGAATTTCATGTTTTAACTTAAAATTTAAATTTATAGATTGTAGATACTGCCTTAAAAGTTCGAAAAATACTTTTAGGTGGATTCTGGAATCACCATAGAAATGATTTACCAGTGTATGATGTGGTGTAACATATGTGTTAAGTATAGGTGTGTATGTGTCCTTCAATATCTTCGTATTCTGTTCGATCTTACCATCCTGTTCATTTAATTGTGTTTTGATTATATCTTCTTGTTTTTTCATGCGTATATCTATTTCATTCATACCATCTACTATAACATGTTCTACTTCTACTCTTACTTCTTTTTTAAATTCACTTATCTCTTCATAAACCTTTTCTACTTTTTCTTCTACCTTCTTAATTTTCTGGTCCACTTTATTGTGTAAATCTACTATACTCGTTTCCAATTTCCTATTGTTCTCATCCATTTTTTTGTTCATATCTTGTTTGCTCTCTTCAAATTTATTATGCATGTCTTGTTTGTTTTCACCAAATCTGTTCGCTATCATGTTCATTAATTGTATAAATTCATCATCATTTTGTGTTTGTTGGGATGATCACCTTGTCGAGAAGTTTCTGGTGTTTGATTTTTATTCTCCATTTTTGTTTGTTTTCCTGATCTTAATTTCATACAAATACCACACAATTAAGAGTTAATACTTTATATACCTTTAATAAATGAAATTCTTATTGAATTTTAAAACTTTGTACCACAATCAACAGTTCACAAACTTTCACCAAGACTGCACACTTTATCAAATCAACAATTTTACAATCGCCACACGTTGGGCGCCAAATGTTCTGTTCTACTATTATTGAACTTAATAATTTGCAGCACTAATCAAACTTTAACTTGTTTATTTTCAATAGATAAACCAAAAAGATCAAATTAAAATCTCTTACCTTTTGATCCGAAAGTATGTCAAATTTATTTAATGAGCCGGCTAGCTTATCTTTTCCTTCAGGAGCAGGTTCAAATTCGGTTCCTGTTTTAAAATGAAATTTTAAAGTAAAATTTTTAATCTGATATAAGTAATTTATTTTCCTTGATGTTTAGATAATTCAGCAGTTTTATAACAGGTTCGAAAGTCTAATACACTATTTAAATTTTAATATACAACCTTGTCCAAAATTAAACACACAAAAACCTTCCTTCTTCGTAGCTACACTCTTCTCTTTCCAAATCCAAGAATTCTCCTTTCATTAATTCTTCGCCTTATCTCGTCCTTATCTCCTCTGCAATTCCTATCCACAATAACGCCTCTTCCTTCTTATTTACAGTCTATTTTTACTCTTCTTCGCTGATCTCCACAATTTCTGACTTTTTAATTCAATTTCAAATTATTAATCCCTTTTTTTATTATTTTTCTTCTTCACTCCCTAATTTTCACTTGTTCTTTTTTTGCTTAAATTTGTTTTTCCAATTTTACAACCTCTCTTTTATCTGTGTTTGTTGTTGTATCTCACTAAATATCAAAGTACCCAAAATAAACAAAACAAAACACCATATGAATTTTGATTAATTTCATTCCAAACATAACCTAACTTAAACCTCCCTGTCTTTCTCCAGGAAAACATTTACCAACTATAAAAATTAAATTTCCTTCTTAAAAGAAATGTTATAATGACCTAAATGTCAGAAATTATTTTAACTACAACTTAATATCACTAACATAGATGTCAGTATCAAACTTACTGTTGACATCAAATAAAAACTTAAAAACTATTAAAACAACACTGAACAAGTATTAACATTCTAAAACACATACCTTTCGGATCTTTAGCTAATTTAAATAAATTATTTTGAAAACCATTTAAAGGAAACAAATAAAGTCAAACCCTGATTCAGCAAATAACACAAACATGCAATCTTCGTAATCGTCCATTATGCGAATACATAGCAATATATATATATATATATATATATAGGTTAAAAATTTTATGATGATTTTAAAATTTTAACCTTAAATAGCCAGTCGAGCTAATTTTACCTTAAAAATATATATATAAAATTTTAATAACAGAATCAAAACTTATTCCATTTAATATAGGCGACTCGCATAAAGTTTACATTTACAATCTCGACATAGAATTTGACGGATTGCTCGGAGCTGACTTTTTAGAACATTATGACTGTATAATAGACATAAAACAAAAGAAACTTATTACTAATTTTAAGACAGTTACCCTGTCTAAGGCAGGAGAAGAATCTAATGAACCCACAATTGTTAATAACAATCAAAATTATAATTTAAATTTTAAAAAGAAAAACATAATATCTATTCAACCTCGCACAGAACAAGTTTTCAAACTAAATTGCAATTTAATAAGTACTGATGCTATACTGCTAGCACAGGAAAAAGAAAAAGTTAGACTACCTAATGCACTAGTCAAAATTAATGAAAAAGGAGAATTTTTAACTTTCGTAATTAACGCTAACGCAATACCAAAAATTATCGACTTTTCTGACTTAAAACTAGAACCGAACCACAGTTCGAACTAGCTTGTAACATGAACATTTCTAATACCAACTCAATTCAATTTCAAAATGACGTTACGGATAGGCTTTACGAAATTCAAAATCAATTACGATTAGACCATCTTAATGACGAGGAAAGAGAATCAATTACCGATTTATGTCTTAAATTTTCCGATATCTTGTACCTAGAAGGCGATTCGCTAACTTTTACAAACGAAATAAAACGCGCGATAGACTAACGCTAAACCCGTCTTTACTAAATCGTACAGATACCCTCAAGTCCATAAAGAAGAAATAAAACACCAAATTACCGAAATGCTTAATCAAGGTATAATCCAACCATCTATCTCACCCTTGTCCTCTCCAGTGTGGGTTGTGCCGAAGAAGCTCGACGCTTCGGGCAAGCAAAAATGGAGAGTCGTCATCGACTACCGAAAACTGAATGAGTTAACCGTTGACGACAAGTACCCTCTGCCTAACATCTCAGACCTCCTCGACCAGCTAGGAAAGTGTGAATACTTCACCACTTTAGATCTCGCGTCTGGTTTTCACCAGATCGAAATTGATAAAAAAGACATCCAAAAGACAGCATTTTCTGTAGGAAATGGCCATTACAAATTCGTTCGTATACCATTTGGTCTAAAAAACGCACCCTCCACCTTCCAGCGCGTTATGGACAACATTCTTTTAGGCATTCAAAACGAGCGCTGTCTCGTTTATATGGATGACATAATTATATATTCACCCACCATTCATGAGCATGTTTCCAGACTCACAGAAGTCTTTAAAAGATTAACCAAAGCTAATCTCAAAATCCAGCCGGATAAATGCGAATTCCTCAGGAAGGAAGTAGCTTATCTAGGCCACCTCATCACTCAAGATGGAGTCAAACCAAACCCTTCAAAAATTGAATGTACCCAAAACTTTCCGGAACCAAAAACCCAAAAAGACATCAAATCTTTCTTAGGACTCGCCGGATACTACAGGCGTTTTATCCCTAACTTTGCCAAAATTTCTGAACCCTTTACTAAATTATTGCAAAAGACATCCCATTTAATTTCGATTCAACTTGTAAAAATTCCTTTGACGAACTCAAAAACGCATTAACTTCTACCCCCATTTTAATATACCCAAATTTCGACGAAACCTTTCTCCTAACAGATGCTAGCGCGTACGCTATTGGCGCTGTATTTTCCCAAGGACCCGTAGGCAAAGACCTCCCTATTGCTTATGCATCGCGAACACTTTGTAGTGCAGAAACGAAGTACTCCACGATTGAAAGAGAGCTTCTAGCGTTCGTGTGGGCGGTAAAACATTACAGACCATACCTTTTCGGAAGAAAATTTATACTCATCACTGACCATCGACCATTAATGTGGCTATTTTCGATTAAAGATCCCGGTAACAGACTCGCACGTTGGCGCCTCAAGCTAGAGGAATATGGTTATGAGATCATATATAAGCCAGGAAAAATTAACAAGAACGCAGACGCTTTACCCCGTATTAAAGTAAATCATGTACAAAAATGTATAGCGTTCCATAACAATATCCAAAATTTTAAATTCAATTACGTTTGCAAGATTAAAAATCTTACATAGTTCAATAATCACTCCGAAAGATCTGGTCACTTCTCTTCAAGAAATATCTCAGCCTTTACACAAGAACAACTTGCCATTAACTCCACAAATTTCAAAAATAGCTCAATATTTTAACATAATAGAACTCCAAGCTTTTCAAGCTGGAGCTAGAGTAATATTTGTTTTAAATATTCCGTTAACAGAACCAGAAAGATATACCCTCTACCATCTTTATCCCATTCCTATATTAGATAATCGAACAGGACTTCATCGTATCCTGTCAACTACGCATAAATATATAGCCAAAGACGATGATTCTTTGTTATTTGTACCTCTCCCAGATGTCGACAACTGCAAAACGCTAAACCCAAGTACAAGACTTTGTTCGAATGTGCTTCCATACCCCATAGACAGTGATGCGATATATGAAGCCCAAATCCTAAGACAATTAAGTGTAGTGCCCCGGACTTGCCAGTCAAACTTGCTGTTTGCTAAAGACTATAACATACAAAAACTCAAAAACAATAAGTGGCTAATATCAATCTCAGACAATTTACCGGTTACAGTGAAGTGTAACAATAGAGACGTTACGACGAAAATAATAAATATGAACTCTATCTTAACCCTACAACCAGAATGCAGCGCTTTCATAGACAGCACCAGAGTACATGCATCCTCATACCAACAGGACAACGTCAGTTACAGCAACCACGCAGTGCGGATACCATACGATTGTTGTAACCATTTACCGGAGAAACACAAACTTCCAACGTTAAAACCACTAAAATTGAGCAATCTTAATACGGACGATTTAAATATTGCTAAACATAAGTTAGATCAATACTCTGACGATTTAGATAAGCTAATCAACGAACCATTTGTAACCAAAAATATTTCCTGGTTCACCTATTTAACCATAGCTTTAGTTATTACGCTTATTATTTTGTATATAACCTGCAAATGTAAGAGAAGAAGAAGGGACGTAAAAATTGGCATCACCTCATCAAACGATCAACCACCGCAACGTCCACCACCAAAATCTAGGTTACTACGTGGATACGGATATCTACTACCCAAAAGAAAACCCAGTGCAAATATCAGAGAACCTACCAAAGACATCGAATTGAATTCTAGTTTCAGTAAAGATTACGCTTAAAAGTTGATACATAGCATCAACTTTTTTATAAATAAGGGAGCTGTTATATTATATTTTAACCATGTACATATCCTACTATTGTTAAGTACCTAATCAGTAAAGTCTCACAGGTAATACGACACCGTCACTGATAAAATTATAAATTGTATCATATTCTCTTTTATTATCATTTTAATATGATATTTTAACTCTCTAAAGTCACGTACGAGTTTTGGATTACTGTGAGAACTGCAGACGAAATCAAAATTCAATTTTATCAACACTAATGTCAAATCAGCATCCCAAGATATTATAAATAGGACTGAATAGCATACGCTCTTCAGTCTGCATTATTTTGTTGAACTCAGTGTTCCTCATACGAGCTTCACAAGTATATTAGTGAAGTTAACTTCTATTGTTTTAAACCTCATAAACTATACGCTTCTAATTTCAACTACTTCTAAGTGATTATTGTATAAATTATAACCAATATAACAGTTGTGATTTTAATCAATAAAATAGTTTTTAAAAACACAAACAGTGATTATCAGATATAAAAATATATATATATTTTGGAGGGGGAGTATATGTAGTGTATGTACTTAACTACTACTTCTCCGACTTTTTGTTTAATCTATTATTATATAAAACAAGATATCCAGAAAACAAAAATTAGTAACTAAGAAAAAACAACAAAAGAAGAGGACAATAATAATAGATAATAACGAATGGATAGAATACTAGAAAATACTAGCCATTTTGACAATATATTGAATAAATTAATATTTATATATTCCAAAAGATTTATTCATTTTATAGTGTAACCACTATATTACCCAAGGAAATAACTTGGGCCCATTATTACTTTTACTTTTATCTTGTTGTGACCATTCAGCCACCTAAATTATTATATGCAGATGACCTAAAAAAAAATTTAATATCATAGATGATTTCGACAGCTGTCTGTCACGGCAGAATCGTCTTAGTGAAATGGTGTACTAATAATAACATAAAACTTAACATAGAAAAGTGTACAGTAGTATAGCAACGACTTTTTTACCCGCAAATTAACCTTTACTGAGTTTGACTATCAAGTTAATGACCAACTCGTAGCCAGAGCAACTGTAGTTAAGAAATTTATGTTACATTTGCCCAAAAGCTATCTTTTGTTCCACAGATAGAACAGGTTTCTAGTCAGGCAATTGAGATGTTAGCTTTTGTAATCAGGAGCACCAAGAAGTTTCATAGCATTAAAACTTTGAAAATAATATATTACGTTTAGGTGTGTAATAAACCAAAGCATGCTTGTATTGTATATGCTCCACATTACAATGCTCATACACTGTGATACCGCTGAAAATATATCTCTTACTAGCTCTTTTGCTGGCTATTTGCCAATAGGTGCAGGAGGAGGGAGGAACTAGGGTCATAGCTGGAAACGATCATGTTCCTTAGTAAATTCGAATAGAAATTTGACAACGGATTTTTAAAGACCTTTTTTTTCTGTCCATGTGATACGTGTTCAGATGAAAATTCCAACAATACCATTGACAGTAAGTAGATAGATGACATACATTTCCTTTCTCACATAAAGTTTTAGGTATCAAGATTTTCTGCTGGAGATTCTATTACGTTTACTTATAAAGTGCCCTGTACTGATCACCACTTATTTTCTCCACTTATTTCTATGTGTCGTACGGTACAACAAAAAATAGGACAAGTCTTATGACGGCATTTTGCTAAAATCTAGTTGTGTACATCTAACTTTAATTTTTGTGACATTATCAGTTGGTTGTCATAATTTATTGCAAGTGCAAAAAATTAATATGCCTCATTCATATAAGCGATTTAGTTAAATCTGGAGTTATTGCTAAAGCAGAAGGTGGATGGTCAATGAGATAAATTGCACTGCGTTATAATATTGACAAAAATTCGGTGTGTAACATTTTAAAAAAGTGGAGATAAACGGTACGATTAGTAGAAATCCTGGATCAGGGCGACGAAGGATATCAACTCAACAACAAGATTTGCAATTGGTAAATGCTTTAGTAGAAAATCCATTTTACTCAGTTTTTCAGGCTGCTGAAGAAACAAAATTTCCTGGATCGAGTAGTACTGGTCGCCGGCGAGTAAGAAAATCGGAGCTACGCTGTCATGCAGCAGCACAGAAATACTTACTTAAAGCTGAACATAAAGAAGCTCGAGTAAGATTTGCGCATGATGTAAATTTTTGGAACCATGTAATCTTTACAGATCAAAAAACTTTCCAGTCAACACACAACGATCGTATTCGTGTTTACCGCCCTCCGGATACTCGATTCGATGAGAAATATTTATCTAACAATGATAAAAATGGTAGATTTTCCATATGTGGAATTGGATATCGGCACGTGGTCCTGATGTGTTGTGGCATACTGAGGAACGATTTAATAGTGAAACGTATATTAAGATTTTTGACAATATTTCCCTTCTGTATCAGAGTTGATATTTCAACAAGACAATTGTTCCATTCATACTGCTCATACCGTAATTAACTGGTTTCACGATAACAACATCAATGTTCTTAACTGGCCCAGTCATAGTCCAGATCTTAACCCTGTGGAAGAAGTATGGGGACTCTCGTAAGAAGTAAAATAATACATGGGAGAATCTTATTACTAAAGATTATTGCATAAGGTTATTTAATTCTATGCCAAACAGACTTATAGAAGTTATAAATAGAAATGGTGCAATAACGAAATATTAATAGTTAGTTTCTTGTTAAGTAGGATAATCCTTCGTCCTTTGATCCAGGATTTCTACTAATCGTACCGTTTATTCTCCACTTTCTTAAAATGTTACACACCAAATTTTTATTATAATGCAGTGCAATTTGCCTCATTAACCATCCATCCATTTACTATAGCAATAACTACAGCATTAAAATAAAAAATAAATTAAAAGTGATATCTGTTTTATTTCGGCTACCCATTACATATTCAAATAGAGACAGATTTATATTAGAAAAAAAAAGTTGTCCTATTTTTTCTGCTCACGACAGTACCCTAATCCACCCTAATATTGAAACTTTTTTTAACATTTATTTAATGTCGGCCTATTTCCGCTACCGAGGCCTAAACCGTAGATGAGCTACTCTCAACTAGGAATTTTGCCGAACATATCGAAGAGTAGGGATCTTTTACTTGCCTAACATTTAATAGACAAGAGACCGACAGTTTTACATCCTCAGAAGGATGGTATATCCACTACGTAATCCTCGCCTAAAATTGCATAGCTTCCGCGTATACACTGATATAGAAGCCGCTGGAAGATTTGAAGCGAAGAACGGTCTACCATGTGTACACAACGGGCACTCTGGTGATAGAAAAAATAATAATTTGGAGCTTGGCCAGAGACCCTTCATGCACTTTCTGTAGTTGGAGAAGTAAAAAAACACTCGATAATTTTGGTTAGGGTCCAACGGGGTGAAAATATTTGCGACGGCGACACCGTTTGTCAGTGTGTTTTACTTGACTGAAGCAGTGGCGGTGACCCGGTTACAGGGATATAAACGGTGCCCGAATAGGGAAAGTAGGGAAGCTATTAGTTAGAGGCCCTAAAACAAATTATTTAGTTGAAAACCTACACAACACTAATTTCACTTATTAGAGGAAACTACTAAAGACTGCAGTCGCAAAGATGTATAACACTTAATAGACCACTGGAAACTGACTTATTGGAGTGCGGAATCCCCGACCTTTTATAGGTCCTGTAGCGTTTCGTTTAGACTGGGACTTGATCTTGCGAACGAGCCATCTTTTTGCGTCTGAAGGACTTCTACTATATTTTCCAAAATGAATATTAACGTCAACAGAGAAGGGTTCAAAACGCAGTCATGAAACAGTTTTCAGACGGAGAATAATACAAAATTTATACTTATTGTTCGTTTATGCTTAACTGCTTCACTGATGGTACCAATTGGACGTCGTAACACTATACTAACACAGTAAGTATTAACACCTTCTTAAAATTAAACCTGAAAGGGAATTTTGAAAACACAAGAAAAAGACAATATAAAGTTCAAAAAATGTATATTAAATCTCTTTTTAAAAAATCATGTTTTACAAAAACTTCAAGAAAAATGTTTGGACAACTGGCTCGTGTACAACATATGGTGAGGAACGGACGACTTATAATGTACCAATTACCATCCAATATGCGGTTTATAGCTAACGATTACACAAAAAGATTCAAGAAAAGTTCAATGTTTAAAAATTTTTGGTGGGCTTTTGCTTGCCTGTCTATTACGTATTTTCAGTTCAATATCAATTTTGATCGCTCCTCGGAACTTAAAAATGCTTGAATCGCAACGACTTTGAATTATATTTTGCAATTACAATTTCATACGTTCAGGCAAGGCGGTCCCATGCACATATGAGTACATGGTAACTATACTTTTCTGACACCGAATCACTGAGGAACCGGTTTAGGGCAAATCCCGTTAAAACCCATCATTTTCCCGTTAAAATCGACTGTTGGAAAATGATAGGGCACCCTTGTCGCTAAAGGCTATTTTTGCTAAAACTCTCGATATACTTTGACTAGCGACTGGATTAACTTGTTCTCATATTTAACATGTGAACGATCCATGCTTTGATGGAAGTCTGAAGGACGTATTTTCTGCTCGAAAAACTTAGAAAAATTAAAAAAAATAGGAAAAAGAAAAAATTAATTTTCTTTTTCCTCAACCTTTTCTTAAATTCTAAATAATGATATTACGTTCACAAAATTTTTAGGGTTCAACGTGACTGTTTCAGACGGAGATTAATGGATAAATCATACTTACTGTCGTTTATGCTTAACTGCGGCTCTGATGGTATTAATTGGAAGACGTCGTAACACTATAAATCTAACACTGTCTGTTTCACACTCTCTTAAAATTAAATCTGAAAGGGAATTTTGTTAGAAAACACAAGTAAAAAGACAATATAAAGTTCAAAATATATATATTAAATCTTTTAAAAATTTATGTTTTTACAACAACTTCTTCAGAGAAAATGTTAACAAACAATGGTCTGACCCGTGTACAACACATGGTGAGGAACGGGACGATTCATACGGTACCAACTACCATCCAATATGCAGTTTGAAAAGCTAACGATGCACAAAAAGATTCAAGAAAAGTTTCATGTAACTGAAATTTTGGTGGGCTTATGCTTGCCTGTCTTATAAACGTATTTATTAATTCACATAAATTTTGGTCGCTCCTCGGAGCTTAAAATTGCTTGAAGCGTATCTACTTCGTTTGTATTATGCAATAACAAATTTTACGTTCAGGCAAGGCAGATCCCATGCACGTGTGAGTACATGGTATAGATACTTTTTTGACTCCGAATCACTGAGGAACCGGTTTAGGGCAAACCCCGTAAAAATACATCATTTCCCCGTCAAATCCGACTGCTAGGAAATGATGGGGGTCCCATGTCGCTAAGGGCTATTTTCGCTATAACTTCCGATATACTTTGAATAGTCGTTGGATTAACTTGTCCTCATATTCAATACCTCGTAAGAGTTGCAGTGCTTGACAACGTGGATTCGTAAAAGGGTTTTTAATCTTGGAAATTTGGAAGTTCAAGTCCAATTTTAGTATACTTTCTAAAATTGGGTGGTCGGGGCGACATTACGTCCCTGTGCAGCGACATTTACTACACTTACCAAATTAACGCTCCTCGAAGAGTTAGCGATAATTTGGCATAAAAAATGCTCCGAAGAGCAAAAATATATTTCCAAGAATTAAAAACCTCCTCCACGGCGTTTTTACGTGAAGCACGCTTTTCTTACGAAGTATTTCCTAAGTCGGATTTTGTTACAACGTCGAAAAGTATATCGGGGTTATAGCGTTCTTTAACACTCCCCTCCTTTCCGTGAATCTTTTTGTGTAACGTTTGGTAAATTGGTTGTTTGAAAATAAAATGGATCATTGGATGTAGTCTCCCATGTGTTGTATTCGGTTATAGTTCAGACCGGCCTATCTGAACAAAACATAGATGCAAATCTAAAAAATGATTATAAGTTTGAACATATATCGATGCATAGCATTCGATTGAATTATTGAACATTGGGTTTCCAAAATGGCTTAAAAAAAGAAAAAATCGAAAACCCTCGGATTTTCGATGACACAACACAAACACTTTCGACGCACTTATCTTTCTTAGTGTTCTTCCACTAATGCGGGCTTGCGTCTGCTCCTCCTCGTGTCTATGCCTCGTCGATCACCTTCGGTGTCGAACTGCCTTCTGGAACAGCTTAGGTGGTCCTCGGACTGCTTGGCTCCAGCTATACTATGGCTCTGCTCAGTTTATATGAAACAATATAAAACAAAATTTTAGTAAAATGTTTGTTCACATCCCGTCTGGGGATCTGCGACCGATAACATATCGTCGTCTTTGAGAATAGGAACACTGAATTTAGTTGACTTATATTGATTGAAATGTTTTCCGTGTAGATAAAATTCTCTTCTTGGGAGAAATCTGCGACCGATATCACATCGTCGTCTTTGAGAATAGGAACACTGAATTTTGTTGACTTATATTGATTGAAATAGTTTTTATTAAAATCTCTTCTTGGGAGAAATCTGCGACAGAATCTGCATCCGTCGGATCGTTGCATCTGCCCCTCCAGCAGACGTGGCGGCATCTCGCCCTTGAGTTGCTAGACTCATCTGAATCGCGCCCTTGCGTCAGAGTCGTCGTCTTTCCATACCGTGCCAATGGAACATTTGTTTGGACCCTTTGGGTCGGACTCTGCTTACAGATGTATATGTTTTGAACATATGAGGACTTAGAAAAATTATAAAAAATACCAACTCTGCCGGACACGGTCAGAGTTGCTGCAGTGAATTTGGAAGATTTGTATGGTCGATACAATATCCTCAATGAAAATGACTTGAAAAAAATGCATAAAAAATACCAACTCTTGCCAGACGCGACAAGAAGTTGGTATGGAAATTTTGATATAAAATAAACCTAGCACTAAGTTAAAACTTAGCCTAGGTTGAAAATATAATGGAATCAGAAGTAGGAATGTTTCGGACTTTTTGAACTGCTTTCGCCTAATTGAGGCTCGTCGGCAGGTACATGAACTGCTTTCACCTCATCGTGGTCCGTCAGCAGGCCCATGAGCGGCTTTCACCTTATTGTGGTCCGTCAGCAGGCACATGAGCGGCTTTCACCTGATTGTGGTCCGTCGGCAGGCACATGTACTGTGCTCCTGTCTGCTCGGACTGCGGGACCCTCGCGAATTCTTGACCTGATTGAGAGGTAGTGTCGTCAAGGAATGTGTCGTCTGGACTGTCCTCCTCTTCTTCAGATGAATTCAATTATTGGGCTGCGGGACTCCCGCGAGTTCTTGCTCTGATGAAGAGGCAGTTTCGTCGAGGAATGTGTCGTCTGGACTATCCTCCTCTTCATTAGATGATTTGGAATTCAACGTTTAGTTGTTTGTGTAGAGCTGATCGCAAATCATTGACATGGATCTTTGTAATTATATTCCACTTCTGATCAATATACATGGCATAAAATAAAAAAATTGTTTTAAAATTATTCGTTAGGAAGATCGTCTAACGTGAGTTGCTTCTGCCTTGGTTCGGGCGTTGAGCTGGGGATCTCGCAGATGGACCCTGGCCCCTTGAAAGTTTCCCGGTCTCCTGTTGAGATGAGGATTATTCGGGCATTGGCTATGGAAGTGCCACTGCACTGTGTCTGTACAGTATCGGCACGGGGTTGCCGGTCGGTCGGGTACTCGGAATTTCCCCGATCCGCCATTAAAATTGTTTTGCCTGCGGTCAGGATTCACTGATCCGCTCGAAGAATTAGGCATAAAAAAAGGACGACCAGGCGCTCTGCCTGGACCGTCCTGTCGAGAGACATCCTCTCGGAAATGCACCCTCGGTGCTGTCGGAGTTGGGCTTCCATTGCTCCTGTTACTAGAATTTTGTTGACTGATGTGTCCCGGCTCTTGATAGTAAGACGCGCGGGACAGACGTTGATCGATAAGCTGGATTAGCGACGTCTGTTCGTCAGCTGAATCCCGCTCGACGTTAGTAGCCGCTGCTATTAACATCTCTGTGGTTGAAATTAGGTTGCTTCTCAAGCGTGACCTAATTTCTGGACGCAGTTGGTCCATGATGACCCGAGCTCTGATGGCTTCGGATTTGAAGGGATCAATACGATCGAAAAGACAGGTTTTCCTTGTGATAAACACTGCCGTGTCGTCTAAAGACGTTTGCTTGACGGCATACAGTTGAGCAATAGCTCGTGACTGTATGTCGGGAGAATTAAATCTCGTAAGGAATCTTTCCTTGAATAAGGTATACGAAGTAGTCAACGTCCTAAATTGTTCGGACCATCGTTGAGCTTCGCCCTTGAGTTGGCCGGTTACGTTATGGAGGCGATCATAGTCGTGGCTTATGCGAGCTCTGTCGAAATATTCCTCCATAATTTTCAGAAAAGCTTCTGGATCTTCATGATCAAGCCCATGGAACGTCACGTTCGGACATCTTTGTCTCTCATGGGGCGTACAGGTCGACACGTTCTGTATCGCCTGCACGAAGCCCTCTGCCATTTTCAGAAACATACTTTCCATCGAATTAGCAGTTTGCGGCTGTGAAGCAGATAAATTTACATTATTTCCCTCTGGAAACAGTCGTTGTGGTTCTATCCCTCTAGAACCGTCGTCGACGAGCGGTGCGGTGACTCGCTCGTAAAATTCTCTTGGGGTCGACCCCTCGGAGTCTTCCGCCATGAATGAGAAAGGATTTGTTGGGTTTGGGGACGGCATGGTCCCTGTTCGGGCGCCATGTGAACGATCCATGCTTTGATGGAAGTCTGAAGGACGTATTTTCTGCTCGAAAAACTTAGAAAAATTAAAAAAAATAGGAAAAAGAAAAAATTAATTTTCTTTTTCCTCAACCTTTTCTTAAATTCTAAATAATGATATTACGTTCACAAAATTTTTAGGGTTCAACGTGACTGTTTCAGACGGAGATTAATGGATAAATCATACTTACTGTCGTTTATGCTTAACTGCGGCTCTGATGGTATTAATTGGAAGACGTCGTAACACTATAAATCTAACACTGTCTGTTTCACACTCTCTTAAAATTAGATCTGAAAGGGAATTTTGTTAGAAAACACAAGTAAAAAGACAATATAAAGTTCAAAATATATATATTAAATCTTTTAAAAATTTATGTTTTTACAACAACTTCTTCAGAGAAAATGTTAACAAACAATGGTCTGACCCGTGTACAACACATGGTGAGGAACGGGACGATTCATACGGTACCAACTACCATCCAATATGCAGTTTGAAAAGCTAACGATGCACAAAAAGATTCAAGAAAAGTTTCATGTAACTGAAATTTTGGTGGGCTTATGCTTGCCTGTCTTATAAACGTATTTATTAATTCACATAAATTTTGGTCGCTCCTCGGAGCTTAAAATTGCTTGAAGCGTATCTACTTCGTTTGTATTATGCAATAACAAATTTTACGTTCAGGCAAGGCAGATCCCATGCACGTGTGAGTACATGGTATAGATACTTTCTTGACTCCGAATCACTGAGGAACCGGTTTAGGGCAAACCCCGTCAAAATACATCATTTCCCCGTCAAATCCGACTGCTAGGAAATGATGGGGGTCCCATGTCGCTAAGGGTTATTTTCGCTATAACTTCCGATATACTTTGAATAGTCATTGGATTAACTTGTCCTCATATTCAATACCTCGTAAGAGTTGCAGTGCTTGACAACGTGGATTCGTAAAAGGGTTTTTAATCTTGGAAATTTGGAAGTTCAAGTCCAATTTTAGTATACTTTCTAAAATTGGGTGGTCGGGGCGACATTACGTCCCTGTGCAGCGACATTTACTACACTTACCAAATTAACGCTCCTCGAAGAGTTAGCGATAATTTGGCATAAAAAATGCTCCGAAGAGCAAAAATATATTTCCAAGAATTAAAAACCTCCTCCACGGCGTTTTTACGTGAAGCACGCTTTTCTTACGAAGTATTTCCTAAGTCGGATTTTGTTACAACGTCGAAAAGTATATCGGGGTTATAGCGTTCTTTAACAAACACAACGCAAGTCGATTTTAGTTACACTTTCTAAATTTTGGTGGTCGGGGCAACATTACGTCCCCGTATGTTAAAGAACGCTATAACCCCGATATACTTTTCGACGTTGTAACAAAATCCGACTTAGGAAATATTTCGTAAGAAAAGCGTGCTTCACGTAAAAACGCCGTGGAGGAGGTTTTTAATTCTTGGAAATATATTTTTGCTCTTCGGAGCGTTTTTTATGCCAAATTTTCGCTAACTCTTCGAGGAGCGTTAATTTGGTAAGTGTAGTAAATGTCGCTGCACAGGGACGTAATGTCGCCCCGACCACCCAATTTTAGAAAGTATACTAAAATTGGACTTGAACTTCCAAATTTCCAAGATTAAAAACCCTTTTACGAATCCACGTTGTCAAGCACTGCAACTCTTACGAGGTATTGAATATGAGGACAAGTTAGTCCAACGACTATTCAAAGTATATCGGAAGTTATAGCGAAAATAGCCCTTAGCGACATGGGACCCCCATCATTTCCTAGCAGTCGGATTTGACGGGGAAATGATGTGTTTTGACGGGGTTTGCCCTAAACCGGTTCCTCAGTGATTCGGAGTCAAAAAAGTATCTATACCATGTACTCACACGTGCATGGGATCTGCCTTGCCTGAACGTAAAATTTGTTATTGCATAATACAAACGAAGTAGATACGCTTCAAGCAATTTTAAGCTCCGAGGAGCGACCAAAATTTATGTGAATTAATAAAATACGTTTATAAGACAGGCAAGCATAAGCCCACCAAAATTTCAGTTACATGAAACTTTCCTTGAATCTTTTTGTGCATCGTTAGCTTTTCAAACTGCATATTGGATGGTAGTTGGTACCGTATGAATCGTCCCGTTCCTCACCATGTGTTGTACACGGGTCAGACCATTGTTTGTTAACATTTTCTCTGAAGAAGTTGTTGTAAAAACATAAATTTTTTTAAAGATTTAATATACATTTTTTGAACTTTATATTGTCTTTTACTTGTGTTTTCTAACAAAATTTCCCTTTCAGATTTAATTTTAAGAGAGTGTGAAACAAACAGTGTTAGATTTATAGTGTTACGACGTCTTCCAATTGATACCATCAGAGCCGCAGTTAAGCATAAACGACAGTAAGTATGATTTATCCATTAATCTCCGTCTGAAACAGTCACTTTGAACCCTAAAAATTTTGTGAACGTAATATTTTTATTTAGAATTTAGAAAAGGTTGAGGAAAAAGAAAATTAATTTTTTCTTTTTCCTATTTTTTTTAATTTTTCTAAGTTTTTCGAGCAGAAAATACGTCCTTCAGACTTCCATCAAAGCATGGATCGTTCACATGGCGCCCGAGCAGGGACCATGCCGTCCCCAAACCCAACAAATCCTTTCTCATTCATGGCGGAAGACTCCGAGGGGTCGACCCCAAGAGAATTTTACGAGCGAATCACCGCACCGCTCGTCGACGACGGTTCTAGAGGGATAGAACCACAGCGACTGTTTCCAGAGGGAAATAATGTAAATTTATCTGCTTCACAGCCACAAACTGCTAATTCGATGGAAAGTATGTTTCTGAAAATGGCAGAGGGCTTCGTGCAGGCGATACAGAACGTGTCGACCTGTACGCCCCATGAGAGACAAAGATGTCCGAACGTGACGTTCCATGGGCTTGATCATGAAGATCCAGAAGCTTTTCTGAAAATTATGGAGGAATATTTCGACAGAGCTCGCATAAGCCACGACTATGATCGCCTCCATAACGTAACCGGCCAACTCAAGGGCGAAGCTCAGCGATGGTCCGAACAATTTAGGACGTTGACTACTTCGTATACCTTATTCAAGGAAAGATTCCTTACGAGATTTAATTCTCCCGACATACAGCCACGAGCTATTGCTCAACTGTATGCCGTCAAGCAAACGTCTTTAGACGACACGGCAGTGTTTATCACAAGGAAAACCTGTCTTTTCGATCGTATTGATCCCTTCAAATCCGAAGCCATCAGAGCTCGGGTCATCATGGACCAACTGCGTCCAGAAATTAGGTCACGCTTGAGAAGCAACCTAATTTCAACCACAGAGATGTTAATAGCAGCGGCTACTAACGTCGAGCGGGATTCAGCTGACGAACAGACGTCGCTAATCCAGCTTATCGATCAACGTTTGTCCCGCGCGTCTTACTATCAAGAGCCGGGACACATAATTCAACAAAATTCTAGTAACAGGAGCAATGGAAGCCCAACTCCGACAGCACCGAGGGTGCACTTCCGAGAGGATGTCTCTCGACAGGACGGTCCAGGCAGAGCGCCTGGTCGACCTTTTTTTATGCCTAATTCTTCGAGCGGATCAGTGAATCCTGACCGCAGGCAAACCAATTTCAATGGCGGATCGGGGAAATTCCGAGTACCCGACCGACCGGCAACCCCGTGCCGATACTGTACAGACACAGTGCAGTGGCACTTCCATAGCCAATGCCCGAATAATCCTCATCTCAACAGGAGACCGGGAAACTTTCAAGGGGCCAGAGACCCAGGCCAGGGTCAATCTGCAAGATCCCCAGCTCAACGCCCGAACCAAGGCAGAAGCAACTCACGTTAGACGATCTTCCTAACGAATAATTTTAAAACAATTTTTTTATTTTATGCCATGTATATTGATCAGAAGTGGAATATAATTACAAAGATCCATGTCAATGATTTGCGATCAGCTCTACACAAACAACTAAACGTTGAATTCCAAATCATCTAATGAAGAGGAGGATAGTCCAGACGACACATTCCTCGACGAAACTGCCTCTTCATCAGAGCAAGAACTCGCGGGAGTCCCGCAGCCCAATAATTGAATTCATCTGAAGAAGAGGAGGACAGTCCAGACGACACATTCCTTGACGACACTACCTCTCAATCAGGTCAAGAATTCGCGAGGGTCCCGCAGTCCGAGCAGACAGGAGCACAGTACATGTGCCTGCCGACGGACCACAATCAGGTGAAAGCCGCTCATGTGCCTGCTGACGGACCACAATAAGGTGAAAGCCGCTCATGGGCCTGCTGACGGACCACGATGAGGTGAAAGCAGTTCATGTACCTGCCGACGAGCCTCAATTAGGCGAAAGCAGTTCAAAAAGTCCAAAACATTCCTACTTCTGATTCCATTATATTTTCAACCTAGGCTAAGTTTTAACTTAGTGCTAGGTTTATTTTATATCAAAATTTCCATACCAACTTCTGGTCGTGTCAGGCAAGAGTTGGTATTTTTTTATGCATTTTTTACAAGTTATTTTTCTCGAGGATATTGTATCCACATACAATTCTCCCAAATTCACTGCAGCAACTCTGACCGTGTCCGGCAGAGTTGGTATTTTTTTTATAATTTTTTCAAAGTCCTCATATGTTAACAAACATACACGTCTGTAAGCAGAGTCCGACCCAAAGGGTCCAAACAAATGTTCCATTGGCACGGCATGGAAAGACGACGACTCTGACGCAAGGGCGCGATTCAGATGAGTCTAGCAACTCAAGGGCGAGATGCCGCCACGTCTGCTGGAGGGGCAGATGCAACGATCCGACGGATGCAGATTCTGTCGCAGATTTCTCCTAAGAAGAGATTTTAATAAAAAAAATTCAATCAGCATGAGTCTACAAAATTCAGTGTTCCTATTCTCAAAGACGACGATGTGATATCGGTCGCAGATTTCTCCCAAGAAGAGAATTTTATCTACACGGAAAACATTTCAATCAATATAAGTCAACAAAATTCAGTGTTCCTATTCTCAAAGACGACGATATGTTATCGGTCGCAGATCCCCAGACGGGATATGAACAAACATTTTACTAAAATTTTGTTTTATATTGTTTCATATAAACTGAGCAGAGCCATAGTATAGCTGGAGCCAAGCAGTCCGGGGACCACCTAAGCTGTTCCAGAAGGCAGTTCGACACCGAAGGTGATCGACGAGGCATAGACACGAGGAGGAGCAGACGCAAGCCCGCATTAGTGGAAGAACACTAAGAAAGATAAGTGCGTCGAAAGTGTTTGTGTTGTGTCATCGAAAATCTGAGGATTTTCGAATTTTTCTTTTTTTTATGCCTTTTTCATATACAATGTTCCATTATTCAATCGAATGCTATGCATCGATATATGTTCAAACTTATCACCATTTTTAGATTTGCATCTATGTTATGTTCAGATAGGCCGGTCTGAACTATAACCGAATACAACACATGGGAGACTACATCCAATGATCCATTTTATTTTTTCAAAAACCAATTTACCAAACGTTACACAAAAAGATTCACGGAAAGGAGGGGAGTGTTAAAGAACGCTATAACCCCGATATACTTTTCGACGTTGTAACAAAATCCGACTTAGGAAATATTTCTTAAGAAAAGCGTGCTTCACGTAAAAACGCCGTGGAGGAGGTTTTTAATTCTTGGAAATATATTTTTGCTCTTCGGAGCGTTTTTTATGCCAAATTTTCGCTAACTCTTCGAGGAGCGTTAATTTGGTAAGTGTAGTAAATGTCGCTGCACAGGGACGTAATGTCGCCCCGACCACCCAATTTTAGAAAGTATACTAAAATTGGACTTGAACTTCCAAATTTCCAAGATTAAAAACCCTTTTACGAATCCACGTTGTCAAGCACTGCAACTCTTACGAGGTATTGAATATGAGGACAAGTTAGTCCAACGACTATTCAAAGTATATCGGAAGTTATAGCGAAAATAGCCCTTAGCGACATGGGACCCCCATCATTTCCTAGCAGTCGGATTTGACGGGGAAATGATGTGTTTTGACGGGGTTTGCCCTAAACCGGTTCCTCAGTGATTCGGAGTCAAAAAAGTATCTATACCATGTACTCACACGTGCATGGGATCTGCCTTGCCTGAACGTAAAATTTGTTATTGCATAATACAAACGAAGTAGATACGCTTCAAGCAATTTTAAGCTCCGAGGAGCGACCAAAATTTATGTGAATTAATAAAATACGTTTATAAGACAGGCAAGCATAAGCCCACCAAAATTTCAGTTACATGAAACTTTCCTTGAATCTTTTTGTGCATCGTTAGCTTTTCAAACTGCATATTGGATGGTAGTTGGTACCGTATGAATCGTCCCGTTCCTCACCATGTGTTGTACACGGGTCAGACCATTGTTTGTTAACATTTTCTCTGAAGAAGTTGTTGTAAAAACATAAATTTTTTTAAAGATTTAATATACATTTTTTGAACTTTATATTGTCTTTTACTTGTGTTTTCTAACAAAATTTCCCTTTCAGATTTAATTTTAAGAGAGTGTGAAACAAACAGTGTTAGATTTATAGTGTTACGACGTCTTCCAATTGATACCATCAGAGCCGCAGTTAAGCATAAACGACAGTAAGTATGATTTATCCATTAATCTCCGTCTGAAACAGTCACTTTGAACCCTAAAAATTTTGTGAACGTAATATTTTTATTTAGAATTTAGAAAAGGTTGAGGAAAAAGAAAATTAATTTTTTCTTTTTCCTATTTTTTTTTAATTTTTCTAAGTTTTTCGAGCAGAAAATACGTCCTTCAGACTTCCATCAAAGCATGGATCGTTCACAGCAGCGACATTTATTACACTTTCTAAAATTACACTCCTTGATGAGTTTCTGAAATTTTTGCATAAAAAACGCTCCATAGAGCGAAAATATGATTTAAAATATAAAAAATGTCTTCCAACTGCATTTTTACGTGAAGCACGTCGGATTTTGTTACAGTTTCGAAAAGTTTATCGAGGGTTTTGGCGTGTTCTTCAACCGCCCCCCCCCTCTTTCTGTGAAACTTTTTGTGCGATGCTTTTTAAAAATTGTTATGAAAAAAATGGATCCTTTGATGGAGTCTCCCATGTGTTGTACTCGGTTATTTTCAGACCGGCCTATCTGAAACATAACATATCTAATAAATGCCAATATTGTACATATATCGATGCAGAGCATTCGATTATTTAACTTTAAACATTGTATCCCAAAATGGGATAAAAAAGAAAAGTAAAACTTTGAAACTAACTCTTGCTTGCGTCTGCTCCTCTTCGGGCTTTGTTGATCACCCCCTGTGTCGAACTGCCTTCTGGATCCGGTTAGGTGGTTATTAGACTGCTTTGGCACTGCGGCTTTGATTTAGCTCTACGGCTCTGGATTGGCTCTATGGCCCCGGTATTGACAAGGCACTGAGTAATATGAAACAACATGAAAAAAATTTAACTTATACTGGTTAAATAGATATGGTCTTTATCCCGTCTGGGCATAAAGTGGAAGCTGCGACCGATATCACATCGTCGTCTTTGGGAATAAGAACATAGAAATTTTGTAGACTAATGCTGATTGAAATGTAGTTCGCATGATTAAAATCTCTTCTTAGGAGAAAACTGCGACAGAATCCGGATCCAACGGATCGTCGCATCTGCCCATTCAGCAGACGTGGCGGCAAACGCTCTTGAACTGCTAGACTCGTCTGAAGAGCTTCCTTGCGTCATAGTTGTCGTATTTCCATGCCGTGCATATGGAACATTTGTTTAGACCCTTTGGGTCGGACTCTGTTTACAGATGTATATGTTTGATACATATATTGGGAAGTTAAGAAACTATATAAATTACCAACTCTGCCGGACACGGTCAGAGTTGCTGCAGTGAATTTGGAAGATTTGTATGCTCGATACAAGGAAATAACCTGTAAAAAATGAATAAAAAATACCAACTTTTGCCTGATGTGACAAATAGTTGGTATGAAGTTAAAACTTAGCCTAGGTTAAAAATAAAATGCAATCAGAAGTAGAAATGTTTTGGACTTTTTGAATTGCCTTCGCCTAAATGAGGCTCGTCGGCAGGTACATGAACTGCTTTCACCTTATCGTGATCGTTCAGCAGGCCCATGAACTGCTTTCACCTTATCGTGGTCCGTCAGCAGGCACATGAGCGGCTTTCACCTGATTGTGGTCCGTCGGCAGGCACATGTATTTGTGCTCCTGTCTGCTCGGACTGCGGGACCCTAGCGAATTCTTGACCTGATTGAGAGGCAGGTCATCGAGGAATGTGTTCTGGACTGTCCTCCTCTTCCTCAGATGAATTCAATTATTGTGGCTGCGGGACTCCCGCGAGTTTTTGCTCTGATGAAGAGGCAGTGTCGTCGAGGAATGTGTCGTCTGGGGACTATCCTGCTCTTCATTAGATGATTTGGAATTCAACGTTTTCTTGTTTGTGTAGAGCTGATCGCAAATCATTGACATGGATCTTTGTAATTATATTCCGCTTCTGATCAATATACATGGCACAAAATAAAAAAAAAAGGTTTTAAAATTATTCGTTAGGAAGATCATCTAACGTGGGTTGCTTCTGTCTTGGTTCGGGCGTTGATCTGGGGATCTCGCAGAAGAATCTTGGCCTCGGCCTCTGGCCCCTTGAAAGTTTCCCGGTCTCCTGTTGAGATGCGGATTATTGGGACATTGACTATGGAAGTGCCACTGCACTGTGTCTGTGCAGTATCGACACGGGGTTGCCGGTCGGTCGGGTACTCGTAAATTCCCCGATCCGCCATTGAAATTGCGTTACCTGCGGTCAGGTACTCCGAAATTCGCTGAACCGCGTGAAAAATTATTGATATAAAAAGGACGGCCAGGTGCTCTACCTGGATCTATTCTGTTAAAAAGGCATGTTTTCATTGTGATAAACACTGCCGTGTCTTCTAGAGACATTTGCTTGGTGGCATACAGTTGAGCGATTGCTAGTGACTGGATGTCGGATGAGTTGAATCTACTGACAAGTCTTTCTTTAAATTGGGTATACGACGTCGTTAACGTCCGAAATTGTTCGGACCATCTTTGGGCTTCTACCTTGAGTTGACCAGTTACGTTATGGAGGCTATCAAAGTCGTGGCTTATGCGAGCTC
The DNA here is from genome assembly GCA_963675555.1 of Leptura quadrifasciata. Lineage (NCBI taxonomy): Eukaryota > Metazoa > Arthropoda > Insecta > Coleoptera > Cerambycidae > Leptura > Leptura quadrifasciata. The sequence goes on from OY776679.1 coordinate 49,723,318, forward strand.
TGTCGAAAAATTCTGCCATAATTCTAATGAATGCTTCAGGATCTTCATGATCGATCCCATGGAACGTCACGTTCGGACATCTTTGTCTCTCATGGGGCGTATAGGTCGACACGTTCTGTATCGCCTGCACGAACCCCTTTGCCATTTTCATAAACATACTTTCCATCGAATTTAAATTTTGTGGTTGTGAAGCAGACAAATTTTTATCATTAACGTCCGAAAACAGTCTTTGTGGTTCTATCTCACTAGAACTGTCGTCGACGAGAGGCACTGTGGCCCGCTCGTAAAAAATCTCTTGGGGTCGACTCCTCGGAATCTTCCACCATAAAAGAAAATGGATTTGTTGGATTTGAGGACGGCATTGTCCTTGCTCGATCGTCATGTGAACGATCCATCTTTTCGCGTCTGACGGACTTCTACTATATTTTCCAACAATGAATATTAACATTCACAAAGAAGGGTTCAAAACGACTGTTTCAGACGGAGAATAATACAAAATTTATACTTACTGTTGGTTTATGTTTAACTGCTTCACACGTCGTAACACTATAAATCTAACACAGTAAGTACTAACACCTTCCAAAAATTAAACCTAAAAGGGTCAAAATTCCCTTTCAGGTTTAATTTTCTTTTACAAAAACTTCAAGAAAAATGTTTGAACAAACTATAGTCTGGCCCGTGTACAACACATGGTGAGGAACGGACGACATAATAATGTGGTAGTTGGTACATTATTCCAATATTATTATCCAATTATCCAATATGCGGTTTATAGCTAATAGTCTAAGAGCTACCAACGTTTTCGAGAGAGAATTTTAAGAAGGCTAGTTTTTTATATCCCCTTGCTTGCACTATCTGGATAGACATGAGGGCAGTCTGGCTGGCGGGCGACGTTGCGTTTACCTGTACGCCTAACATTTATACAGGTGAAAATTAAAATTTTTAAGGTACAAGCACGCAGTTGTAGAGACGACGGCCACGGCGTTTTAAAAACTAGCAGCCGCAGCCGTACCAACTGTCACTGCCTGTCCCTGGCGCTACCGATGCATAATAGACTACTCTTATAGCACACTTGCCCTCAATATTGTCTGAAAGTTATTTGTGGCATTCTACGAATATTTTTTCCTATTATTTGGGTATTCTACAACATGTATTTTTATCCTCTTCAAAACAAATCACCGAATCTACAAAATAATAGAATTATTGGAAATTATTAATAATTATAATTAATTATTATTGCTCTCTAGTCTCCCCGACTTAAATCAGTCTGGCACCTTTTATACAATCGAATTATCGTCTGGCAAATTAATTTTAAATATTTTTATAGCTAAATTACAGCATATCAAAATTTTAGCAATACTGAAATTCTTTATTTTTTTTTATTATTATAAAATTCCATCTGGTAGGGTGTTATTGTGAACGATCCATGTTTTAATGGAGGTCTGAAGGACGTATTTTCTGCTCGAAAAATTTAGAAAAATTAAAAAAAATAGGAAAAAGAAAAAATTAATTTTCTTTTTCCTCAACCTTTTCTTAATTCTAAATAATAATGATTACGTTCACAAAATTTTTAGGGTTCGACACGACTGTTTCAAACGGAGAATAATGTAATAAATCATACTTACTGTCGTTTATGCTTAACTGCTGCTCTGATGGTATCAATTGGAAGACGTCGTAACACTATAAATCTAACACTGTCTGTATCACACTCTCTTAAAATTAAACCTGAAAAGGAATTTTGTTAGAAAACACAACTAAAAGACAATATAAAGTTCAAAATATATATATTAAATCTTTAAAAAATCATGTTTTTACAACAATTTTTTCAAGAGAAAATGTTAACAAACATTAGTCTGACCCATGTACAATACATGGTGAGGAACGGGACGATTCATACGGTACCAACTACCATCCAATATGCAGTTTGATAAGCTAACGATGCACAAAAAGATTCAAGAAAAGTTTCATGTAACTGAAATTTTGGTGGGCTTTTGCTTGCCTGTCTTATAAACGTGTTTATTAATTCACATTAATTTTGGTCGCTCCTCGGAGCTTAAAATTGCTTGAAGCGTCTCTACTTCGTTTGTATTATGCAATAACAACTTTTTACGTTCAGGCAAGGCGGATCCCATGCACGTGTGAGTACATGGTATAGATACTTTTTTGACTCCGAATCACTGAGGAACCGGTTTAGGGCAAACCCCGTCAAAACACATCATTTCCCCGTCAAATCCGACTGCTAGGAAATGATGGGGGTCCCATGTCGCTAAGGGCTATTTTCGCTATAACTTCCGATATACTTTGAATAGTCGTTGGATTAACTTGTCCTCATATTCAATACCTCGTAAGAGTTGCAGTGCTTGACAACGTGGATTCGTAAAAGGGTTTTTAATCTTGGAAATTTGGAAGTTCAAGTCCAATTTTAGTATACTTTCTAAAATTGGGTGGTCGGGGCGACATTACGTCCCTGTGCAGCGACATTCACTACACTTTCCAAATTAACGCTCCTTGAAGAGTTAGCGAAAATTTGGCATAAAAAACGCTCCGAAGAGCAAAAATATATTTCCAAGAATTAAAAACCTCCTCCACGGCGTTTTTACGTGAAGCACGCTTTTCTTACGAAATATTTCCTAAGTCGGATTTTGTTACAACGTCGAAAAGTATATCGGGGTTATAGCGTTCTTTAACACTCCCCTCCTTTCCGTGAATCTTTTTTGTGCAACGTTTGGTAAATTGGTTTTTTGAAAAGAAAATGGATCATTGGATGTAGTCTCCCATGTGTTGTATTCGGTTATAGTTCAGACCGGCCTATCTGAACATAACATAGATGCAAATCTAAAAATGATTATAAGTTTGAACATATATCGATGCATAGCATTCGATTGAATAATTGAACATTGGGTTTCAAAATGGCATAAAAAAAGAAAAAATTGAAAATCCTCAGATTCTCGATGACACAACACAAACACTTTCGACGCACTTATCTTTCTTAGTGTTCTTCCACTAATGCGGGCTTGCGTCTGCTCCTCCTCGTGTCTATGCCTCGTCGATCACCTTCGGTGTCGAACTGCCTTCTGGAACAGCTTAGGTGGTCCTCGGACTGCTTGGCTACAGCTATAATATGGCTCTGCTCAGTTTATATGAAACAATATAAAACAAAATTTTAGTAAAATGTTTGTTCATATCCCGTCTGGGGATCTGCGACCGATAACATATCGTCGTCTTTGAGAATAGGAACACTGAATTTTGTTGACTTATATTGGTTGAAATGGTTTCCGTGTAGTTAAAAAATCTCTTCTTGGGAGAAATCTGCGACCGATATCACATCGTCGTCTTTGAGAATATGAACATTGAATTTTGTGGAACTGATTGAAATGGTTTTTATTAAAATCTCTTCTTGGGAGAAATCTGCGACAGAATCTGCATCCGTCGGATCGTTGCATCTGCCCCTCCAGCAGACGTGGCGGCATCTCGCCCTTGAGTTGCTAGACTCATCTGAATCGCGCCCTTGCGTCAGAGTCGTCGTCTTTCCATGCCGTGCCAATGGAACATTTGTTTGGACCCTTTGGGTCGGACTCTGCTTACAGATGTATGTTTATTAACATATGAGGACTTAGAAAAATTATAAAAAATACCAACTCTGCCGGACACGGTCAGAGTTGCTGCAGTGAATTTTGAAGAATTGTATGGACGATACAATATCCTCGATAAAAATAACTTGTAAAAAATGCATAAAAAATACCAACTCTTGCCTGACACGACAAGAAGTTGGTATGGAAATTTTGATATAAAATAAACCTAGCACTAAGTTAAAACTTAGCCTAGGTTGAAAAATATTATAAAAATATAATAGAATCTCCAGAACTTGATTCTGAATCAGAAGTGGAAGCATCTCGTGGCGGTGCATGGATTTGTACAACCGTTTGCTCCGGCGGTGGAGGTTCTGTGGAATCGTCTGAGAACGGGGAATCATTTCCATCGAGTGATGTTCCGCCTGGACTAGCATTTTCTTCATCGGAAGATTCGATTTCCAAGTTGTGCCCCTCTGGCGGGGCTGGTCTCAAATCATTCACATGTACTCTTGTCGTTACATTTCCCTTTTGCACGAGATACACTTCGTCTGAAAACTTCTTCAGAATTCTGGTTGGGCCTGACCAAGACGGCGTGAAGGTATGTACCTTCCTTTTTCTTTTACTCATGACTCTGTCTCCTACTTTGAAAACGATTGGAGTGACGGCCTCTTTCGGCGCATATTTTTGCTTGTAATTTTGTTGAGCCTGACGGGCTTCCTTGACTCGCTCGTATCGTGGAAGCGTTTGTTGCTTGGCTCTTTCTTGCCTCCAGGCATACAAATCCCATTCGCCTCTTTCGGCTGGATCATATCCTAACACGATCATGCTGGGTGTCTGATTTGTAGCGGCGTTCCTACGATTTCTTAAGATGTAAGCCATCTGATGCACGTAGCGATCCCAAGTGTCGTTTGGCTTTTTTAATAAAAGAGTATTTAAAATTTTCTTACATTCCTGAACCCGTCGTTCCACGGGGTTGGACTGTTGGTGATATGCCGGAATTAAGTATCGTTCGATACCATTTCTTTCACAAAATGTGATGTACCATTCGGAATTGAAATGACCACCGTTGTCTGAAATTATGACTCGAGTTACTCCGAATCTGGCTACTATCTCTTCGTCTATAAATTTGGCTATTGTTCTGCCATCGACCTGAATGTATGCCTTTGCCTCTATCCATTTACTGAAAACGTCTTCGACGATGATCATGTATCTGTTTTCGGCGTCTTTAGTCCTCTGCAGCGGGCCAATTACGTCGACGCTCAAGGTTTCAAATGCATTTTGTGGTGCATGACTTCTAAGTGGAGCATTGGGTTGGGCTTGTCTTGTCTTTACAGACTGGCATATCAGACAGTCGTTTATGTATCTGCCTACGATCCTGGCCATATTATTGAAATAGTAGCGTTTTGCTATTTTCCTGAGAGTCTCGTCTCTTCCTGGATGACATGCTTCATCTCGGTCATGATAATGGTAGATCAATTCCTTAATTTTCCTTTTTGGAACTATCAATTTAAAATTTCGATCGCAGTCTTTCAAAAGTACATCATCTTGGACGTGAAAATTTTTCATAAAAATAAGATCCGCATCGGAACGTTGTTCCTGTTGAAATAGATCATTCCAACGGCGGATCTTGTCTTGAATATCTCTTGAACTCAATTGAGCCTGTACGATATCTTCGTATATTTCTGAATGTGTTAAAACAGAAATACGTTCTGGACACTTGTAATTTGGTAGGAACATTCTTTCCTCTTCATCGTCTGTCTCGACATACTGATTTTGCGGGTTATGACTGAGAAAATCTGCTAATAAATTCTCCTTTCCTGGACAGTGTTCAATTTTGAATGCATATTCTTGCAATAGTAATGACCATCGTGTAAATTTTGTTTTGTCGTCCTTATGTTTGTTTAACCAAAGTAACGCCCTGTTGTCCGTCTTCACCAAGAACGGTTTGTCTGCTAAGTACATCTTGTACTTTTTAATATAGTCCACCACCGCCAAGCATTCTACCTCGTTAATGTGGTAACGTCTCTCTGCTGGAGATAACGTATTACTTGCATACGAAATGATATATTTTTCGCCTTTGTCGCCCAATTGATATAATACAGCCGAAAGGCCTTGTAGGGATGCATCTGTTTGCAAAATGAACTGACGTGAAAAATCCGGCCGATGGAGTTCCAGCGGTCCGGATAATAATTCTTTTAATTTTCTAAATGCTTCATCGCATACATGGTTCCAGTGAAAACGATTTTCCTTCGAAAGAAGTTTCGTTAGTGGCTTCGTGATCATCGCCACATTTGGTAGATATTCTCTTACCCAGTTGCAAAGTCCTAGGAAACTTTGTAGCTGCCTTTTGGTGGCTGGAACGGGATAATTTTGAATTTGTAAGACATGTTTTTCTAATGGTCGGGAAGTATCGGTTCTAATTGTGTGGCCTAAATATTGGATTTCATTCGTCGCTATTACACACTTTTCCGGTGACACTTTTAGATTGTGCAGACGTAGTCTTTCAAAGACTAACCTCAAGTGGGACATATGCCCCTTCACGTTTACGCTGTAAACGATTATATCATCTAAGTACACTTTAGAGAAATGGTGCAGGTAACCCGTTAAAACGTCCTTTGCCATGAATTTCTGAAAGGTACAGGGAGCTGTCTTGAGGCCGAAAGGCATGACATTGAATCTGTAAGCTGCCCCATCAGGAGTGGTAAAAGTCGAGAAATCTTTTGATGCTTCATCGAGCGGTATTTGCCAATATCCACTTTTTAAATCCAACACAGAAAAAATCTTCGAATTGCCTAAATCTTTAATACTTTCGTGTATTTTTGGTAAGACGTAAGACGTCTTCAGTCATTTCGTTCAAATGGCGATAATCGATGCAAAAACGTGGATTCTTGTCTGAGCGTTTTATTATCACGGGTGGTGAACTATATTGGGCAGTGACGCCAGCTTTCAACATCTCTTTGATTTGGTCGTACATAATTTTCTTAGTACTCGGAGACATCGGATATGGTCTGATATTAAATGGTTTCGTGTCTTTTACTATAATTTTGTGTTTAACAGTCACTGTGGTTGCTTGAGTCGGTTCCGCAGTGAACAGATCGACAAATTCTTCGAACAGCGGCCGTAGAAATTTGTCTTTAATAACAAGCTCTTCAGGAAGCTTTGCCTGCTGTCTCTCCCTCTGAGAAGCTTGATTCCAGAAGACGGTAATACGCTCTTCCGTGCCGGCATATAGGCATTTTCGGCCATAATCATATGCGACATTGTTCATATATAAGAATGGTGATCCTAATATTATCGTTTCGTTCAAATTTTCGATTACTTGAAAATCAATTTCAAAAGAAGTGCCTGAAATTATTACTTTTAATTTTGTCGTTCCAAGAGAGTCCACCATTCGATCTCCGCACGCCATAGCAAATGATCGACGTGTCGTGAGATTTTTAAAATTATCCAACATCCTCGGATGGATAACGTTTCGTGTCGAGCCTGAATCAATCAGTGCGTCGACCGCATGTTCATTTATCTGAACTTTTATACGAGGCAAAGGGAACGCTTCGCTCATATAATTTATTGACTCCCTTGTCTTGTGCATGGGAGCGTCGTAGTGGTCATGAGTATTAGAAATGTTTAATGGACATTGCTGCCGCCTTGGTTCGGCCGTTGTGCCGGGATCTTGCAGATGGACCCTGGCCTGGGTCTCTGGCCCCTCGAAAGTTTCCCGGTCTCCTGTTGAGATGAGGATTATTCGGGCATTGGCTATGGAAGTGCCACTGCACTGTGTCTGTACAGTATCGGCACGGGGTTGCCGGTCGGTCGGGTACTCGGAATTTCCCCGATCCGCCATTAAAATTGTTTTGCCTGCGGTCAGGATTCACTGATCCGCTCGAAGGATTAGGCATAAAAAAAGGACGACCAGGCGCTCTGCCTGGACCGTCCTGCCGAGAGACATCCTCTCGGAAATGCACCCTCGGTGCTGTCGGAGTTGGGCTTCCATTGCTCCTGTTACTAGAATTTTGTTGACTGATGTGTCCCGGCTCTTGATAGTAAGACGCGCGGGACAAGCGTTGATCGATTAACTGGATTAGCGACGTCTGTTCGTCAGCTGAATCCCGCTCGACGTTAGTAGCCGCTGCTATTAACATCTCTGTAGATGAAATTAGGTTGCTTCTCAAGCGTGACCTAATTTCTGGACGCAGTTGGTCCATGATGATCCGAGCTCTGATGGCTTCGGATTTGAAGGGATCAATACGATCGAAAAGGCAGGTCTTCCTTGTGATAAACACTGCCGTGTCGTCTAAAGACGTTTGCTTGGTGGCATACAGTTGAGCAATAGCTCGTGACTGTATGTCGGGAGAATTAAATCTCGTAAGGAATCTTTCCTTGAATAAGGCATACGAAGTTGTCAACGTCCTAAACTGTTCGGGCCATCGTTGAGCTTCGCCCTAGAGTTGGCCGGTTACGTTATGGAGGCGACCATAGTCGTGGCTTATGCGAGCTCTGTCGAAATATTCCCCCATAATTTTCAGAAAAGCTTCTGGATCTTCATGATGAAGCCCATGGAACGTCACGTTCGGACATCTTTGTCTCTCATGGGGCGTACAGGTCGACACGTTCTGTATCGCCTGCACGAAGCCCTCTGCCATTTTCAGAAACATACTTTCCATCGAATTAACAGTTTGTGGCTGTGAAGTAGATAAATTTGGATTATTTCCCTCTGGAAACAGTCGTTGTGGTTCTATCCCTCTAGAACCGTCGTCGACGAGCGGCGCGGTTGCTCGCTCGTAAAATCCTCTTGGGGTCGACTCCTCGGAGTCTTCCGCTATGAAGGAAAATGGATTAGTTGGGTTTGGGGACGGCATGGTCCCTGTTCGGGCGCCATGTGAACGATCCATGTTTTAATGGAGGTCTGAAGGACGTATTTTCTGCTCGAAAAACTTAGAAAAATTAAAAAAAATAGGAAAAAGAAAAAATTAATTTTCTTTTTCCTCAACCTTTTCTTAATTCTAAATAATAATGATTACGTTCACAAAATTTTTAGGGTTCAACACGACTGTTTCAAACGGAGAATAATGTAATAAATCATACTTACTGTCGTTTATGCTTAACTGCTGCTCTGATGGTATCAATTGGAAGACATCGTAACACTATAAATCTAACACTGTCTGTATCACACTCTCTTAAAATTAAACCTGAAAAGGAATTTTGTTAGAAAACACAACTAAAAGACAATATAAAGTTCAAAATATATATATTAAATCTTTAAAAAATCATGTTTTTACAACAATTTTTTCAAGAGAAAATGTTAACAAACATTAGTCTGACCCGTGTACAACACATGGTGAGGAACGGGACGATTCATACGGTACCAACTACCATCCAATATGCAGTTTGATAAGCTAACGATGCACAAAAAGATTCAAGAAAAGTTTCATGTAACTGAAATTTTGGTGGGCCTTTGCTTGCCTGTCTTATAAATGTATTTATTAATTCACATTAATTTTGGTCGCTCCTCGGAGCTTAAAATTGCTTGAAGCGTCTCTACTTCGTTTGTATTATGCAATAACAACTTTTTACGTTCAGGCAAGGCGGATCCCATGCACGTGTGAGTACATGGTATAAATACTTTTTTGACTCCGAATCGCTGAGGAACCGGTTTAGGGCAAACCCCGTCAAAACACATCATTTCCCCGTCAAATCCGACTGCTAGGAAATGATGGGAGTCCCATGTCGCTAAGGGCTATTTTCGCTATAACTTCCGATATACTTTGAATAGTCGTTGGACTAACTTGGCCTCATATTCAATACCTCGTAAGAGTTGCAGTGCTTGACAACGTGGATTCGTAAAAGGGTTTCTAATCTTGGAAATTTTGAAGTTCAAGTCTAATTTTAGTATACTTTCTAAAATTAGGTGGTCGGGGCGACATTACGTCCCTGTGCAGCGACATTTGCTACACTTTCTAAATTAACGCTCCTTGAAGAGTTAGCGAAAATTTGGCATAAAAAATGCTCCGAAGAGCAAAAATATATTTACAAGAATTAAAAACCTCTCCCACGGCGTTTTTACGTGAAGCACGCTTTTCGTACGAAGTATTTCCTAAGTCGGATTTTGTTACAACGTCGAAAAGTATATCGGGGTTATAGCGTGTTCTTTAACATTATCAATGACTAAAATGTCTGGCAATAATAAACTTGTGTTCTTAAAATTAACAAAAACCAATGAAAAAAAAAATTGTACCTAACATTATTTTAAAAATTAAAATTTTTACCTGTATAAATGTTAAGCGCACAGTTAAACGCAACCTTTCCCGCCAGCCAGACCGCCCTCATGCCTACCCAGATAGTGCAAGAAAGGAGATATAAAAAAAACTAGCCTTCTTAAAATCATCCTTTTGGCGACGTTGCTACCTCTCGTACTATGACGATTACACAAAGTTCGATGTTTAAAAACTGTTGGTGGGCTTTTGCTTGCCTGTCTATTTACGTATTATCAATTCAATTATAATTATAATTGTAATGGGGTAGTGAAGCGGAAGTTATAGCTTCTCCTACTCAATTGTTAACCTCACCTTCGCGATGAGTTCAATTTGAACTTGGTGCACCCTGTTTTCACTAACGAGGCTCTAACGACCGAGTAAGGGCGGAATAACCCTTACCTTTTGCCGTGAGCACATACACCTTCTCACGAAGAGTGCGGTAAAAATAACCCACCGCACACAAAGGTTGCTTTTGAAATCGCTTAGTTACCCCATCGTTGCAGTCTCCTTCTATGCCATGGGACCACACCACTCGCCTTCCGCAACCGAGCTGGTCAGTTGCATACCTGCTCCAGCTAAAACTTCAAATGCAGCTTCGTTTTCAGTCGATTAAGGCTTTAAAAAAAAATGATGGAGCGTTCAAGTGGGACAAAATCATCCAAAGGTAAAATACCCTCCCGATCGGATCTCCGGGGGAGGGTGCCCACAGGGACACCTCATCGAATGTCGAAAAAACACCGACAAGTTACATCCAAGAAAACTAATTCTTTCATCTACGGCGCTTGGAATGTTCGTACTTTGAACGACAGCACTCGCACCGATCGGCGTGAAAGAAGAACTGCTCTAATAGATAGAGAACTTCATCGACTCAATGTTGACGTTGCAGCTCTCAGCGAAACTCGATTTTTGGAGGAAGACTCTCTCACAGAAAAGTACTACACCTTCTATTGGAAAGATCTTCCCACCAATTCAAGAAGACAACATGGAGTAGGATTTGCCGTTCGGAATCAACTTGTATCCAACTTAACACAAGTACCACAAGGCCTATCCGAGCGTCGATTGCTGCTACGCTATGAGCTATCAAATGGCAACGCGGTAAATCTAATAAGCGCCTACGCTCCCACTCTGAATGCAAGTCACGAAACCAAGGAAAGCTTCTATCAACAGCTGGAAGAAACCCTCTGTAGAATACCTAAAACGGAACGACTCGTTATTCTTGGCGATTTTAACGCTAGAGTAGGGAGAGATGCAGACACCTGGCCAGGTATCATAGGCAAGAACGGTTTGGGCAACATGAACGCTAACGGTCAACTACTCCTAACTAAATGCGCCCAACATGATCTAGTTATAACAAACACCATTTTCCGACAATTTAAAGGCACCTGGCGTCACCCCAGATCAGGTCACTGGCATCTACTGGACTATGTTATCGTACGTAGGAAGCATCTCAAGGACGTCCAAATTACAAAGGCGTGCATTGATAGCGAATGTTGGACCGATCATCGCCTTTTGTCTCTAAAATGAAAATTGTTATGCGACCCAAACACCGAAGAACTCAAGTAAAACGTAGACTCCGTCTCCGTATTAGTAAATTGCGTGACCAACAAACCGTCGAACAGCTAAAGCAAAAAGTTCAAGAGAATTTGAGTGCACTAGAAGAAACCAATTCTGTAGATGTCGCTGCTACCTGGACATAAATTAAAGACAGTTTAAAAAGTGCGAGTGAGGAAATTCTTGGCACTGCAGCAAGTAAAAAACAGGATGACTGGTTCAATGATAATGAAAACTTCTTGACCGCAAACATATTGCCTTCCAAAACGCTATCAACCACCCCAACGACTCATCAAAAGCAGAAGCTTTTACCCAATCTAAGTATGAAACGCAACGCGACATCAGAAGAATAAAGAACGAGTGGTGGGCAAGCAAGGCCAGAGAAATTCAAAGGTACGCCGATTCACACGACTACAGGAACTTCTTTCAATGAGTAAAAGCAGTGTACGGCCCCAGTCGGAAAAATATGTGCCCTATTAAAGATTTAAATGGAAATCTCCTCAAAGAAGACCAGGAAATAAGAGCCCGATGGAAGGAACACTACTCTAACATTCTTAACCAGCAAAGTCAAGCCGATCACGATATTATAAATCTTATCCCTCAATATGACATCTTCGAAGACGTAGATAAACCACTAACAACGGAAGAGATCTTAACCGCCATTGGGCAGCTAAAAAATAACAAATCTCCCGGCGCCGACTCACTCCCAGCTGAGATCTTTAAAGCTGTATCGTCAGAGCTCATACCCTACCTCAAAAAACTGTTTGATGTCGTGTGGGAAAGTGGTCAAGCTCCGCAGGAGTTTCGTGATACACTTTTAATCAACCTCTTCAAAAACAAAGGGAGCGCTGCGGACTGTGGAAATTACAGGGGTATAGCTCTCCTGGCTGTTGGAGGGAAGATACTCACTAAAGCGATGGCAAATAGGCTAACACCTGTTATGGAAAAGTTACTTCCTGAAACACAGAGTGGCTTTAGACCAACCGAGGCACATCGGATTTAATCTTCACTCTTAAACAGCTTCAAGAAAAAGCACTCGAACATCAAGAAGAAATTCACATGGCCTTCATTGATTTAACCAAGGCGTTTGACTCGGTGGATAGGGAAGTGCTTTGGAAAATTATGTTCCGCTTAGGTAACCCTAGAAAATTTGTGGAAGTATGTCGCAGTCTACATACAAACAACAACGCCCAGGTTATGTATAATAATGAGGCAACCGAACCTTTCCAAACCCTCACTGGAGTTAGGCAGGGATGTGTCCTGGCACCCCTACTCTTTAATTTGTTTACCACTGCTCTAACAATTATTATTGACAACAAACTGACAGTCAGAGGAATAGGTCTCAGATACCGTTTTGATGGCGGTCTCTTTAACATAGGGCGCTTTAGAGCTTTCACGAAGACACGCACACGATTCATTTGTGATCTCCAGTATGCGGATGACTGTGCACTTTTAGCCTCTGCGCCGGAAGAGCTTCAAGAACTTTTAGATGTGTACGCCCAGAGCTATGATTCCTTGGGACTTAAAATCAACATTGGAAAGACTAAGATTATGTCAACTCCTCATCAAATGAACCAAATAGACATTACACTTAACGGAAATTCTCTTGAAGTGGTGGATCAGTTCAATTACTTAGGCAACGTTGTTAATGACAAAGCAAACATGGACAGCGAGATTCGCGATAGAATTAACGCTGCATCTAGAGCACTCTGGGGACTTAGAGAGAGAGCATTTGACAACCACGACCTTGCTTTGTCAACGAAAATGGCTGTCTACAGAGCAGTTGTCATTCCAACACTGCTATATGGATGTGAAAGCTGGGTCACTTACCGTCGTCATGTGAAAGAATTAGAACGTTTTCAGCGAAGACACCTCAGAAGTATGATGAAAATCCGTTGGTTCCATCACATATCAAACGTGGAAGTACTCAGGAGAGCAAACAGCCTTCCAATTGAGGTGCTTATTTCAAGAGCACGCCTAAGATGGGCAGGTCACGTTCATCGTATGCATGATAATCGCCTTCCTAAATGTACACTTTATGGTGAATTGCTAAGCGGTAGAAGAAGGCGTGGCGGTCAACGAAAGAGGTTCAAAGACGCTCTCCATGAAAATCTAAAATCCTGCGGTATTGCAGACGAGCAATGGGAACAACTGGCAGCGAACAGAATCGAATGGCGAGGGGTTGTGGCCAGCTATCAAGGAAATGTTGCTGCAAGAAGGCCGAATCCAAGACCTAACCAGGTCTATGTTTGTCCTGACTGCGGTGGACATGTGCTCTCCCGAATTGGCCTCTATAGCCATAGTCGTGTACACCGTAGATGAATGGGAATTACAATAGACTACACCTTTTACTTGTTTTTTATTGTACACAATCTATCGACTGTAACATTTTTATACTCGGACTCGAGTAACGGCTAATAAATAAAATTATTTGGTTCGCTCCTCAGAGCTTAAAAATGCTTGAATCGCAACGACTTTGAATTATATTATAGCAATTATAAATTCATACGTTCAGGCAAGGCACATGAGTACATGGACTATATTTTTCTGATAATTAGATCTGTATCAAAAGCTATTGAAATATCTAAAGTTGATTTTGGGTGATAAAAATCTGATTTTAGAATGGCCCGATATGCTGTCGCTGCACGTTGCAACGACATAATCCTTATAGCGGACTACGTCCAACGCATCTCTTAAAACTTCTATTCGTTCAAGCTGGACGATAGTCCGCTATAACAACACACATAATGTGAACGATCCATCTTTTGGAGTCTGAAGGACTTTTAATGTTTTTCAAAAATGAATGTTAACGTTCACAAAATAAGGGTTCAAAACGACTGTTTCAGACGGAGAATAATATAAAATTTATACTTACTGTTCGTTTTTGCTTAACTGCTGCTCTGATGGTATCTATTGGACGTCGTAACACTATAAACCTAACGCTGGAAGTAACTAACACTTTCTTAAAATTATATCTGAAAGGGAATTTTGTTAAAAACACAATTAAAAGACAATATAAAGTTCAAAAAATATATATTAAATCTCTTCAAAAATTTATATTTTTACAACAACTTCAAGAAATATGTTTTAACAAACAGTAGTCTGGCCCGTGCACAACACATGGCCAGGAACGGAACGATTTATAATATACCAACTACCATCCAATATGCAGTTTTTGAGCTAACGATTACACAAAAAGATTCAAGAAAAGTTCAATGTTTATAAAATTTGGTGGGCTTTTGCTTGCCTGTTTTAGCAGGGTTAACTCAGCTTTTGACAAAGTGGGGTAGAATGAAACGCTTAAGACTGGGCGGGGCACATTTGAATGTTCCAATCTGCCCCATATTAAAGGTTCCTGCAGGTATATAGTACAACATTTTCTAAGTTTAACGGTTCGGACATATATTTCTAAAACTAATCGGGCAGCTATATCAGAAAGAGATGTTGCTAATGCCTTAAATGATGTTTTAAATAAACGTCTGTCGATTCGTAATTACACCAGTACCAGTACCACCCTCTACGATTATGAATAGATAAAAGAAACATCGAGAAATGTCTGATAATAATAATTCTCAAGACGTCATTACTGAATATAAATTTAATTCTAAATGTAGTACTTATCAAGTATTTGATAAATAAACATCAGGAAAATGAACTGTGTGAATATTTAAAGCCAAGTTCGAGACTTCAGTATGGGCTAACGAATAGAGAAGCGAGAAAATGGCTTACGAATATGCTAGAACTTTAAAACTGAAATATCCAGAAAACCGGAATGCAAATCACTGTCCTGGGAAAGAGTGGAAGAGAAGTTCTATGAAAAGACTGAAAATACTGACCTATCCAGACTAACAAGCTTTAATAAACATAACGGGACTGAATTCTTTGATAATTTAGAAGCTGCAATAAAAAAATATAAAATAAATCCCCCAAGATTGTAAATACAATCTGGACGAAACAGGAGTTACAACAGTGTTAGACACACCCCTGGTAATCACCGAAAAAGGTATTAAGTAAGTTGGGCAAGCGGTATCAGCAGAACGTGGAGAGTTGGTGACATTTTGTGGTACCATTAACTTTCTAGGAAATACTGATCCTCCTGCATATATATTTCCAAGGGTTAAGATACAAATATATATTTCTAAATGGAGCACATACGGGAAGCCTGAGTCTGTCAAATAAGACTGGTTGAATGACACAAGAATTATTTATAAATGTTGTGAGGCATATCCAGAAGCACACCAAATGTACAAAGGAAGCCCCAATTCTTATTGCTATAGACAATCACGAATTCCATACTGGTATCGAGACTATCAACTTTTGTAGAGAAAATGAAATCGTTTTTGTAACATTTCCTCCGCATTGTACACACAGGATGCAACTTCTTGAGGTGACATGTTACGCACCATTAAAAGAAAAACTGAAAATTGCCTTTAATGATTAGATGATCAATCATCCCGGAAGGACAATTTCAATTTATGTATTGCCTTCTTAACAAGTGGGGCTTATTATCAATCGCTTGTCCCACATCGAGATTTAAGAGTACTGGGATTGTCCCGTTTAATAGAAATATATATCCTGATTCGTCATTTGCACCATCTCAGATAACAGATCGCCCCTTAAATGTAGTCAGACTAAAAGACATTGTGATAGAAAATAATAATAACGTAGACCAAAATGATCCATTATCTTTAGGGGCAGAAGCAGAAACAGCAGAGGATCAAAACGTTCACGGATTTAGATCATTGGAAGATGTTGGTCAGGGATCGTCTCATGAAATGGCAGAGATACAGAAGCAATCATGGTAAATTCAATCAATTTAATACCAACCTGTATCCAACTAACCTTCATCGACTAAATCGGACCCATCTCTACTGTTAAATCTCTCCAGAACAAGTGCGCCATTTTCCAAAGGCGGAACACCGATAAGAGAAACAGGAAGGGAAAGTCTAAGATTTTAACTGATACACCCGAGAAGGAGAGGACTGAATTAAAAAATAAATTATGCGAAGAGAAAAAAAATAAGGTAACTACCAAAATTTTTGCAAAAGGTGCAAAGAAGACTAAATTGTCCAAACAAGAAGATAAGATAATGTACGAAGAAGATGAGGATTCCGAAGGACTCAGTGAAATTAAAAGGCAAGAATCAGAAGATGAGTTTATGCTAATAGCAACTGAACCATTACGTAATGAAGAGACTGGGTTACCGAATATTTTTCAAGAAGATTTTTGTCCTAGTTAGATTTTCCACAAAGAAAACAATAAGGTTTTATGTTAGTCAGGTTGAAGAAGTTACAAAAGAAGGAGAATATATGATTAATTTTTATGAAAGCATAGAAATAAATTTATATTTCCTGATATACCAGACAAATCTCTCGCTGAATTTGACCAAATAGAGCTTACTTGCCCAAACCAAAAAATACTGGTGGTAGTACTGGAGTAACTTCAACAGAAAAAATTAAATGAACTTAACTAACTACAAACCTTGAGTAAATTTTAATCTAACAATTATTATGTTACGTTTTTTTAGATTTTTATTAAAGTTTGTCCAGTTGAACCTAATAATAAACTTTGTTTAATTTTTTATTTAAAATTTCGTTTTATTTAAATGTTAAATATATGTTTTATAATCTGGTGTAATAAATAATTTTCTCATAAGTATATTTTTTATTAATATTATACAAGTCCCAATGTGCCCCATCCATAGTTTCAATTTGCCCCAGGTCCCTTTTAAACATTTGTAGAGACAATATAAAACTTTAAAATCAACCAAACTATATATCTAATTGCAATGAATTGTACTGTCTGTTAAGCCAAATAGACGATATACCTTAAAATATCATTTACTCAATTATTTATACGAATGATCGATTTTTTTAAAATTCGAAAAGTTCCCTCCTCTCCCTACATAATTTTGTTTGCTTGTTGTAAAAGGTGCATAGGGTCAGTTATTATTCATTTTCATTTTCGCCGACCCAGACCTGTTCCGCCCGATCCTGCAATTCACGACCGCGTCAGCGCGGTGGTTGCATGATTGGTCCCGGGGCAGGCTCTGGTTAGGTAACGTTTGTATGATTTTAATTTTAATAAAGTTGAACTGAATTGGTATGCTGTCACGAAGGTTGGAATTTCTAGCTGGCTGGGCTTTGCGTATCGGAGAGCTTTCGTAGTTAACTCCTCGGGCATTGAAGCGGATAGGCATTTAGTCTGCATTCGTTGAAGTGGAAAGTTCTGAAAATGTTCAACTGTTAACTTTTTGGGGGATGGCGAATTTAATGTTCAGATAACAGAAAGAACGTGAAGTAGAATTAGAAATTAGAATTTGAAACAGAATTAGACGTTGAATTAATGAAAGAAAATTAATAGAATTGAAAACAAAATACTGTGAATATGGATTTGGAAAGTAGTTTTGATATGACTGAAGTTCATATGGGGGCGGTATATTTCAGGATAATATAGGTTTGTAAAATTGTTATTTAAAATAGTTGAAAGCTATTATCGATGGATTTAGTTTATTTGTGAATTATCGAGAGTTTGTGAATTTTTTCAGAATTTGTTTGCAAAAATTGTAGCTTTTTGTCAATTTAAATATCTGTACGACTTTTTTTTATTGTAGTTTAACACCAACTGAATAATATTTTATTTTGAAAATTATGCAACTTCTGAAATTTATTTTTTCGCTTATGCGTGAAACGGATCTACGTACTAACTGAGCCTGGAGTTGCTTTACATCACATACCAAAATATGTATATAATAAAGAGGCACCTACCTACTCTCACCCCATTAATAATTTTTTTTTTATATATATTTATTTGACGTCGGCCTATTTCCGCTATTCTATTATTATTATAGACTTTGACTCACTCCCTCTAAAGGGGAACTTTCACTTGCCCCGGGCAATCTAATGCCAAAGGGGCGAAGCTCTGTTGATGTACAAAAAGTGAGAACAATACAATGTGCAGATGTTTATGGTACTTCTTAGGCTCCAAACGTGACTAGGTGATGGGTTCAATTAAGGCTTAAGAATTTGCGGACAATGTTTGCAGTACCTAGTAAAGCAGCTTTCTGAATGGTTCGCAGATGTGTTTCGTCCAGTTTTAATTTTTTCCTGATGTCTTGCCAGTTCTTAGTTACTAATCCGTTTGCAGATATTACTACTGGAATTATTTCTACTTCCCGTAGCTTGTACATATCCTTCAGCTCAACAGACAGTTGTTGATATTTCCTCTTTTTTTCAGCAACTGTTGACACTAGTTTATCATCTGTGGAAACTGCAACATCTATGATTATGGCTTTTTTAGATGATTTATCAAACAGAACAATATCGGGTCTGTTTGCTTCAACTGTTCTGTCAGTGATGATCGTGCTATTCCATAGAATTTTTGCTTGTTCACTACTTAATACCTGTTCAGGCTTACATTTATAATATGACTGTTCAACCTCCGTTAGTTGGTATCTCTTTGTAAGTGCTTGATGGATCACTTTGGCTACGTTGTTGTGTCTTTGGAGGTACTCACTTTGCGCTAATGACGGGCAACCGCAACAAATATGTTGGATCGACTCGTTGGTTGTTCTGCACAGTCGGCATTTATTGTCTATTTGTTAACCTAGATAAATTTTTGATACGCTCTGATCTTAATTACCTGATCTTGGATTGAGAAAAGAAAACCTTCAGTCTCACCGTAGAAGCCTCCCGTTCGGAGCCATTCTGTGGAACTTCTTGCGTCAATATTGTCTGAAGTTAGAGATGCGACAAATCTACCATGGAGTTCCTTCTCTTTCCAGGCGCCAATTCAATCTTGAGCTGTCATGTATGAAAACTCTTTGTGTTCCTGAGCTAGGCTTAAAAACTGGTCTTTTTGTCTTGGAGGCAAACTGCTTTGTGGAGTGGAGAGTCAATAGAAAGAAAGTATTGGCGTAGCCTTTCTTCCTGTTGGCGGCATAGTGTTTCTAGACTAAGAAGTCCTCTGCCTGCGTTACTTCGAGGTAAATACAATCTGTGCGTTGAACTGTGTGGATGGTGATGTCGATGTCTTGTGAGTGTTGTTCTTATTTTTCTGTCAAAAGCCTGAAGAGTAATTCCTGTCCATTTTATAATGCCGAAGATGTAAGTCGCTACAGGAATAGCCCAAGTATTAATAGCTGAGATTTTATTCCTTGAGTTGATGCTAGACTTGCAGATTTTGTTTATTCTGGAGTGTACCTTTTTCTGGATCTTGTTTCTGGTGTGCGTGTCGGAGATTCCTGATAGTTGTAATAATCCTAGATATTTGTAGGTGTCTTCATTGTTGAGGTTTTGAATGGTGGTGTTCTCAGAGAGTTGCAAATCTTGTTCTTGGTTCTGGACTTGTCCACGTTTGACATGCACGTAGGCGCACTTGTCTAACCCCACGCAAATAAAAAACTAAACTCCATGCAAATATCTTCACTAAATCTCTGGACAAGTGCGAATTCATTCTGCAATTGATCTTTACTTGATGCATAGAGTTTGAGGTCGTCCATGTAAAACTGATGTGTGATATAGGCATCTGGATTTTTTTTAACAAGATATCCATAGCCTGATTCTCTGATCGTTCTGCTCAGCGGGGTGAGGGCCATACAGAACCATAGTGAGCTGAGACTGTCACCTTGGAAAATTCTTCGCCGAATGTTAATATCCCTGGTCTTATGGGATTATGCACCTTGTTTGACATGTATAGATGTCTTCCACTCTGACATGCTGGCGGATAGGAATTTTATTATTGTCGGACTGATTTTGTATAGCTCGAGGACCCGTAGAAGCCACGAATGTGGTACAGAATCAAATACCTTCTTGTAGCCTACCCAACCAAGGGACAGGTTGTGTAGACGCTTTCGTACTTGTTGTGTGATTATGCTGTCTATCACTAACAGTTCTTTACATCCCCGACTTCCCTTGCGGCAACCATTTTGTTCTGGAGCTAAAACGTCTTGGTATATTAAATGACTGTAGACCTTGGATGAGACAATGTTTTTAGTAAGGAGCCCTAAGTTAAGTGCCAATTCTCTATGGATGATTTTCGCCACCTCGTTGTGCCTCTCCAACTACATTCCCGTAGCCAAAGCGGGGCAGCCTCCAGTGACATGTTCGATCGTTTCACCCACTGCCTTACACTTTCTACACACATCGTTCACACCGGGGACTTTAAGAATGTACTTCTCATAATTTCTAGTACGGATAATGCTATCCTGAATAGCTGTTATGAATCCCTCAGTTTCTGGGTGTAGCATTCCTTCCTTAAGCCATAGGAGCGAGGTCTCCTTGTCGATCTCTGGATTGTTTAAGGCATTGGGATACTTCCCATGGAGTACCTTGTCCTGCCATGCTGTTTGAATATCCTCGTTCGTTCGGATCATTATCTCGTGTTGAAGATCTTTGAGGTTTAACGGTGTGTATCTATTGTTACTTTCCACTATTTTCGGAATGAGGACCCTGTCTGAATTGTAGAAATAGAGGCGCATGTTCTTCTCTTGCGTTCGGCACATCTTCTGGACGCTGCTTAATCCTCTGCCTCCTTGTGTTCTTGGCATGTACAGTCTTTCAACTGCGCTCTTTGGGTGATGCATTCGAAACTTTGTAAGTGTAGTTCTCGTCATTCTGTCTAGGTCTTCCAGGTCTGTATCCGAGTACTTTAGTATCCCGAATGAGAATGCCAGACTAGGGACAGCATATGTATTGATCGCTGTAATCATGTTCCTAGCGTTGAGTTTAGTATTCAGGAGCTTATTTAGACGTTATTTGTGTTTTTCCCTAAACTCCTTCTTTAGCTGGATGTGGTCTATCCTTCTAATCTGCAGAATTCCAAGGTACTTGTAAGTTTCTTCTGGCAGCATTTGCTCAAAGTCATGGATATTCTCCGGCTGGTGCGTTAATTTTCCCTTTGTGACATGTACTTCAGCACATTGACATTGACTACTAGCGCCTTCAATTGTCTTGGATTCTCAGCGTAGAGTTTGATGTCATCCATAAATAGTAAATGACTGAGCCTCGAGCTTGGTTGCTTGGGATCTATTCGGAAACCGTAGGTGGTGTCATTCAATATTGCTGAGAGGGGATTGAGAGCGAGGCAAAACCATAATGGACTCAGCGAATCCCCCTGGTATATACCTCTTCTAATCTTGATGTTCGAGATAGTGCTTCCTCCAATTCTCGTCTGGGTTTCCCAAGTCGCCATTGCATATGTTAGTAGCCGAACGATGGTGGGGCTAACTTTGTATACTTCTAGCACTTTTATTAGCCAGTCATGAGGTACAGAGTCGAATGCCCTTTTGTAGTCTATGTAGGCCATACTGATGTTTCGGCGCTTTACTTCAGCTTGTTTGATGGTTACTGCATCTATTGTTAGCTGCTCCTTGCATCCAAGTGATCTCTTTACGCATCCCCGCTGTTCTGGGCCAATTATATTGTTCATCTCACAGTGTTCATTGATTTGCCTATGTATCAATGACGTGAGAAGTTTGTAGATCGCAGACAAACAGGTGATTGTCCTGTAGTTTTTCGGGTCTTTCAGATCTCCTTTTTTGGGCAGAAGGTAAGCTACTCCTCGACCTAAAAATTCAGGAAATCTTGTTGGATCCTCAAGGTTTTGTTGAATGCTCGGGCAAACTGTGGAATTAGCGCTGGGAATGATTTCAACCAGAAGTTCTGTATGTTGTCTGGTCCAGGTGCTTTCCAACTTGAAGTGTTTTTTATACACTCTTCGACATCTGCAGGAGTAATATTAGTATCTGGCATATCTGGGAGATCATTTGCATTGCGCTCTGCTGTTTGGAGCCATGTAGCTGCTTGATTGAATCTCGCAGGGTTTGACCATATCCCCTGCCAGAATTGCCCGAAGGGATTGTGGTCAATTTTCTCGGGTTCTGTATTGCCTTGGTTGTTGCTTTCCAAATTACGATAGGAGATCTTCTGGTTACTAGAGAATAAATTATTTTGCTCCTTGCGCTTCGCAGTCTCGTTGTATCGCCGCAGTCTCGCCCCCTTAACTTTACTTTTCTGGCTAGCATCATCGTAGTAATTCGTGAGGGTTTCATTGGACTGTGGATGGTTTAAGTCTATTTGTTGTTTCCGGCATATTTTACGAATTTTGCTCTTGACTTTATTGCTCTTATTGCCATCTAAATACTCTTTGATAATGTTTGCCTCAGTTCTTAGCAGATCTATTTGCCTTTCGAGTCGCATCTTCCAAGCCGGCTTTCTTTGTTTCTGAATATTCTTATTTTGTTTATAGATTTGAAGTTTCTGGCCATTCAGTTCAATGACAGTGGCAGCCCCTGCATACAGAGCTGTATGTATAAAAGTTAAATCAGGATCCGGTTGTTCCTCCATCCTCAACTTCAATTCGGTGTGTATCTTTATTGATTTTTAGCCTCGGTATTGTTGGTCTGGTGAGAGGGTTCGAGTCGCTAAATAGCAGTAGATTGTTGAGTAGTTTCTGCCGTATCTTTCCTACTTCTTCCCCGTTATTTTGATTGCGGGGCTCTTCCTCATGAGGTGCATTGTCATCGACTGGTCTTTGTGGTATGTCTTCAATATGTTGGCGTATTTCTTCATTATGTACTTGGGCTCCTGCTTCCCTACGCAGGGTATCTATTTCAAGCTGTGTTACATATTTCCTTTTAATGATTATGTTCTTTCTATCGGTGAGTTCTTGGAAATTCGGTGAAAAGTTTTTGTCTCCATCCAGGCAGAGGATCGTCTCTGCATTCATTAACGAGCAAGTATGTTCGTATGACATCCATATTCATTTCATTGCTCCATTTTATTCTTCCGGCAATTTCGTTCCTCCTGGGAGCAGCCCGTTCGATTCTACGACCTGGGCGCTGTCCAAGTGGTGGGTTTGACTGTCCTTCAATGCCTGGTGGTGGTAATTCTTCTCCTTCGTTATGTTCGTTGTTATGGGCTGTAGCTTGTTGATTGAGAGGTGCCCGCCTCCTCAGCACTCTGCCACCGGCGTCCCGCATGCTGTCACGTCCAGCGCCAGCTCCAGACGTGCCCTGGCGCTCCCCAGGCAGCGGCTCTTTTCGTTTCCTATTTCTCGTCTCCATCTTCATGGGTGTGCCAGTTTTTGCTCCACGGGGAAGTATTTAATTTATTCCCTACCCTCCTGCCGAAGCGGTGTGAGCATTCCCCTATACGCAAGGAGACGCGCCCGATAGAGGAACTGGCAAACCCCCACGGGGGGTTGGTTCAATCAAGAATTAAAAATTCTGGCCAATTCTGACCTGGAGCAGCAAAGTTCTTTTCTGGGGTTATTGGTTCGTACACTTCCTGTGGTTGCTGAAGCCTTTGATAAAAGGCTTCAAAGTGTGCAAGGGCAGGAGAATCTCGGTTGAGTGGAAGCCTCCCTCGTACAGCGCTTTCCAGAAGTCCTCCACCTGATCTGCAGTCGGTGGATTGTCTACAACACGCGGGGGTGGTTGGAAAAGGCGCAAGGGTTTTTGGCGGAACAGTTATTATTATTATTACTATTATTTTATTTTTTTTGCAAAAAAACCAGTCACCCTACTTTGTGGCTCCGACCCTCACAGAGGGGAGCTGGTAATACCAATGGCCACTCCCCACGCCCGTGGGGTGAGTGACTACCGGGTCCGCGAATCGTGTGCCCTGAGTGCCGCAATGAACCGAGGATGACAGATTTCTGCATTATGCCGGCTAAGATCTCTGCCGAATTTCGGCATGCCGGTATGATCTTTAGTTCTGAAAGCAGCGTTTGTCTCATTCCACCCAGGGCTCCTATAATCAGTACCACTATTTTAACAGAATAGCCTGGATAAAGCCTGCGGAGTTCGAAGAGCAAATCTCGATATTTTGTCCGTTTTTCCTCCTCTTTCAAGACAATGTAGCTCTCAGCGGGAGCTGAGAATTCTAAGACATACATTTTCTTGAGTTGGTGGTCGAGGAGTACTATGTCAGGCTTGTTGGCTTGTATTTGCCTGACGGTGGGAAACGAGTAGTTCCAATAAATTAGACACATCTCATTCCCCACAACGGACTCAATATCCCCCGGAGCGTAAGGCAGCACTGGTGTTTCGTCTATCCCATACGAGTGCCTTAGATGATAGTAAAGCACTCGTAATGCTGCGTCATGTCTGTGAATATAGGCCGAGACTGCGTATGTCGGGCAAGCCGGTAGTAAGTGCATTAGAGTCTCCGGCGCCCTGCGGCAGGCCCTGCAGCTGACATCAGGGACCTCCATACCCATGACACGACGTCGATAGACGAGGGTGTTAAATACACCATCCTGGCAAGCCATTATGAATCCCTCGGTCTCAGACTTCAGCCCAGCTGACCTTAAGAAGGCGAAGGTCAGCCTTTCGGATAAGCCGAGGTCTTCTATATTTTTATAGAAGACCCCGTGCAACGGCTTATCCTTATGGAGCTGCAGAAGGATGTTCTGTTCTGCAGCTCTAATGTGCGCTTTTAGTCGAACGGGTTCCAACTCGGTGACAGAGTCGGGATTTACCCGCTCGACGTCGAAGATGAGTTCATCGGCTGCTCTCCGTGCTGCCTTAAAGAGAAAAGCTCCTACCTCTGCATTTTCATGGTCTCGGAAAATGCAGAGGAGGGCATCCGAATTCCTGATAACCTTACATGCTCCATCCAGAACCATCCTGCTATGGAGACTCTCCAAGCTCAAGAGTTCACGGCCTCCCCGATGTCGTGGGAGATATAACCGTGGAACGGACGATTTAGGATGCAAGATCCTATTGAGATGCATCAACTTGCGGGTTACTACATCGAGTTGGCGCAGCTCTTCTCGAGTCCACTTCACTACTCCGAACGAGTAGAGAAGGGTCGGAACGGCAAGCATATTTGTAGCAGACACCTTGTTCTTCCCCGACAGTTCTGAAGACCAGATCTGTCGGCGTAGGTGCTGATACTTGCCGCGGAGAGCGTTTTTCACTATACTCACTTCTCGGGTGGAGCGTTGCTCGACACCCAAGTAAGTGTACGACTCTCCGGCATCTAGATGGTGTAAAATGCTTCCGTCCACGAGCTGCGCGTCCTCTCCATAGTCACCGCATCGTCCTCTCTTGAGAAGGATCAGTGCGCATTTGTCCAACCCGAACTGCATACCGACAGCCTGCGTGTACTCCTGTACCACCCTAAGGGACTGTTGGAGATCCCTCTCTCCAGAGGCATAAAGTTTAAGGTCATCCATATAAAATAGATGGGTGACCTTATGTCTCCTGTCGTCGGGGGTACCGCAGTTGTAGCCACGGGTTTTCCGGAGCGAGACGGGTAATGGCAGTAGTGAGATGCAAAACAGAAGGGGGCTGAGGGAATCTCCCTGAAATACTCCTCTTCTGAATGTTACCGACTCTGTTTGGACTCTATCGTTACCCGATGTTATGGTAAAGCGAGTCCTCCAGAGCGGCATCAGTTCTTCAATACATCTCACCACGAGACCGGGTACCACAAGACATCGGAGCAAGTGAACAATGAGCTCATGTGATGTCACGTCAAATGCCTTGCGGTAGTCGATCCAGGCCATAGAGAGGTTCCGCTTATACTGCGTGGAGTCCTGCGTGATACATCTGTCGATCAGCAGGTTCTCCTTGCAGCTAGCGACACCTCTCTTCGACCCTCGTTGCTCATATATCCGTTCGTAAACCGGTTCAACTGCGTGGAGCACCCGCATGTACAAAATGCGTGTAAACACCTTGTAACATGCGTTTAGACAGGTTATCGGTCTGTAGTTCTTTGGGTTGGACAAATCTCCGTTCTTGGGAATCAGCACTGTCCGCCCCTCAACAACCCAAGAAGGGATTTGCTGCTCCCCATTCAACCAGGAATTAAAAATTCCTGCCAAATGGTGGTGGGTGCTCGATAACTTTTTCCACCAAAAGTTATTTATCCCATCGGGACCTGGAGCAGCAAAGTTCTTAGAGCCCTCAAGAGCCCTACGAACCTCTTCTGGGGTTATTGGTTCGCACACTTCCTGTGGTTGCTGAAGCTTTTGACAAAAGCTTCAAAGTGTGCAAGGGCAGGAGAATCTCGGTTGAGTGGAAGCCACTCCTCGTATAGCGTTTTCCAGAAGTTCTCCACCTGATCTGCAGTCGGCGGATTGTCTACAACACGCGGAGGCGGTTGGAAAAGGCGCGGAACAGTTTATTTTCCGCAAGCCCTCTCGCCCGCCTCACTAGTGATTTTTTACAAGTCACTAGCATCCGTATCCTGTCGAGACAGTGCTGTTTGGTGGTTCGAAGCACTGCCTCATTGAGTGTGTGATGGACGCGTCTTAGGTTGGCGGCTAATCGACGCACTTTAGGCGTGAACGGCCTGTTGGCCGCCATATAGTCCATCACACATTGGATACGGGATGCGTGTTGCCTCGCCGACCGGATCTTGGCTTCCATCTTTTGTATGCGCCGCTGCGCTCTCTCCTGTGGGGAAGAGGTATTTCGCCTCTCCACCTGAGAAGAGCGTTGAGCAGCGGCATACACGGCACAATTTATTCAGCGTCCACTCTGGCCAGGTCTTGTGGCCCGGGGGTTTTCAGATGGTGTAACCCCCTTCTAGTACTGAGGCCCTCTGGTATTGGCGGAACGAGGAGTGCTACGTCCTCAACCGGTGATTGTGGCGGCTCTTCGGCCACCTCATTCACCGGTCCAGGAGCAGCCCTCACGTAGCCCCTACTACGAAGGTGGGATACATAGTCACGCAGATTTTGTGGCGTGAAGGCGCTATGCTCTGGTAGCCTCTCACACCACAGAGCATGCATCCGCGCCATGTATCCCCTCCGCGCGAGCTCACTGCTTTCATAGCAATGCAGAAGTTCATCCCTCAGTTCATCTGTCCACTCAAAGCGTCCTTGGACATTGCCAATTTCGTCAACGGGCGGTCCGTCCGGTTGGGCCCCACCACCTTGCCCTTGACCCCTATCCGAACGGGGTCGATCGTGGGGGAAGTAAAACCAGTCGTCCTTCTCCCTGCCTCCGATACCAGAAAGGGTGCGCTGGGAGCGCCAGTAACCACTCTCTACACCGTAGAGTCAGTGATCACTGGTTCCGTGACTCGTGTGCCCTGAGCAGACTCAATGAACCAAGAATGACAGCCTTCTGCATTCTCCCGGCTAGGACTTCTGCCGATTGTCGGCATGCCAGTATGATGTTCAATTCTGAAAGCAGCGT
Organism: Leptura quadrifasciata; assembly: GCA_963675555.1. Taxonomy (NCBI): domain Eukaryota; kingdom Metazoa; phylum Arthropoda; class Insecta; order Coleoptera; family Cerambycidae; genus Leptura; species Leptura quadrifasciata. The sequence goes on from OY776679.1 coordinate 49,750,845, forward strand.
GTGTCTCGTTCCACCGAGAGCTCCTATAATCAGTACCACCAGCTTGAAAGTATGGTCTGCATACAGTCTGCGGAGTTCGAAGAGTAGGTCTCGATATTTTGTCCGCTTTTCTTCCTCCTTCAAGACGATGTTGTTCTCCGCGGGAGCCGAGAACTCTATGACGAACATTGTCTTGAGTTGGTGGTCTATGAGGACTACGTCAGGCTTGTTTGCCTGTATTTGCCTGACCGTGGGAAACGAGTAGTTCCAATAAATTAGACACCTCTCATTCCCCACAACGGACTCAATATCCCCCGGAGCATAAGGCAGTACTGGTGTCTCGTCTATCTCATACGAGTGCCTCAGATGGTAGTAAAGCACTCGTAGTGCTCCGTCGTGCCTTTGGAAATAGGCGGAGACTGCATATGTCGGGCAGGCCGACAACAAGTGCATAAGCGTCTCCGGCGCTCTGCGGCAGGCCCTGCAGCTGACGTCAGCGACCTCCATACCCATGACACGACTTCGATAGATGAGGGTGTTGAATACACCGTCCTGGCAAGCCAATATAAATCCCTCGGTCTCAGACTTCAGCCCGGCTGACCTTAAGAAGGCGAAGGTCAGCCTTTCGGATAAGCCAAGTTCTTCTATATTTCTATAGAAGACACCATGCAGTGGCTTATCCGAATGGAGTGCAGAAAGATGGCTTGTTCTGCAGCTTTTATTTGGGCTTTCCGCCGAGCGGGTTCCAACTCGGTGACAGAGTCGGGATTATCCCGCTCAACGTCGAAGATGAGACCGAGTTCATCGGCTGCTCTGCGTGCTGCCTTAAACAGGAAAGCTCCTACCCCTGCATTTTCATGGTCTCGGACCATGCAGAGGAGGGGATCCGAACTCCTGACGACCTTACAGGCTCCATCCAGCACCATCCTGCTGTGTAGACTCTCCAAGCTCAAGAGTCCACGGCCTCCCCGATGTCGTGGGAGATATAACCGTGGAACGGACGATTTAGGATGCAGGCTCCTATTGAGGTGCATCTTTCTCCGGGTTCCTACATCGAGTTGACGCAGCTCCTCTCGAGTCCACTTCACTACTCCAAAGGAGTAGAGAAGGATCGGAACGGCAAGCATATTAGTAGCAGACACCTTGTTCTTCCCCGACAGTTCTGAAGACCAGATCTGTCGGAGTCGGTGCTGATACTTGCCGCGGAGAGCGTTTTTCACTACACCCACTTCTTGGGTGGAGCGTCGCTCGACACCCAAGTAAGTGTACGACTCTCCGGCATCTAGGTGGTGTAGGATGCTTCCGTTTACGAGCTGCGCGTCCTCGCCGTAGTCCCCACATCGCCCTCTCTTGAGATGGACCAGTGCACATTTGTCCAATCCGAACTGCATACCGACAGCCTGCGTGTACTCCTGTACCACCCTAAGGGATTGTTGGAGATCCCTTTCTCCGGAGGCATAAAGTTTAAGGTCATCCATATAAAACAAATGGGTGACCTTATGCCTCCTGTCGCCGGGGGTACCACAGTTGGTAACCGCGGGTTTTCCGGAGCGAGACGGATAATGGCAGTAGCGAGATGCAAAACAAAAGGGGGCTGAGGGAATCTCCCTGAAATACTCCCCTTTTGAACGTTATCGGCTCTGTTTGGACTCTATCATCACCAGATGTTATGGTAAAGCGAGTCCTCCAGAGCGGCATCAGATCTTCAATGCATCTCACTACGGGACCGGCGACCGCAAGACATCGGAGCAAGTGTACAATAAGCTCATGAGATGTCATGTCAAATGCCTTGCGGTAATCGATCCTGACCATGGAGAGATTCCGCTTATACTGCACGGAGTCCTGCGTGACACATCTGTAAATCAACAAGTTCTCCTTGCAGCCAGTGACATCTCTTTTCGACCCTCGTTGCTCATATATCCGTTCGTAAACTGGGTTAACTGCTTGGAGTACCCGCATGTACAAGATGCGTGTGAACACCTTGTAACATGCGTTTAAACAGGTTATCGGCCTATAGTTCTTTGGGTTGGACAAATCTCCGTTCTTGGGGATCAGCACTGTCCGCCCCTCAACAACCCAAGAAGGGATTTGCTGCTCCCCATTCAACCAGGAATTAAAAATTCTGGCCAAATGGTGGTTGGTGCTCGATAACTTTTTCCACCAAAAGTTATTTATCCCATCGGGACCTGGAGCAGCAAAGTTCTTAGAGCCCTCAAGAGCCCTACGAACCTCTTCTGGGGTTATTGGTTCGCACACTTCCTGTGGTTGCTGTAGCCTTTGACAAAAGGCTTCAAAGTGTGCAAGGGCAGGAGAATCTCGGTTGAGTGGAAGCCTCTCCTCGTACAGCGTTTTCCAGAAGTTCTCCACCTGATCTGCATTCGGCGGATTTTCTACAACACGCGGAGGCGGTTGGAAGAGGCGCGAGGGCTTTTCGCGGAACAGTTTATTTTCCGCAAGCCCTCTCGCCCGCCTCACTAATGACTTTTTGCAAGTCACTAGCATCCGTATCATGTCGAGACAGTGCTGTTTGGTGGTTCGCAGCACTGCCTCATTGAGTGTGTGATGGGCGCGTCTTAAGTTGGCGACTAATCGCCGCACTTTAGGCGTGAACGGCCTGTTGGCCGCCATATAGTCCATCACACATTGGATACGGGATGCGTGTTGCCTCGCCGATACATAGTCACGCAGATTTTGTGGCGTGAAGGCGCTATGCTCTGGTAGCCTCTCACACCACAGAGCATGCATCCGCGCCATGTATCCCCTCCGCGCGGGCTCACTGCTTTCATAGCAATGCAGAAGTTCATCCCTCAGTTCATCTGTCCACTCAAAGCGTCCTTGGACATTGCCAATTTCGTCAACGGGCGGTCCGTCCGGTTGGGCCCCACCACCTTGCCCTTGACCCCTATCCGCACGGGGTCGATCGTGGGGGCCCTGTCTTCGGCCTGCCGGAACCAAAGTTTAGGGTCTGTGGGTGGTTAGCCCAGCAGGCCCACGACCGACACCAGAGGGGAAGACGCTTTCCCCTCCCGGGTGCACTAGGGCTGCCGATTCGGTTTTGCACCCCAGCTGGAGCAAGTGGTGGCGCTACTCACCAAAGGCTTGATAGATGGAAGTCAGCCCCTCCTGCTCATTATTATTATTATTATTAATATTATTATTATCATTAACGATTTTACAAACTATTGGATAAACATTTAGCTAAATATATTGGCCTAGATGGAAATTTCTTCATATCGCAGACTTCAGTTGCTACTAAATTATTGCAAAAATACAATTTTCTATTTAGTTCTGTGGGATTTTCTACCCTTTTCATAGGCCTGTTGAAAAAAGGACAATGACTTCCCCATTCAATACGGTTCACAGATACGCTATAAATTTTGAATTTCGGGTTTCATCCGCAGTTGAAAATACCGGCTTTTTTAAAATTCCTCTTTTTTAGTTTGTTGTGATATTAATCACATGGCACTAAAAATTGAAGCGACAAAGGAAACGATACCAATTTTAAAAGTTCACATATTCATCTTTTACGATTTTTTTATTTTCAGATCATCCATAGAGACGTTAAACCCGAGAATGTTCTAGTTTCTTCCCTAGGTGTAGTAAAACTTTGTGATTTTGGATTTGCAAGAATAATTAGTCTATCTGGAGAGGCCTGCACAGAATATGTGGCTACAAGATGGTATAGAGCACCTGAATTATTAGTGGGTGAACCAAGTTATGGAATTGGTGTTGACATTTGGGCTATTGGATGTCTATTTTCCGAGATGATGACTGGAGATCCTTTATTTCCTGGAGAGAGTGATATCGATCAATTTTATCTCATTGTAAAAATGTTAGGTAAGAAAAGCTGTCATATCAAAATATTGACAATACAATGTTTATGTAAAAGTAGTATAATTAGACAAATTTCATAATAGATCAAACTAATACGATTTATATTAATCATGAAATGTTCATTAATGTTAGTGGACTTAACCACAGACCTGTTGATTATTGAAAGAAATCGGAGTACAATATATTTCTAACTTCTCAAGCAATTCATCATTATTGTATTTAATTAACTGTCCCACTGACCATTCAACTTTAAGATATGGGAATCTTTAGTTTCCACATAATCATACAGAGAAAACCAAACGCATCACTCTCTCAGACTCGCTAATTCTCAGCGCTCAGTTTTAAAGCAGTTGACTAGTCTCATGATGAAATAATGATTTACTGTCTACTGTCGTATTAGAATTTAATGCTGTTCAAAATTGCTCCTACGCAATTTCAACTTGTTTGGTGTGATCGCAACGTAAACATCATTTTTCAAATTTTACTAGTTTTCGTCTTGGGTCTTATTGAAGAATTTTTGTTTAACATTTAGGGTTACTAGCAGTATGAATTTGAACAGACTTTATAATGTTTATAATTTTATACGCTCCCTTATGTGTATTTGACCGATAATTCAAATAACCAAACCGCGGATCACTGATAAGGACTGATCCAAGTAAGGTGGACACTGGATTTCTTGCTTTTATTATTGAAATTAATTTATATTTTTTAAATTAATATTATTTAGTAGATTTTGAAGATTTGCAATTAGATTTCAAATATACAATTTGCAAAATTTTAAACTATGTGTATTATGGATCAAATCTATATTCTTATTCACAATACATACAGCTTTACTACAAATGCCTGTGAGGCGTACGGGCCTCATCATATTCTTAGTAACATCGCATTAACATTTTGGAGGGTGCCCTCTTCACTGTATAACATCCGGTTTTTCTTGAACTATTGTTCGTTGTATATTGTCTTCACTAAAGATGGGTCCAAAATACCAAAATGCTGCAGAATACGATACTGGTGAGTCACCTCGGAGGATGTACTTTTTGATGAATCAAAGTTGTTTATAATTGTTTCACTTAATCGGTCCACGATTTGTTTCACATGCTCAAAGCTTACTGTCTGAACACTGTCGAGCAGGTGTACAAGCTGACTTTCACTTGCTGCAACAAATGTGGTATCACATACAAATCTTAAGTTAAAACCAGGATTGTTGCTAGCCCGGGCCCGGCGAAAAATGGTTATTGGGGTCCTCACCACAGAAATGAGTCTAGCAAAAATATTTTAATGCTGGTCTTGCTGACCCGTTCAGGTCCTATAGGCCCCTAAAAGGCTTCCAACTATATCAGTAACAATAAGAGGCATGTGGAAATAATGCCTGAGCCGATAACCATCGTACACCGAAAGAATCGCACGAATTAGGAACGTAGTTGTTACTTATATTCTGTAGCGCATAGGTTTATTATTTTTTGAGTTCTCGTGTTATTTCTCAGTATGCTGCTAAAAGGAAAGTGATCGATTATGGATGTTTTTGTTATCAGTTATCTTGTTGGGAATAAATGTACTTTTTCTATCAGTTAAGCAAAACCTTATCTCGGATAGATAAAAACTATTATGGTGTTAAAATTTTTAAAATACCGCAAAAATATACATAAACAGAGGCGTAAAGATAAATAAACTCACTTAATGTTACCCGCAGGAAATGGTCCCGGTTTCGGGCATTTTCAGTCATTCCGAGCACAGAGTACTAGCCTCAACCAATAGTTAACTCACAAATATTACAAACAACAAATTTTATACAAGGGCAACCGTTAACAAATACCCAAATGTCACAATTATGCTCATCACCACTTATGAGCCAATCAGTGCCACAAATATACCTCTCCCAAATCATAAGTCAGCCAGTATCGTTGAGTAACAGTCACTATTTACATCCTATTGTCTACGAACGGCGGTGGCGGCGGCTTGTTGGTGAGCCGGGCCCGTTTCCGCCCCGTACGATGCCGGCTGTGGTTGTATTAGTGATGTTTCATGTTGTAATTCCAATTCCGGAAGTGGCTGTGAGGTTGGTTGCATAGGGCCCGAAGTGGCCCGGGGCGAAGCCGGGGGGTCGTGGCTTGTCCTCGCTTGTAGAGCTAGGTGCTGCAGGAGCGTTTAGCGTGCACGTTAGCTGTTGCACCGCTTCTGTGAGTGCCTGCGTTAGCTGTTGCACCGCTTTCGTGAGTGCATGTGTTAATGCATCACTGTGGCTTGTGTTCCTCCCACTTGGGGTGAGAGCAGGGGTAGCAGGCATTACTAATGGCGGTGGCTGTACTCCTTGAAGGCTTCTGGTTGTGGAGTCCGTGGTTGCAGTAGGTAGGCGTTGGCTAGTGGATGGTGTGAGGAAAGGCTGTGCTTCTTGTCCCCTTCCTAGGGTTGGGTATGTACTAGGGCTAGGGGCAGCCCCCTGGCTGGCCGGGGCTGAATCCCATTGACCGGTGAAAAATCGTCGGGCCGCGACGTTGGGCGACAAGGGGTCCACCGTTTCCCTTACCAGACCTGCATCCTCTTGATCAGTGAGAAATTGACGGGCCGCGACGTTGGGCGACAAGGGGTTCACCATTTCCCTTACCGGACCTGAATCCTCTTGACCAGTGAAAAATTGACGGGCCGCGACGTTGGGCGACAAGGGGTTCACCATTTCCCTTACCGGACCTGAATCCTCTTGATCAGTGAAAAATTGACGGGCCGCGACGTTGGGCGACAAGGGGTTCACCATTTCCCTTACCAGACCTGAGTCCTCTTGATTAGTAAAGAGAGCGTCCGGGACCTGGGGCGAACGGCTCTGTGTTGGTGGCGAGTCTACCTGGCTAGATGGGACGCCGTCCCTCTGCCTAGATCGACTCCTGGTGTTCATAACGATTTCTTTTATATTACACTAACACCCACTTCACTTTTCACCACTACTGTGCACTCCAAACTACTAATTAGGCAGGTTGTGGAATAAAAGAGATATTTACTACAATACAATACAGTCTTCAGGTAGAGGTGTCAAAGGCAGGCGCGAACTGATTGATCGATGTGTAGCGGACGACGGATGCGAGCGGACTGATGATCTGTACTCGAGGATGGCTGCGAACGGACTGATGCAGGGCTAGCGGGCGTGCGCATATTTATAGTTTCCCGGCGGTGTGACGTAGCACGGGCTTTGCCGGTCGCGAGCTGTTGCGCTGCAGGGCCTCGCCGCGTGGCTATTTTGTGCTATGTGTTGGGGCTGTTTTGCCCTATAACTTTTTTGGTGTTTATCGTATCGAGCTGTACGATACGTCAAATGAAAGGTCTTTTCCTGTAGTTTCCGAAAATGACTTTGTGAATGCGCGTACTTTAATGTTTATGAAGTTATAGTGAATTTTGTGTGGAAAAAATAATTTTGGTCCCGAATTTTCGCGGTTTTTTCACTCATCTGCCGATGACACTATCAAGAACAATTCCTAAATGTGCAAAAAACGACGCATAAAATACAAGAGCTACGTAATATAGCCATGCAACTAAACGCCAGTAGATGACATTCTATCATCTACTAGGGATGATGGAAAAGCAGACACCTTTATATCGCAAGAACATCCTTGGTCAATAGTTAGAGGTACCAGAAGAAAACAATAGAATTAGTAAAGAATCAGCAAATAAGGACATAACTGTAGACAACAGATATAATGTATTAATATACTCTCTCAGGAAAATGAAGCAAGTGATAAAGATATAATAGTGGGAATGCCCAAACCTCCACCCATATTTGTCTATGGAGTTTTCAATTTACCGGAAATAAACAAGAAGTTAAAATATATGGTAGAAGAAGAATACAGTAAAAGAAGTATGATTGACCAATGATACCAACAAAGTTACCGTTAGAAATCCAAACACATATTGAAAATTAGCTAGAATGAGGGAAAATAACATCTACATAAGTATGTAGGTAAGTAAGTACCAGCCTAGGAAGAGCGATCATATTGAGTAGTCATAAAATACTTGCATCTATCAGCTTATATTAATGACATAAAAGAAAAAAATATACGGCAGATAAGTAATAAATGCTAAACAGCGAATTACAAAAACCCATTAAATATCTTCTTTGTTGATCTTGAACCCTCCCAAGCTAACAAAGACTAACAAATTAACAAGATTACAGAATAGTATCATCCAGATAGAACCACCAAAGGAAAAACAATTACATAATACAAAAGCTTATTGCAACAGGCCATAAATGTGTGTTAAATGTGGTAGCCAACACAGTACGTCAAGCTGTAAGAAGAATGCGAACACATCTGCAATTTGTACTCTATGTGGATGTGATTATTCAGCGAACTACAAAGGATGTGATTTTTATCAGAGACATTATCGGGTAAAATGTGAACGATGATCTATCTTTTCGCGTTTGAAGGACTATTATAATATTTTCCAAAGTGGATATTAAACGTTCACAAAGAAGGGTTCAAATCGACTGTTTCAGACGGAGAATAATACAAAATATATACTTACTGTTCGTTTTCGCTTAACTGCTTCACCGATGGTACCAATTGTACGTCGTAACACTATAAATCAGACACATTAAATACTAACACTTTCTTAAAACTAAACCTGAAAAGGAATTTTGAAAACCCAAGAAAAAGACGATATAAATTTCAAAAAATATATATTAAATCTTTAAAAAATTATGTTTTTACAAAACGTTCAAGAAAAATGTGTCGACAAACTATAGTTTGACCCGTGTACAACGCATAGTGAGGAACGGAACGATTCATAATGTACCAACTACCATCCAATGTGCGGTTTATATCTAACGATTACACAAAAAGAGTCAAGAAAAGTTCAATGTTTATAAATTTTTTTGGTGGGCCTTACTTTGCCTGTCTATTTTACGTTAATAATAATAATTCAATAATAATTTGGTTCACTCCTCGGAGCTTAAAAATGCTTGAAGTGATTATATTTTGCAATTACAATTTCATACGTTCAGGCAAGGCGGTCCCATGCACATCTGAGTACATGGTAAAGATACTTTTCTGACACCGAATCACTGAGGAACCATTTACCATTTAAAAACTCTTTATTTATTACAAGTACAGTTCATTTTTTAATATTTCATATATGTCGGTTTAGGGCAAATACCGTTAAAACCGATTCCCGTCAAAATCGACTGTTAGAGAATGATTGGGCACCCTCGACGCTAAAGACCATTTTCGCTAAAACTCTCGAAATACTTTGACTAGAGACTGGATTAACTTGTCCTCATATTTAACACAACGCATGAGTTGCAGTGCTGCACAACGTGGATTCGTAAAAGGGTTTTTAATTTTGAAGTTTCCGAAGTTAAAGTCGGTTTTTGATACACTTTCTAATTTTTGGTGGTTGGGGCGACATTACGTCCCTGCCTACAATCCTTTTTTTTGAAGTTAACAGCGAATCCAATGAAAAGTCACTAGACAGTTTATTGACAACCCGTGACATATTTCAAATATTAATGGATGATCAAGTAATACATGAACAAAAGGCGGTGAAGTAAAAGCAGCCAAAAAAATAAGATTGACAAAAAATGAGTAAGTACAAAGAGATGACACTTTAGGAATGTTGTCAGATCCGAAAAACGAATTTTTTCGATAGTTGCATAAAAAAAATTATGGCTAAAAATAATTGACTCGGACTTTATATCCAATGACTGGATTACATATCAGTTTGGTTTTCGACGAGCTTATTCTACAACCCAGCAGTGCTACCGCATTACACATATTATTAACCGAGCCTTGAAGAACAAAGAATACTGTCCAGCGACATTATATGATTTGCAAAGTCTGGGGTGCTGGGTTACTATTTAACATAAAAAGATATTTACCGACATTCTACAAACTACTGGAATCGTACCTTCTCTCTCTCTCAACTGACCTATGCTCCTGGCTATTCTACTTTTTGTCTATTACATATCTCGTTGCATTATTCCTGGAACGCAATGTATGTCTTTTTTCAATAAAAGAGATAGCAAAAGATTCCGGGCTTTTCTTATGGAAAATGATCCTAGTGAAATTAGCTGAAATTGAGATTTGTTGTAGTTGAGCTCTTGAATGCATGGAAGTCTTAAAGGAGCTTTCCCTTAAAAGACGAACAATTATTTTTATCATTTTAGATAACCAAGAATTTTCTTTACTTTTAAATCATCAACTATATGGAAAAAGTGTAATAAGAACGTCAACAAATGTTTATTTAAATCCAATAATAATTTAGAATTTTTTCCGCAATTTTTGTTAACTTTATTTAATACATGTGTGTGATATTCTTACATAAACTTAACTTAAAGATCGATAATGTATTGTGAAAAAATTATTATTGACAAGATATATCTTAAAAAGTGTTAATTTTTGTAGGTCGTGCCCATTGAAACTTTTAATCAACAGGTAATAAGCTATGCTGTAGCATATCCCAATTTCAGCCAATTTGACCGGGACCATTTTTCCATAAGAAAACTGTAAGGTCCCTTATGTTTCATTCTTTGGAACATGTATGATAATATAAAAATAAGAACAAGTTACATGTCTAACACATCATAACAGCAATACACAAAACGAAAACACAAATCATCAAAACCAGATTCAGAAAACATACAGAACATGTACATACAAGCTGGTATTTATTTTACAAAATATTTGTCTACTTTATAACAATAAGATGACAATAGTACATACATGATTCATATTTGCTACATATATGTGATACCAGAAGAGTAGAAAATTTCTATGCACAAGCGTATTTAGCGTGCGAAAGATATATGTAAACAAACATAACAATGCAATAACATACCAGATAATGTACTTGTTTACTGGGTTAACAACCGTGAGTTAAGAAGAGTAAGAGGAGAAGTTTCTGCTATATATCAATACATGCTATCGACTCGGCAGTGTAGATTTGATAAGGTGGGGGAAGATGTTGGACGGGGCCAAAAGCTACGCCCTGTATAAGTTCCTGTAGTTTACTTACACTGACTCTAATTTTAACAAACATTTTTATTTATCATAAAATTCATAAAATGTATCCGGGTGGAAACCTACACCCTGTATATTAAGCGTTTGGTGCTTTAGATACATTAAAGTTCAATTGAAAAGTCTAAAATCACATTGGTTTAATTTTGAGTTTTTTGTCAGGTGAAACCACAACACCCTATATATAGTTTCATGAAGTAGAACTGTTTTTGAATATGAAGACTGGTTTCTGATTAATTTATTCGGGAATTTGTAATTTTTTTGTTTAGTAGACACTTCTTGATCACCCTATATATGGTGACCTATTTTACACTTGGTTTTAACGAGAACTCGATTTAAATTAATGAAAAACTGTGACGGATTATTCTTAACAAATTTATTTCGATTTTTGTTACAGTTACTAAAATGGTAACTCTTACAATAAGAATTCTGGCCTTTGAAAAAATTAATTGAGTTCCTAGATTAGTTTAAAAGTCACTTAAAATCAATGCACGGAGGCAAGTTCTTTGTTTAAAATTAGACTAGATGCGCTGAGGCAGGCTTTGTTTTAAAAATCTGAAAAAATTCACTAGAATTGTTGCGCGAAGGCAGATTTGAAGAAGATTCACTTAAGATTAATGCGCGATGAAAGAGAGTTGAGTTAGAAATTAAAATCATGAGTTTTTTCACTTGGTTGAGCCAAGGAATCCGTTCGGAGTTTTTCCGGAAATAAAATAAAGCGCGACTAGCCGTTGAAAACCGAAACCTATATGAACGTCTTGGGCATAAAAAGATAATTTTTTTTATATAAGATTTTTATGTTCGAATCGATTTGGGTATTGAAGGTTTTTATATCGATAAATTGAGAGCATTTCGGATTACCCCGAGTTATAATCGTAGATAATGCTGATGGTCGATTGGTGGGAGGTGAATTTCAACCCACTTGTTGTGATTGGTCGAGAATAAACCCCACCCATGTATTGTAATTGGTCGATGGGAGGGGATAAGCTCCGCCCACCTAAGCGGATTGGTTGAGTTGAGGGGATAAACCACACCCCTCATAATATGATTGGTCGATTGGTGGGAGGTGAATATCAACCCACTTATTGTGATTGATCGAGATAAACCCCACCCATGTATTGTAATTGGTCGATGGGAGGGGATAAGCTCCACCCACGTAAGCGGATTGGTTGAGTGGAGGGGATAAACCACACCCCCTCATATGATTGGTGGATTGGTGGGAGGTGAGCCCTCGTATGCATGCATCTTAGGATCATTTCATTATAAACCGTTAATGTGTAAATATGTCGTTTACTTTCACTCTTAGTGCAGAATCTTCCGTATTAAATTACAGTTTCAATCCACCAATATATTTAGATGATGAAGTAGATTATGAAATTGGATTAGTAAATTTTGATACTTATAATATTATTCCAAATATTGACAACAGTAATAAATTTGCATGGGGGCAAAATTATGAACATATAACTGAAATTCCTGAGGGATGTTATGAAATTGATGACATTATAAAATTCATAGTAAACAAAATAAACGAAGAAGATGATGAAGCAGTTATCAGAATTACCACAGATATTAATACTTCTAAAGTCACTATACGTGCAAATACGAGAATTAATTTCAACGTGAAAGATTCGATAGGTCCAGTATTAGGTTTCGAGAAGAGAGAGTTAAAGGTTAATGATAGCAATACTTCCGATAATACCGTAAAGATATCTAAAATGAATGCTATCTGTGTCGATTGCAGCATTGCAGTAGGTTCTTTTTCTAATGAACAACCTGTACATATTATTCATCAGTTTTTTCCAACAGTGCCTGTTGGGTATAAAATAGTGGAGTCACCTTTAAACATTATTTATTTCCCAGTGTGCGTTAAAACTATTAGCAACATCACTGTCAAAATAGTAGACCAAGCAGGGCAACTTGTTAATTTTCAAAAAGAGACTTTAACTGTTAGACTCCATCTTAGAAAATCAATCAAATAATTAAATGGTGCTGATATTTAATTCAACGTCAATGAATGGAATTGTAATAGATGGAGCGAGAAATGTTGGATTAGTTTCAACTTTAAAGAATTATGAAAGTATTTCCATGCAAAATGCTGGATGGTTTCCAATAAAGAAAACAGGCGTGGGTGAAAAAATTATAGCCGGTGTAAAAGGAAATTTCAATGTTTGCATTCCATTAAAACTACTAGTTGGATTTTTTGAAGATTAGACAAGAATTAGTATTAATACGTAACAGTAATGATCTAGACAGCATTACAAGTAGCGATGAAGCTGAAAAACCTAAAATTACTATTAGTAAACTATTTTGGAGGGTCCCTCATGTCACTGTTAATATGTCAGAACAGCTTAGGTTGAATAAACTTATAAGTCGTAATGTAGATCTCCCTATAAAATTTAGAAGCTGGGAATTAATTGAATATCCATCTCTACCTCCGTCGAGCAGACATACATGGCCTGTTAAGACGTCTACTAAGGTAGAAACTCCTAGACATGTAATAATAGCATTTCAGAAAGATAGAAAAGGGAAAATTACAACTGATATGAGCAAATTCGATGACTGTGGACTTAGAAACATAAGAGTCTCCTTGAATTCTGAAAGATACCCATATAACGATTTATACTTAGACTTTAAAAGCAATAAATACGCAACCCTCTATGACATGTTTGCAAATTTTCAGGAATCCTACTATCATCACAAAATAAATCAGCCTATTCTTAATCCAAGAGAATTTAAGGATTATGCACCAATAACGCATATCGACTGTTCACGACAAAAAGAAGTTATACAAACGGGGTCAGTGGTCATGAGAATAGAGTTTGAGACGGATATCCCCACTACTTCGGATATTACTGCATATTGTCTTATATTACATGAGAAACATTTCACTTATAACCCTTTAACTAAAATTGTACGTCAACATTGACATGCGCACTACATGTTTCTCTTTGCTGGCATAAATAAAAAGTAGTTCGAAGAAGTAAGTTAGTATGATAAGGAGATCAGAATATGTGCGACTATTGAAGGAACACAGACAAAAACTGAAATACTTAAGAAAAATAGTGGAATTTTATTTCATGAAGAAAAAAGTTTTAAAAAAATTGCATAATCTAAAACTATGAATTGTGGACATTCAAGGATTTAAAATAGAAAACAACGAATTTATTGTTAAAGATCTCGCAGGCTATGACGGTGTAAAAATGTGCCACTATATTTTTAAACCACCATACCCATTTAACTTACTCTCACCAGAGATAGAACATCAAGTTACATGGCTAACAAGAAATCATCACGGCATCAAATGGGCTGATGGATTTACACCATTGCATATGTTCGGTCAAATTATTCAGGATTTGACTTCAGTGGCAGATTGCGTTTATGTAAAAGGAAACGAAAAAGCAAACTACATCAGACACTTTATCACCCAACCTGTATTAGAACTTGACGAACGACCTACTTTAAAGAAGTCGATCCCAAAATGTTTTTACCATTCAAATAATAAATGTATGTGTGCACTTTCTAATGTCTATTATTTGTATGAAAATTTTATTTCTTGATTTTATAATAAATAATACTAAACAGAATTTTGTTTTTTTTTTATTTGTAATATCTGCAAATAACACAAAATACAGTACAATACACAATACAATATAAAATATTTAAATAATTCAGTTATCCTCTTGAAGATGTACCCTGTTTGCAAGTTCCGGCTCCAAATATTGTTTTATTCGATGCAAAAATCCGCATAACCCCAATTTTCGACAAACTTCATGGCCCTCTTCATATTTTTTAGCTAGTTCATTACATTCATCTTCAGAGTAAAATCTTCCCATTCCATATACAGCCTCATGCTCTGCGTCGAATTGAAAATTTGAAATTTTTTTACTTAAATGGCGAACACCACTTTCTAAGTCCGTAATCTCAACTTCTTTGACGTAGCACATCCACATCTTTCGATATTAATTTTATTTCGGATGAAGTAAAAAACTGTTAACTGACGAGTTCTACTAATATTCCAGATTTATAGTGAACGATCATACCCCCCACATTATTTCAGACATGCCTATTTGACCACATTTGTGGAGTCAGCAGTCCATTTAACTTGTGAAGTCAGCAATTTATTGTACTTAGGCATACCATAATTTATTCAATTTACAAGTTTATTGTAACACATCCGGCATTTTATTCAGATTATGTCAGCAGTTCATTGTACTGATACATCCGGTATTACTTAACTTGCAATGCCAGCAGTTCATTCAACTTGTAAAGTTAGCAGTTCATTATACTGACATATCCGGTATTATTTAACATGCAACATCAGCAGTTCATTGTACTTTCACATCCTGTAATTATATTCAACTTGCGAAGATAGAAGTTCATTATTCATTCCAAATTATATATTATATAGTGAAGTGTTTGAAAAAAAGAATAAATATATTTATTATTACAATAATGCATAGCATTTGAAATAAAACTATTTTTTAAATTAATAATTTATTTGATTAATATCAGACCTTTCCTAAAATACAGTTATTTGGTATATCTTTACAAACAAAAATGGATAGTAATAATAAAAGAATAACAATTGTTGAAGATTGAAATTACAAACTTTTGTGTGGTTATTTCGTAACATTTACAAACAAAAATGGATATTTATATAAAAATGCTAATTTTTGAATACAATACAATATAAAATATTTAAATAATTCAGTTATCCTCTTGAAATACGCTGCTTGCAAGTTCCGGCTCCAAATATTGTTTTATTCGATGCAAAAATCCGCCTAACCCCAATTTGATCAGCTCCTGGACGAGACATCTCTCGCATATTCTCTTTTCCAAAACTTTTCGACAAACTTCATAACCCACTTCATATTTTTTAAGCTAGTTCATTACATTCATCTTCAGAGTAAAATATTCCCATTCCATATACTACCTCATGCTCTGCTTCGAATTGAAGATTTGAAAATTTCTGACTTAAATTTCTCACATCAGATTCCAAGTCAATAATTTCAAAAGCTAATTTTTGAATACTGAAATTGTAAACATTTTTACAGTAAAACAAAAATGGATACTGATATTAAAAAAGTTAATTTTTGAAGATTGAATAAGTACAAAACATTTTTTACACTAAACAAAAAATCTAAATCAAAGTCGGTATCATGATTTTCCTGTTCAATAATCTCATCAAATGCCCTTAAAAGAATCGTTAAAGCATCATCATTAGTATTATGGTTAGCGTTATTGAGGAAATTAGGGATAGAGTAATGTCCCCAAGCAAGAGTTTTTGTGCTTCCCGGTATAACATAGCGCTTGTCATCCTGTGCGGAAAGCGCAACTTTATTTCTCAACTCAGTATATATCGTATGCAGATGTGAAGAAAAAACATACATTTTTCGGTATATGAGGCCGCCGTCTTCTACAATTTGTTTATAATCCACTGAATCTAACTGATTTTTAATAACACTTTTTGATACCCCTTTGGCTTTTTTCATGACATTATCATTTGTTTTAATACAGTAAGCTTTCGCCCCAGTACCGAAAAAGCTTTCTATCGGTGTACCGGCATATTCGTCTTTCATTTTCCCTGGAGTTGACCTCGTTTTCGGAATGTTGTGTACGTTTGGAATTGAAAAATTAGATGTATCGAAGAGTTCTATATTTGTTTTAATATCATCGTAAACATTTTCGGCGTGAATTTGTAAAATTAATGAATCGGTGTCCGTGTAACAAAGAACAGCTTTATCCTCACAGTTTTTCTTTATAAAGTTATAAAAAAAGTCATATATTTATAGTTTTTGATATATCTAAAATGGTGAAGCCTATGTAGAGCGGTTTATCATAAAATATTTTTAATACTGACATTTGAATTGCGACTAAATTTTCTGAAAATACACTACAGGATTTAAAATTAGGCTTTGCAATAAGTCCTTCAGCACCTATACTACCTGTACTATTTCTCCAATGTGATACTAACTTCACATCAACCCTATTATCTACATTTTCCATTGCCTTTCCGAATATTGAATTTATTAAGAATTTATAAAGATCTCTCTCAAACGGATTTTTAGAAGAGTTTCTAAGTTCAGTATTCAAATCTATGTATGTTTTTAACCAAGCAGATTGTGAGAATTCTATAATTCTATG
The DNA here is from genome assembly GCA_963675555.1 of Leptura quadrifasciata. Lineage (NCBI taxonomy): Eukaryota > Metazoa > Arthropoda > Insecta > Coleoptera > Cerambycidae > Leptura > Leptura quadrifasciata. Next base: position 49,767,803 of record OY776679.1, read on the forward strand.
TATTTTTTTAAGTATTAATCCATGTTCTAAGCATTGTTTCAACTTCTGTAATGGGTAATATATTTATGTTTATCATGTAAATTTAATATTAATTTTGAATTTTTTGAGTCAGGGGGTACAAAGGTCTCCGGACAAAACGGTAGATCATTGTGTTTGTCGTGTAAATGCTGTGGGTATTCTAAATCTACTTCCAGTATATAACCTTTTGGAGAATTATTATCGAGATTAGTGCAATCAAAGTTTTCAATTTCATAGCCTTTCAACCATCTAAAATCGCCCGTTGGCAAACTCTGGCTCATTGAGCTTCCGCATAAGTTGGTAGAATCTAGATATAATATATATGACGTTGGTTTTGATGGATCATAATTGGAAATGAATGAATTATTAGCGACAGCTTTTCTGTTACTACATTGGCTAACACCGCCACGTATTCCTTTCCTAAAGAAGTGAAGCATATCGATATCAGTTAGAAGCTCAAGTTCGATACCAGTTTTTCGCAACATAGCATCTCAGCTTAATGATGGCGCTGTTAAATATTGTGCAGGATCTAATTTGTATGTCCGTAGACATATCCGTCGAAAATTCTCAAAAACATCGGCAAGAAGCAACACATCTGATATTAAATAAATGTCCGAATATTCGCCAAGAGTTTGACAATTAAATGTATTCCACACATTACAAGCCCGATCATAATCTTCCTGAGAAATTGATTCGCCACTCAAGATATTAAAAAACTCGTCCTTTGATGGCAATTCGGTACCATCCAATTTCTCCAGTGAATCTACGTAAGAATATGGAAAGACACCTTTACGTCTTAATAAATTGAATTGTTGGTCATCGGTATAAAATTTTCTTATTTCGAGGCATTGATGTGTTTCTAGCGTTTGGCTTATTTTATCCAAGGAAGCTGGTAAAAAGCGAAAAGAATCGACAAATCTTAATTTTATAAAATTTTCTTCGGTTTTCTATCATAGAAGAATGTATCTACACGAATTTGTTTAGAAAATGTAATATATTTTTCTTTATTTTGCGCAAGAACTTGTATACTTTCTTGCTTTAAAGCTAATTTTTTAATAAATAAATGGGAATCGTAATTAGTTAAATTATGAAAGAATACTGGTATAAATTTAGGTATCTTAAAATTCAAATTACAATGCGAATGTGCAGGTCCACGAAAATCACCAGTAAGATGGCAGTGATCGCGGACCTTTTCATCACCATCCTCAAAAGGTTTATCACATATATGACAAATTTGGTTATTATTGAAAATATCTTGTTGATTCTGAGATAATGGTTTCATTTCAACTATATTTTTTAAGTGATTCTGATATAATTGTAAGACAAGCTCATCCAGTCTTTTAACGAAAACTTCCACAACATCAGTACCTCGATAATATTCAAGTTTGGAAAGATTATCATCAAAATTACACTTTAAGTAAAAGCAAAATGAGTACGGCTCGTGTTGATAAGTTTTAACGGAGAAAGATTTACTGTCAGATGGTTCACTGTAATGAATTGGTTTTAACAAACTTTCAAAATCTGCGTATATCACGAAAGGAACCGGTAATTGTTTCTCGACATTAACAAATTACAAGATATTTCCTGCAATTAGTTCCCCACATTTATTGATTTTAGGTTCTGGGTCTGGTAGTACAGTACATAAATGATTACAGTCATTTCTTTCATGAGCATGCAATTTCTCAGGAGAATTAAAAAACAAGAGGCAACCGTCGCAAATATAATTTCTACCGTGATGCTTAGATCTCTGGCTAGAGACTAATCGTGACAAGTCTTTAATAAGTAATGACTATTACCGTCAATATCAGTAACGAGCAATAAGTTTACGTGTGTATTTTGTTTTTTTATTTGTGAAATGTAGGGGGCCCACAATTTCGCTAACCATTTTCGTATTGATTATTTATCCCAAATACATTTATAGATATATTATTTAAAATTTCAAATTTCTGAATATCATGTAATTTGACAGGAAAATCAATACCTTCAAAATTGAGCAATGTTGAGTAATGAGGATATGATGCCACTTCATGAGGAGGTCCATCCGCTGGGAAGATTGCAGCGTTGATAGCATAAGCAAAACACTTGTTATCATTATTTTGAACATTCAAAACAGCTCTCTTATTTTCAATAGATTTAGGTAACTTGATGTATGATGATGCGAATAACGGGTTGAATTTGTTCAAATTGACTTCGAGAAAACTAACGTGCTTCAGAGCCCATCCTAAAAGATATTTAATATGTTTGAAAAAATGAAAATATGGATATTATACGTAAACTGTGATTAATACATTTTTTTTAAACATACCTGAGTCTCGCTCCTGAAAAGTTGATGCTTTCTCTATGATCTCTTCTTTGAACTCGTTATACAAGTTTGATAAATCCAATGAATGTGTCACAATTTTATTTTTAGTGTTAAATGATTTAATATCTGACAATTCTTTCTCCTCAATAACATAAAGTCCAAATAATTCCATATTAATTTTTATGCTGAAGAATATTTTAATATACTTCTCAATAACTGAGATGACTTTTACTTTTACTTCTTCCAAAAACTGAGAGATATCTGTGTACTGCTTTTTTGTGGAACTCGAAATTCGGCTCTTGAATGCGCTCTGAAGTTTTTCTACTCCATCTTCCACAATATTGATGACTTTCTTATGATAAAAACTTTTCAAATGTCCCATTAATTTATTTTTAGGCATTTTTTCATAGCATTGTGGGCAACGAATAATAATTTCTTGAGATTTTGTATGATTCTGCATGCCAGAAGGTCCGGGTAGATTTTCAAATTCGTTATTGCAATTGCTTAGTTTGATTTTTTTCGGGGCACTATGTGTACCTATTACTCTATAAACACAGCTTTCACGACGATGACGTGGCAAACTGCTTTTTGATGAAAACTGTTTTTTACACTGGGGGCACTGCATTGTAAATTATAGTTTTTACAAGGAACTATATTCGACACCAAATAACTGTATTTAAGGAAAAGTCTGATATTAATGCGTTAATCGATTTCACATTCATTTTTATATACCTCCCCCTCTCCCACCACTTAATTAACTAGGTGGTAAGTTGATCTTCTAGAAAAATGCAAATAAAATCAATTTTTAGACAAAAAAATGTCGTTGCGGTAGTAATTTGATCACCGGAAAGAAAATGCAGACAAGTTCAAAATTTTAGACAAAAATTTGGTTTCAGCAGATTCTGACAGCCGAAATGAAGACAAGGTCAAATATTTACGAACAAATTTAATTTCGGGAGTATTTTGGCACCCTAAAATGTAGTCATGTTGAAAACTTTAAACAGAAACTTCGTTTAGGCAGTATTTTCGCACTCAAAAATGAATGCGAGGTTAAATATTCACACAAAAATTTGGTTTCAGCAGATTCTGACAGCCGAAAATGAAGACAACGTCAAATATTTACGAACAAATTTAGTTTCGGGAGTATTTTGGCACCCTAAAATGTAGTCATGTTCAAAGCTTTAAACAGAAACTTCGCTTAGGCAGTATTTTCGCACCCAAAAAATGAATACGAGGTAATTTGACACCCGAACAGCGTTTTAAAGTCATATTTTGGCTGTAATTTGATACCCAAAAAACGTTTTCAAGGTCATATTTTTCAAAATTGCTCGACCAGCTTAGTTGGGGGCGCGTAATATTCCTACATTTATAGAGACTATTTGAAAAATTCACCTCGCATAATAATTGAAAGTCTAAATATTAAGCCTAAATTGAATATATTAAAAATACATGCTATGCTTATAGTAATGAATACGTATTGTTAATAATGTCCTATTTTAACAAGAAATATTCTACCACATTATTTTTTACATATATAGAAAATTTGAAATAAAAATTTGAGTAACTGAAGTTTTCCTATTTACAAGAATATTTATTAAAAATCTGATCTGGTTCTGTACAGGCGCAATGAGACATTGTATGTAATTGATTTTTTAGCCAAAACATTCTAGAGGGTCATGGAATTCGGCACTAACGGTGAAATTACCAAAAAACATTGTCTTAGTATATAAAATGTGATATTTGTTACAGTGGATAATATATTTTTTTAAATTATTTGTCATAACTTGAACATTATGTTAAATCACAAGTCGGTATACGTGCAACGTATTATAACACCGGAAAATGTACGATAACGCCACATAGGTGACCAACCTCGCTGACATTCATTAAATACAGTTTAATCAATTTCATATAATGCAGTTTATTTCACTTGCACTTACTGCGTTTCAATCTCCCCGCTGCAATTGGTATGAGGGGGGGACTGTACATTACTTAATGTTTGACGAGCATTACAGTTCATTCTGTATCTACAGCTCCTATCGTCCGTACGTTTACAATTTTTACTTAGTTTTCTACATATAATTTTATTTACTTTTCTTTTAGTTTGTTTTATTATCATTTATTCTAGTTTTCGGTTTAATTTCAGTTAATAGTTCGAGTTTAAGTTGTTTTAGTGTTAATTATTTGTTAAGTGTAATTTTAGTTAATTTCCTTAATCTTTTTTCCATTTTACCGCGTATTTGTTAATTGTTGCTGTTATGTCGCACTACCAAAGTACTGCTACCGCTGCCGCTGCCGTCAGAGAGGATGCATTCTCTGATGTGACATTTGAAGAAGAGATGGTGCGGTATCTTAACCAACAGTCGGCCCCGAGCATTGGGTCCGGCATTGAGATATTGGAGGGCTCATTCAAGGACCTCAGGCCAATTGGGATGGAACCGCAACAACAATCAGGTACGGCATTTTTTTATTTTTCGGTTTAATAATAGGGTATCTAATTTAATTTGCTTTTTCTTTATAGTGCCAACATCTGCCTTCAATGTGCGGGAGGATGCTGCATCGCCGACGCCGTCCACGTCGTCTACGCGGACCGAGGGGGCGGCGTACCGAAGGAAGCGCTCCTGCAGTTTGAACTAGATGGATGGCTGAACTTGATTCGGGGCGATGTCCAGAGGCAGGAGGAGAAAATGGCGCGCGGCAAAAAAAGGTACGAGCGGGCGACCCGTGAATTTCTGGTCAACAATACAGCCAAATACGCCCAGGGATTGAAAATGGGCAAAAATAAAATGCTGCAGCATCTGCACCGAGTTCGCCACCGGCAGCAAATTCTTGCGCAGGACGCCGACACGCTGGAGGCGAAAATTGGTGCAGTTGATACGGAGTTGCAAAAGTGTAAGGACTTCATAAAAAATATCCCATTGAAAGATCAATGAGTTAGGTTAGTTGTTTAGTTTAAGTCTTTCTTATTTAATGTTCGTAATAAGGTTTGTAAATTTAAGTTTCTGTTAGTGATAAGTTAATTTTCATATTTTCCATTTTATGTTAGTGATGTTAATTTTTTTTTCGTATTCAATAAGTTAATTTTTTTGTTCATATTCCCTATTTTATATTGAATAAAATATGTTAAAATTATTATTTTCTCTTATTTATTATTTTATGTCAGGTTTCTAAGTCCCAAAAAATATAAATGCTTAAAAGCAGACAGTGACAATTTTAGTAACAAGACTAAAAGTATGAAAAGTGAAACAAATTCACTGAAAAAATTATAAACAAAAAAAATATTTTCAACACTCAATGTGTTTCGAACAGTGAAATATTTTTATACTCTGGTTAAATTTGACTTCATAAAAAATGTAATAAATTTATGAAGTTAATGTGCGCTTTGAAAAAAAAAGTGGTAGAATGAAATTGACGTTGAAAAAAATAGTAAGTATATTTCACATCGTAATTTTTTTTTATCATAACTTTAAACAATATATCTCAAATTAAAAAATAAATAATATAATCAGTACTAGAACATACTACTGAACTTGAGGAAAGGTATATAAATTGAAACAAATTACTTATTATAAAGATATTTATTATAAACCACAATCTAAGTTACATTCTTAAATATACAGATGATTATTGTATACATAGATCAGGTTAAAAACTACTTTAAAAAACACATATTAGGCAGCACTCGCCTTTCTACAATTTACATCACAATTAGCACAAACAGTATATATTTTAGTATCCTTGGATGCACTATATTCTTCTAAAACACTTTTGCATCTTAGACAAATCCATATACAGACGGGCATTATTTTCAATGTATTATTACAGATGTATAATTTATTTTCTTGTATTAATTATAAAAAGATATGCTAAGTATCATAAGCAGGCAGATGCTTATTAGATGAAAGCTTATTATCACAAGCCACTTGAATCCACCTTTACAATTAATCGTATGGCTTTTTGTAATACACGTGTGCCCCTCCTTTATATTTCGCATCAATAGGTTTTTCATTAATTTTGCGTAGGAACAATTTGCTGAAAATTTCAAATGTTCAGTGATAGGTATGTCGCTTGCCTCCCATCTATATACTTCGACGCCACAACAAAAGCAACTGGCTACATCATGGCAGCCGCTGTAATAAAATCCGGCCAGGGCGAGGTCCGCAGGATCCACAGCGCCATTCCATCTTTTAAACGACAGTAAACGTTTATCGAATGACTGATACAGTCCTGTATTATTTGGTACAACTGAAGAGTCTTCCATACATGCACAAAATGTCTGCATAATTGATTTTTCCAATCTACACTCTCACCACACATTAAGAAATGCCTTTTAGATGGCTATCCAATTATTTTCTCTTATAAATTAATGATCTATGTTGACATCAGGTGGTGTTCACCTCCCACCATTAAAAAATCTGTTGTTTATATTGATTATACAAAAATGAGAGACATAAATGTCCACAGATATATGAATTATAGTTTTGCAAAGAATCATAATTATATCTAACTGTATTCAAGCTGCCGTCACTTAAAAAATATTTTATTAATTCTTTTGGAGGTCTTAAATTTCCATAACTGTCAAAATAAATTATTTCCTTGTTTTTCTTGGTGTACGCTACCCAGTGGGTTCCCTCACCATCATCAGTATCTAGATTTATTATACCGGTCTCATTTTTATTTATTATTTTTGGAAGCGTATCTCTCATAAAAATACCGCGAAAATGAGGAATTTTAAACATTTTTGAATATTTCATTAGATCTAAATTAGTCAGTGGTCGGTGAGGCAGCTTTATTGGGAGTTTTTTGGATATGTTTTCAAATATAATCCAGAGCCTTTTTTGTAAGGACCTAGATATAATCCTTTCCCTTTTGAAGCTTGCTCCATTGCTAAATTATGTCTCTTGTTCAGCGGCCTGTTCCCGATTTGATTTAGCGTCATTTACTGCTTTTGCAATGCTGGCTGCACCTCCTCCAAGAGCTCCTAATGCTCTCAAAAGAGGTAAAAGGAATGGGAGAAATTCACCTGTTTTTGGGGTAGCTATAATTCTTCTCCTCCGCTTCTTTGACTTTGATTTTCTCTTTATACCAAGCTTAACATTTATTTATCCACCTTTCTTCTTTGAGGAACGACTTCCTCGGCGTTTGAGGCCCATTCCCAACTTATTCTTTAATTTCATCACCCCACCGACTCTCAATGCGGCGATTTTTTCACCGAAACCTGAGTCGGATGTTTTTACACGTTTAAATGCGACTTCAGCTAATTCTCTGTCAGCTTGATTTCGTCGCTTGACGTCTTGAAATTTAGAATACGCTATATCGTGCTCTTTGCATGCCTCATCCAACGGATTAATTCCTTTATCCCCTCTTTGTAACCTCATTGAAAGTTTTGTTCCAGGTCCACAATAATTATAAGTAGGCAAATGTAACTCCACTGGAAGTTTATCAATGATTTTATTAAGCAGACCACGTCCTCTCCTCTTAGCACTTCCAATACTACTAGGTGGAGAAGACTTTCTGCGAACCATTATAATACAACTGGCATAAACAATAAAACATGTTTTGTAAAGTAGCCGTATATATACCTGCAGGATGTGATGTCCAGTCAGTTTACCGTAGTTCTCATTGTAATGAAAATCCACTTCAAAATAATTTCTAGATATCTGTACTAATTAGTAGCTGCCTGAAATGCGGATTCATCAGCAAGAAACAGTTACCGATAGCAGATCATGATGACGTTTCCAAGACCAGCACCATTCAAAAGCACGGCATTTTATTTGGTGGACAATCGAAACGAGGACTTTTGGGAGGAAGCTCAGGGTGCGGAAAAACAAATGTGATGCTCAGTTTATTAGAACATCCCAATGGGTTACGGTTTGAAAATATTTACTTATATTCTGTCCCTATATCAACCGAAATATGAGTACTTTAGAATGCTTATGAAACCTATAAATGAAATTGGATATTTCGAATATAATGATGGGGATGCAGTAATACCTCCAGAAGAAATAAAACCGAATTCTGTGATAATATTTGATGATTTAGCTTCTTGTAATCAAAATATCATTAAAAGCTATTTTTGTTTTGGACGTCATAAAAACACTGATTGTTTTTACCTATGTCAGATATACAGCGCTATTCCCAAACAACTATGTAGAGATAATGCTAACCTTATTGTGATATTTCCTCAAGATATGACCAATCTGAAACATATTTATGATGATCATGTAAACGTGGATATGTGTTTTCAAGATTTCAGAGAGCTCTGTGCATTTTGTTGGAAAGATAAATATGGGTTTGTGGTAATAGATAAAGATTGCGCTATTAACTCTGGAAGATATCGGAAGGGATTCGATAAATTCGTTCAAATATAAGGTTTCAACACTGAGCCCCTCAGTCAGTAATCATGGATAATCGAGTGGCAGTACAGCTTTTAAAAACAAGAGAGGCGCTGAAACAAAAATACAGAAGTTTGAAAAGAGATATCGACAAATCACAATCACAGTTAGAGAAAACTTACAAACCGATAACTGAACGTCTTAAAGATTTGGTGTCAACTCTTATTAAAACAGAAAGTGCTTCGAAAAAACCATATTTGAAAAAAGAATTAAAAGAAGAAATAAGCCGTGATAGTCTTAATACTCGATCAATTGGTCAAAGTCCTCTTGAGTATTATCACACTTCTACACCTGTTCATTTGGAAGACGAAACTTTTCAGTATGACCCGACTCAAGTAAGGCCCGAGTTCAGTGAAAGTTTTTTTGATGAAACTTCTCCGCCAACGATAGCAGAAACATCGACAGCTGCAGAACATGAAAAATATTTACAGCAATTTAAGAAACCTCTACCGCGAGCATACATAGAAGGAAAAATCGAAGATGTAAAAAATGAATATGATGATACTTTCGGTGTTTACTTCGACCCTTTTGCCAAAAAATATGCTATTGGTGATGCAACTATTGATTTTGATGGCGCTGACTTTATTATTAATGGCGAGTTTAAATATACGGGTACACCAGGATTGTATGAGCTGATGTTTAAAAAGCATCCAGCGGGTTATCGACCAACTGATTTAGATCAATATATTGATATAATTAAAAGGACCAATGCTCATTACCTAGGGTACAATCCCGAGAAAGGTTTATCGACGTCACGTGCATCTAAATTTATAGATATTATTAAACCACGAGTTACTAATTTACATTCGATGGCTCAAGAAAAAAACAATAAAAAAAACATTATCCCAAGAAAATCAGCATTAGCGTTACCCACAGCTACACAAATATCGAGATCTAGTTCACTTCCTAGGACGCAAGCAATAAAAACAAGAAGCCAAAATAAGAGAGGTGGAAATCTAAAAACGATGGAATTCAATAATAAGAAGATTGAATATAGCTATTTTGATGACTACAATGAACTTGTAGATCGTTTAAGACTATTGATAACATCACAATTAGCAGGAAATACTGGGCATAATAATGAGATAACCTCAATAATAGAACAATTGAGAGAGGGTAAAATAATAAGATAAATAGTTTACGTGAAATGTTGAGATATCATTCAGTATAAGACTTTGAGACTGTCACCATGCCAATTAATAAATTTGGAAGGCATTTGTTAAAGAATGAAGTAATTTCTTATTCATCGCCAATTCCCCCATCCCCCCATTACCAGTTGTCATTCCAACACTGCTATATGGATGTGAAAGCTGGGTCACTTACCGTCGTCATGTGAAAGAATTAGAACGTTTTCAGCAAAGACACCTCAGGAGTATGATGAAAATCCGTTGGTTCCATCACATATCAAACGTGGAAGTACTCAAGAGAGCAAACAGCCTTCCAATTGAGGTGCTTATTTCAAGAGCACGCCTAAGATGGGCAGGTCACGTTCATCGTATGCATGATAATCGCCTTCCTAAATGTACACTTTATGGTGAATTGCTAAGCGGTAGAAGAAGGCGTGGCGGTCAACGAAAGAGGTTCAAAGACGCTCTCCATGAAAATCTAAAATCCTGCGGTATTGCAGACGAGCAATGGGAACAACTTGCAGCGGACAGAACCGAATGGCGAGGGGTTGTGGCCAGCTATCAAGGAAATGTTGCTGCAAGAAGGCCGAATCCAAGACCTAACCAGGTCTATGTTTGTCCTGACTGCGGTCGACATGTGCTCTCCCGAATTGGCCTCTATAGCCATAGTCGTGTGCACCGTAGATGAATGGGAATTACAATAGACTACACCTTTTACTTGTTTTTTATTGTACACAATTTATCGACTGTAACATTTTTATACTCGGACTCGAGTAACGGCTAATAATAATAATAATTACCATCACCCCCAAGAACATCACCATTTTACATTTGTGAGCCTTCTTCACATCATAGCAAATGTATTATAAATATTCGAGGCCGTTTACAGAAATCTCAAAGTGTACTTTTTTATACATTAGAGAACAATACAACAGAATACAAATGCCCTATATCTGGTAAGATTGAAAATATAGAGATTTTACCTGCTAGTACCCAAATTTTCTTGAATACAGTTGCAGTTACAGCAGAAGAATTTGTGGGGAAAATCGTAAATTTGGAAGATAAGTTTACCTTTTACGCAAAGAATAAAGATCCTCTGTACGTCCAAATTGTACTACAGTGTCCAATAGCTAAAAATGATTAATGTTAAACAAAAAATAGTCAACGAAATTCATAAGCCTGCCAGAAAGTATTTTAAAAGGAGAGTAATTGTTAAAGGCCTTAATGACCTTATTCAAGCAGATCTTGTTGAAATGGGTCGGTATGCTAAAATAAACAAAGGCCATAGATATATTTTAGTGGTTATTAACGTATTTTCAAAATTTGTTTGGTGTGAACCTGTCAAAAATAAAAGTGGAAAAGCAGTTGTAGAAGCAATGGACAAAATCCTGTCACGGATGAGCACACCACCAAAGAATTTACAGACGGATATGGGTAAAGAATTTTACAATAAAAAATTTAAAAAATTAACGGATAAATGGAAAATTAACCACTATAGTTCTTACACACATCTTAAAGCAAGTGTTGTAGAAAGACTGAATAGAACTTTAAAAAATAAAATGTGGAAGCAGTTCAGCTTACAAGGAAACTATAAATGGTTATATATCTTACCAGATATTGTTGCCGAATACAATAGCACCAAACACAGGACTATCGGAATGGAACCAAAAAATGTTAAAAAGAAAAATGAAAAATATTTATTACAAACTGCCTATAGTCATCTGAAAACAATTGATCCAAGGAAACGAAACGAGAAGCTTTTTCAAAAGGTTACACTCCTAACTGGTCGAACGAAATTTTCCAAATCAGAAAAATTAACAAAAGTAATCCTAGAACATTTCTATTGGAAGACCAAAATGGTGATGAAACTCAAGGAGGTTTTTATGAGCATGAACTTCAGAATATCCAGATGTATATTTTGTGGAGAAGATTATAAGAAAAAAAGAGGACCAAACTCAATGTTAAATGGTTTGGATTAGACAAAAAATATAATTCATGGATTTCTAAAAATCAAATTGTATAATATACTCTGCATATATTTTATCTTAATAAAACAAATGTTTAAGTAATACATGTTTTATTTATATATTTTGTACATATTTTATACATTATTTCATATACTTTATAAAATAATAAAAAGGTATTCGTAAATGACTTACACATATATTAACTTACAAAACCAATCATTTTAATGTATCTTACATTAAACATTCGGTTTTGAATAAATCTGGATAAATATAAACAAGTTCCATGAGAATATAAGCATTTTCATCACTGCAACTCTTGTTGTGTTGAATAACGTTTAGAGCATTTTTAAATATATTTCCTCCTTGACGTTGTAGTTCTCTCTTTACATTCTTGAAATAATTTATGAACTGTTGTCTTTTTAACATGTCAATGCCATACTTAACAAGTGGTAACACTTCCCACAACTTGCAGATTGATTCATAACCCAAGTATACATACGAGTTATTCTTTATAATTTTTATAACTGTAGAATTGGAAAATTGCTCAAATTGGATGGAAAAATTATCAGCATTTATTGGTTGAATGTTATCGTTGGTATGTATATAATTGGTAATATATCCTTGAAAAGTGAGAAAATGATTCCAATCCGTTTCGTCAAAAATTATTGCATCAGTTTTATTTCCACACAGCTTTACACATGGATTATAACACAAGTCACTTGATAACCCCGTTGACACATACTTGCTCCTCGATTTATTTAACTAATGTCTTCTTTCACCTAGTATCACTAAATCATTTTTATTCTGCGGAGCTGGAGGTAAATTATTAAATAAGTCAAACTTCAGCTCAGGCAATACACTGCTGTATTCGTTCATCTTGAATAGTTGAAATTTAGCAGTTTCTTGAAATACCTTTGAGACACAAATATTAGTACACAATATTGTCGGTGTCTAAGGAATTTATATATCAAAAGATAATTTCATTGGGAGGTATTTGAACTCTCTAGTTATGTTTTCAGATCAGAACAGTTGATATCTGTCTGTAAGAGAATACCATAATATCACCACCATTCTGCGCACCTCCCACCAATCATATGAGGGGCGTGGTTTATCCCCTCCACTCAACCAATCCGCTTAGGTGAGCGGAGCTTATCCCCTCCCATCGACCAATTACAATACATGGGTGGGGTTTATCTCGACCAATCACAATAAGTGAGTTGAAATTCACCTCCCACCAATCGACCAATCATATTATGAGGGACGTGGTTTATCCCCTCCACTCAACCAATCCGCTTAAGTGGGCGGAGCTTATCCCCTCCCATCGACCAATCACGTTCGGGGTGGGAGGAGGAGTGGGGGTATACATGGAGGTATGGAGGGGGGTACGCCGCTTTCTTATTATTAACCTACTAATTCACCATATCACATACAATTAGCTGTTAGAATTAAAGAACCTGGCAATTTAGAAAAAGTATTAAGCTTAACAGTAGAAGAACAAAATTTCTTAGACTACAAGAATAAAAATAATATGGTCAAATTACAAAATTACCAGATGACACAAAGGCAACCCAAAAATCGAAATAATTTCAAACATAACAATCAACCACCACCAAGAGTCAACCTCAATCAAAATTATTATCACCCTAATTATAATCCAAACCAAAATGTTTCCCACCTGCCTTCTAATACAAATTATATTTCTAAAGCTCCACATATTTTCCAACACAGTTCACACAATCAAACTTTTAATAAACCTCGACAAATGACAAATGCTTTTAAACCACAATCGCAAGCACATAGATTCTTACAAAGACCAACCCCCATGGATACTTCATCTGGCAATACCATGACAAGACCCTTTCCAACTAATTTACATAATCAATGTGTAGATGAATTACCAGATTCTACTGCTGGAAATCAAATCATTATTATGATGAACAATTCGATAACATTCCAGATGACTATTATCAATGCCCAGGTGTCATGTCTACATCTATTGGTTATGATGATGATGACACTATACCCCAATCCTCTAATCAACAATATAATTACTCACAAAATGCCCATCAAGAAATAGAAAGTTTACCGAGAGACTTTTCACAAGTAAATTTTCACACACCCCCAGGTTTGAAACCCCCGAGATAGTAAATTTTAATAATAATTTCGACCAAAGCTATACATAAATACATACATATACAGGGTTACTGGTAATTCGATACATTCCTTTGGAGATGTGATGGGGCATGATCTAAGAAGTAAATTTAGCCGTAACATATATTATGCAAAACTCAATAGTTTTTGAGATATTTAATTTTTTTTGTTTTTCTCAAAAAGTAGATCTTAATGTCCTAAAAGTTAATTTTCGAAAAATCTATTTGACATTTTTAAATTTTTTTTACTGGATTACTTGTCCAATATTATAGATTTTATTTTTGGAATGAAAAATATCTGGAAACATTTCGATCATGTGAATATCTGAAATAAAAACTTAAAAAATTTTTTTTTTTTAAATCAGCTATGAAATTTACCTATTAGGTTTTTCAAAAAAATATTAACGTAACGCGTGTAAATTATTATAAAAACTGCCTTATTTCAATAGCTAACTAACAAGGTACAAATGTTCAATGTACCCTTAATAGTTCTAAGAAAATACTAGTAAAAATAACACAAGTAGCACGAATTTTATTTTTAGATGAACAGTAAAAAACATTTTAAAAGTAGAGTTTAATTCTTCATTAATTTCAAAGTTGTACTTTATTTTTTATATGTCTTGCTCAAAATGGGAGCCCCTATTCCGTATACAGACACGGCAGCGTCTTCTTATTTCCGTCCTTGTTACTCTGGTTGTCAGATTATGCCTTATGTGTTGGGCAGCATCGACTATCCTTTGTCTAAGGTTTTCTATAGTATTGACTGGTGTGGCATAGACCATCTCCTTCATATGACCCCATACGTAATAATCAAGGGGTGTTAAGTCAGGGCTTCCCGCTGGCCAAGGTATTGGGTCCGCTCTTCCAATCCATCGGTTAGGGAAACGTTGATCAAGTAACTGTCGTACTGTCAGCCGATAATGTGCTGGACAACCGTCGTTCTAAAACATCATTCGCTGTCTGACGACGAGAGGAAAATCTTCTAAAATCACCGCCAGATCATTTCTTAAAAAATCTTCATAGATTTCCCCGTTTAAATTTTGAGGAAGAAAGTGTGGCCCTATTAAATAGTGGCCAATGACTCCCATCCACACATTAATAAAAAACTTCATTTGGAAACTAGTTTCACGTGTTAACTTGGGATTTTCCTCTGCCCAATAATGTAGGTTGTGGAAATTTGTTATACCCTCGCGATTAAATTTCGACTCGTCCGTCCATAAAATACTTGTTAAAAAATTTGCACTTTCTGCATCTGAATTTAACATAAAGCGGCAGAATTCCACTCTCCTTCCAGGATCACCTTCCTCCAAGCCTTGGACAGGCGTATAGTGGTAAGGATGACACCCAACTCTACGTATCGTAGACCAAACTTTCCATTGTGACGCTCCGGTTAGTCTTGCGACTTTATTAGTTGAAATAGTTGGGTCTTCCTCAAAATACCTCAATATTTCTTCCTCATCATCTGGTTCATAAACGGGAGGAGCACCAGCGTCACTTCTTCTACATTTCACGGAGTCAGTTTCAGTGATATTTCGATATGCCGTACTGAATACACGTGCATTTGGTAAGCGGCGGTTAGGGTACCAAAGACCATATTCTCGGCGAGCTTCAGCAGCGTTGCCGCCACAGTATCCATAGACAAACAAGATATCAGCGTATTCTGCGTTGGCATACGCGGCCATGGCACAGAAAATACAATAACAACAACTAATAACAACAACTACGAGCAAAATCAAAATCTTCGATAACTAATTTAACAAGACCAACAAACTTAAGGGACACGGAGATAAGAATGTCAGTTAATGACATATATGCACAAACGTCAAAGTCAAGGACTGACTTGACTGACTTAAATGAAAATGAACGATTAGTCGTTTAATAAATTCCGCCACCAACATTATCTTTACTAATTTTTTACTAGAACTATCAAGGGTACATTAAACATTTCTACCTAGTTAGATAGCTATTGAAATAAGAAAGTTTTTTTAATAATTTGTACGCGTGCTACATTAATATTTTTTTTAAAAAACCTAATAGGTAAATTTCATAACTGATTTTTTTTTAAAAAATTTTACAAGTTTTTATTTTAAATGTTCACATGATCGAAATGTTTCCGGATATTTTTCATTCCAAACGGATATCTGTAATATTGGACAAGTAATCCAGTAAAAAAAAAATTAAAAATGTCAAGTAGATTTTTCGGAAATTAACTTTTAAGACATTTTGAGAAAAACAAAAAAATTGAAATATCTCAAAAACTATTGAGTTTTGCATAATGTATGTTAGGGCTAGATTTACTCCTTAGCTCATGCCCCATCACATCTCCAAAGGAATGTATCGAATTACCAGTAACCCTGTATATACCAACCTCAAAGCAAAAATTTTAATTGATAATACTGGCAGTACAAACAGTTTTTTAAACCCTCAATTAGTAAAACAATTTTTCCTGATTTAATAGAATTCAATAATTTTGAAGTCAAAACATAATGAAGAGTTGTTAAGACTACTATTTTTTGCAGCGTCGGTCACTGTTATACTTTTTACTTATTCAACTTTTCAAATATTTCTCAAGTAATAGGACTAGACTTAATGAGAGAATTAGACATCAGAATTAATATGAACAACAACTTTTTTTTATACATTTATTTAACGTCGGCCTATTTCCGCTACTGAGGCCTAACACCGACGCCTGTAGCCGAGCTACCCCCAAAAATTTTGTCGAACCTTTTCCCTTAAGAAGAATAAATAGATAGATAGAAAATACATTTATTTTAGCCCTTGGCTATACAATCAAAAATACATAGTATAATCTTTGTTTTACATTAGAAGCCACATATAAACGAAACAAAATAAAAACATTGAAAATGAAAACGAAAATGAAAACAGTAGGGACCTTTTACTTGCCTAACATTTAATAGACAAGGGACCGACGGCTGTAGACGAGCACCGAAGGATGATATATCCCCTAAGGTTGGATGGTATATCCCCTAACGTTGTCGTCCCCTTCCGCGCATATGTTAAAGAACACGCCAAAATCTTCGATAAACTTTTCGAAACTGTAACAAAATCCGACTTGGGAAACATTTCGCAGGAAAAGTGTGCTTCACGTAAAAATGTCGTTGGAAGAAGTTTTTATATTTTAAATCATATTTTCGCGTTTTTTATGCCAAACTCTTGAAAACTCATTAGGGAGTGTAATTTTAGAAAGTGTAGTAAATGTCGCTGCACGGGGACGTAATGTCGCCCCAACTACCAAAATTTAGAGAGTGTAACTAAAATCGACTTTAATTTCGGAAATTTCAAAATTAAAAACCCTTTGTTGTGTTAAATATGAAGACAAGTTAATCCAGTCTCTAGTCAATGTATTTCGAGAGTTTCAGCAAATATAGTCTTTAGCGACAAGGGTAACCATTCATTTTCTTGCAGTCGATTTTGACGGGAAAATGATGGATTTTAACGAGATTTGCCCTAAACCGGTTCCTCAGTGATTCGGTGACAGAAAAGTATCTTTACCATGGTAAAGTATATACATATACATGAAACCGCCTTGCCTGAACGTATGAATATATAATTGCCACAAAATAATTCAAAGTCGTTGCGATTCAAGCATTTTTAAACTCTGAGGAGCAAACAAAATTATTATTGAACTGTTAAAAATTTATAAACATTGAACTTTTCTTCAATCTTTTTGTGTAATCGTTAGCTATAAATCGCATATTGGATGGTAGTTGGTACATTATAAGTCGTTCCGTTCCTCACCATGTGTTTATAGATGGGCCAGACTATAGTTTGTCAATACATTTTTCTTGAAGTTTTTGCAAAACATGATTTTTTTAAGAGAGATTTAATATACATTTTTTGAACTTTATATTGCCATTTTCTTGTGTTTTCAAAATTCCTTTTCAGGTTTAAATTTAAGAAAGTGTTAGGTATTTACTGTGTTAGATTTACAGTGTTACGACGTCCAATTGGTACCATCAGTGAAGCAGTTAAGCATAAACGAACAGTAAGTATAAATTTTGTATTATTCTCCGTCTGAAACAGTCGTTTTCAACCATTCTTTGTAAACGTTTAATATTCATTTTTGGAAAATATAATAGAAGTCCTTCAGACGCGAAAAGATGGATCGTTCACATGGCGCCCGAACAGGGATAATGCCGTCCTCAAATCCAACAAATCACTTTTCTTTTATGGTGGAAAAAGTGTTTTCAGGCGTTAATGATCAAAATTTATCTGCTTTACAGCCACAAAATTTAAATTCGATAGGAAAGTATGTTTATGAAAATGGCCTAGTGCATGCGATACAGAACGTGTCGACCTGTACGCCCCCCCATGAGAGACAAATATGTCCGAACGTGACATTCCATGGGCTCGATCATGAAGATCCTGAAGCCTTCATTAGAATTATGGAGTAATTCTTCGACAGAGCTCGCATAAGCCACGACTTTGATTGCCTCCATAACATAACTGGCCAACTCAAGGGCAAAGCCCAAAGATGGTCCGAACAACTTCGGACGTTAACGTCATCGTATATCCAATTCAAGGAAAGATTTTTCAGTAGATTCAACTCATCAGACATCCAGTCACGAGCTATTGCTCAACTGTATGCCACCAAGCAAACGTCTCAGAAGACACGGCAGTGTTTGTCACAAGGAAAACATGCCTTTTTAATAGAATAGATCCTTTCGAACCAGAGGCCATGAGAGCTCGGATAATTATGGACCAACTGCGTCCAGAGATTAGGTTACGCTTGAGAAGCAACCTAATCTCATCCACAGAGATGTTAGTAGCCGCAGCCACTAACATCGAACGGGATTCGGTCGACGATCAGACGTCCAGTTGATTGATCAACGCCTGTCCCACGCGTCTTACTCTCAAGAACCGGAACAAAGTTCACGCATAAGAAGCCCAACTCCGACCGCACCGAGGGTGCATTTCCGAGAGGATGTCTCCCGTCAGGACGGTCCAGGTAGAGCACCTGACCGTCCTTTTTTTATGAATAATTTTTCACGCGGTTCAGCGAATTTCGGAGTACGTGACCGCACGCAACACAATTTCAATGGCGGATCGGGGAATTTCCGAGTACCCGACCGACCGGCAGCCCCGTGTCGATGCTGCACAGACACAATGCACTTCCACAGTCAATGTCCCAATAATCCTCATCTCAACAGGGGACCGGGAAACTTTCAAGGGGCCAGAGACCAAGCCCAAGGTCCATCTGCAAGATATCCAGCCCAACGGCCGAACCAAGGCGGTAGCAATACAAGCTAAAACGACCCTTCTGATACCCATGACCACTACAATACTCCTTGCATAAAACACGAGAATTATATGAGCGAAGCAATTTGCCTCGTATAAAGGTTTTAATAAATGAACATGCGGTCGACGCTCTGATAGATTCAGGCTCGACCCGAAACGTTATCCAACCCAAGCTGTTGGATAATTTGAAAAATCTCACAACACGTCGATCATTGGACGTAAATAGAATCAGTAATATTGGGATCATCATTTATATATATATATATATATATATATATATATATATATATATATATATATATATATATATATATATATATATACAGAGACGAATATTAGACGACTGTCTAAGTTAAAAACAAAAATTTTTAATTTCCACCAGGGATACAGTCACGTTTCACAAAGTTTCGAAAGCTTGAATTTAAAAAAAGAGTTGTCTTTTTTGAACCCGTGACTGTATCCCTGGTGGAAATTAAAATTTTTTGTTATATATATATATAATGCTATGTATTTGCATATTGGACGATTACGAAGATTGCATGTTTGTGTTATTTGCTGAATCAGGGTTTG
This sequence comes from Leptura quadrifasciata, assembly GCA_963675555.1. NCBI lineage: Eukaryota > Metazoa > Arthropoda > Insecta > Coleoptera > Cerambycidae > Leptura > Leptura quadrifasciata. The sequence goes on from OY776679.1 coordinate 49,787,591, forward strand.
AATTTGTTTATTTCTTTTAGATGGTTTTCAAAATTTATTTAAATTAGCTAAAGATCCGAAATGCATGTGTTTTAGAATGTTAATATTTGTTTAGAGTTGTTTTAATATTGTCTGAAAGTTATTTGTGGCATTCTATGAATATTCTTTCCTATTATTTGGGTTTTCTACCACATGTACTATTATCCTCTTCAAAACAAATCACCGAATCTACAAAATAATAGAATTATTGGAAAAAAAAAGTTTTAAAGTTTTTTTATTTGATGTCAACAGTAAGTTTGATACTGACATCTATGTTAGTAGTTATTAAGTTGTTGTTGAAATAATTTCTGACATTTAAGTCATTATGACATTTCTCTTAAGTAGGAAATTTTATTTTTTATAGTTGGTAAATGTTTTTCTGGAAAAAGACAAGGAGGTTTAAGTTAGGTTATGTTTGAAATGAAATTAATCAAAATTCATATGGTGTTTTGTTTTGTTTATTTTGGATACTTTGATATTTAGTGATATAGAATAACAAACAACAGATAAAAGAGAGGTTGTAAAATTGGAAAAACAAATTTAAGAAAAAAAAGAACAAGTGAAAATTAGGGAGTGAAGAAGAAAAATAATAAACAAGGATTAAGAATTTTGAAATTGAATTGAAAGTCAGAAATTGTGGAGATCAGCGAAGAAGAGAAAAATAGACTGTAAATAAGAAGGTAGAGGTGTTATTGTGGATTGGAGTTGCAGAGGAGATAAGGACGAGATAAGGTGAAGAATTAATGAAAGGAGAATTGTTGGATTTGGAAAGAGAAGAGTGTAGCTATGAAGAAGGAAAGTTTTGTGTATTTAATTTTTGGACAAGGTTGTATATTAAAATTTAAATAGTGTATTAGACTTTCGAACCTGTTATAAAGCTAAATTATCTAAATATCAAAGAAAATAAATTATTTATATCAGATTAAAAATTTTACTTTAATAAAAATTTCATTTTAAACAGGAACTGAATTTGAACCTGCTCCTGAAGGGAAAGATAAGCTAGCCGGCCCATTAAATATTTTGACATACTTTCGGATCAAAAGGTAAGAGATTTTAATTTGATCTTTTGGTTTTAAAGTTTTTTTTTATCTATTGGAAATAAACAAGTTAAAGTTTAATTAGTACTGCAAATTATTAAGTTCAATAAAAGTAGAACAGCACAATATATATATATATATATATATATATATATATAATGCCGCATATGATTACGGCCAAAAATGCATATATGCCGGCACGGAAGAGCGTATTACCGTCTTCTGGAATCAGGCTTCTCATAGGGAGAGAGAGCAGGCAAAACTTCCTGAACACAAATTTTTACAACCGCTGTTCGAAGAATTTGTCGATTTATTCACTGCGGAACCGACTTAAGCAACCACAGTGACAGTTAAACACAAAATTGTCGTGAAATACTCAAAACGTTTCAATATCAGACCATATACAATGTCTCCGAGTACTAAGAAACTAATGTACGATCAAATTGAAGAGATGCTGAAAGCTGGCGTCATTGAACCTTAGTACTGCACAATATAGTTCACCTCCAGTGATAATAAAAAGACCCGATAAGAAACCACGTTTTTGCGACTATCGTCACCTAAATGAAATTACCGAAGACGAAGCTTCCGTATTACCAAAAATACATGAAAGCATCAAAGACTTGGGCAATTCTAAAATGTTTACTATGTTGGACCTCAAGAGCGGATATTGGCAAATCGCGCTCGATGAAGCATTAAAAGATTTATCGACTTTGGGGCAGATTATAGATTTAATGTCCCTGTACCTTTCAGAAATTCATGGCAAAGGACGTTTTAACTGGTTACCTGCACCATTTCTGTAAAGTCTACTTAGATGATATAATCGTTTACAGCGTAAACGTGAAGGAGCATATGTCCCACCTGAGGTTAGTCCTTGAAAGACTACGTCTACATAATCTAAAAGTATCACCGGACAAGCGACATAGCAACAAATGAAATCCAATATTTAGGTCACACAATTAAAATTGATACGAAAAACTTGTATTGCAGATTCAGTACTATCATGTACCAACAACTAGCTTCAGAGTTTCTTAGGACTTTGTAACTGGGGAAGAGAATATTCAACAAAGTAGCAATGATTACAAAGCTGTTAACGAAACTTCTATCGAAGGAATATCGCTTTCATTGGACTCAAGCATATGATGAAGCTTTTCACAAACTTGAAGATTTATTATCCGGACCGTTGATCTCCATCGTCCGGATTGTTTACGTCAGTTCATTTTGCAAACAGATGCATCACTACGAGGTCTTTCAGCAGTACTCTATCAATTAGGCGACAACGGCGAAAAACATATCATATCATATGCTATCAATACGTTATCTCCAGCAGAGAGACGCTATCACATCAACGAGTTGGAATGCTTGGCAGTGGTGAATTACATAAAAAAATACAAGATGTACTAGCAAATAAACTGCTTTCAGTTAAGACGGACAACAGGGTGTTACATTGGTTGAATAAACACAAAGACGACGAAACCAAATTCACTCGATGGTCCTTGTTATTGCAAGAATATGCATTCAAAATTGAACACTGTCCAGGCAAAGAAAACTTACTAGAAGATTTTCTCAGCCATAATCCACAAAATCAGTATATCGAGACCGACGATGTAGAGGAAAGAATGTTCCTACCAAAGTATCCAGAACGTATTTCTGTTTTAACACATTCAGAAATATACGAAGATATCATACAGACCCAATCGAGGTCTTGACCTCGATTGATATCATTTGAGATATTCAAGATAAGATCCGCAGTTGAAATGATATATTTCAACAGGAACAACGTTCCGAAGCGAATCTTATTTTTATGAAAAATTTTCAAGTACAAGACGATGTACTAATGAAAAAGTTAGATCAAAATTTAAAGTTGATAGTTCCAAAGAGGAATAAAAGAACTGGTTTATCATTCTCACGATCGAGATGAGGTATGTCATCCAGGGAGACATGAGACTCTTAGGAAAATTTCACAAAGATACTATTTCAACCATATGGCCCGAATCAATCAGCCAAAACACGACAAGCTCAACCCAATGCTCCACTTAGAAGTCATGCACCGCAAAATGCATTTGAAAGTTTGAGCGTCGACGTAATTGGACCGCTGCAGAGGACCAAAGACGCCGAAAATCGATACATGATTATCGTATAAGACGTATTTAGTAAATGGATAGAGGCAAAGGCATAGATTCAGGTCGATGGCCAAACGATCGCCAAATTTATAGATTAAGAAATAGTTGCGAGATTTGGAGTCCCTCAAGTTATAATTTCAGACAACGGAGGTCATTTCAATTTGGAGTGGTATTCGGAATGGAACATTTTGCGATAGAAATGTTATTGAACGATATTTCATTCTTGCTTATCATCAGCAAGCCAACCTCGTAGAGCGACGGGTTCAGGAATGTAAGAAAATTTTAAAAATTGTATTATACAAAAAGCCGAACGACATATGGGATCGCTACGTGCATCAGATCGCATGTATATTTTCAGAAATCATAGAAATGCAGCTACAAAACAAACACCTAGCATAACAGAGTTAAGCTATGAACCAGCCGATAAAGGCGAATGGTTTATATGCATGGAGACAAGAAAGAGCTAAGCAACAAAGTTTGGAGACAAACTCATGGGTAAATGAATAAGGAAGGTACATACCTTTACGCCGTCTTGGTCAGGCCCGACCAGAATCTTGAAAAAGTTTTCAGACGAAATATATCTCGTTCAGAAGGGAAACGTAACTACTAGAGTTCACGTAAATGATTTGAGATCAGCCCCGCCAGAGGAGCACAATATGGAATTCGAATCTTCAGATGAAGAAAATGCAAGTAGTAGAGGCGGAACATCACTCGATGGAAATGACTCCCCGTTCTCAGGCGATTCCACAGAATCTCAACAGGCAGAGCAGACTACAGTCCAAATCCATGCACCACCACGCGATGTTTCTACTTCTGATTCCGATTCAAGTTCTGGAGATTCAATTATATTTTTAACCTAGGCTAAGTTTCAACTTAGTTCTATTTTTTTATGCCAAATTTTCATACCAATTTTTTATCGCATCAGACAAAAGTTGGTATTTCCTATTGAGGGGATTGTATCGAGTATACAAATCTACCAAATTCGCTGCAGCAACTCTGACCGTATCTGGCAGAATTGGTAATTTTTATAGTTTTTTAACTTCAAAATATATGTATCAAACATATACATCTGTAAGCAGAGTTCGACACAAAAGGTTTAAACAAATGTTCTATTGGCACGGCATGGAAAGACGACAACTCTGACGCCTGACGCAAGGGAGCGTCAGGCGAGTCTAACACCTCGAGAGCGAGGGCCGCCACGTCCGCTGAATGGACAGATGCGACAATCCGATGGATCCAGATTCTGTCGCAGTTTTCTCCTAAGAGGAGATTTTAATTACAAGGAAACCATTTCAATCAGCATTAGTCTACAAAATTTCTATGTTCTTATTCCCAAAGACGACGATGTGATATCGGTCACAGCTTCCACTTTATGCCCAGACGGGATAAAGACCTATTTAACCAGTATAAGTTAACAAATTTTTTTATGTTGTTTAATATTACTGAGCAGTGCCTGTCAACACCAGAGCCGTAGAGCTAAGTCACAGCCGCAGAGCCAAAGCAGTCCAAGGACCACCTAACAGGATCCAGAAGGCAGTTCGACACCGAGGGTGATCACAAAAGTCATAATCCCGAAGAGGAGCAGAGGCAAGCAAGAGTTAGTGAAAGAACACTAATGAAGTTCAGTGCGTCGAAAGTGTCTTTTATTTTTTGCAATTTTTGAATTCAAAGTTTTACTTTTCTTTGTTTGTATCCCATTTTGGTACAACATTTAAAGTTTGATAATTGAATGCTCTGCATCGATACATGCACAATATTACCATTTTTTAGATTTGCATCTATGTAATGTTTCAGATAGGCCGGTCTGAAAATAACCGAGTACAACACATGGGAGAGTCCATCCAAAGATCCATTTTTTCTTAATAACCAATTTTAAATTAAATTAACATTGCACAAAAATATTGAAAACTCATCAAGGAGTGTAATTTGGGAAGTGTAGTAAATGTCGCTGCACGGGGACGTAATGTCGCCCCGACTGTGAACGATCTATCTTTTCGCGTCTGAAGGACTTCTACTATATGAATATTAACGTTCACAAAGAAGGGTTCAAAACGACTATTTCAGGTGGAAAATAATACAAAATTTATACTGACTGTTCGTTTATGCTTAATTGCTTCACTGATGGTACCAATTGGACATCGTAACACTAAACTCTAACACAGTAAGTACTAATAACACTTTCTTAAAATTAAAATTGAAAGGAAATTTTGAAAACACAAGAAAGAGACAATAAAAAAAATGTATATTAAATCTCTTTTAAAAAATCATGTTTTACAAAAACTTCAAGAAACAAGTATTAACAAACTATAGTCTGGCCCGTGTACAACACATAATGAGGGACGGAACGACTCGTAATGTACCAACTACCATCCAATGTTTAGTTTTTTAGCTAAGATTACAAAAAAGATTCAGTAAAAAGTTCAATGATTATAAATTTTTGGTGGGCTTTTGCTTGCCTGTCTATTTACGTATTTTCAGTTCAATATCAATTTTGATCGCTCCTCGAAGCTTAAAAGTGCTTGAATCGCAACGAATTGAATTATATTTTGCAATTACAATTTGATACGTTCAGGCAAGGCGATCCCATGCAAATATGAGTACATGGTAACTATACTTTTCTGACACCGAATCACTCAGGAACCGGTTTAGAGCAAATCCCGTTAAAACCCATAGTTTTCCCGTCAAAATCGACTGCTAGGAAATGATAAGGGCTATTTTCGCTAAAACTCTCGATATACTTTGAATAGAGATTGGATTAAATTGTCCTCAACACAACGCATGAGTTTCAGTGCTTAACAACGTGGATCCGTAAAAGGGTTTTTAATTTTGAAATTTCCGAAGTGTTACTGTTTCTAAATTTTGGTGGTCGGGGCGACATTACGCCCCCGTGCAGCGACATTTACTACACTTTCTAAAATTACGCCCCTTGATGAGTTATTGAAATTTTTGCATAAAAAACGCTCCGTGGCGCGAAAATATGATTAAAAATATAAAAACCTCTTCCAACGATACTGGATGGAGTCTCCCATGTGTTGTACTCGGTTATTTTCAGACCGGCCTATCTGAAACATAACATAGATGCAAATCTAAAAATGGTAATAAGGTTGTACATATATCGATGCAGAGCATTCGATGATTTAACTTTATACATTGTATCCCAAAATGGAATAAAAAAGAAAATTAAAAATCATGAAGATTTTTATAAGTATCAATATGAATATTGATAAAACTTTATATTCAAAAATGGCATAAAAAACACTTTCGACGCACTGAACTTCATTAGTGTTCTTTCACTAATTCTTTCTTGCGTCTGCTCCTGTTCAGGATTGTGGCTTTGTTGATCACCCTCGGTGTCGAACTGCCTTCTGGATCAGGTTAGGTTGTCCTCGGACTGCTTTGGCTCTGCGGCTCTGGTGTTGACATTGCACTGCTCATTAATATGAAACAACATACAAATTTTGTTAACTTACATTGGTTAAATAGTTATGGCTTTATCCCGTCTGGGCATAAAGTGGAATCTGCGACCGTTATCACATCGTCGTCTTTGGGAATAAGAACATAGAAATTTTGTAGACTAATGTTGATTGAAATGGTTTCCGTGTAATTAAAATCTCTTCTTAGGAGAAAACTGCGACAGAATCTGGATCCATCGGATCGTCGCATCTGCTCATTCACCAGACGTGGCGGCCCTCGCTCTTGAGCTGCTAGACTCGCCTGAATCGCTCCCTTGCGTCAGAGTTGTCGTCTTTCCATGCCGTGCCAATGGAACATTTGTTTAGACCCTTTGGGTCAGACTCTTCTTACAGACATATACATTTCATACATATATTTAGAAGTTAAAAAACTATAAAAATTACCAACTCTGCTGGACACGGTCAGAGTTGCTGCAGTGAATTTGGAAGGTTTGTATGGTCGATTAATCTCCTCAATATGAAATAACTTAGAAGAAAAATGCATAAAAAATACTAACTCTTGCCTGATGTGACAAAAAGTTGGCATGGGAATTTGATATAAAATAACCTTTTTTTTTTTGAAGGGGAAACTCATCATGAGCACCTGAGCTTAGTGTCTAGCGCTACAGGTAGTGCCGGACTTCAACCCGCTAAAACCCCTCCGGCTCTTTAGTGTTTCCGACTAGTTTGGAACTGCTTTCGCTTATCTTCAAACCAGCTGGTCATTTGAGTTGTTATAGATTCCTCCATGGGGTCAGCCCCATCTCTCCTTCATCCTCTTCCTTCTTTTTGATAATGCAAGTTATTGCCTCCTCCGCCTTTCTCCAGTTATCCTCTGTTTCCAGCATTCCCTCTATCATGTCGTCCGGGGACAGTAACTGCGCCCCACCGCCGCCTCTCTTCCCTCCACCTGTTGCATACGAACACGGTGTGTTCCGCGTTGTCGGCCTCCCCACAATATATACATTCTCGGCTATCAATCTTACCAATATCATTTAAGTATTCCATGAAGCACCCATGTCCACTCAGGGCTTGGGTAGGATAATACCCCACTTCCCCATGTCTCATTTCCATCCACGTCCTTACATTTGTAATAAAGCGTCTAGTCCACCTTCCCTTGTGTGCGACCTCCCATCGCCCCTGCCACCTTTCAAACAGCCTATCCCTGGCTTCTGCCTTCGCAACTCCCTCATATACTTCCAGTCGCTCTTTGGCCATCAAATCCAGAGGGGGAATCCCCGCCACCACCAATACCGCTTCGTACGAGATAGTCCTATATGCGCTGCACACCCTTATCGCAGCGCAACGCTAGATCCTGGTCATCCTGCACCTCGTCCTGTCCACTTTCATCATACTTTCCCAGACCGGGGCCGCATACAAGAGGGTAGAGTGCACGACGCTGCACATCAATCTCCTCTTGCTAGCTCTCGGTCCGTGAGTGTTGGCCATAAGTCTTCCGATGGCTGTGGCTGCCTTTCCTGCTTTTCGGCCGTTTTCGTGGCATGAACGCCAAAGTTCAACTTAGAGTCCGGCCAAACCCCTAGGTACTTCAGATGGTCACCTGGGCGTATCTCCACTAGTCCCACCCTAACTTTCATGGGCGGTAGGTTTCTCTTCCTGGTGATAACTAGGAACTCCGTTTACTCAGCAGCTAGCTCGAGCTGCATCCTTGCTAACCATCCCTCGATCTTTCTGATGGCCTCATTGGCCGCCTGCATTATGTGGACTGTCCACCTTCCAGTCACCGTTATGGCCAGATCGTCCGCATAACCGATGACTTTCACACCATCTTGCCATTGCAATCGGAAGACATCATCACATAATGTTCCACAAGGTCGGCCCAAGCACCGAACCCTGCGGAACCCCACACGTGATATTCTTCCAAACAATCTCTTCTTCCGTCTCATACCCGATCATCCTATCCTCGAAGTAGCTCATAATAACCCTTACGAGGTACGGGGCTATCCCCATACTCTGCATCTTCCTGACAATTATCGCCCAACCCGCCGAATTAAAGACATTTTTGACGTCCAGTGTCACGACGGCGCATATGCTCTTTGCGGCTAGGGCTTCCTCGGCCGTCTCCTTTAGTAGTCTAATGGCGCCGACCGTCGATCGTCCTTTCCGGAGACCGAATTGGCTTTCAGATAAGCCCCCCTTCTCACTTATCTCCTTTTCCAGTCTCTCAAGTATCAAGTACTCAAGAAGTTTGCCCATTGAATTTAATAGACATAGCGGTCGGTAGGATGATGATTCCTCCGCCGGCTTACCTCCTTTCTGGATCAGGACGACCCTAGCCTTCCGCCATCTGCTCGAAAAATCCCCCCTCTCTAGAGCGCGGTTCGATCATTACCCTTAAAATCTCCCCTGGATACTCTTCCGTAACCAGCTTAACTATTTCAGGCGGAATCTCATCTAAGCCTGCCGCCTTCCCACTTTTGAGCCTGGCACATGCTGCCTCAAGTTCTTCCTCCGTAAACGGTGGGACCGCAGTCACCTCTACCGCCCTCCATCTAACTATGTCCCTTTCTGGGAACAGAGCGCTCACCACTTCAGCCACCTTTTCAGCTGGCAGGGCCTGCGGGGAATTTCTCATTTGTCGGGTAGCAATCTTATAGCCATCTCCCCAGGCATCCATATCCACACTCTCACATAGTTCTCTCCACCTCTCTCTTTTTGATCTTTTAATAGCCTCTCTCAAGTTTCTTCTGGCATTTCGATACTCCTCCAGATACAGGTTCTCCCCAGGCGCTTCTGCTCTCCTATTCTGCCTTGTCCCCTGCCGGCGAATCGCGATGCATTCTCTTCTGAGAGTTGCGATCTCCTCCGTCCACCAATAGACCTCCTTTCTCAATCTTCTGATTCCCCTCCTGGGCATTGCTGCGTCACAGGCTCTAGTAACCGCATCGGTGAGGGTTTCCTCCGTTTCATTCAAGGTTTCTTATAAAATAACCTAGCACTAAGTTAAAACTTAACCTAGGTTAAAAATATAATGGAATCTCCAGAACTTTAATCGGAATCAAAAGTAGAAACATCGCATGGCGTGGTCTGCTCTGGCTGTTGAGGTTCTGTGGAATCGTCTCAGAACGGGGAATCATTTCCATCGAGTAATGTTCCTCCTGGACTTGCATTTTCTTCATCTGAAGATTCGAATTCCAAATTGTGCTCCTCTGGCGGGGCTGGACTCTAGTAGTTACGTTTCCCTTCTGAACGAGATATACTTCGTCTGAAAACTTCTTCAAGATTCTGGTTGGGTCTGACCAAGACGGCGTGAAGATATGTACCTTCCTTGAAAACGACTGGAGTGACGGCCTCTTTTGGCGCGTATTTTTGTTTATAATTTTGTTGAGTTTGACGGGCTTCCTTCACTCTTTCGTATCGTGGAAGCGTTTGTTGCTTAGCTCTTTCTTGTCTCCATGCATATAAATCCCATTCGCCTTTTTCGGCTGGTTCATAGTCTAACACTATCATTCTAGGTGTTTGATTTGTAGCGGCATTTCTACGATTTCTTAAAATATATGCCATCTGATGCACGTAGCGACCCCATATGTCGCTCGGGTTTTCGTAGAATAAAGTTTTTAAAATTTTCTTACATTCCTGAACCCGTCGTTCCACAGGGTTGGATTGTTAGTGATAAGCAGGAATGAGATATGGTTCAATTCCATTTCTTTCGCAGAATGTTATAACCATTAAGAAATGAAATGACCTCCGTTGTCTGAGATTATGACTCGAGGGACCGAATCTCGCAACTATTTCTTCATCTATAAATTTGGCGATCGTTCTGCCATCGACCTGAATATATGCTAATATATGCTTTTGCCTCTATCCACTTGCTAAATACGTCTTCTACGATAATATATATCGATTTTCGACGTCTTTGGTCCTCGCAGCGGTCCAATTACATCGACGCTCAAACTTTCAAATGCATTTTGTGGTGCATGACTTCTAGGTGGAGCATTGGGTTGAGCTTGTCGTGTTTTTACTGACTAGCATATAAGACGTTCATTTATATATTTTCCTACGATTCTGGCCATGTTATTGAAATAGTATCTCTGCGAAATCTTTCTGAAAGTTTCGTCTCGCCCTGGATGACGTGCTTCATCTCGATCGTGAAAGTGGTAAATCAGTTCTTTGATTTTCCTCTTTGGAACTATCAACTTTAAATTTCGATCCGACTTTTTCATTAGTATATCGTCTTGTACTTAAAAATTTTTCATAAAAATAAGATCCGCTTCGGAACGTTGTTCCTGTTGAAATATATATTTCCAACTGCGGATCTTGTCTAGAATATCTCTTGACCTCGATTGGATCTGTACGATATCTTCGTATATTTCTGAATGTGTTAAAACAAAAATACGTTCTGGACACTTATAATTTTTGAGAGGAACATTCTTTCCTCTTTATCGTCGGTCTCGACATACTGATCTTGTGAATTACGGCTGAGAAAATCTGCTAATAAGTTTTCTTTGCCTGAGCAGTGTTCAATTTTGAATGCATATTCTTGCAATAACAAGGACCATCGAGTGAATTTGGTTTTGTCGTCTTTGTGTTTATTCAACCAAAGCAACGCCCTGTTGTAATTACCTATGGTGTCCGTCTTAACTAAGAACGGTTTATCTGCTAAATACATCTTGTACTTTTTTATGTAATTCACCACTGCCAAGCATTGCAACTCGTTAATGTAATAGCGTCTCTCTGCTGGAGATAACGTGTTGCTAGCATATGATATAATATGTGTTTCGCCGTTTGATAGAGTACTGCTGAGTACTTGCAAAATGAACTAACGTAAAAAATCCGGACGATGGAGTTCCAGCGGTCCAGATAATAAATCTTTAAGTTTTTGAAAAGCTTCATCGCATGCTTGAGTCTAATGAAAGCGATATTCCTTCGATAGAAGTTTCGTTAATGGCTTTGTAATAATTGCAACATTTGGTATTTACCAAATTTATTCTCTTACCCAGTTGCAAAGTCCTAAGGAACTCTGAAGCTGCTCTTTCGTGGTTGGTACAGGATAATTTTGAATTTGCAATACATGTTTTTCTAATGGACAAGAAGTATCAATTGAGAGTAATTGTGTGGCCTAAATATTGTATTTCATCTGTCTCTATTACACACTTTTCCGGTGAGACTTTTAGATTATGTCTTAGTCTTTCAAAGACTACCCTCAGGTGGGACATATGCTCCTTCACGTTTACGCTCTAAACGATTATATCATCTAAGTAGACTTTACAGAAATGGTGCAGGTAACCCGTTAAAACGTCCTTTGCCATGAATTTCTGAAAGGTACAGGGAGCTGCCTTGAGGCCGAAAGGCATGACATTAAATCTATAAGCTGCCCCATCAGGAGTAGTAAAAGTCGATAAATCTTTTAACGCTTCATCGAGCGGGATTTGCCAATATCAGCTCTTGAGGTCCAACACAGTAAAAATTTTAGAATTGCCCAAGTCTTTGATGCTTTCATGTATTTTTGGTAATACGGAAGCTTCATCGTAAAGGAATTTGTGTATGAATTTGTCTATATTAAGTTAAAAATGCGACTATTTTATAATACATGTGACCTTAACTTTTAACTTAAAGTTAATGTCTTGAAAAAGGGAATAAATAATTCCCGAAAGCTTGACAAAGTAACAAAAGAGTTTTCTTTTTCTCTTTTGTGGCCGTAAATTTTTCATCTCTGACTGCAACCTCAAGATACCCTACGTGGTGTTTAATTTTGGTTATATATATTTATATATATATATATATATATATATATATATATATATATATATATATATATATATATATATATATATATATATATATATATATATATATATATATATATATATATGGTGTTATTATACATGATTTGCATGAAACAACTACTCAGCGGGCAAATACCCCGACCTGCATTGAATTACACCTTACAAATCATGAAAAATTGGTAGCCAATGTCATTTGTCTACTCCCTGACCAGACATAGACCGGTTTCGAACTTATTAGTTCTCCTCAGTATGCCATAGGTCATGGAGCAGACAAATGACAGTGGCCAACCTGCTAGTCTTATACAGACTAATGTAAATGGTGTAGTGGTGAGAGGTAAGTGAATCCTCTCATGTGGTCTAATGCTACTATACACCAGACATCATAGATGTCTCCATGGTGCATAGCGACTTGCCATTTTGCAAGTACCGAGAGCGGCGACCTTCAGCCCTTGGTGGACTTAACCTAAATACTGTTATTATACATGATTTGCATGAAACAACTACTCAGCGGGCAAATGCCCCGACCTGCATTGAATTACACCTTACAAATCATGAAAAATTGGTAGCCAATGTCATTTGTCTACTCCCTGACCAGACATAGACCGGTTTCGAACTTATTAGTTCTCCTCAGTATGCCATAGGTCATGGAGCAGACAAATGACAGTGGCCAACCTGCTAGTCTTATACAGACTAATGTAAATGGTGTCGTGGTGAGAGGTAAGTGAATCCTCTCATGTGGTCTAATGCTACTATACACCAGAGATATATATATATATATATATATATATATATATATATATATATATATATATATATATATATTGTAATATGATGGATTATATAATAATTAATTAAAACTACAATTTAATGATGTGGACAACAGCTCTATGGCATCATACTTTTTGTAAATGAAAAAAAATAAGCTCACGCAATTCAAAGGACAATGTATTAGGTATATAAGATAGTTTTGTAGTTTAGAATTAAAAACAACAAACGGAAATGTGATTGTAAATATTGTGTTAGTGTACGGGATGGAATGAACTAAAATATAATAGAAGGTTTCATATGATTGAGAGTAATGGTAGAAGGAAGCTGAGTAAGAAATAAAATTAAAAGTTTTGAGAAGGCAAAGAAATACAAAACATTGAAATTTGGTTGCTACACTGAGGGAAGATTCTTACAGTGACAGCTAAAAATTTGGCTACAGCAGCAAACAACTCTATTTGAATAGGCGCCAGCCAAGAATTTTACTAGAACAGTAGAATTCGTTTTGCTAAAGTTACCTTTGCTGCAATAGCAAAGTTCCTTAATAAAATATTCATCATATAGCCACCGAAAATAAGCTTTACTATTTTTGTCAAGTATAAATATATAGTTGTAGTAAAAAGTGCACATGGTTAAACAGTTAAACACTTCTAATCGTACTAACAGACATAGGTTGACAAACATGATGCGCATAGAAATGGCAGTATTTTATAATAATGCATATGTTCCGTGTTTATGCATCTTTGGATACTTAAATTATATTGCAAGGGCAGTTTTACTGTAAACATGTATTAGATAGTCACGAAAAATAAATGGGCTCCTGTAATATTGAAACTTTATTACTTAAAGTTTTAATATTGCAACGAGAACGAACGAACCGATTGTACAAGATTATCAGGATAGCAGGAAGGCGTTGCATTTAAAGTTAACCGATTGCGAGTCCGAATGGCGGTGTTGTGATGACGTAACTCAACACAAAACTTTGTAATTGTAGGAGAATTTTTATTTACCACAGTTAAATTTTTTTGTATTCTTGTCTTTCTAATGGTAGCTAAATGTTTTAGTGCTATAGTAAAGTAATTAATAAAAGTAGTAAAGTACTTTTTAAAAACTAATACAAACACACAGCAAAGTGATTTCTTCTGATAGAGTGAATAGACATTTCTAACCTAAGTAAAATTATGGCTACTCTAGTTAAGAAAGTCGTAGCAAAGAATTTATTGCTGGAGATTTTCTCAGTGTAGGAGAGAATTGTTTGAAAAAAGAAATGAGAGAATGACAAGCTTGAAGGTGACATATGAAAAATAAAGTATTAAAATAAGATTATATATTAAAAGAAAACGTAAAATAAAGCCAAATACTGAAAAAGAAGGTGGCTGATTTGTTACAATGATCATATTATAACGCTATAAAGCTATAATAATAATATATTTAGCAGTAGTTATGCAGCAATGTCGGTAAAGTGGTACCATATCAAAATAAATAATCAAAGTCAAGGAAGAATATTGGAATTATAGAAAAGTGTCTTAAACAGGAACATTTCGTAAGTGTGTTATAAATATTCAAACAATCGAAAACTATATTTTGTGCTTAAACTTTAATTTACGGAGAAATTTGACTTTGAAAGTAAAAATAAAAAAATATATATATACAAAAGTTGTAGAACTTACTACATTCAAATGGAATGTCATCATACCAAGCAGTATTGAAATTAGTATAAATAATAGGTAAATGTAGCTACTTTTAGTTAAAAGAAAAAAATCAATACTGGTTGGTATATTTACTTTTAAGTTATTTAGAGAGGGATATATTTTAAGGATTTTGAATATTAACATGTTCTGTTTGGTTTCATTTGTAAAATAAATGTTATTTTCTTTGAAAGTCATTAGAGAGAGTTTCTTGTTTATATCATTTATATTTGGAATATTCAATAGTTAAAAAGAACCGACTTTTAGACCTTGAGAAAAGAGCTCGCGCTTATTGACAAAATATAAATTTAAATAAATATATTCCAACAATAATATATATATATATATGTTAAGTGTACAGCCACAAAACAGAAAAAGAAACTATATATATATATATGGTTATTATACATGATTTGCAGGAAACAACTATATATATATATATATATATATATATTGGCTACCAATTTTTCATGATTTGTAAGGTGTAATTCAATGCAGGTCGGGGTATTTGCCCGCTGAGTAGTTGTTTCCTGCAAATCATGTATAATAACAGTATATAGGTTAAGTCCACCAAGGGCTGAAGGTCGCCGCTCTCGGTACTTGCAAAATGGCAAGTCGCTATGCACCATGGAGTCATCTATGATGTCTGGTGTATAGTAGCATTAGACCACATGAGAGGATTTACTTACCTCTCACAACTACACCATTTACATTAGTCTGTATAAGACTAGCAGGTTGGCCACTGTCATTTGTCTGCTCCATGCCTATGGCATACTGAGGAGAACTAATAAGTTCGAAACCGGTCTATGTCTGGTCAGGGAGTAGACAAATGACATTGGCTACCAATTTTTCATGATTTGTAAGGTGTAATTCAATGCAGGTCGGGGTATTTGCCCGCTGAGTAGTTGTTTCCTGCAAATCATGTATAATAACAATATATATATATATATATATATATATATCATTTCCACATAAAGTAAATAAGCAAATAAATTCAGAAAAAATCTATTACGTTTAGTTAAACCTTTTTGGAAGTGAAATTTGATAAAGCCATACAATGTTCACTTCCGATTGAACCGGAAGTACTACACTACAAAAAGTGACTTTTAGGCTCAAATTACGTTTTTTTTAATGGAACACTATATTGAACCTTAAATTTATATTCTACAAACATTTTTGATGTTTTCGTTTGTTTGTTGGTATCCTGTGTGTAAGCTCAATATTTTTGGAGATATCAACTGAATGATCACCTGCACTGTACCTAAATATTACAAAGTTAAATTCCAAATATCTCAAAACTATCAAGTTTAGACACAAAAGAATAGGAACAAAAAATATCTAGAGATGCTAGTAAAATGTAAATTTTAAGGTCCAATACAAGGAGGATGTTCCATTAAAAATATCGAAGTGATTTGAGTCTGAAAGTCACTTTTTGTGGTACTTCCAGATCAACCAAAAATGAAATTATTATGACTATCATATTTTACTCGCTAAAAGGCTTAAATAAACGTAATACAGATTGTTCCTACATTCATTTATTTTAAATGAACATGAAATAGGTTATGATCAATACGGCATTTTCAAACGTCATTTTCTCGTGAACTGTTAAAAATTGAGATAGGATTTGCTACGTGTATTATACTTAAAATTTCCCGAATAATCGAAATTTTGAATAATATATAGAGTGGTATATAAAAATAATAAGGTTAATATCATTTTCGGTTTAACCGGAAATAAAAATGAGATGTTAGGACAATAAAAATTTGCATCTCATTCAATTGTACAATTGCCCAAAATTTTAAATCGATATCTTTTTTACAAGAAGGTTTATTGGCTGGCTAGTAATATCGTAAACGCCCGGTATAGTATGAAACATAATTTTTTATAACATCATAGTTGCTTACCTCAAGGATCTAGTTTCTATAAATTAGCTAAAAAGACTACAAAAGTGGAAGTTTACTCCATATAATAAGGAGTTTTTATTGTGTTATTAAAATAGTACCTAACAAAAACAATTAATTAGAAGTACTTTTAAATTTAGTAATAAAAACAGTTTTTTATGAGAACATTTGTTCTAGATTTCTATTAAATTCGTGGGGATCAGTACTGAGCTAAAAAGGTACCCCTACTACGGTAGTATACAAGAAGTAAAGACAAAATAGAAATTCAAGTAAAGCAATCAATTATTACCTACGTTTGGAAAATACAGCTTTTCCCCAACAGGTGCCGTGTTAGATTCCAACTGTGAAATCCAACTTCAGGTTTTTGGTTGTATTGTCATGAAAACAATGTTGAAACATTAATTCTACATAATTTCAAGAATGTATAACCTGTGATATTTTGCTTTTGGTTATCATTATGTATTTAAAAATGTATTTCGCAATAAATCAGGTTTAAAATAAGCTCTACATGATTTCCTAAATTTCTAATCTGTATTTTGTTATGATAACAGTAAAGCTATTTTTGTTATATTTTATTCTCTATCATCAAGACACATTAATAGAAGAAATTTTAGTCTATTAAAATAACAAAAATAAGGACAAAAATGTGCTTTACACGATTTAATGAATTTTCAATATGTATCAGAAAGTTTTTGTTATTGTCTTCCAATTTGGTTTGAACAAAGGTTATGTTGCTCATCATGAAATATATAGTCAAAAAGATAAACATGAAGGATGGTCAGGGGGTGCGGGGAAGCCACATAGAAAATTAGCTTGTAGTATTTCTTATTTTTTGATTATTTCGTCTTCACTAGTTGGATCAGATAGAAAGAAAAAAATATTCCCTTCCCATTTGCAAGCTCAGAGCTCAGGACTGAGCCGTGTTTTTTTTGACTGATGTGGTATTTCGTAATGAACATTTATACATAAAATGTACGAAAAAAAATGCGAATCTTCGAGCCACTGACCTTCTTTGATAATTTTGACATCCATTTTCGTTAATTCTCTGAAATCCGAATGTAAAAAGAACTGAACCCTTACACTCTCGCAAATAAAAATTTAAAACTAAAATTGTACGAATCTTTATATACTTGTGACCTGTAGACTGATTTTAATTGAAAAAATGATATTTTTAAGTAAAAATTCAATATTAGATCAAAAGTATAAAAAATTAGCCGAAAATGAAAAATTTCAAAACTTATATTAAAAAAAAATTCTGATAATTTAATTTAAATACTTGTAGACTTATTTGGGTGGCACAGTGAGGCTTCGTCCCTACATTTTTATCGTGTATTAGTGAAAAGTGTCTTATTGCACAGCACAGGCAATGTTTTCATTTAGCATATCTTTAACC
Organism: Leptura quadrifasciata; assembly: GCA_963675555.1. Lineage (NCBI taxonomy): Eukaryota > Metazoa > Arthropoda > Insecta > Coleoptera > Cerambycidae > Leptura > Leptura quadrifasciata. The sequence continues at coordinate 49,805,712 of OY776679.1, forward strand.
ATTTAATGCTTGATATGATGAAAGAAGATCCATTAATAAGGTTGCAGATGGAAGTTTAAAGATACTTTTTTAAAGTCGACTTTCGATTATTTTCGCACTGTACGAGGTGTTTTAAGGTATAGACCACAAGCCCATGCTAAATTTTTAGTAAGTCATATGATACCGCTTGAAAAGGTACAATTTTTGTAGTCCTTCAGAAATAAATCACTTTGAGCCCTGTGCCGTACATTTTAGGTGGGACATGGGAAAGCCGCGGAAAAGTGAAAATCATAACCCACGGGGTTGAATTTTTTTCAGACGATCCTGTACGACTTACTCATATTTGGACTGTATTTATATCTGTGACTCTTAAAAAGAGAATGCTGTACAAAAATAATGGGACAAAAGTACTGGAATAATGTTCGTTTTCCGAAAAATGAACTCTCTGTACTAAGGTGATACGATACCGTACGGCTTTTATGAAATTCGATTTTTATATTAATATGAATAAACTGTTTTACTATGCCGTACAAATTCCGTTGGGCCATGGGGTGGCAAACGCGAGATCAACCCCCTTCCTAGACCTCTATTAAGGGTGGTGATTTGATCCTGTACGGCATCAACTCCAAAATATTATAAGACATTTAAAATCTTTAAAAAAATGACCCGTCTGAAAAGAATGGGTATTATCAATGTAAATAAAAAAATCACCCCCGAGAAAGGGAAAAACTCGCGTTTTCTAGGATAAGTTTATTTGATACTGTACGGCTATTTTTTTTTTTTTTTGCAAAAAACCAGTCACCCTACTCTGTGGCTCCGACCCTCACAGAGGGGAGCTGGTAATACCAATAGCCACTCCCCACGCCCGTGGGGTGAGTGACTACCGAGGATGACAGCTTTCTGCATTCCGCCGGCTAAGATCTCTGCCGAATCTCGGCATGATCTTTAGTTCTGAAAGCAGCGTCTGTCCCATTCCACCGAGGGCTCCTATAATCAGTACCACTATTTTAACAGAATGGCCTGGATAAAGCCTGCGGAGTTCGAAGAGCAAATTTCGATATTTTGTCCGTTTTTCCTCCTCTTTCAAGACAATGTTGCTCTCAGCGGGAGCTGAGAATTCCACGACATACATTGTCTTGAGTTAGTGGTCGAGGAGTACTATGTCAGGCTTGTTGGCTTGTATTTGCCTGACGGTGGGAAACGAGTAGTTCCAATAAATTAGACACTTCTCATTCCCCACAACGGACTCAATATCCCCCGGAGCGTAAGGCAGCACTGGTGTTTCGTCTATCCCATACGAGTGCCTTAGATGAGAGTAAAGCACTCGTAATGCTGCGTCGTGTCTGTGAATATAGGCCGAGACTGCGTATGTCGGGCAAGCAGACAGTAAGTGCATTACAGTCTCCGGCGCCCTGCGGCAGGCCCTGCAGCTGACATCAGGGACCTCCATACCCATGACACGACGTCGATAGACAAGGGTGTTAAATACACCATCCTGGCAAGCCATTATGAATCCCTCGGTCTCAGACTTCAGCCCAGCTGACCTTAAGAAGGCGAAGGTCAGCCTTTCGGATAAGCCGAGGTCTTCTATATTTTTATAGAAGACCCCGTGCAATGGCTTATCCTTATGGAGCTGCAGAAGGATGTTCTGTTCTGCAGCTCTAATGTGGGCTTTTAGTCGAACGGGTTCCAACTCGGTGACAGAGTCGGGGTTTACCCGCTCGACGTCGAAGATGAGGCCAAGTTCATCGGCTGCTCTCCGTGCTGCCTTAAAGAGAAAAGCTCCTACCTCTGCATTTTCATGGTCTCGGACCATGCAGAGGAGGGGATCCGAACTCCTGATGACCTTACATGCTCCATCCAGAACCATCCTGCTATGGAGACTCTCCAAGCTCAAGAGTCCACGGCCTCCCCGATGTCGTGGGAGATATAACCGTGGAACGGACGATTTAGGATGCAAGGTCCTATTGAGATGCATCTTCTTGCGGGTTACAACATCGGGTTGACGCAGCTCTTCTCTAGTCCACTTCACTACTACGAAAGAGTAGAGAAGGATCGGAACGGCAAGCATATTTGTAGCAGACACCTTGTTCTTCCCCGACAGTTCTGAAGACCAGATCTGTCGGAGTAGGTGCTGATACTTGCCGCGGAGAGCGTTTTTCACTACACTCACTTCTTGAGTGGAGCGTTGCTCGACACCCAAGTAAGTGTACGACTCTCCGGCATCTAGATGGTGTAAGATGCTTCCGTCCTCTCCATAGTCACCGCATCGTCCTCTCTTGAGATGGATCAGTGCGCATTTGTCCAACCCGAACTGCATACCGACAGCCTGCGTGTACTCCTGTACCACCCTAAGGGACTGTTGGAGATCCCTCTCTCCAGAGGCATAAAGTTTAAGATCATCCATATAAAACAGATGGGTGACCTTATGCCTGCCTACCTAAAATCTTTAAAAAAATGAGCCGTCTGAAAAGAATGGTATTATCAATGTAAATAAAAAAATCACCCCCGAGAAAGGGAAAAACTCGCGTTTTCTAGGATAAGTTTATTTGATACTGTACGGCTATTTATTTATTATTATTATTTTATTTTTATTTTTTCGCGAGAGCGATGCTGGCCAGTTCCGCCGTGTCTCCGACATTCTCACGGAAGAAGCGCCAGCGAATTCACTACGACCACTCCCCTCAACCCGCAGAGTTAGCGACCGTAGGTTCCCAAATCGTGTGCCCTAAGTAAACGAAGAGAACCCAGGATAACAGCTTTCTGCATCTGGCCCGCCAGCCATTCGGCCGAATGTTGATAGGCCGGTATTGTTCGTAATTCCGAGAGCAGCGTGGGCTTCATACCTCCAAGTACACCGATTATGAGGACTACCAACTTGACCGAGTAGCCTGGATACAGCACTAGGAGCTCGTACCGGAGATCGCGATACTTAGCCCGTTTTTCCTCCTCTTTCAAGACGATGTTTGTTTCAGCCGGAGCTGAAAACTCGATGATGTGTATCGCCTTCTGCTGATGATCGAGGAGTACTATGTCAGGCTTATTGGCTTGAATTAGCCTGACGGTCGGGAACGAGTAGTTCCAGTATATCCTGCACCTCTCGTTCTCGACAACGGACTCAATATCTCCGGGGACGTAAGGCAGCACTGGTGTTTGGTCTACCCCGTACGAGTGCCGTAGATGGTAGTAAAGCACTCGTAATGCCGCGTTATGGCGATGGATGTAGGCCGAAATCGCATATAACGGGCATGCAGACAGTAAATGCATGAGCGATTCCGGCGCCTGATGGCAGGTCCTGCAGCTGGTATCAGGAACCCCTACACCCATCCCACGGCTTCGGTAGACCAAGGTGTTAATAACACCATCCTGGCAGGCCACAATGAATCCCTCGGTCTCCGACTTAAGCCCAGCTGACCTTAAAAAGGCGAACGTCAGCTTGGTCGATAAACCCAGCGTTTCTATGTTCTTATAGAATACACCGTGAATGGATTTATCGACGTGCCGCCTAAACAGATTCTCCTGTTCAGCGGCTTTAATCTGGGCTTTCAGGCGATTTGGCGGAAGCTCAGTGACCGACTCTAGGTCGGCACCTCGCCGGCCTCCTCGCCTGATGTCGAATACGAGACCGAATTCATCTGCGACTCTCTTTGTTGCCTTGAATAATCCTGCTCCCACTCCTGCATTTTCATGATTTCTCACTAATTGCAGGAGAGGGTCTGAGCTCCTAAGGACGTTACATGCTACACTCAGGACTACCCGGCCATGCATGGACTCCAAACTCAAGAGTCCTCGGCCCCCCCGATGACGTGGGAGGTACACACGACGAACGGACGATTGTGGATGAATGCTTCTATGGATATTCATCATCTTGCGGGTACCTCTATCTAACTGACGCAGCTCATCTACCGTCCATCTCACTACTCCAAAGGAGTGGAGCAGAACAGGAACGGCAAGCATATTAGTGGCAGACACCTTGTTTTTCCCCGAAAGTTCGGATGACCAAATCTTTCGGAGTAGGCCTCTGTACTTGCCGCGGAGAGATTCCTTAATTTGTTGCACATCCTGGATGTGATGTTGTTGCACACCCAGGTATGTGTAAGTCTCTCCGGCATCTAGATGTCGCAAGATGCTTCCATCTGCGAGCTGCGCCTCTTCAGCAAATTCCCCGCATCGTCCTCTCTTGAGGTGGACGGCTGCACACTTGTCCAATCCGAATTCCATTCCAATAGCCAGCGTATACCGTTCGACCACCCTTAGAGCATTTTGCAGTTCCTGCTCTCCGGAGGCGTAGAGTTTAAGGTCATCCATGTAGAATAAATAGGTGACCTTATGCCTCCGGTTGCTGGGTGGACCGCATTGGTATCCGCGGACTTGGCGGAGTTCAACAGATAAAGGCAACAGTGAGATGCAGAAGAGGAGAGGACTCAAGGAGTCCCCTTGGAATACTCCTCTCCTGAATGCTACCTGCTCTGTGGTAACCCGCTGTGCACCGGATGTTACGGTGAAGCGAGTTTTCCAGAGCGGCAGCAGTTGTTCTATGCATCTCACTAGTGGTGCTGCTACCGCAAGACATTGGAGCAAGTGTAACAAGAGCTCATGTGATGTTGTGTCAAATGCCTTACGGTAGTCAATCCAGGCCATAGATAGATTCCGCTTATATTGCACAGAGTCCTGTGTAATACAGCGGTCTATCAGCAGGTTATCCTTGCAGCCTGCCATGCCTTTCTTCGCACCACGTTGCTCATTTATCTGCTGAAAGACCGGATCAACATGCCGTAGTGTCCGAGCGTACAAGATACGTGTAAATACCTTGTAGCAGGATCGGACAGATCTCCCTTCTTGGGGATTTTTTTTTTTTAATGGTGGAGGGGAAATCCTACATGGACACCCGGCGCTAGGGTCTGCCCACGCCGGGTAGTGTCGGACTCCTACCGACTAAAACCCCTCCTGGATCAGTGTTTCCACGTAACCTGGAACTGCTTTCGCTTTCCATCAGGCCACGGGTCATTCGTCTTTTATTGGTGTTAGTAAAACTTGTAACTTTACCTTTTCTTTTTTGAATTTAGATGTTGTTTATACCTTATTGTTGAGAATATGAAAGTTAGTGTAACAAGTATTTTTTTTTTTTTTGAAAAGTAAGTTACCCTCGCCGGTAGCTCAGAAACTCGGTAGACAGGTCGCAGGTAAGGGAGTAATTTCACATGACCTGGGAGCTGATAAGATTAAATAATTTCCCTTAATCAGTTGTTACAGGGCGCCAACCTTTCTAATGTGAACTTACCCTAAAGATAGCAGACTGGCCAAAGAAAGGTAAACTGACCAATAAACTTGCAGCTGTTATATTTATGAGGTTTAAAGTTCTATAAATTAGTTTCTAGGAAAGAGAGATATCAAATGTCTGAAATAAGTGTAACAAGATATATATATAAAATTGATTTTATTAGAAACCAATCAAACTAGGTATTGATTTTTTGTCTATTAGAAATCAAAAAAAACTAACGTGTCTTACAATGACACTAAGCTCAAATCCCGTTATAATATACAAAGTTAAATAGAGATCTTATACTTAACGTTGAAATATGTATGTAAAAAAAAACAATTTAAATAGTACCATGTAAAACTATGCATAGTCCAATTAAGAAATGTGATCACATATCCCGTACAAATACTTATAATATAAAGGAACAGAAATCGTATCCTTGTGAGAAGATAAATTCACTAAAAAAAAAATTTGTACAAATGGTTAATACTATGAAAAATATTTCTCCGAAATTTGAATTTTAAGTTAAATGAAATTATAATATTACTACGTAGTTGTGCAAAGTGCAATGAATATATAAAAAAAGAATACCTGGTATCTTACTAATAAAAAAATTGTAATAAACTAAATTTAGAAATCAAAGATCGAAATAATTAGTGATATTATACTCTTAAGATAGTATATACGATGTAACGATAAAAATTACAAAAAGTATGTTAAACTTAGCTGGAATTCCATAGGTGACGTAATGTGCAAGTTACACAGGAAATTAAGCTGGGTAGGCTACAAAAAAATCAATCCAACAAACACGATCAGGACAAGATCCCCATTAACGCATAATTATCCATATAGCAAACAGTAGCAGTCTTGACTCGGTGTTTTTATACTTTATCACCCACATTAACACCCTAAAAAGAATAAGATTTATGATGGCCGAAATTTAAAATGGCTACCTCTTAAATGCCGTTATAATTTGTATTTCTCAAACAAGTACTTACGGAATCAATCCGGTATTACTATTTTGTAAATTGGTGTAATTTGGTCGTCCAACTTCTTTAAAATAATAATATCAGTATGATATTATAAAGATACGTGTCACATTGATACTTGAAACTAATTTGATAAATGAATCTAAAATCTTGATTATAATGTTCACTAACTAATTACTCCGTGTACATCACAAGCGTGCAGCCCATCAAATGGCACACGTGGCACGATGTTAATTCCTTCCGATTGGTACACGTACGTATTAATACGATTATACGACTTTAATAACTTGTTGTCGTGCAGGTGGTTGTCTACGTTAAAGGTGTAATTGAACATCTAATAAGAATAAATTTACATATAGGTACTATTCAATCTGATTATTTTGTATTGTAGCTAAATGCATGCTACACCCCCTCTCTCGTAATTTTTTTTTTTTTACGTTACTTAAAATACACAAAAAAAATTTCTGTCCTATATTTACTATTCCCAAATATATTTAAGACTCAATTTACATTTATTTTAAAAATTCTCGACAAGAACTTTATATTCATAGAAATAAAGAACTTCTTATGAAATTAGGGCTAAATATCCTTATAGGATATGAAAGCAAACTTAACTAGAACAATATATGTACAACCAATTTTATAACGAAGAAATTTAACTCAATTCCTTTACAACATAAGCTAATTTCAATTATCAGCAGACTAAACTCAACTGTACACTATTTACATAATCCAATTAGAGCTCTTTAATAGCAATATTTAGATTACTCATCCTGAATTAACGGTTTACTAATTTAAATCCGGTTACCCAACCGAGATATCAGAATTTGATCCTATATAAGGCTTCAAATCTTTGACATGCCACTTACCGGCATCTGACGAATCTATGTTATCTAATTCAAAAACAATACTTGAAATTTTATTTCTAATCGTACATAACACGTACTTAGGTGCAAGTTTGGCAGAGAAACTGTTTTTCGCGTCCGATAAAACTTTGTTTCTACGCCAGACCTTATCTCGCCAACTTCAAATTTAACATAATTACGCTTTCTCAAATTATAGGATTTACTGTTTCTTTCATAAGCCAATTTTAATTTGTCCTTTACTTCTAAGTAAACTTTTGATAAACCTGTAAAATCGGATACATAACCTTGCCGGTCACCTGGAAGTAAATTTACATCTTTGGTGGATCGAATTTTTCCATAGTAATCACCTGACAGTGGGACATAACGTGCAAAATTTAAGAACGCTGGAGCGAACCCAGTAACCTCATGTTTTGCGGTATTTATAGCCTGCTGAATTTCGGATAGGCGCTTGTCCCAATTTCGGTGCTCATCTATATAACTTCTTATGGCCGTACCGATAGTTTTGTTTGACCTTTCTACAAAATTACACTGCGGATGATAAAGGGCGTTAAACCAAATCTTTTGAACACTATATTTATCAACCAAGGCTTTAAATGTTTTACCCGCAAATTGAGAACCATTATCACAAATGATATATTGGGGAACTCCATACACTAAACATACATTGCTTTCTATAAACTTTACTAAGTTCTTAACATTTGCGGCCCTTAAAGGGTGAACTAAAGTGTATTTTGAAAACCAGTCTCCCACGACTAACAAATGAGTAAAACCTCGCGGAGATCTAGATAGGGGACCCATGATATCCACTGCTATGACTTGCCAAGGAAAATTCACATTTTTGTCCTTACCCATCTTACCTACTCGCGCCTCATTAGGACATTTCTGAGCAGCACAAATTTTACAAGAGCGTACATATTTTAGTATATCACTGCGCATCTTTGGCCAGTAATATAAATCTTGAACTCTATTAAAACTCTTGTAAAATCCTAAATGTGAACTAGTAGGTGGGTCATGACAATTCTTTATAACCTCTAGCCTTTGAGATTTGGGAACTAATAACTTCCATTCAGATATATTACTTTTTAAAGGACTTTTACTAAAAATAAATTTATACACTAAATCATCACTAACTTTCCAACTGGGATAATTCTGAGGGAATTTGGTTATATTTTCCCGCATTTTATTATAAAATTTATCTGCAATTTTGGGTGAAATATCTAATAAATCTACGGGCGTCAGTATACTACGAGACAAAGCGTCCGCTACCACGTTATACTTTCCCTTGCGATGTGTTACATCAAACGAATATTGTTGCAATTTTAAAGACCATCTAGCTAATTTTCCGGTAGGATTTTGTAAATTCTTTAGCCATTGCAGTGCTGAGTGATCCGTGATTACTGTGAAGTGTTGTCCTTCTATGAAATATCTAAAGAATTCAATGCAAAAAATTAAACTTAATAATTCCTTTTGACAAGTAGAATAGGCTCTTTCGGTACGTGTAAGACTTCTACTTGCGAACGCTATAACAGACTCTTTATTATCTATTTTTTGAAAAAGTAATCCACCAATCCCTACATCACTACCATCACATTGTATAATAAACGGTTTAGAAAAATCAGGAGCATTTAAAATAGGGGTTGATACAAGAGCTTGTTTTAACTGTGCAAAAGAATTTTCTGCTTCTTCTGACCATAGAATTGATTGTTTTTTTCTAACTTTACCTTTTAAAAGGTCGTTCAAAGGTGACACTAATGTTGAGAAATGCGGTATAAAACGACGATACCATGAAGTCATACCGATAAATCTTTTAATTTCCGTGGTGTTAGTCGGTCTAGGGTAATTTACCATTGCTGATATCTTATCCGGATCTGTCCGCAAACCTTCAGAGTCTACTATATAACCAAGATATTTAAGGGATTTTTTTAAAAATTCGCATTTCTTTAAATTGACTGTTAAATTAGCATCCTTTAAAATATTTAATACTTCATTTAAAATTTCTATATGTTTTTCAAAGGTTTCCGAAACAATAATTATATCATCAAGATAGACAAAAAGATTAGGTTCATATTTTGGGCCGAAAACTGCATCCATCAGCCTCTGTTGTGTTTGTGCACTATTTATAAGTCCAAAAGGCACCCTATTAAAATGAAATAAACCCCTACCCGGTACAGCAAAGGCAGTCTTTTCCTTAGATTCTGGAGTAAACGGTATTTGCCAAAAGGCTTTCCTAAGGTCGATCGAACTTATATATTTTGCACCGCGCAACATGCTTAAAATTCTGTCGACTCGATCGAAAGGATATGCGTCTGGTTTAGTGACTTTATTTAAATGCCTACCATCAAATGTAAAACGATATTCTCCATTTTTCTTTTTAACTAATAGTACCGGTGAGCACCAAGGGCTATGCGAAGGCTCAACTACCCCTAATCGTAACATATTGTCAAGCTCTTGATTCAATATCTTCATCATCTAAGGAGACATAGGGTACTGTCGTATCTTGAACGGTTTGGCATTACCCGTATCTATACCTAGTGTAATTTTATCAGTACACCCTAGCGTATCCTCAGACGAAATACTTTTAAAGGACTCGACAATATTATCTACCTGTTTTTGTTGTTCTGCCGTAAAACTATTGGCTGTATTAGGTAATTGTTGGACTTCATTAGGTAGTGTACAAATTTCTACATCATTTAAATTACAGTTAACCGACCAATACTTATTTCTATAACTGAATTCTACTAAAAATATATCACAAAAGTCACTACCTAATATAAATGTGTGCTTTAAAGAAGGTACTATTAAAACTCTAAATATCTTACAAATATTTCCTATACTGATTGGCAAATAAACACATCCTAAGACGTTTTGAAAATGCCCGTCAGCTGTTGTCACTGAGGTTTCTACACATTTATCGATTATTAAATTAAATCTTTCTAAAATAGATAGATATTGACTCCCTAACACACTTATGTTGGCTCCTGAATCCAACAAAGCCGTCATGTCTTTATCAAAAATTAACAGTTACATAAGGTCTGTTATCAAAAGGTTTTGTCACAAAGAATGGTGCTATACTATTTTCTGCTAAAATATTATTACGGTAAAAGTTTGAAACTTTATTTAACCAGAATTTCCACTCTCTTTTTTGTTGCTTTTTAATTTCAGATGGGTTGACTTTAAAACTATTTTCCCCGATGTTAAATGTCCTATATTTATACATATTACTGTACCTGTCATCCTTAGGTAGGGAGTGGTACGACTTACCAACCCTTATTATTCGTTTTTTGAACATGAACATGTCCTAATGGTCTCACCCTGTTTTCCACATTTAAAACATTTTTTTTTAAGAGCCCTACAATCTTTAAAGCTGTGATTTTGATGACCACAATTATAGCATACAATTGTTTTACTACTATTGCTACTTGAAGTGGGTGGTGGATTATTATTTACCACTGAAACATTATTACTGCCCTTACGGTACTGTTTACCTCCATTGATAGGTCGTTTACCTTTACTACTGTTATAAGAAGGCGAAGTTATTTGTTGAGAAAAGGGTTGGGAAGTAAAGTAAGTTTTATTGGCAAGATCTGGTTCTAATAAACACTGACTTGGTGGAGGACGGTAACTATTTCTTATAGAATTGGCATTATCTATTTTTTTACAATAGTCCACTAATTCTGAAATCGAATTTATTGAAGTTAATGCTAATTGGCTAATATAGTGAGGCAACATATTTTTTCTAATATATTTCAATCTAGTTTTTTCTACTGCGGGTTTATTTAAGCGATTAAACAAGGTCTCCATTATAGCTACAAACATAGAAATAGACTCATTTTTTCCCTGCGTCCTACCTTTTATTTCGGTCCACAATTGATCATCATAATCTATTGGGAGGAATTCCTTATTTAACATTTCTACAAGTTCATCCCAATTAGTAACTAAATTTTTTATTGACCTATAGTAGACTAATGCATTATGGCTAAAAAGGTCACATGCGCTGTTGAATAATTCTATTTTTGAGACATTCCTAGAAGCACAAAGTTCGTCTACCCTTTCAAGAAAAGATTTTAAACTACTTTTTTTATCACCGCTAAATTTTAAATCCCACTTATACACAGGTACAGATTTACTGGCACTTTGTGCAGCAATATTCGGAAAGAAAGTTGTATTGTGCATAACGGTAGAATTAAGATTTGCTGGTGAAGCTTCTGCAACTACCGGATGTTGTAAATTTTCTGAAACTAAAGCCTCTAATTCTAAACACGTTGCCTTTGCCTCAGATTTATAGTTAGAAACATATAAAGATATTTCTGTGTCATTGTGAACGATCCATGCTTTGATGGAAGTCTGAAGGACGTATTTTCTGCTCGAAAAACTTAGAAAAATTTAAAAAAATAGGAAAAAGAAAAAATTAATTTTCTCTTTCCTCAACCTTTTCTTAATTCTAAATAAAAATATTACGTTCACAAAATTTTTAGGGTTCAAAGTGACTGTTTCAGACGGAGATTAATGGATAAATCATACTTACTGTCGTTTATGCTTAACTGCGGCTCTGATGGTATCAATTGGAAGACGTCGTAACACTATAAATCTAACACTGTCTGTTTCACACTCTCTTAAAATTAAATCTGAAAGGGAATTTTGTTAGAAAACACAAGTAAAAGACAATATAAAGTTCAAAATATGTATATTAAATCTTTTAAAAAATTATGTTTTTACAACAACTTCTTCAGAGAAAATGTTAACAAACAATGGTCTGACCCGTGTACAACACATGGTGAGGAACGGGACGATTCATACGGTACCAACTACCATCCAATATGCAGTTTGAAAAGCTAACGATGCACAAAAAGATTCAAGGAAAGTTTCATGTAACTGAAATTTTGGTGGGCTTATGCTTGCCTGTCTTATAAACGTATTTATTAATTCACATAAATTTTGGTCGCTCCTCGGAGCTTAAAATTGCTTGAAGCGTATCTACTTCGTTTGTATTATGCAATAACAAATTTTACGTTCAGGCAAGGCAGATCCCATGCACGTGTGAGTACATGGTATAGATACTTTTTTGACTCCGAGTCACTGAGGAACCGGTTTAGGGCAAACCCCGTCAAAACACATCATTTCCCCGTCAAATCCGACTGCTAGGAAATGATGGGGGTCCCATGTCGCTAAGGGCTATTTTCGCTATAACTTCCGATATACTTTGAATAGTCGTTGGATTAACTTGTCCTCATATTCAATACCTCGTAAGAGGTGCAGTGCTTGACAACGTGGATTCGTAAAAGGGTTTTTAATCTTGGAAATTTGGAAGTTCAAGTCCAATTTTATTATACTTTCTAAAATTGGGTGGTCGGGGCGACATTACGTCCCTGTGCAGCGACATTTACTACACTTACCAAATTAACGCTCCTCGAAGAGTTAGCGAAAATTTGGCATAAAAAACGCTCCGAAGAGCAAAAATATATTTCCAAGAATTAAAAACCTCCTCCACGGCGTTTTTACGTGAAGCACGCTTTTCTTACGAAGTATTTCCTAAGTCGGATTTTGTTACAACGTCGAAAAGTATATCGGGGTTATAGCGTTCTTTAACATCATCACTGACAATTGGTATTCTATTAACCCTATGTACTAAGTGAATTATATTTGTCATTATCCTAATAAACCCTGAGTCCGTCTCTGGACCTTCAAATTGTTCAATTAACGTTCGTAGTTCCTCAATAGTCTTATTAATCGCTACCTTTTCTACATCAAAATCAAATAAATCGTATTCATATTTCATATTCTCTAGGACCTAATGCTTCTTTATCTAGTAATTTTCTCAACATTTTTCTCTTAGTATTTAAGTCTTTTTTTGTTGTTTTAATGTCTCTAATTAGTAATTCATAGTCAATCTGTTCTTTAGTTAGGTAATTTACTCTCATATTAAAGGTTTCCATTGTAACAAACAAATAATAAAATTGTGCTAAACTTTAAGTACACAAGAAGTGTTCAGTAAAAAAAAACTCGAAGGTCAAATTAGATTTCTTGCAACAAATTTTATATGCCGATATTAAATTTTCCCGAATACTCCACTGCTGGCTAGTTAGTGTAAATTTCTAATAAGTACATAAATATAATTTTTATACCACAAAAATAATTTGTTTACTAACAAATGTACTTATCAATTCAATAAGTATCTCACATACTTTGCAAATAGTACAGTCTGTATTTTTATCTTAAAGGTTGGCTTATATACCTTTAATTATACTTCATGAGTAAAATAATTTCTCAATTACAACAACCAAAATATGCAGTACTAACAGTACTACACTATAATATACAACAATTAAATATTAATATATCCAACGAAATGTTACTATATGGCTCAGACAACTCAAACCCATATAGGTAACATTTCAGAAATTTTAAAGCAAACACACTAGTACACTTTTATATTACCTTGATTATAGCTATTATCTATCCTCTATCAGGCTATAAATCCACAAACTGTTATGTTATATGCCACATAGGTATCTCGTATTTACTGGGCTGGCTTCCCTTCATCGCTCGAAAATTTTAACTAGTGAAAATTTAGTTTTTACCAAACGAAATTTATTTCTAATTTATGCCTTACAAATTAACCTGCTGGTTTTATTATGACTGTAAATATATATAAAACTAATTTTACGCTTTGTGATGTATTTAAGATATCCGGTTTTTAGTTATTTCTACATTTATATTTAGTTATTCAATATTTCAGTAAACCTGATATCATTCCTCCTGTTTTTTTTTTTTTTTTTTTTTTTTTTTTAGTGTGAGAAATGAGAAATCATTTAATAAACTAGAATTTTACAAATTCCACTCCCTCTCTTGTAAAAAGAAAAAAAAGACATGCAAACGTGCATCATGTGAAATCACCACCCATATATAAACGCATTGCGGCGCCATTTGTGTAACTTTACCTTTCCTTTTTTGAATTTAGATGTTGTTTATACCTTATTGTTGAGAATATGAAAGTTAGTGTAACAAGTATTTTTTATTTTTTTTTTTTGAAAAGTAAGTTACCCTCGCCGGTAGCTCAGAAACTCGGTAGACAGGTCGCAGGTAAGGGAGTAATTTCACATGACCTGGGAGCTGATAAGATTAAATAATTTCCCTTAATCAGTTGTTACAGGGCGCCAACCTTTCTAATGTGAACTTACCCTAAAGATAGCAGACTGGCCAAAGAAAGGTAAACTGACCAATAAACTTGCAGCTGTTATATTTATGAGGTTTAAAGTTCTATAAATTAGTATCTAGGAAAGAGAGATATCAAATGTCTGAAATAAGTGTAACAAGATATATATATATATAAAATTGATTTTATTAGAAACCAATCAAACTAGGTATTGATTTTTTGTCTATTAGAAATAAAAAAAACTGACGTGTCTTACAATGACACTAAGCTCAAATCCCGTTATAATATACAAAGTTAAATAGAGATCTTATACTTAACGTTGAAATATGTGTGTAAAAGAAAAACAATTTAAATAGTACCATGTAAAACTATGCATAGTCCAATTAAGAAATGTGATCACATATCCCGTACAAATACTTAAAATATAAAGGAACAGAAATCGTATCCTTATGAGAAGATAAATGAAATTATAATATTACTACGTAGTTGTGCAAAGTGCAATGAATATATAAAAAAAGAATACCTGGTATCTTACTAATAAAAAAATTGTAATAAACTAAATTTAGAAATCAAAGATCGAAATAATTAGTGATATTATACTCTTAAGATAGTATATACGATGTAACGATAAAAATTACAAAAAGTATGTTAAACTTAGCTGGAATTCCATAGGTGACGTAATGTGCAAGTTCCACAGGAACAAAAAAATTAATCCAACAAACACGATCAGGACAAGATCCCCATTAACGCATAATTATCCATATAGCAAACAGTAGCAGTCTTGACTCGGTGTTTTTATACTTTATCACCCACATTAACACCCTAAAAAGAATAAGATTTATGATGGCCGAAATTTAAAATGGCTACCTCTTAAATGCCGTTATAATTTGTATTTCTCAAACAAGTACTTACGGAATCAATCCGGTATTACTATTTTGTAAATTGGTGTAATTTGGTCGTCCAACTTCTTTAAAACAATAATATCAGTATGATATTATAAAGATACGCGTCACATTGATACTTGAAACTAATTTGATAAATGAATCTAAAATCTTGATTATAATGTTCACTAACTAATTACTCCGTGTACATCACAAGCGTGCAGCCCATCAAATGGCACACGTGGCACGATGTTAATTCCTTCCAATTGGTACACGTACGTATTAATATGATTATACGACTTTAATAACCTGTTGTCGTGCAGGTGGTTGTTTACGTTAAAGGTGTAATTGAATATCTAATAAGAATAAATTTACATATAAGTACTATTCAATCTGATTATTTTGTATTGTAGCTAAATGCATGCTACAAACTTCCCGCGTGTTCCCTTACACCCCCCATCTGTTAAAGCAATTAGGGGTTCGGGGCTAGATTTCTTCTATCCTCTTCCTTTGTCCTCATTATTCTATTTAGAGCATGTGCTACATTTTCCCAGTTCCCCTCCGATTCCAGCATATACCTAATTAGGTTATCAGGGTTCCAATAGTCTCCTGACCTCTCGGACCTCCACCGGTTGCAGTAGAATAAGGTATGTTCTGCGTCGTCGTTCTCCCCACAATACACACACTCCTGTGTGTCAACCTTTCCTATATCAAAGAGATGTTCCACAAAGCAACCATGTCCCGTGAGAGCCTGGGTGAGGTGGAAGCTCATCTCTCCATGCCCCCTCTCCATCCACGTTCTTATATTTGGAATAAATCGTCTTGTCCACCTCCCTTTAGTTGAGTTGTTCCAACTAGTCTGCCATCTCTCGAGGAGTCTCTCCCTTGCCTCTTGCTTCCCCGTCCCTTCATACACCTCTCTTCTCTCCTTGGCCAGTAGATCTATCGGGGGGACCCCCGCTAGCACCAGGACTGCTTCATACGACACAGTTCTGTAAGCACTGCAAACTCTGAGTGCAGCACTCCGCTGTACTCTCTCAAGCCTCCTTCTGGTGCTCTGTACCGCCATCGAGCTCTCCCATACTGGGGCCGCATACAGTAAAATGGAATGCACCACACTGCATTCCATTTTACTTCTTGGGGATTAACACAGTACGTCCTTCGACAAACCAGTCCGGAATCTGCTGCCCCTCGTTCAACCAAGAGTTGAAAGCCCGCGCCAGACGACGGTGGGTGGATGGAAATTTCTTCCACCACCAGTTGTTAATGCCGTCTGGGCCAGGAGCAGCGAAGTTCTCGGTACCAACAAGTGCCTGTTGGACTTCCTCCGTACTGATCGCCGGGCACACTTCGTCTTGCTCTCCAAAGGTTCTGTTACACAGAGCCTCGAAGTGTGCTATTGCTGGAGTGCTGCTGTTGAATGGACGCGTCGTTTCGTAGATTCCCTTCCAGAATCCTTCGACATCTTCTACATTCGGCGGATTATCGACAACACGCTGTGGCTCCTTGAACAGGCGGGAGGGAGTCGTACGGAACATTGAATTTTGTTCCATACTTCGCACCCGCTTGTTCAACTTCTTCTTTATTGCCGTCAGTGTGCGAATCCTATCTAAACAGTGCTGCTTGATGGTAAGCAACACTGTCAGATTTAGAGTGTGGTGTTGGCGTCTCAGTCCGGCTGCCACTCGCCGGACTTTAGGCGTAAATGCCCTGCCAGATGATATGTGTTCCACCACACTCTGAGTTCGAAAAGCGTGTTGTCTGGCCGAATGTATCTTGCCTTCGATTTTTTGTACCCGCCGCTTAGCTTTCTCGATTCCGCTAGAGGCATTGGTTTGCCTTTCGCGAGGAACGAGTTGCCTAGCGGCGTTGTACACGGCAGAGTTGATTTGCCAGATGTCGGCATCCTCTGGGAGTTCCTCATCGATGACCGTGTCCATTCTAGCCAGGTCTTGGGCCTTTCGGGTAGTCCTGGCGATAAGACTTACCCTCGTCCTTAAGTCGGCTTCGGTGTACTCTGCTGGAAGTCTCCCGTCAGCGTTTTGCCGCGGTGGTTGTGCGGCTGGTACAGCTACTTGCTGACGGGGTAAGCGTTGATAACCTGTTCTGCGCAAGAAGGATACTTGGTCTCTCAGATGTTGCTGAGAGAAGGCACGATACTCTGGATGCATTCCGCACCAAAGTGCGTGCAATCGTGCCATGTATCCTCTACGCGCAGGTTCGCTGCTCTCATAGCAGCTAAGCAAATCATGCTTCAGTTCTCTCGTCCACCTAAAGCGCCCTTGTTCATTGCCATGTTCGTCATTAATAGGACCGCCCTCCCACCTGTCCTTGACCCCCATCCGACTGGGGTCGATTGTGAGGGGCCCGTTCTTGGCTGTTCATAACCAAGTCAGGAATCTCAGGGCGGTTAGCCCTGAGACCCACGTCCGACATCAGCCAGGTAGAGTTTTACCTCTGCCTGTTGCCCGGGTAGCACCGCGAGGAGGTTGCCGGTCCGTTTTTCACCCCCTTATTATTATTATTATTACTGTTATTATTATTTCCTTCTTTGATCTCAGCTCTTCTGCGCTGGTGATTTTTCATGAGGTACGGGCTAGCGAAACACTCTCATGTTTCACTCAAAAACTTACGGACTATTCTTGTTGTTCCTAGGATCACAGCTTTTTGTAAAGTTATATAAATATTCTTGTTTAGATCTATTTCTTTTATATTTTCATGCAAACTCATAGGGATGACGCCGGAAGTTGACAGTACAATGGGTACTATAAATACTTTTTCCATATTCCACATGCGTTTTATCTCTTCCGTCAGTTCGGTGTACTTCTCATATTTTGCTGTTATTGTTTTTTGGACGTTGTTAGTGTTTGGGATAGCAATATCTATTAAGTAGGTAATTTTTTCACTTTTACCTTGTAGGACTATATCAGGTCTGTTATTATGGATGGTTTGGTCTGTAATAATAGATCTGTCATAATAAAGTTTGAACCTATCAGATTCTAGTACAGGCTCGGGTCTGTATTTATAATACGGCAGACTATTTTCAGTCAGATTATGTTTGATGGCTAGATTCTGGTGTATTATATCTGCGGCTTGATTGTGTCGGTAAAGGTAATCATTTTGTGCTAAACGGCTACATGCCCCAGTAATGTGCTGTATAGTTTCCGCCTTTTCCCCACATCTTCTGCATAGGTCATTTTCGATACGTCCGTCTGTAATTATATGCTTTTGGTAGTTCCTAGTGTTAATTACTTGGTCTTGAATGGCGGTGAGAAAGCCTTCTGTTTCTGGGAAGAGACATCCGTGTCTAAGCCAAGCGTTCGACGCTATTTTGTCGACTTCTACATTGCCTAGATCATGGGGGTGCCTCCCGTACAGTGTCATTCCTTTCCATTGGTCGATCTTTTCCCTTACTGATGTGGTCTGCTCATTTTGTTGCGGCGTATGATCATTTAGGTTTAGGGGGGAGTAATTCTCGTCAGAAGAGCAAATAGCTAGATGTATCTTAGAATCTCGTCTTTGATGAAAGTATGTCCTCAAGAGTTTTATTTGATTGTTGTGGAGGTTCTTTAAATCTGTAATTCCTCTGCCTCCTTCGTCTCTAGGTAATGTTAGTCTAATGATGCTAGCTTTATGGTGGTGTTTTCTGTGGTTGGTCAGTTCAGTCCTTATTTTCCTCTGCAGGGTTTCTAAATCGGTTTGTGACCAGGTTATTATTCCAAATGAGTAGGTCAGAATGGGAATGGCAAAGGTGTTAACAGCTTTTACCATATTTTTACCAGTGAGCTCAGTTTGACATATTCTTTTAAGTCGAGATGCAAATTCCGAAGTGAGAGCTTTTTTTATTTCAGTGTGATCTATGAACTTTGATTGTTGTAGTCCTAGATATTTGTAGTTTTCAAATTCGTCCATTGGTTATATCATCTCATTTTCTTCTGTTGTGAATTTTGATGTTTCTCCTTTTTATATTTATTGTTCGGCATTTGTCAAGTCCAAATTTCATGTTTATATCCCTTGAGAATTTCTCTACAATCGTAATTGCTTCTTTTAGCTTTGGTATAGAGGCGGCATACAGTTTTAAATCATCCATATATAACAAGTGAGAGATGCGGTGATTTATATTATTGTTCTTGATTTGGTATCCTATATTTGATTCCTTCAACATGTTTGATAGTGGATTTAGGGCCAAACAAAACCACAATGGGCTCAGTGCATCCCCCTGAAATATACCACACTTGATTTTAACAACTTCAGTTTTTATATGATGGTTTCCTGAAGTGAGATTTATGGTCGTGTGCCATTGCTCCATTAGGTGAGTTAAGAAGTTTACTAGAGTAGGGTGGATTTTGTATATCAGTAGGACTTCAGTTAACCATGAGTGCGGGATAGAGTCAAAAGCCTTTTGGTAGTCAATGTAGCAGCATGATA
Organism: Leptura quadrifasciata; assembly: GCA_963675555.1. Lineage (NCBI taxonomy): Eukaryota > Metazoa > Arthropoda > Insecta > Coleoptera > Cerambycidae > Leptura > Leptura quadrifasciata. The sequence continues at coordinate 49,825,268 of OY776679.1, forward strand.
GGTTTCTGTTCTTTCTCTGAACCTGCTTTAGTATGACGGAGTCTATAATCAGTTGCTCTTTACATCCTTTCATTCCTTTTCTGCAGCCTTTCTGCTCCTCCGTGAGCACATTGTTGTTGTCTAGGTGGGTGTTTACCAGCTCAGCTAAGCATGATGTTATAATTTTATAAATTATTTGTAAGCAAGTAATTGGTCGGTATTTTGCCGGGTCTTTTGTCATTCCGCCTTTTGGCAATAGAAAGGTCCGTCCTTGTGTTAGAAATTCGGGCACTGTGTCTGGATTTTGAATGAATATATTAATTTGCGTTAGTAGATATGGATGCAAACACGTGAATATTTTGTACCAATAGTTATGAATGTTATCACTGCCGGCAGCTTTCCAGTTGTGAGGCTTCTTAATCACAGTCGTTAGCATCCCATATGTTATTTCGGGTGCAGTCATATCCTCGATGCTGTCATTGTTTTCTCGTTCAGTGTTAATCCAGCTGGCTGAATTATTGTGCTGGCTACTCGTCCACACTGAGGACCAGAATTGAGTTATTTCTGCCGCCGTTGGTAGATCATTACTGGTAGCCTGATTCTGGTTTTGGGAGGCCTTTACTTTTATATCACGGTAGAACGCCTTCTCATTCTTCTGAAACTGCTTATTTTGTTGTTTTCTTCTGCTGCATTTTGTATACCGGTTCAATCGGGCCTTCGTTGCAGCTAGCCTCTGTTTCAGTGTATCCAGAAATGCTTCCACACTTTCATTGGGAGGTTCATGTCTAGTATGGATCCGGTACTTACTTAATATGGTCTTTACTTTTTTCTTGAGTCTGTTGCTTGGTGTCCCTCTTGAGTATTCTGTCAGGTGTGCTATCTCTACTCTTAGACGTTCAATCTTATTTTTTAACCTTCTTTGCCAACTCGGTATTATATGTTCACTCGTAGTTCCATCGTAGGTTTCCATCGTTCTTTTTTTTTTTTTTTTTACAAAAAACCAGTCACCTTACTCTGTGGCTCCGACCCTCACAGAGGGGAGCTGGTAATACCAATAGCCACTCTTCACGCCCGTGGGGTGAGTGACTACCGGGTCCGCGAATCGTGTGCCCTGAGTAGACGCAATGAACCGAGGATAGCCTTCTGCATTCTGCCGAATCTCGGCATGCCGGTATGATCTTTAGTTCTGAAAGCAGCGTCTGTCTCATTCCACCGAGGGCTCCTATAATCAGTACCACTATTTTAACAGAATGGCCTGGATAAAGCCTGCGGAGTTCGAAGAGCAAATCTCGATATTTTGTCCGTTTTTCCTCCTCTTTCAAGGCAATGTTGCTCTCAGCGGGAGCTGAGAATTCCACGACATACATTGTCTTGAGTTGGTGGCCGAGGAGTACTATGTCAGGCTTGTTGGCTTGTAATTGCCTGACGGTGGGAAACGAGTAGTTCCAATAAATTAGGCACTTCTCATTCCCCACAACGGGCTCAATATCCCCCGGAACGTAAGGCAGCACTGGTGTTTCGTCTATCCCATACGAGTGCCTTAGATGATAGTAAAGCACTCGTAATGCTGCGTTGTGTCTATGAATATAGGTCGAGACTGCGTATGTCGGGCAAGCCGACAGTAAGTGCATTACAGTCTCCGGCGCCCTGCGGCAGGCCCTGCAGCTGACATCAGGGACCTCCATACTCATGACACGACGTCGATAGACGAGAGTGTTAAATACACCATCCTGGCAAGCCATTATGAATCCCTCGGTCCCAGACTTCAGCCCAGCTGACCTTAAGAAGGCGAAGGTCAGCCTTTCAACGGCTTATCCTTATGGAGCTGCAGAAGGATGTTGTGTTCTGCAGCTCTAATGTGGGCTTTTAGTCGAACGGGTTCCAACTCGGTGACAGAGTCGGGGTTTACCCGCTCGACGTCGAAGATGAGACCAAGTTCATCGGCTGCTCTCTGTGCTGCCTTAAAGAGAAAAGCTCCTACCTCTGCATTTTCATGGTCTCGGACCATGCAGAGGAGGGGATCCGAACTCCTGATGACCTTACATGCTCCATCCAGAACCATCCTGCTATGGAGACTCTCCAAGCTCAAGAGTCCACGGCCTCCCCGATGTCGTGGGAGATATAACCGTGGAACGGACGATTTAGGATGCAAGCTCCTATTGAGATGCATCTTCTTGCGGGTTACAACATCGAGTTGACGCAGCTCTTCTCGAGTCCATTTCACCACTCCGAAAGAGTAGAGAAGGATCGGAACGGCAAGCATATTTGTAGCAGACACCTTGTTTTTCCCCGACAGTTCTGAACACCAGATCTGCCGGAGTAGGTGCTGATACTTGCCGCGGAGAGCGTTTTTCACTACACTAACTTCTTGGGTGGAGCGTTGCTCGACACCCAAGTAAGTGTACGACTCTCCGGCATCTAGATGGTGTTAGATGCTTCCGTCCACGAGCTGCGCGTCCTCTCCATAGTCACCGCATCGTCCTCTCTTGAGATGGATCAGTGCGCATTTGTCCAACCCGAACTGCATACCGACAGCCTGCGTGTACTCCTGTACCACCCTAAGGGACTGTTGGAGATCCCTTTCTCCAGAGACATAAAGTTTAAGGTCATTCATATAAAATAGATGGGTGACCTTATGCCTCCTGTCGCCGGGGGTACCGCAGTTGTAGCCACGGGTTTTCCGGAGCGAGACGGATAATGGCAGTAGTGAGATGCAAAACAGAAGGGGGCTGAGGGAATCTCCCTGAAATATTATTATTATTATTATTTTTTTTTCTTGACTGTGTCGTCGGATTTTTATGTAAGTGCGGGCCTTTTTGCCAAACACTAACATAGTACCTATTTTGCTTCTGTTTTACGGGTTCTATACAGATTTATGTCACCTGCATGAATTTCCTTACTATACTGGTTGTATCTATTATTACGTTTTTCTGCTCTTCAATGTATATATCTGTTTTAAGTTGTAGACGAGCTATGCTATCATGAAGTGTTCTAGGGATTAGGCCAATTGCTGAAATTATGATAGGAACTATATAGACAGCGCTCTGGTTCCAAAGTTCCAAAGAGTGGCTTATATTTATCTATCTTTTCATGATGTTTTTTCTTTAAGTTGTTACTATTTGGGATGGCAATTTCGATGAGGTATGTGGTGTTGGTATGTTTGAGCCTGAGTGTTATGTCAGGTTTATTGTGCGCTATTGTGCGGTCGGTTGTGATCTCTCTATTCCAATATAGTTTGACCTGATCATTGTTTAGTACCGGAGGTGGCTCGTACTTGTAGAGCGGAGTTCTGTCTCCTATTAGTGAGTATTTTATGGCTATTTCTCTGTGAATGACTTTTGCAGTGTTGTCGTGGCGATTGGTGTAGTCAGTGGGAGCTAGTATAGTGCATCCTGTTATTATATGGTCAATGGTCTCTTGATTCTGTTCACATTTTCTGCATTTATCTGTTGGGACATTAGGATCTCTTTTTATATGTTTCCTATAGTTCTTGGTCATGACTGTTTGATCTTGGATGTTAATCATATATCCTTCTGTCTCCGCGAAGATGTTTCCTTTCGTCAGCCATTTGTTGGAAGCTCCTTGGTCGATATGAGGCTGGTCCATTTGGTAATAATGCCTTCCATGTAGTTCCTTTGTTGCCCATAGTTCCTTCTTTTGGGAATCTGTATGAATGTTATCTAGTGGTTGTAAGTTTCTATTTTTGAGGTTGAGTGGCGTGTACCTATTGTCTGAGTGGGCGATTGCCTTATGTAATCGACTGTCTACTTCTCTATCATAAAAGTACGTTCTAAGGGCTTGTATGTGTGTGGCGTGTGTAGCATGAATATCAGTGATACCTCTACCACCTGTTGCTCTAGGTAAGGTAAACATTTCTATCGACGATCTCGGATGATGAATTCGGAATTTCGTACATGTAGTGCGTGTTAGTCTGTTTAGATCTTCGAGGTCTGTGTTACTCCATTTGATAGTTCCGAAGAAATACTGCAATAGAGAAATGGCATAGGTATTGATGGCTGTTACTTTATTCCTCCCGCTGAGATGGGTTTTGAGGATCATGTTCTATATGGGTCGATTGAAAATACCCTAGGTACTTGTAAACTTCTCCTTCTTCCATTGCCTCAATGTGTTTATTTTCCGTTTTAAGGCCATAACCTTCATGCTCTTTATGTATTCCTCTTTCTACCCTTTGAGTTTTACATTTGTTAATCCCAAACGACATGCCGATGTCCTGGCTGTAAGTTTCAGTAATTTCCAAGAGTGTGTGTAGCTGGTGGTTTGTTGCTGCATAGAGCTTTAGGTCGTCCATGTATAATAAATGGCTAACCTTGTGTATGTTAGTTGTTTTCTTGTTTATGGTGAAGCCGTATTTACTATCATTGAGGATTTGGGAGAGCGGGTTGAGAGCCAAGCAGAACCATAACGCACATCTTGGAAGATGCCTCGTCGAATACTAATTGGGCCCGTGTCTACAGCGTTTGTAGGAGACTTAATCTTCAGTGACGTCTTCCATTTTTGCATGGTTTCCTGCAGGAATTGGATTATCTGAGGATGTATTTTGTATATCCTCATCACTTCCACTAGCCATGTGTGGGGGACACTATCGAAAGCCTTTTGATAGTCTATGAAGGCCGTGTAGAGGTTATGTTGTTTTTCCCTTGCCTGGTTCATAATGGTACTGTCAATGATAATTTGCTCCTTACATCCTTGCGCTCCGCGTCTGCATCCTTTTTGCTCTTCAGTAAGTATGTTATGCTCTTCTAGATGTGTGTATATCTTAGTAGCTAGGATAGATGTGAGTATTTTATATAGTGTAGGCAGACAGGTGATTGGTCTGTATTTCGCTGGATTGTTGGTGTCATTGTCTTTTGGCATCATATGTGTCACACCTTGGGTCAGAAAAGAAGGAAGCATATTGGGGTTATTAACTGATTGGTGAAATGAGCGGGCAATAGCAGCATGTAACGATGGAAATTGTTTGAGCCAGTAATTATGAATTTGATCTATGCCCGGTGCTTTCCAACTATTGGTCTTCTTGATGGCTCTTGAGACATCTTCCTCTTTTATTTCGAGAGGGATCATTTCCGGTAAGTTCTCATTTTGCTCTTTTATGGTTCTTATAATGGTGGAGTTTTCATTGCGCTCGCTTGTGTCAGACCAGATTCGTTCCCAAAACTCCTTCATCGTTTGTTCACTCGGTGGGTTCATTTCTCCTATTGCCGCCTCGTTCATCTGTCTATAAAACAGCTTCTGGTTATTATAAAACATGCTGTTTTGTTTTCGTCTGCCATTACTCTTAATATACCTTCTTAGCCGCTTGGCATAGGCACTGAGTTGCTGCTTCATTCGGTCTAATATCTCAACAGGGTCGTCCGTCACTGTCCTCTAATTTTAGGGTTTTCTTAATTTTATTAGACCTGTTTCCCCTAATATATTCCGTCATTCTACCTATGTTCTTTCTCAACACCTCTATTTTTGATTCCAATCTCATTTGCCATTTAGGTTTTCTATTCTGCATGTGTGGTTTTATATTCCAAGGAAGGGATCTTTGTTCATTGAGGATTAATGCGGTTTCAATAGCGCAATAAATCAGCGTATGTAAATCTTCCAGGTCGCTTTATTCATCGATGTAGGTAGGTAACATGTTGTTGACTTTTGTGATAATTTCTTTTGTACGATTTGTAAATTTAATTTTTGGCAATTTGTTCCTCTTCGTAGGATCTGTTCCTTTCCATATGGCCAGGGATGCTTCTATTTGTTCTTTCACCCTTTCTTCTCCTTCTATTTGCACAGCTTCATTGTTTGTCTCAATTTCTCCATCTCGTGTTTGTATTTGTTCTGAAAATTCATGTGGTGCATATCGCTCATGTTCTACTTCTAGTTGTTCAATTTCTTGTTGATTGTTATTATCCTGTTCGTTTCCGTTTATGTCTTGATCTTCATTCTCTCTTTCTTCTTGTGCTATTTCTTCAGCGACTTCTTGTCTAATTGCATCTCTTTCAACCTTAGTGAGTCTATTATTGGTGACTATGACTCTTTTTTAGTCCATTAGCCTTTGTTCAGTCAGATGGTTATATTCAGGGAATTTTTCAATGAACAGGCGTCTCTTTTCTGGGCGATATCCTGTCTCTGTTTCAAGCCTGGATGCTTTGTAGTAGCAACGTAAGACATGACGGTTCATGTCTGTATTCCAAGTCATACTTTGCCTGGTTTATCCCGCTTTGGTGGTTGCTGGCTGAGCGCTCAGCAAAACATCCTCAGCAGGTATTTCTGGGGATGATGGTGTTGGACTTGTATTAACAGATATGCTCGCGGTGGTTTCTTGAGAGACCGTTGCCCGTGAACAACTATTATTATTATTATTATTTGATTAATGTAGGTTAGAATTTTTATTTTATTTAGTAGCCGTACAAAAAATAATCGACAATAATAAAATTAGAAAATTGCAAAGCAAGTGAAATTTTTTAAAAAATATGCAAATTAAAAAATCATCTATTTCTTAATACAATGGATAGATTTTCAACTTTACATCGTTTTTCCTTTCCTTAACTATAAAATAATATAAATGTGTCCACGCCGTACATTTTCATTGTTGGGATTTTAGACACTAGATTTTATTCATGCGATTTACACGACCCGTAATGGTCATTAGATACCGTACGGCGTTTGCAAAATATCATTGAAAATAGCAAAAATACCTCCCTTCCTCCCTTTCCATGAAGTATTATGTTTGTTAAATAAAGTGAACAATTATGAAGTACCTAAAATGAAATATTTACCACTTTTATTTAGACTCAATATTGTTGTTCTAAGAACTCCTACGACTCGTCGTAAAAATCAAGCAAGCCATTTAAGACAATTCAGTCATGCTGTATTATTAAAAGGCTTAAAAATCCATATGCCTTACATGTGACACAAAATGTAAAATAACAGCATTGTTGAAAAACTTTCTGCTTTAATCTTATTACAATTGTCTTTGTCTAAGATTTTTTTTTGGTCTCTCAAGCATTTTTCTGCCATGTATTATTTCATATTTTTTAAGTAATACATCACCCGATCACTGCATTAAAGTTAATTTAAGTGAGGTATTTTTGAACAAACTATTGTCCTTTTGAAGAAAAGGGTTAAATTTTAATGAAACTAGGGGATACAATAGGAAAGCTCTTATAGAGTACAATTTTTACGAAAACTTTTAAACTAAAATCTTTACTACAACTGCTAAAAAAATAATCGTTGCTAAAATTTAATTAAATAGATCTTTCGACTTGGAATTTGAACTAGGTGTTTCTAAATGGTCATAGCTTCATTAAATCAAAACTATTAAAATGCTACTAAAATTTAAAAAACCAACATAAGTAAAGCGGAGTGCTCAAGTGCGCGCGAGTTACCTCTTATATACAGATATACAAGGTGTTAAAAAATTACTGTTATTAACTTTACCTAAAGATAGTAGTCCGGACCGAGGGCAAATAATATTACGTTACAAGTTTGTGCAATAATTATAATGCAGATAAAATGCTCAGTGACTAAAATGACGTAATAGGTTAGGTAAAAAAAAGTCGCCTTCTGTGAGATTGTTTCCCTCCCCCAGGATTAATTTAGGATATGCCGTAGGTTAAAATAAAATTTGTCATTTTCCATTGCTTTCTTCGTGACTTGCTGCATTTTCCATTTTTTATTTTATTAATTTTGATGAAAAAGATTAAACATTATTCGAATCAACATTAGGGCTCTTATTTTACAATCGCAGAAGTACATTTTAGCGTAAATTTGAAGATGTTCAGTAAAAAATTAAAGATACCACACTTTATTTTGTGTAAACACTAATTAATTAATAACGAATTAATCTCCCTAAAAACAGATAGAAACGTAACCTTCCATCAACCTTTCCATGGTCTCCTTTAAAATTACGGAAGTCGTTGACGTAGCCCTTATCGAAGCAAAAGGTTTAAATTGATATTTGTTATAATTTACTGCTTTTGTTGTGTTACTGCGTTTTAGGTTTTCCATCTTATTAATTTTGCAGCTCCGGAAGCTTCAACAATATTTGAACTTTTGGGACATTCATTTATGGACTGTATTCTTATATAGAGTACTTTTAAAAGTAAAAACAGTATTAGTTCTATTTGTCGTTTACAAAATCTTTATATTAATTGCGTATGTATTCCTCCGGAATAATTTGACAAACGGCGAATAGAATAGCCCTTATCGAAGCAAAAGGTATAAATTGATATTTGTTAAAATTTACTGCTTTTGTTGTGTTACTGCGTTTTAGGTTCTCCATCTTATTAATTTTGCACCTCCGGAAGTTTCAACAATATTTGAACTTTTGGGGCATTCATTTATGGACTGTATTCTTATATAGAGTACTTTTAACAATAAAAACAGTATTAGTTCTATTCATCGTTTACAAAATCTTTATATTATTTGCGTATGAATTCCTCCGGAATAAATTTACAAACGGCGAATAGAAGCCGATATTTTTGATTGATAGATATTTGTTATGGCGATAATCTAAATTTTCGTACTAGTACTTTTGTCTCAGTTCAGTTATACTGTTTATACAAGTTTTAGGTACAACATAAAATGCTTAAATTTTTTAACCATTTAAACATTTGAAATAAAGGTTTTTTGCGAACATCTCAGCCCATATTGATTCAATGTTCTCACACGCTTTTTTGAATAACGTAAAGACACATTAGTCGTTGTAAATTTTTCTATTTATTCTATTTATTATAAGTATTTAAATATTATTAAATAAAAAATATATTAATTATTAAACTAAAACTTTTGAATGACTTCTTTATTTGCATAAACTTAAATTTTTAGTCATATAACACTCACTACCAGGCCAAATTTCAGCTCCGTAGATCCCATACTTCCTACGCAAAAACAGAACAAAGATTTTTATGAAAATCGAGATTTTTAAGAATTAAATGGTCATGCTATCTTATACTCGTACTGAAAAGGTGTGTCCATGTGTTAAAATTGATCAAAATTCTTAGAGGCGTTTTAAATTTAAAAAAGCTCATTTTTTGCTGGTTTTTAGGGGTGAAATCACTCCACATTTGCACTAGAACCGATTTTGCGAGTTCATTTCGAGGTGTGATATGCATGCAAAATTTGAGCACATTCCATCCAGTAATTTAGACTCTATGTTCGACCACGGACGGCAAACAAACATTTTTTGAAAGTCACTTTTTGGCTTCAAGGGATCTAAAAACGTGTAAATTCACCAAAAACTCAAAATCTATTTTTGTATGATCAAAATACTTTCCTGTAAACGTAATATGAGAAAGTAAAAATATTAAAATAGAATTTAAGTCTGCAAATTATACAATGAAGAACCTTCGAAAACAATAAAAAATTTAAAAGTTGCAGTTAGACATAACATTGCATATGGCTGCAGAAAAGGGAAGAATGCTTGGCAAAAATATAATAACTTGACAAAATATCCGCAGCCTATGATAAAAAATATTAGATAATTCTACTTTAGACCTTAAAAGAAATTGTATTTTGGTTATTTTTACTTATAGAAAATAAAGTGTCAATAAAATATTTAAATATTGGCCATTTCTAAACATTAAAATGGCATCTCAATACGTTACTGATCGCAAACTCCACTTACATTAAGTACATTTAGATTTCTGCGAGTCTACTTTAATATTTAAAACCTTAAAATAAATTGTAACTAGATTATTTTCACGTATAGAGAATGAAATACTAAGAAAACATTAGAAAATTGACGATTTTTATACATTAAAATGATCTACATTATTGCTTAACAGATGACACTTACTTATATTTGTTAATTTAATAAACTTAGATGCTTTGATACTATTTAAAACCTTCAATAAATTTGTACCTTTTCACTAATTACAGTACTATATTTATTTATTTATTTTTGCATACAATATTAACTTACATATTCCTCAACAAACATTTTAAGTAAAAATGTAGATAAGGGATGGATAAGTACAAAGCCTTCACGAACTTAAGGGTTCATTTATTACTCCCAGCTGTTCCGAATGAATAGACTTATATACTTACCTAGAAATGAAATAATGAAATTTCTTTATTATTTGCTTTGTTAACGTATAATGTATTTATAATCTAGAGTTAAATTTAAAGTTGTATAATTATACTACTCAATTAAAATTATATTTTGTTACATCAATATTAGCAGTTAATAAAGCAAGTAAAAACTATTTTAAAAATTGATTTTACAAAATAGTTTAAAAAATATGAATTTTTAACTTTCTACTATTTCAAAGTTTTTGCTAATAATGTAGTGGTGCCGTAATTTTTATATTTTGCATTGTTTTTTACAACCAAACTATAATTTGTATAGATATTTGAGGGGCACAAATTGCATTTGATTAGTAACGAGAAATTCAAAAAATTTTTAGAGGCAATTTTTTATACTGAACATTTTTTATCGAAACACTTTTTGATTTGACCAATAATTATTTTTGACCCTCCCTAGGCACTGAATTTACTAATTTTCAATAGCGTTCTGTTAGATTTTATATCTAAAATTTCAGCTTTCTATATTAAGCCGTGTTCGAGAAGAATGTTTCACCCACAGACAGACCGATAAACTCAGAGACACACAGACATACACTCACCCACACGCCCACACAGAGGATATGACAATTTGATATATTTGCTATTGTTGGTCTTCAAAACGTTCATTTTCAATAATGTCTGGAATAAGGATTTTTTCGCGACGCCAATACTTTATCTATAGATGAGAAAGTAAAAATACACCCTTGGCATTTTAAAGCACTCTTAAAGTAGCAAATTCTGACACTATATTTTTTACTTACATTAATAACCGCGAAATATTGCTGTTAGACAATAGCACACCATTGTCTAAACGTTAAGTGTGGTGTTCTATTCATATTCTTTTCTTCTTCTTTGGGGTATCTACCACATAGATCTTCTACAGAAATTATCACAGAATCTACAAAAACACGATTATTTAGTATATTGGAATAATAACCTCTGCCCCTGTGACGTTTATGTCAAAAAAAAACAGCAAGAGACTACTTTTTACCAACCAATTTAAATTATATTCTTTCCTGTTATTTGGGTTTTCTACCACATGTATTATCCTCTTCAAAAACAAATCACCAAATCTACAAAATAATAGGATTATTGGAAAAAAGCCTCTGCTCCCGTGGTGTTTACGTCAAAGGCACAGTCAGAGGTTATGTTTTACAAATAATATAAATTGGAATAAACACAGAAATAATATGTTTTGTTGACATTTCGGAAAGTAGTCTCTTTCCGATTTCAAAGCTTTTTTTGGAAGAATTCTTATTTTGCTGTGTATGTCAAATACGCAGATTTAAGATTTTGTTTATATTATTTTAGATACTTACTACTTACACAGAACTGATAGTATTTTCTTTTAGATAATGTTGAATTTGCTAAGTTCTTCTTTTAACATTGGTAGCTAAGTTGTACAAATATCTACAGAACAATTCGATACGCATTTATCTTCATTTAATAAGGTTATTGCTGATTCTTTAATTTTTCTTTTTTTTTGTTATCTGCTTCTTTTGTTAAAATTTTTGCCGAGTCCCAGTCTATTCTATGTTTGTTTTCCCAAGCATGTTAACAAAGTTGAAAAGATAGTATTATGAGTTCTGTGTAAGTAGTAAGTATCTATGGAAATAATATAAACAGAATCTTAAATCTGTGTATTTGACATATACAGCAAATTAAGAATTCTTCCAAAAAAAGCTTTGAAAACGGAAAGAGACTACTTTCCGAAACGACAGCAAAATACGTTATTTCTGTGTTTATTCCAATTTATATTATTTGTAAAACATAACCTCTGAGTGTTGCTTTGACGTAAACGACACGGGCGCAGAGGCTTTTTTCCAATAATCCTATTATTTTGTAAATTCGGTGATTTGTTTTCGAAGAGGATAATACATGTGGTAGAAAACCCAAATAACAGGAAAGAATATTCGTAGAATGCCACAAATAACTTTCAGGCAATATAAATTATAATAAGAAAAAAGAAGAATAACGTATTTCGCTGACGTTTTGGAAAATAAGTGTTCCTTTCTCAAAGCACTTTAAAGGAAATACTTATGTGCTGTGTATGTAAAAAAAAGCTACTTACTACTTACGCAGTTCTGAATAAATGGTAAGTAGCGAAATACGTTATTCTTATTTTCCTTATTATAATTATATTGGTTAACAAAAAGTAACTTCTGACTGTTCCTGTTACATAAATGTCACAGGCGTAGAAGTTATTTTTCCAATATACTGAATAATTGGGTTTTTGTAGATTTTATGCATTTTAAAAAAAATCTATGTGGTAGAAACCCCAAAACAGAAGAAAAAAATAACATTGTTTTTGATTTTTGCAATTTGTTTTTTATTTTGGCATCGTGCAACTTGTTTGATGTAATAATTTCTAGAATAATTACAATAAACATATCTTTCGAAATATGGAATAATTACAAACTTTAATACGCGTAACATAGGCTATTTTGTCTAATCCGTTTTAAACAACTAACGAGAGAAGAGTCGGATTCATGTATTTTTTTGGAATTGTCCTTTCAAGACATTTAATTTGATACCCCGTATAGTGGATTTCAATGATTCTAATTTTTTTGATTGACAATTGCACACTGAATCCGTCATTTTGAATTTTTTTAAATACTGTACAGCCAGTATCTTAACGAAAACGTGACCGAACTTGAAAGTTTGATGGAAAGTTTATTTTCACATTAGTTTTTCTTAATTTTAATTAATAAATTGGCGTTTTTTCATGAAATGTAAAGTTTCGTAGATATCTTAAATTTATGTGAACATCTTTAAACCTACAGTGACATATACTTCTAAGATTGTGAAATAAGTGTCCCAAACCTTCTGATGTCGTGTAATCTAACATTCGGAGCTGCAAAATTAACAAGGCAATAATATTTTTAAAAACATGCTTTCTCACTCAATGTGTTGATGTAGATTAGATAAAGGCCCCTGGGAATACGTGGCAACACTGTTTGGAGTCCCAGTTAACCTATTTTGCTCTTAAAAGGAGGCGGAATTACGTAAACAAACAGGGAACGCATACAATATATACAGAGGATCCCAATTTGATATGTGGAAGTAATGGAAGCCGCATTGATCGTTGAAAATATCTAAATTAATACTGTCTGTATACAGGTGGAGCTTTGGTAGGCCATATGTGGTGCGGAGGCCAAGTAAGCCTTTGTAGGTATATATATATATATATATATATATATATATATAGGATTCACTTACCTCTCACCGGTACACCATTTACTTAAGTTTGTATAAAACTAACAGGTTGGCCACTGTCATTTGTCTGTTCCATGACCTATGGCATACTGATGAGAACTAATAAGTTCGAAACCGGTCTATGTCTGGTCAGGGAGTTGACAAATGACATTGGCTACCAATCTTTCATGGTTTGTAAGGTATAATTCAATGCAGGTCGGGGTATTTGCCCACTGAGTAGTTGTTTCCTGCAAATCATATGTAATAACATATATATATATATATATATATATATGGTATAGTGGTGAGAGGTAATTGAATCCTCTCATATGGTCTATGCTACTATACACCAGACATCATAGATGTCTCCGTGGTGCATAGCGACTTGCTATTTTGCAAGTACAGAGAGCGGCGACCTTCAGCCCTTGGTGGACTTAACCTATATACTGTTATTATACATGATTTGCAGGAAACAACTACTCAGCGGGCAAATACCCCGACCTGCATTGAATTACACCTTACAAATCATGAAAAATTGATAGCCAATGTCACTTGTCAACTCCCTGACCAGACATAGACCGGTTTCGAACTTGTTAGTTCTCCTCAGTATGCCATAGGTCATGGAGCAGACAAATGGCAGTGGCCAACCTGCTAGTCTTATACAGACTAATGTAAATGGTATAGTGGTGAGAGGTAATTGAATCCTCTCATATGGTCTATGCTACTATACACCAGACATCATAGATGTCTCCGTGGTGCATAGCGACTTGCTATTTTGCAAGTACCGAGAGCGGCGACCTTCGACATTGGCTACCAATTTTTCATGATTTGTAAGGTGTAATTCAATGCAGATCGGGGTATTTGCCCGCTGAGTAGTTGTTTCCTGCAAATCATGTATAATAACAGTATATAGGTTAAGTCCACCAAGGGCTGAAGGTCGCCGCTCTCGGTACTTGCAAAATAGCAAGTCGCTATGCACCACGGAGACATCTATGATGTCTGGTGTATAGTAGCATAGACCATATGAGAGGATTCAATTACCTCTCACCACTATACCATTTACATTAGTCTGTATAAGACTAGCAGGTTGGCCACTGTCATTTGTCTGCTCCATGACCTATGGCATACTGAGGAGAACTAATAAGTTCGAAACCGGTCTATGTCTGGTCAGGGAGTTGACAAATGACATTGGCTACCAATTTTTCATGATTTGTAAGGTGTAATTCAATGCAGGTAGGGGTATTTGCCCGCTGAGTAGTTGTTTCCTGCAAATCATGTATAATAACAATATATATATATATATATATATATATATATATAACAATATATATATATTGCTATGTATTTGCATATTGGACGATTACGAAGATTGCATGTTTGTGTTATTTGCTGAATCAGGGTTTGGATTTGTTTGTTTCCTTTAGATCGTTTTCAAAATTTATTTAAATTAGCTAAAGATCCGAAAGGTATGCGTTTTAAAATGTTAATACTTGTTTAGAGTTGTTTTAATAGTTTTAAAGTTTTTATTTGATGTCAACAGTAAGTTTGATACTGACATCTATGTTAGTAGTTATTAGGTTGTTGTTGAAATAATTTCTGACATTTAAGTCATTATGACATTTCCTTTAAGTAGGAATTTTTTTTTATAGTTGGTAAATGTTTTCTTGGAGAAAGACAAGGAAGTTTAAGTTAGGTTATGTTTGGAATGAAATTAATCAAAATTCATATGGTGTTTTGTTTTGTTTATTTTGAGTACTTTGACATTTAGTGATATAGAACAACAAACAACAGATAAAAGAGAGGTTGTAAAATTGGAAAAACAAATTTAAGAAAAAAAAGAACAAGTGAAAATTAGGGAGTGAAGAAGAAAAATAATAAACAAGAATTAATAATTTGAAATTGAATTGACAAGTCAGAAATTGTGGAGATCAGCGAACAAGAGTAAAAAGAGACTATAAATAAAAAGGAAGAGGTGTTATTGTGAATAGGAGTTGCAGAGGAGATAAGGACGAGATAAGGTGAAGAATTAATGAAAGGAGAATTGTTGGATTTGGAAAGAGAAGAGTGTAGCTACGAAGAAGGAAGGTTTTTGTGTGTTTAATTTTGGACAAGGTTGTATATTAAAATTTAAATAGTGTACTTATTAGACTTTCGAACCTGTTATAAAACTGCTAAATTATCTAAATATCAAGGAAAATAAATTATTTATATCAGATAAAAAATTTTACTTTAATAAAATTTAATTTTAAAACAGGAACTGAATTTGAACCTGCTCCTGAAGGAAAAGATAAGCTAGCCGGCCCATTAAATAAATTTGACATCCTTTCGGATCAAAAGGTAAGAAATTTTAATTTGATCTTTTTGGTTTTAAAGTTTTTTTTTCTTTTGGGTTTATCTATTGGAAATAAACAAGTTAAAATTTGATTAGTACTGCAAATTATTAAGTTCAATAAAAGTAGAACAGCACATTTGGCTCCCAACGCGTGGCGATTGTAAAATTGTTGATTTGATAAAGTGTGCAGTCTTGGTGAAAGTTTGTGAACTGTTGATTGTGGTACATAGTTTTAAAATTCAATAACAATTTCATTTATTAAGGGTATATAAAGTATTAATTCTTAATTGTGTGATATTTGTATGAAATTAAGATCAGGAAAACAAAGAAAAATGGAGAATAAAAATCAAACACCAGAAAGTTGATACATCCCAACAAACACAAAATGATGATAAATTTATACAATTAATGAACATGATAGCGAACAGATTTGATGAAAATAAAAAAATTGACGAAAACAAACAAGACATGAATAATAAATTTGATGAAAATAACAAAAAAATGGACGAAAACAAACAAGACATGAATAATAAATTTGATGAAATCAACAATAAAATGGACAATAAATTTGAAGAAAGCAAACAAGATATGAACAAAAAAATGGATGAGAACAATAGGAAATTGGAAACGAGTATAGTAGAATTACACAATAAAGTGGACCAGAAAATTAAGAAAGTAGAAGAAAAGGTAGAAAAGGTTTATGAAGAGTTAAGTGAATTTAAAAAAGAAGTAAGAGTAGAAGTAGAACATGTTATAGTAGATGGTATGAATGAAATAGATATACGCATGAAAAAACAAGAAGATATAATCAAAACACAATTAAATGAACAGGATGGTAAGATCGAACAGAATACGAAGATATTGAAGGACACATACACACCTATATTTAACACATATGCTACACAACTTCATACACTGGTAAATCATTTCTATGGTGATTCCAGAACCCTCCCAAAAGTATTCTTAGAACGTTTAAGGTAATATCTAAAATCTATAAATTTAAATTTTAATTTAAAACATGAAATTCAAAATTCATTAAAAGGTGAAGCCGAAATTTGGTATCAAATTGTAGAATCTGAATTTGAAACTTTAGAAGAATTTGAAAAGTTATTATTAAAAAAGTATTGGTCTGAACATTGTCAGGAAAAAATTCGTTTCAATTTATTTAATGGAAAATATTCAGAAAATAATGGTATGTCTAGGGAAAATTATTCTTAGAGAAAAACTTGACAGAAAATGAAATGATTAAATATCTAGCAAGACATTTTTCTGATGACATCTACCAAGTAATCATTACACAACGCATTACGACATTAGATGGTTTGAATGAGTACTTGAGAGTGATCGATGATCTACATATGGGATGGAATAAAAATTATAAATCATTTAATAGAGAAACATACAACCAAACAGATGGTAATGACCAAAATTTCAACAGACAAAATTATTATGCAAATAGACAACAAAATGGGTATAATAATAATTATCAAAAAAATTATGACAGTAGAAATTTTTATAATCAAAATAAAGGTAGAGATTATGACAAAAATAGGAGGTACAACGGTACTGCTTATTATAATAAAGAACAGAATAGGCATGATAATAAACGTGATTCAGTAAGATATGCACATGTAAACAATACAAATGTCAGATCTGATCAACAGAATGGCATGAATAAAATTAAGACGATAGCAGAGGTAAATTCACATTTTCCAAGGGAAATTTTTTAGATAGGATAGTTTTAATTGGGATGACGACATACGGACATATGCGAGAATTTATAGGTATTGAGAATGAATCAAATTTAGATAATAATAGAATTAGTAATTTACCAATCATCAACATTAAAATGAATGAAATAAATTTAAAAGCATTGATTGATACGGGATCAGAAATCAGTTTAATAAATGGAAAGATAATAGATAGTAAAAAAGAGTTATATCAAAAAAATTGTAGTAAGATTTCAAAAATTAAATTAGTAAATGCAAATGGTAAGAAATTCACAGAATGCAATAAAATCAAAAATTTAGATTTTGAAGTAAAAGAGATACGTTTTAGAGGCGAGTTTGTAATTGTTGACAATTTGAGTTTTGATGTCATAATTGGTGAAGATATTTTATCACGACTTAAGGCAAAAATATATTTTGTGGAAAAGTTCCTAGTTTTAAAAGGTACTGCGGTGAAAATATTTAATAAAAATGAGTTAAATATAGTGGGTTATATAGGTAATTGTAATAATAATAATTTAAATGATTTAAATGATTTAAATGATTTAAATGATGAAAAATATAAGCCTACATGTGAAATGAATAATTATAAAATGCCTAAAAGATTAGAGATAAATTGTCCTACTAAATATGAAAATCTAGTAAGAAAATTGTTACAAAACTATATGTCGTTAATAAATTGCAAACCGAGAATAGCTAAAAGTTATGTACACAAGCTGATAGTAGATGAAAGTAAACCGTTTAAATGTAAAACTTATCCTATACCCTTCAAACGTCGAAATAAAGTACAAGAAGAAATCGGAAATATGATAAAATCTAATATTATAGAACCAGCGAAGACAGACTTTATAAATCCTTTAGTAATAGTGAGTAAAAAGGATGATTCCATAAGAATATGTCTCGATGCTAGAAATTTAAACCAAATTACTAAGTCTCAATTTGATGCATCTCAAACCATAGATACTATGCTTTATAGAATTGGAAAGAATGCCATATTTTCTAAATTAGATTTAAAAAAATCATTTTTGCTTATTCCCTTACATGTAGATTCTCGTAAATATACTGGTTTTAGTGTAGGTGGACATATCTATCAATTTAAGGTAGTTCCATTTGGTTTACAATCAGCGTCATCTGCTTTAGTTAGAGCTATGCAATCAATTTTAGATAGATACGAAAATTTTTGTCTTTATTACATAGATGACATTCTTGTATTTTCAGATATAGAGGAAGAACATTTTGAACATTTAAACATAATATTAAATGCTCTAGATGAGGCAGGTTTAAAATTAAACATAGAAAAATGTGAATTTTATAATACTTCGGTAAAATATTTAGGGTATATTATAAATCAACAAGGAATATCGATAGGTAATAACGTATTAAAGAGATCAGAGAATATCCAGCTCCAAAAAATTTAAAGATGTTAAGAGGGTTTTTAGGTATATTAAATTATTATAAGAAATTCGTACCTCGACTTTCAGAGTTAGAAATACCGCTAATAGAATTACTTAGGAAAGACACAAAATGGGAATGGAATAGAAGACGTGAAAAAGCATTTAACAAATTAAAAATTAATTTTCATGATAATTTACTTTTATATAGTCCAGATTTTAATTTACCTTTTATTTTACGTACAGACGCTTCAGAACAAATAGTCGCGGCAGAACTTATTCAAATTATAAATGGAATTGAAACGCCAATATGTTTTGTATCTAGGATTTTAAAACCGTATGAAACTAGGTATTCCACATCAGAACTCGAAATTTTGTCAGTAATACACGCTATATCTAAATTATCTTATATTTTAACATCAAACCATTTTACAATTGAAACAGACCACTCAGCTTTATGTTCGCTCATCTAAAATAGGTTTGCAAACAATCGAATTTATAGATGGTCTCTCTTAATTCAAGAGTACTCGTTTACTATTCAACATAGACCGGGTAAAGAAAATATAACAGCAGATGCACTGACTCGAAATAAACAAGTTGATATTGATAAAGGAAATAATTTTATAGTAGGTTTAAATATTCTGTTGGGTGAAAATTCGTTATATACAAATGAGAAAATTATTGAAAGTCAAGAATATTTGAATGAACTTAAAAATACAGTACGTGTATGTTCACATAGAGTATTAAAAACAATATGCTCATTAAGACAGTTATGGATGAAGAGAAATACGTGATACATGATAAATTAGCCTTAGATATTTTAAATGATTTGCATATTCATTTTGGGCATATTGGGGTGAGAAAAACTTGGATGATTTTTAGAGAAACGTTTTTTTGTAAGAACGCTTTACCATTAACAAAAAGAATAATTTCATTATGTCACAATTGTTGTTTGGGAAAAATTAAAAACCATAAAAATAGAAATAAAGTAAATAGTATTTTGACAAAACAACCTCTAGAAATTATAGCTATTGATTTTATAAGCAATCTAATAAAGGATAAAGTTGGTTATAAACACATACTGGTTGTGGTTGATGTTTTTTCAAAATTTGCAAAGGTATATCCCACAAAAAGATGTAATACAAATACGGTTTGTAGAATACTTTCTAAATATTTTAAAACTGTAGGCACTCCTAGAAAAATTTTAGCTGACAATGTGACATATTTTGACAACGACAGATTAAAGAAATATTTGACAGACAAGCAAATACAAATAATTTTTACGACAATTAAACATCCACAAGCAAACCCTGCAGAATGTTATATTCAAGAAGTAATAAAAAATTTAAGATTAACTGTACAACATGAGCATACTGATTGGGTATCATTTCTCTCATATGTAGAATATTTCATAAATAGTGTACCAAGTACGATAACTCAAGTATCAGCAATAACGGTAATGTTTGGTGTTACACCTGTCAGGCCATGGGAGTTTGAGACAAGAATAAATTTAGAACAAGTTAGAAATCAAGTAAAGGCCAGATTAGAAAGAAATGCAAAGAAGTATCAAGATAGAGAAAATAAGAGAATTAAAAGACAGATAGTTTATAAACAAGGTGATGTAGTAATAATTAAAAGTCTGAAGGTATCAAAAATTGACAGGAATATATGTGCTAAATTTCAATATCCATATGAAGGACCATATATGATAAACAGGGTTTTAAATGAAAATACGTATGAACTAAAACACATGAATAATGAAAACATAAGAGGTAAATTTCACATAGAAATGATTTATCCATACACATTGACAAATTAAAACACAAAGAAAACACAACAAAACTGACGATGAATACAGTATTTTGCAAATACGGGATAATTGAATAAAATTAAACAGTTTTACATAAGTAAAAGCTTATAATTTGGGGAGGGAATGCTATGTATTTGCATATTGGACGATTACGAAGATTGCATGTTTGTGTTATTTACTGAATCAGGGTTTGGATTTGTTTGTTTCCTTTAGATGGTTTTCAAAATTTATTTAAATTAGCTAAAGATCCGAAAGGTATGTGTTTTAGAATGTTAATATTTGTTTAGAGTTGTTTTAATAGTTTTAAAGTTTTTGTTTGATGTCAACAGTAAGTTTTATACTGACATCTATGTTAGTAGTTATTAAGTTGTTGTTGAAATAATTTCTGACATTTAAGTCATTATGACATTTCTTTTAAGTAGGAAATTTTTTTTATAGTTAGTATATGTTTTCCTGGAGAAAGACAAGGAGGTTTAAGTTAGGTTTGGAATTAAATTAATCAAAATTCATATGGTGTTTTGTTTTGTTCATTTTGAGTACTTTGATATTTAGTGATATAGAACAACAAACAACAGATAAAAGAGAGGTTGTAAAATTGGAAAAACAAATTTAAGAAAGAAAAGAACAAGTAAAAATTAGGGAGTGAAGAAGAAAAATAATAAACAAGAATTAATAATTTGAAATTTAATTGAAAAGTCAGAAATTGTGGAGATCAGCGAAGAAGAGTAAAAAGAGACTGTAAATAGAAAGGAAGAGGTGTTATTGTGAATAGGAGTTGTAGAGTAGATAAGGACGAGATAAGGTGAAGAATTAATGAAAGGAGGATTGTTGGATTTGGAAAGAGAAGAGTGTAGCTACGAATAAGGAAGGTTTTGTGTGTTTAATTTTGGACAAGGTTGTATATTAAAATTTAAATAGTGTACTTATTAGACTTTCGAACCGGTTATAAAACTGCTAAATTATCTAAATATCAAGGAAAATAAATTACTTATATCAGATTAAAAAGTTTACTTTAATAAAATTTAATTTTAAAACAGGAACTGAATTTGAACCTGCTCCTGAAGGAAAAGATAAGCTAGCCGGCCCATTAAATAAATTTGACATCCTTTCGGATCAAAAGGTAAGAGATTTTAATTTGATCTTTTTGGTTTTAAAGTTTTTTTTTTCTTTTGGGTTTATCTATTGGAAATAAACAAGTTAAAATTTGATTAGTACTGCAAATTATTAAGTTCAATAAAAGTAGAACAGCACATTTGGCGCCCAACGCGTGGCGATTGTAAAATTGTTGATTTGATAAAGTGTGCAGTCTTGGTGAAAGTTTGTGAACTGTTGATTGTGGTACATAGTTTTAAAATTCAATAACAATTTCATTTATTAAGGGTATATAAAGTATTAATTCTTAATTGTGTGATATTTGTAT
Organism: Leptura quadrifasciata; assembly: GCA_963675555.1. Classification (NCBI taxonomy): domain Eukaryota; kingdom Metazoa; phylum Arthropoda; class Insecta; order Coleoptera; family Cerambycidae; genus Leptura; species Leptura quadrifasciata. The sequence goes on from OY776679.1 coordinate 49,847,190, forward strand.
GAAATTAAGATCAGGAAAACAAAGAAAAATGGAGAATAAAAATCAAACACCAGAAAGTTGATACATCCCAACAAACACAAAATGATGATAAATTTATACAATTAATGAACATGATAGCGAACAGATTTGATGAAAATAAAAAAAATTGACGAAAACAAACAAGACATGAATAATAAATTTGATGAAATCAACAATAAAATGGACAATAAATTTGAAGAAAGCAAACAAGATATGAACAAAAAAATGGATGAGAACAATAGGAAATTGGAAACAAGTATAGTAGAATTACACAATAAAGTGGACCAGAAAATTAAGAAAGTAGAAGAAAAGGTAGAAAAGGTTTATGAAGAGATAAGTGAATTTAAAAAAGAAGTAAGAGTAGAAGTAGAACATGTTATAGTAGATGGTATGAATGAAATAGATATACGCATGAAAAAACAAGAAGATATAATCAAAACACAATTAAATGAACAGGATGGTAAGATCGAACAGAATACGAAGATATTGAAGGACACATACACACCTATATTTAACACATATGCTACACAACTTCATACACTGGTAAATCATTTCTATGGTGATTCCAGAACCCTCCCAAAAGTATTCTTAGAACGTTTAAGGTAATATCTAAAATCTATAAATTTAAATTTTAATTTAAAACATGAAATTCAAAATTCATTAAAAGGTGAAGCCGAAATTTGGTATCAAATTGTAGAATCTGAATTTGAAACTTTAGAAGAATTTGAAAAGTTATTATTAAAAAAGTATTGGTCTGAACATTGTCAGGAAAAAATTCGTTTCAATTTAATTAATGGAAAATATTCAGAAAATAATGGTATGTCTAGGGAAAATTATGTCATGCGTAAAATGTATAATATTAAATTCTTAGAGAAAACTTGACAGAAAATGAAACGATTAAATATCTAGCAAGACATTTTTCTGATGACATCTACCAAGTAATCATTACACAACGCATTACGACATTAGATGGTTTGAATGAGTACTTGAGAGTGATCGATGATCTACATATGGGATGGAATAAAAATTATAAATCATTTAATAGAGAAACATACAACCAAACAGATGGTAATGACCAAAATTTCAACAGACAAAATTATTATGCAAATAGACAACAAAATGGGTATAATAATAATTATCAAAAAAATTATGACAGTAGAAATTTTAATAATCAAAATAAAGGAAGAGATTATGACAAAAATAGGAGGTACAACGGTACTGCTAATTATAATAAAGAACAGAATAGGCATGATAATAAACGTGATTCAGTAAGATATGCACATGTAAACAATACAAATGTCAGATCTGATCAACAGAATGGCATGAATAAAATTAAGACGATAGCAGAGGTAAATTCACATTTTCCAAGGGAATTTTTTTAGATAGGATAGTTTTAATTGGGATGACGACATACGGACATATGCGAGAATTTATAGGTATTGAGAATGAATCAAATTTAGATAATAATAGAATTAGTAATTTACCAATCATCAACATTAAAATGAATGAAATAAATTTAAAAGCATTGATTGATACGGGATCAGAAATCAGTTTAATAAATGGAAAGATAATAGATAGTAAAAAAGAGTTATATCAAAAAAATTGTAGTAAGATTTCAAAAATTAAATTAGTAAATGCAAATGGTAAGAAATTCACAGAATGCAATAAAATCATAAATTTAGATTTTGAAGTAAAAGATACGTTTTAGAGGCGAGTTTGTAATTGTTGACAATTTGAGTTTTGATGTCATAATTGGTGAAGATATTTTATCACGACTTAAGGCAAAAATATATTTTGGGGAAAAGTTCCTAGTTTTAAAAGGTACTGCGGTGAAAATATTTAATAAAAATGAGTTAAATATAGTGGGTTATATAGGTAATTGTAATAATAATAATTTAAATGATTTAAATGATGAAAAATATAAGCCTGCATGTGAAATGAATAATTATAAAATGCCTAAAAGATTAGAGATAAATTGTCCTACTAAATATGAAAATCTAGTAAGAAAATTGTTACAAAACTATATGTCGTTAATAAATTACAAACCGAGAATAGCTAAAAGTTATGTACACAAGCTGATAGTAGATGAAAGTAAACCGTTTAAATGTAAAACTTATCCTATACCCTTCAAACGTCGAAATAAAGTACAAGAAGAAATCGGAAATATGATAAAATCTAATATTATAGAACCAGCGAAGACAGACTTTATAAATCCTTTAGTAATAGTGAGTAAAAAGGATGATTCCATAAGAATATGTCTCGATGCTAGAAATTTAAACCAAATTACTAAGTCTCAATTTGATGCATCTCAAACCATAGATACTATGCTTTATAGAATTGGAAAGAATGCCATATTTTCTAAATTAGATTTAAAAAAATCATTTTTGCTTATTCCCTTACATGTAGATTCTCGTAAATATACTGGTTTTAGTGTAGGTGGACATATCTATCAATTTAAGGTAATTCCATTTGGTTTACAATCAGCGTCATCTGCTTTAGTTAGAGCTATGCAATCAATTTTAGATAGATACGAAAATTTTTGTCTTTATTACATAGATGACATTCTTGTATTTTCAGATATAGAGGAAGAACATTTTGAAGATTTAAACATAATATTAAATGCTTTAGATGAGGCAGGTTTAAAATTAAACATAGAAAAATGTGAATTTTATAATACTTCGGTAAAATATTTAGGGTATATTATAAATCAACAAGGGATATCGATAGGTAAAGAACGTATTAAAGAGATCAGAGAATATCCAGCTCCAAAAAATTTAAAGATGTTAAGAGGGTTTTTAGGTATATTAAATTATTATAAGAAATTCGTACCTCGACTTTCAGAGTTAGAAATACCGCTAATAGAATTACTTAGGAAAGACACAAAATGGGAATGGAATAGAAGACGTGAAAAAGCATTTAACAAATTAAAAATTAATTTTCATGATAATTTACTTTTATATAGTCCAGATTTTAATTTACCTTTTATTTTACGTACAGACGCTTCAGAACAAATAGTCGCGGCAGAACTTATTCAAATTATAAATGGAATTGAAACGCCAATATGTTTTGTATCTAGGATTTTAAAACCGTATGAAACTAGGTATTCCACAATCAGAACTCGAAATTTTGTCAGTAATACACGCTATATCTAAATTATCTTATATTTTAACATCAAACCATTTTACAATTGAAACAGATCACTCAGCTTTATGTTCGCTCATCTAAAATAGGTTTGCAAACAATCGAATTTATAGATGGTCTCTCTTAATTCAAGAGTACTCGTTTACTATTCAACATAGACCGGGTAAAGAAAATATAACAGCAGATGCACTGACTCGAAATAAACAAGTTGATATTGATAAAGGAAATAATTTTATAGTAGGTTTAAATATTCTGTTGGGTGAAAATTCGTTATATACAAATGAGAAAATTATTGAAAGTCAAGAATATTTGAATGAACTTAAAAATACAGTACGTGTATGTTCACATAGAGGATATAGTATTAAAAACAATATGCTCATTAAGACAGTTATGGATGAAGAGAAATACGTGATACATGATAAATTAGCTTTAGATATTTTAAATGATTTGCATATTCATTTTGGGCATATTGGGGTGAGAAAAACTTGGATGATTTTTAGAGAAACGTTTTTTTGTAAGAACGCTTTACCATTAACGAAAAGAATAATTTCATTATGTCACAATTGTTGTTTGGGAAAAATTAAAAACCATAAAAATAGAAATAAAGTAAATAGTATTTTGACAAAACAACCTCTAGAAATTATAGCTATTGATTTTATAAGCAATCTAATAAAGGATAAAGTTGGTTATAAACACATACTGGTTGTGGTTGAGGTTTTTTCAAAATTTGCAAAGGTATATCCCACAAAAAGATGTAATACAAATACGGTTTGTAGAATACTTTCTAAATATTTTAAAACTGTAGGCACTCCTAGAAAAATTTTAGCTGACAATGTGACATATTTTGACAACGACAGATTAAAGAAATATTTGACAGACAAACAAATACAAATAATTTTTACGACAATTAAACATCCACAAGCAAACCCTGCAGAATGTTATATTCAAGAAGTAATAAAAATTTTAAGATTAACTGTACAACATGATCATACTGATTGGGTATCATTTCTCTCATATGTAGAATATTTCATAAATAGTGTACCAAGTACGATAACTCAAGTATCAGCAATAACGGTAATGTTTGGTGTTACACCTGTCAGGCCATGGGAGTTTGAGACAAGAATAAATTTAGAACAAGTTAGAAATCAAGTAAAGGCCAGATTAGAAAGAAATGCAAAGAAGTATCAAGATAGAGAAAATAAGAGAATTAAAAGACAGATAGTTTATAAACAAGGTGATGTAGTAATAATTAAAAGTCTGAAGGTATCAAAAATTGACAGGAATATATGTGCTAAATTTCAATATCCATATGAAGGACCATATATGATAAACAGGGTTTTAAATGAAAATACGTATGAACTAAAACACATGAATAATGAAAACATAAGAGGTAAATTTCACATAGAAATGATTTATCCATACACATTGACAAATTAAAACACACAAAGAAAACACAACAAAACTGACGATAAATACAGTATTTTGCAAATACGGGATAATTGAATAAAATTAAACAGTTTTACATAAGTAAAAGCTTATAATTTGGGGAGGGAATGCTATGTATTTGCATATTGGACGATTACGAAGATTGCATGTTTGTGTTATTTACTGAATCAGGGTTTGGATTTGTTTGTTTCCTTTAGATGGTTTTCAAAATTTATTTAAATTAGCTAAAGATCCGAAAGGTATGTGTTTTAGAATGTTAATATTTGTTTAGAGTTGTTTTAATAGTTTTAAAGTTTTTGTTTGATGTCAACAGTAAGTTTTATACTGACATCTATGTTAGTAGTTATTAAGTTGTTGTTGAAATAATTTCTGACATTTAAGTCATTATGACATTTCTTTTAAGTAGGGAATTTTTTTTATAGTTAGTATATGTTTTCCTGGAGAAAGACAAGGAGGTTTAAGTTAGGTTTGGAATTAAATTAATCAAAATTCATATGGTGTTTTGTTTTGTTCATTTTGAGTACTTTGATATTTAGTGATATAGAACAACAAACAACAGATAAAAGAGAGGTTGTAAAATTGGAAAAACAAATTTAAGAAAAAAAAGAACAAGTGAAAATTAGGGAGTGAAGAAGAAAAATAATAAACAAGAATTAATAATTTGAAATTTAATTGAAAAGTCAGAAATTGTGGAGATCAGCGAAGAAGAGTAAAAAGAGACTGTAAATAGAAAGGAAGATGTGTTATTGTGAATAGGAGTTGTAGAGTAGATAAGGACGAGATAAGGTGAAGAATTAATGAAAGGAGAATTGTTGGATTTGGAAAGAGAAGAGTGTAGCTACGAATAAGGAAGGTTTTGTGTGTTTAATTTTGGACAAGGTTGTATATTAAAATTTAAATAGTGTACTTATTAGACTTTCGAACCGGTTATAAAACTGCTAAATTATCTAAATATCAAGGAAAATAAATTACTTATATCAGATTAAAAAGTTTACTTTAATAAAATTTAATTTTAAAACAGGAACTGAATTTGAACCTGCTCCTGAAGGAAAAGATAAGCTAGCCGGCCCATTAAATAAATTTGACATCCTTTCGGATCAAAAGGTAAGAGATTTTAATTTGATCTTTTTGGTTTTGAAGTTTTTTTTTTTGGGTTTATCTATTGGAAATAAACAAGTTAAAATTTGATTAGTACTGCAAATAATTAAGTTCAATAAAAGTAGAACAGCACAATATATATATATATATATATATATAAATGCAGGGAAGTGTAAGTATCTATTTTCTGATAAAAGTATCTCTACAGAACTCTGTACTTTCATTTGAAGATTAATCTAATTAATCTTTTTTGATGACCTGCCCCATAATAAGAGAATATTGAAAGAAAGGTGAGAAAAAGCTAAAGTATAATATACATATTTTAGTCCAGCTTCATTTAACATATATCAGATAGCTGCAGTATTGCAAAGTATGGGCTACTTAATTTTTTACATACCTGGTTTATTTGTAACTCCAACGACAAATAGCAGTCTTGCGTACCCAGGAATTTACCATTTTCCTCTACAGGAAATTCATTTAGTAAATAAGGCCTTTTAAGGTTAAAATTAATAAAATTCGCATTTAGCGCATCAATCTGTTACTGATACACCAGGTTTTCATTTCAGATACAGCATTTTATACTCTCGCACATAATTCGTAGGAGAGTCTGCTGAAATAGTTATGGACATATCATCTGCGTACATGTTGCTGTATATGTTCAGGTAGATCATTTATATACAACAAAAAAAGCAATGCTCCTAATATGGAACTCTGGTACTCCAAGAAGAACTTCTTTAGTCTCTGAATTTGTTCCATCATAATTAACTATCTCTTTTCTAGATTCCATTGGAGTACATTTAGGATGTTTCCTCTAATACCCAAAGTATATAATTTGTTCATAATAATTTTAGGATTTACAGAATCAAACGCCTTTGATAGATCAAATAATTTAGTGACCACATATTTGCTCTTGTCTAACTTATACACAAAATTAAATAGAGTAGTGGAAGCAGACTCTATGGATCTACCTGTTCTAAATCCATGCTGTGATTCAGAGAGTATATTATGAAGATTAATAAAAACTATCAGGCGCTTATAAATGACCTTTTCAAAGTCTTTCCAAAAAGCATTTAATAAAGATATTTGCCTATAATTGTCTATATCATATATACATCCCTTCTTATAAACAGGAATTACCTTAGAAATTTTGAATATTTCTAGAAAAATATCTTTATGAATTGCTTCATTTAACAAATGCAACAAGGGATCAGCTAGACTTGATTTGACATTTTTTAACAAAAGTGCAGATATTCCATCAGGTCCTGAAGAATTTTTATTTTTCAATTCGTTTACGCCGTTAGTTATATCATAGAAAAACATGAAATTTATATTGTAATTTGAGTTTGAGTGTGAGAATAAAGATGTGCTATTACCAAAAGTAATAGTAACACTTGCTGCATTTACAAAATGGGAACAGAAATAATTGCATATTTTAACCGTGTCCATTACCATCTCTCCATTGACATTTAATATTATTCTTTTGTTTAGTGACATTTCGTTCCTATTTAGTTGTACATTTAATTAGTTTTATTTTGAGAGGTATTTATTTTATTAGAATAATAATTTGACTTAGCCAATTTGATATTTCTCCTATGTACTTTATACCGGGTGTTAGAAAAGTATGAGAACGGTGGAAAATCTCGAACAGTCGAAAATACTTGTCAATAATTTTTCAAAAAACTATCTACTGATACCAAAATGACCTCCCCACCCACCACCCTGTGGGTGGGGCGAGGAGCAACTTTAAAATTTCAAATGGAAACCCCTATTTTTTATTGCGGAATCGGATTCTACGGTAAAAAATATGTAAATTTTATTCCAGATATTTTTTTCGATTCGTGCATGGTGTCGCTGTAATCGCAAAAAATGAAAAGAAAACCGTTTCAAGAGTAGCGTATTGCGCCCATAAAAAAATGTCCAATTCAAAAACTGAAAAACACGTATTTATTATTTTTACGAAATCTATCCAGTGACATTGGATTCGACTCTCCCACCCCTAACCCAGTGGGTGGGGCGGGGGCAACTTTGAAATGTGTAATGAAAATCCCTATTTTTTATAGCGGATTCGGATTCTACGGCCAACAATACGTGAATTTTATATCGGGCATTTTTTTCAATTCTCGCAAGAAGTGAATGATTTCCCGAGCTGTTTTGAGAACAGTGATTTTACACGGTCGTGCGGAAATTACACCAACTATTAACATTCTGTAAATTTATTAGCAGCTAGTAATTTTCAATTAACATTTTTTACAGGGCAATAAAAAACTTGATTAAAAAAAACTAATAGTGGTTTTACCTCTTAATTCAGCCACTTCAGACAAGTTCTTGATCCCAGCCAGTGAAGGCAAGGAAATAACTCAGCCATTTAAGGCAAGGTGAGTATTTCGGCCAGTTGAGGCAATTAGTTTACAGCTTAACTGCTACACTAGCAGGTTTTAATTTCAAGATTATAGCAGGTATTCAAAATGGTGCCCATTGACTTCTTGGCATTGTCCGAGACGAACGTAAAATCTTTCATTATCATTTGAGGTGGTATTTCTGCAAAAATGTTTATTATGCGTTGCCTCAGCTCTTCCAAATCACGAGGTTTAGTGTAATAAATCTTACCCTTCACGTAGTCCAAAACAAAATAATCAAGTGGCGCGAGGTCGGGAGATCTTGCTGACCATTCAATAGTTCCTCTTCGACCTTATCCATCAATTTTCGAAAGTACCATTCAAATAGTCCCTAACAATATCCTGATAGTGTGGAGGAGCCCCATCTTGCTCGAACCAAATATTATCGAACTCATCACCAGCAATCTCTTGTATTGCGGGAACTATTTGATTTGTCAACATTTCCAGGTATTTTTCTCCATTCAAATTTCCATCTATGAAAAGCGGTCCTATGATTCGATCCCTGAAAACTCCTGCCCAAACATTTAATTTTTGTGGATACTGCGTGTGTGTTTCAATCATCCAGTGAGGGTTTTCGTTACTCCAATATTTGAAATTATGGCGGTTAACTTTTCCACTGAGTTCGGAAGTTGCTTCATCTGAGAAGACAAGTAAAGATGACAAAAAATTTGGGTTTTGGTTACTCCTTTCCATCATTAATTCGTTAAATTCAAGCCGCCGATCAAAATCATCTTCATTTAATTCTTGGTGAAAGTGAATTTTGTAAGGATGAAATTTCAAAAGTTTCAAATCCTTATGAACTGAAAATGCACTCATATCAAGCTGTTGACTGACTTTTCTGATTGATAACCTTCGATTTTCAACAAATGCCTGGGTCACTTCCATTTGTCGAGCTTCCGATGTTTCAGATTCAGGCTTCCAGATTTTGGGCGATTTTTATTTGTCCTTTTGTCTGGGAATCGTTTGATGGTACAGGACACAGTAGATTTCGAAATTCCCACTTGATCTACACGGAAAGTTTCGTTGAATAAAATCACAACTTCGTCATAGGACCTTTCTTTATCGCCCCATCCTCGCATCATTAAAAGAGAAACTTTCTCTTCCTCTGTTAAAGTAGCCATTATGCAGAAAAAACGCGAGAACTAATGAAAAATGAAATAACTTTTTCCGTACAAAAGTGCGGTCCTGCTTCTATAAAAGTTGAAAGGAACTGAACGTTCTCGCAGAAATTTCACAAAACAAACACTGTTATTAAGAACACTTTTAAAAAAAACATTCATAAAAACCAAGATATCACAGATATTGTTTTTTAAACTGAATGTTTTTTTGTCAGCACGAGTAGCTAGAGTTTGTAAATATTTACAAACTTATGGACGCTTATTAAGGTTTATTTCAATTTTGTGCGGTTACAGCGACACCTTTGCGAGAATCGAAAAAAATGCCCGATATAAAATTCACGTATTTTTGGCCGTAGAATCCGAATCCGCTATAAAGAAATAGGGATTTTCATTACAAATTTCAAAGTTGCCCCCCTGCCCCACCCACTGAGTTAGGGGTGGGAGAGTCGAATCCGATGTCATTGGATAGATTTCGTAAAAATAACAAATACGTGTTTTTCCGTTTTTGAATTGGGTGTTTTTTATGGGCACAAGACGCTACTCTTGAAATGGTAATGTTTTCTTCTCATTTTTTGCTATTACAGCGACACCATGCAAGAATCGAAAAAAATGTCCGGAATTAAATTTACGTATTTTTTGCGGTAGAATCCGATTCCGCAATAAAAAATAGGGGTTTCCATTTGAAATTTTAAAGTTGCCCCTCGCCCCACCCACAGGTTGGTAGGTGGGGAGGTTATTTTGGTATCAGTAGATAGTTTTTTTGAAAAAATTTTGACACGTATTTTTTTATTTTTCGATTTGATGCAAACTGTTCGAGATTTTCCACCGTTCCCATACTTTTCTAACACCCGGTATGTCTGCAGCAATTCAGGATTTTGTGAATTTGTAGCTTCAGCAAAAAGAATGAAATATTAAAAACCAAATTACATTTTCCATAAACAAATTAAAGGCCATATTTAAATCAGCTAGATAAATAAAATTCCAGTCATTAGATTGGAGGTGGCTATTTAATTCAGCAATATTTTCTTTCACCGTAATTCTCTTATACCCCTAACTTAACTTCATTTCGTTTATGTATTATTTGTGTCTCGACTTCAAAGGAAATAATATGAGCAAAGTGATCAGCCAAAAGAGCATCATACAGTGCAACACTATAGGACTATAGCTAATGGTACCATATTCTATCACGATATACAGATACTAAAGACTTGGGCATAATTCTCGACCACCAACTTTCATTTAAATTACATATCAGGTCCAAAACATCAGAAGCTCTGAAAATGCTTGGTTTCATAATAAGAAATTGTAAGATTTTATAACATACACGCCTTAAAAATGTTATATTATTTGTTCGTGAGATCCAAGCTTGAATATGGTTTTGTAATTTGGAATCCTTGCTACAACTATCAAAAACATGCTGTCGAAATAGTTCAGCGAAAATTCTTGAAATTTCTTTCTCTTAAAATTAAATAGGTTTTTGCTTAACATATTCAATTTTCACAGTTTGGAACTGCAGCGTAACTGTACTGCTGTGTTGTTTATTCATAAATTATTACTCGGTGAAATTGACTGTCCTGACATTCTTGCTCAGACAAATTTTCTGGTGCCTAGAATTGGTTCTAGATAACAAAGCATGTTTTACTGCAATAGTGCAAGAACTAATGTGCAACTGAAGTCACCTATCACAAATATTTGCCAGTATTTGCCAGAATTAGTAAAAAGCTTCATCGCATGCTTGAGCCCAATGAAAGCGATATTGCTTCGATAGAAATTTCGTTAACGGCTTTGTAATCATTGCTACATTTGGTAAATATTCTCTTAACCAGTTACAAAGTCCTAAAAAACTCTGAAGCTGCTTTTTCGTGGTTGGTACAGGATAATTTTGAATTTGCAATACATGTTCTTCTAATGGACAAGAAGTATCAATTCTAATTGTGTGGCCTAAATATTGGATTTAATTTGTCGCTATTACACACTTTTCCGGTGACACTTTTAGATTATGTAGACGTAGTCTTTCAAAGACTAACCTCAGGTGGGACATATGCTCCTTCACGTTTACGCTGTAAACGATTATATCATCTAAGTAGATTTTACAGAAATGGTGCAGGTAACCCGTTAAAACGTCCTTTGCCATGAATTTCTGAAAGGTACAGGGAGTTGCCTTGAGGCCGAAAGGCATGACATTAAATCTATAGGCTGCCCCATCAGGAGTAGTAAAAGTCGAAAAATCTTTTGATGCTTCATCGAGCGGGATTTGCCAATATCAGCTCTTGAGGTCCAACACAGTAAAAATTTTAGAATTGCCCAAGTCCTTGATGCTTTCATGTATTTTTGGTAATACGGAAGCTTCGTCTTCGGTCATTTCATTTAGGTGACGATAGTCGATGCAAAAACTTGGTTTCTTATCGGGTCTTTTAATTATCACTGGAGGTGAACTATATTGTGCAGCACTAGGTTCAATGATGCCAGCTTTCAGCATCTCTTCAATTTGATCGTACATAATTTTCTTAGTACTCGGAGACATTGGATATGGTCTGATATTGAATGGTTTTGAGTATTTCACGTTAATTTTGTGTTTAACAGTCACTGTGGTTGCTTGAGTCGGTTCCGCAGTGAACAAATCGATAAATTCTTCGAACAGCGGCCGTAGAAATTTGTCTTTAATAACAAGCCTGCTGTCCAGAAGACGGTAATACGATCGATCTTCCGTGCCGGCATATAGGCATTTTCGGCCGTAATCATATGCGACATTATATATATATATATACCAAGTTTTCATGATTTGTAAGGTGTAATTCAATGCAGGTCGGGGTATTTGCCCGCTGAGTAGTTGTTTCCTGCAAATCATGTATAATAACAGTATATAGGTTTAAGTCCACCAAGGGCTGAAGGTCGCCGCTCTCGGTACTTGCAAAATGGCAAGTCGCTATACACCATGGAGACATCTGTGATGTCTGGTGTATAGTAGCATTAGACCACATGAGAGGATTCACTTACCTCTCACCACTACACCATTTACATTAGTCTGTATAAGACTAGCAGGTTGGCCACTGTCATTTGTCTGCTCCACGACCTATGGCATACTGAGGAGAACTAATAAGTTCGAAACCGGTCTATGTCTGGTCAGGGAGCTGACAAATGACATTGGCTACCAATTTTTCATGATTTGTAAGGTGTAATTCAATGCAGGTCGGGGTATTTGCCCGCTGAGTAGTTGTTTCCTGCAAATCATGTATAATAACAGTATATAGGTTTAAGTCCACCAAGGGCTGAAGGTCGCCGCTCTCGGTACTTGCAAAATGGCAAGTCGCTATACACCATGGAGACATCTGTGATGTCTGGTGTATAGTAGCATTAGACCACATGAGAGGATTCACTTACCTCTCACCACTACACCATTTACATTAGTCTGTATAAGACTAGCAGGTTGGCCACTGTCATTTGTCTGCTCCACGACCTATGGCATACTGAGGAGAACTAATAAGTTCGAAACCGGTCTATGTCTGGTCAGGGAGTTGACAAATGACATTGGCTACCAATTTTTCATGATTTGTAAGGTGTAATTCAATGCAGGTCGGGGTATTTGCCCGCTGAGTAGTTGTTTCCTGCAAATCATGTATAATAACAGTATATAGGTTTAAGTCCACCAAGGGCTGAAGGTCGCCGCTCTCGGTACTTGCAAAATGGCAAGTCGCTATACACCATGGAGACATCTGTGATGTCTGGTGTATAGTAGCATTAGACCACATGAGAGGATTCACTTACCTCTCACCACTACACCATTTACATTAGTCTGTATAAGACTAGCAGGTTGGCCACTGTCATTTGTCTGCTCCACGACCTATGGCATACTGAGGAGAACTAATAAGTTCGAAACCGGTCTATGTCTGGTCAGGGAGTTGACAAATGACATTGGCTACCAATTTTTCATGATTTGTAAGGTGTAATTCAATGCAGGTCGGGGTATTTGCCCGCTGAGTAGTTGTTTCCTGCAAATCATGTATAATAACAATATATATATATATATATATATATATATATATATATATTTGCATATTGGACGATTACGAAGATTGCATGTTTGTGTTATTTGCTGAATCAGGGTTGAATTTGTTTGTTTCCTTTAGATGGTTTTCAAAATTTATTTAAATTAGCTAAAGATCCGAAAGGTATGTGTTTTAGAATGTTAATATTTGTTTAGAGATGTTTCTATAGTTTTAAAGTTTTTATTTGATGTCAACAGTAAGTTTGATACTGACATCTATGTTAGTAGTTATTAAGTTGTTGTTGAAATAATTTCTGACATTTAAGTCATTATGACATTTCCTTTAAGTAGGAAATTTTTTTATAGTTGGTAAATGTTTTCCTGGAGAAAGACAAGGAGGTTTAAGTTAGGTTATGTTTGGAATGAAATTAATCAAAATTCATATGGTGTTTTGTTTTGTTTATTTTGAGTACTTTGATATTTAGTGATATAGAACAACAAACAACAGATAAAAGATTTAAGAAAAAAAAGAACAAGTGAAATTTAGGGAGTGAAGAAGAAAAATAATAAACAAGAATAAAGAATTTTGAAATTGAATTGAAAGTCAGAAATTGTGGAGATCAGCGAAGAAGAGAAAAATAGACTGTAAATAAGAAGGTAGAGGTGTTATTGTGGATTGGAGTTGCAGAGGAGATAAGGACGAGATAAGGTGAACAATTAATGAAAGGGGAATTGTTGTATTTGGAAAGAGAAGAATGTAGGTACGAAGAAGGAAGGTTTTTGTGTATTTAATTTTTGGACAAGGTTGTATATTAAAATTTAAATAGTGTATTAGACTTTCGAACCTGTTATAAAGCTAAATTATCTAAATATCAAAGAAAATAAATTATTTATATCAGATTAAAAATTTTACTTTAATAAAAATTTCATTTTAAATAGAAACTGAATTTGAACCTGCTCCTGAAGGGAAAGATAAGCTAGCCGGCCCATTAAATATTTTGACATACTTTCGGATCAAAAGGTAAGATTTTGATCTTTTGGTTTTAAAGTTTTTTTTTTATCTATTGGAAATAAACAAGTTAAAGTTTGATTAGTACTGTAAATTATTAAGTTCAATAAAAGTAGAACAGCACAATATATATATATATATATATATATATATATATATATATATATATATGACAAATATAGTCAACTAGAGGAACGATAGATGTTAAAATGCACAAAGGCACGTTTCGTCGTATTCCTCTTGAGACCTAATATTTTTATTAGGATGTGCGCTCTGAATGGTATTTTAGTTACCAATTACTATAAACGCAATAAAGTGTTTATAGCAGATACCGGTGAAGGTACCCATTATTAAAACAGAGGAGTTCCGCAGCATAAGCAATATCCAGAGTCATTTGCAGACCGGTTTCTAGCTTTTGGTTCTCATCAGTGCAGAGCAAACCCAGACACTGACCATGCTGCGGTCTCCTGATGTTATATATTGCAAGTAACACCATATCGGCGACCTACAAATAGTACAAATAGGTCCCTCCAACGGCATCTGCCACAAACACTTTAAGAAGCCTCGACTAAGGCAAATGTGATAAATAAAGTCAACTAGAGGAACGATAGATGTTAAAATGCACAAAGGCAAATTTCGTCGTATTCCTCTTGAAATCTAATATTTTTATTAGGACGTGCGCTCTGAACGGTATTTTAGTTACCAATTACTAGAAACGCAATAAAGTGTTTATAGCAGATACCGGTGAAGGTACCCATTATTAAAACAGAGGAGTTCCGCAGCATCGGCAATGTCCAGAGTCATCTGCAGACCGTTTTCGAGCTTTTGCGGAACTCCTCCGTTTTAATAATGGGTACCTTCACCGGTATCTGCTATAAACACTTTATTGCGTTTCTAGTAATTGGTAAGTAAAATACCATTCAGAGCGCACATCCTAATAAAAATATTAGGTATCAAGAGGAATACGACGAAACGTGCCTTTGTGCATTTTAACATCTATCGTTCCTCTAGTTGACTTTATTTGTCACATTTGCCTTAGTCGAGGCTTCTTAAAGTGTTTGTGGTAGATGCCGTTGGAGGGACCTATTTGTAGGTTGCCGATATGGTGTTACTTGCAATATATAACATCAGGAGACCGCAGCATGGTCAGTGTCTGGGTCTGCTCTGCACTGATGAGAGACAAAAGCTCGAAACCGGTCTGCAGATGACTCTGAACATTGCCGATGCTGCGGAACTCCTCTGTTTTAATAATGGGTACCTTCACCGGTATCTGCTATAAACACTTTATTGCGTTTCTAGTAATTGGTAACTAAAATACCATTCAGAGCGCACATCTTAATAAAAATTTTAGATTTCAAAAGGAATACGACGAAACGTGCCTTTGTGCATTTTAACATATATATATATATATTTATATATATATATATATATAAAAAAATTTAAATATAGAAAGGTAGTCTTGACTGACTAGTTAAGGTACAAACAAAATTTATTGAGGTTGCAGTCAGTGATAAGGTATTTTGGCCAGTACAAAAAGAAAACTCTTTGTTATTGTCAAGCTTTCGCTAATGTTTATTAGCTTTCTCAAGACATTAACTTGAGGTTAATTTGATAAACTGCGTCGAAACACATGGCCGGAAAATTTCTTAAAACGTAACTAGTGGTCGATCCCACACACATAGCTACACTCCTACTGTTATAAAATAGAACATTTAACTTAAGTTTAGTTACACATATTAATAAAATCTGATTAAAATTTCATTTAAAATAATTAACAAAATGGACTCAGTTGAAACTAGTTGAAACTAGTTACGTTTTAAGAAATTTTCCTGCCATGTGTTTCGACGCAGTTTATCAAATTAACCTCAAGTTAATGTCTTAGAAAGCTAATAAACATTAGCGAAAGCTTGACAATAACAAAGAGTTTTCTTTTTGTATTGGCCAAAATACCTTATCACTGACTGCAACCTCAATAAATTTTATGTTTGTATATAAATATATATATATATATATATATATATATATATATATATATAAAAGTGGTGATCCCAATATTACTGATTCATTTAAGTTTTGGATTACTTGAAAATCAATTTCAAAAGAAGTGCCTAAAACATTTACGTCCAATTTCGTCGTTCCAAGAGAGTCCACCATACTGTCTCCGCACTCCATAGTAAATGATCGACGTGTGAGATTTTTAAAATTATACAGCTTGGGATGGATAACGTTTCGTGTCGAGAGTGATCTATCAGAGCATCGACCGCATGTTAATTTATTAAAACCTTTATACGAGGCAAAGGGCGTTCGCTCATATAATTAATGGATTCTCGTATTTTATGCACAAGAGTGTTGTAATGGTCATGAGTATGAAGGGTTGTTTAACGTGCATTGCTGCCAACTTGGTTCGGCCGTTGGGCTGGGGATCTCGCAGATGGACCTTGGTTTCTGGCCCCTTGAAAGTTTCCCGGTCCCCTGTTGAGATGAGGATTATTGGGACATTGACTATGGAAATGCCACTGCACCGTGTCTGTACAGTATCGGCACAGGGTTGCCGTTCAGTCGGGTACTCGGAAATTGCCCTATACGCCATTAAAATTGTTTGGCCTGCGGTCAGGTACTCTGAAATTTGCTGATCCGCGGGAAAAATTATTCATAAGAAAAGGACGGCCAGATGCTCTACCTGAACCGTCCTGACGAGAGACCTCCTCTCGGAAATGCACCCTCGGTGCTGTCGGAGTTGGGCTTCCATTGCTCCTTATACGTGAATTTTGTTGAGTAGAGGGTCCCGGCACTTGATAGTAAGACGCGCGGGACAGGCGTTGATCGATGACGATTGGCGACGTCTGTTCGCCGACTGAATCCCGTGCGACGTTAGTGGCTGCGGCTACTAACATCTCTGTGGATGAGATTAGGTTGCTTCTCAAGCGTGACCTAATATCTGGACGCAGTTGGTCCATGATTAACCGGGCTCTGATGACTTCGGATTTGAAAGGATTTATAAGGTTAAAAAGGCATATTTTCTTCGTGATATACACTGCCGTGTCATCTAGGGACGTTTGTTTGGTGGCATACAGTTCAGCAATATTTCGTGACTGGATGTCTGGTGAGTTGAATCTTCTGAAAAAGTCTGAAACTGTTCGGACCATCGTTGGGCTTCGCCCTTGAGTTGGCCAGTCACATTATGGAGGCGATCATAGTCGTGGCTTATGCGAGTTCTGTCGAAATATTCCTCCATAAATCTTATAAATGCTTCAGAATTTTCATGATCGAGCCCATGGAACGTCACGTTCGGACATCTTTGTCTGTCATGGGGCGTACAGGTCGACACGTTCTGTATCGCCTGCACGAAGCCCTCTGCCATTTTCATAAACATACTTTCCATCAAATTTAAATTTTGTGGCTGTGAAGCAGATAAATTTCGATCATTAACGTCCGAGAACAGTTTTTGCGGTTCTATCTCTCTAGAACTGTCGTCGACGAGAGGCACTGTGGCCCGCTCGTAAAAATTTCTTGAGGTCGACTCCTCGGAGTCTTCCACCATAAAAGAAAATGGATTTGTTGGATTAGAGGACGGCATTGTCCCTGTTCGGGAGCCATGCGAACGATTCATCTTTTGCGTCTGAAGGACTTCTACTATATTTTCCAAAAATGAATATTAACGTTCACAAATAAGGGTTCAAAACGACTGTTTCAGATGGAGAATAATACAAAATTTATACTTACTCTGCTTCACTGATGGTATATTGGACGTCGTAACACTATAAATCTAACAGAGTAAGTACTAACACTTTCTTAAAATTAAACCTGAAAGGGAATTTTGAAAACACAAGAAAAGACAATATAAAGTTCAAAAATATATATTAAATCTCTTTAAAAAATCATGTTTTACAACAACTTCATGAAAAATGTTGTCTGAAGGTTATTTGTGGCATTCTTCGAATATTATTTCCTATTATTTGGGTTTTCTACCAAATGTATTATTATCCTCTTCAAAACAAATCATCGAATCTATAAAATAATAGAATTATTGGAAAAAAAAACCTGCGCCCGTGACGTTTACGCCAAAGAAAAAGTCAGAGGTTATGTTTTGAAAATAATATAAATCGGAATAAACACAGAAATAATGTATTTAGCTGACGTTTCGGAAAGTAATCTCTTTCCGTTTTCAAAGCTTTTTTTTTTTTGAAGAACTCTTATTTTGCTGTGTATGTCAAATACACAGCTTTAAGATTCTGTTTATGTTATTTCCATAGATACTTACTACTTACACAGAACATAGAACTGATGATATTTTCTTTTATATAATGTTGAGTTTGTTAAGTTCTTCTTTTAACATTGGTAGCCAGGTTATACAAATATCTACAGAACAATTCGATACGCACTTATCTTCATTTAATAAGATTATTGCTGATTCCTTAATTTTTCTTTTTTTGGTATCTGTTTCTTTTGCTAAAATTTTTGCCGAGTCCCAGTTTATTCTATGTCCGCTTTCCCAAGCATGTTCACAAATCTTTGATTTCTGAATTTCGTTCTTTCTAATGTAATTCTTGTGCTCATCCAACCTCACACTGAAAGGTCTGGATGACTCACCCACATAACATTTATCACATTCACACGGAATATTGTAAATACAGTTTTTTGAATTCTGCTCCCTGTGTATCGGTTTTGTTTTTGTTAAAATAGATCTTAAAGTGTTCCCCGTTTGAAATACAGTCCTAACATCAAATTTGTTACCTATACGGCGTAGCTTTTCCGATAGTCCGTATACATAAAGAATTATTGCTGTATAATGACGTTCAGATTTTTGTCGTACCTGACTGTCCCTATTTTCAACATTTATGAAAACTCTATCAACAAAGACTTCAGGATATTGATTTTGTACTAGAACCTCTTTGATAAATTTTTTACTCGTTATTTAATATTTCATTATTAGATGAAATTATTTTGGCCCTATCGTATAAACATTTTACTACACCCCTTTTAACATTTATCGACTGATTTGAGTTGAAATTTAGATATCTATTAGTATGTGTTGGTTTTCTATAAACGCTTGTTTCAATTGTATTATTTACCCTTCTAATTAAAACATCTAAAAACGGTAGTTCATTCCTGCTTTCTACTTCTAATGTGAATTTAATATAAAATATAAATAGTAAGGAACCATGTATTAAATTCACATTAGAAGTAGAAAGTAGGAATGAACTACCGTTTTTAGATGTTTTAATTAGAAGGGTAAATAATACAATTGAAACAAGCGTTTATAGAAAGCCAACACATACTAATAGATATCTAAATTTTAACTCAAATCAGTCAATAAATGTTAAAAGGGGTGTTGTAAAATGTTTATACGATAGGGCCAAAATAATTTCATCTAATAATGAAATATTAAATAACGAGAAAAAAATTATCAAAGAGGTTCTAGTACACAATCAATATCCTGAAGCCTTTGTTGATAGAGTTTTCATAAATGTTGAAAATAGGGACAATCAGGTACGACAAAAACCTGAACGTCATTATACAGCAATAATTCCTTATGTATATGGACTATCGGAAAAGCTACGCCGTATAGGTGACAAATTTGATGTTATGACTGTATTTCAAACGGGGAACACTTTAAGATCTATTTTAACAAAAACAAAACCGATAAACAGGGAGCAGAATTCAAAAAACTGTATTTACAATATCCCGTGTGAATGTGATAAATGTTATGTGGGTGAGTCATCCAGACCTTTCAGTGTGAGGTTGGATGAGCACAAGAATTACATTAGAAAGAATGAAATTCAGAAATCAAAGATTTGTGAACATGCTTGGGAAAACGGACATAGAATAAACTGGGACTCGGCAAAAATTTTAACAAAAGAAACAGATACCAAAAAAAAAAAATTAAGGAATCAGCAATAATCTTATTAAATGAAGATAAGTGCGTATCGAATTGTTCTGTAGATATTTGTACAACCTGGCTACCAATGTTAAAAGAAGAACTTAACAAACTCAACATTATATTAAAGAAAATATCATCAGTTCTATGTTCTGTGTAAGTAGTAAGTGTCTATGGAAATAACATTATTATTATTATTAGCCGTTACTCGAATCCGAGTATAAAAATGTTACAGTTGATAGATTGTGTACAATAAAAAACAAGTAAAAGGTGTAGTCTATTGTAATTCCCATTCATCTACGGTGCACACGACTATGGCTATAGAGGCCAATTCGGGAGAGCACATGTCGACCGCAGTCAGGACAAACATAGACCTGGTTAGGTCTTGGATTCGGCCTTCTTGCAGCAACGTTTCCTTGATAGCTGGCCACAACCCCTCGCCATTCGGTTCTATCCGCTGCAAGTTGTTCCCATTGCTCGTCTGCAATACCGCAGGATTTTAGATTTTCATGGAGAGCGTCTTTGAACCTCTTTCGTTGACCGCCACGCCTTCTTCTACCGCTTAACAATTCACCATAAAGTGTACATTTAGGAAGGCGGTTATCATGCACACGATGAACGTGACCTGCCCATCTTAGGCGTGCTCTTGAAATAAGCACCTCAATTGGAAGGCTGTTTGCTCTCCTGAGTACTTCCACGTTCGATATGTGATGGAACCAACGGATTTTCATCATACTTCTGAGGTGCCTTTGCTGAAAACGTTCTAATTCTTTCACATGACGATGGTAAGTGACCCAGCTTTCACATCCATATAGCAGTGTTGGAATGACAACTGCTCTGTAGACAGCCATTTTCGTTGACAAAAGGTCGTGGTTGTCAAATACTCTCTATCTATGTCCCCAGAGTGCTCTAGATGCAGCGTTAATTCTATTGAGAATCTCGCTGTCCATGTTTGCTTTGTCATTAACAACGTTGCCTAAGTAATTGAACTGATCCACCACTTCAAGAGAATTTCCGTTAAGTGTAATGTCTATTTGGTTCACTTGATGAGGAGTTGACATAATCTTAGTCTTTCCAATGTTGATTTTAAGTCCCAAGGAATCATAGGTCTGGGCATACACATCTAAAAGTTCTTGAAGCTCTTCCGGCGTAGAGGCTAAAAGTGCACAGTCATCCGCATACTGGAGATCACAAATGAATCGTGTGCGTGTCTTCGTGAAAGCTCTAAAGCGCCCTATGTTAAAGAGACCGCCATCAAAACGGTATCTGAGACCTATTCCTCTGACTGTCAGTTTGTTGTCAACAATAATTGTTAGAGCAGTGGTAAACAAATTAAAGAGTAGGGGTGCCAGGACACATCCCTGCCTAACTCCAGTGAGGGTTTGGAAAGGTTCGGTTGCCTCATTATTATACATAACCTGGGCGTTGTTGTTTGTATGTAGACTGCGACATACTTCCACAAATTTTCTAGGGATACCTAAGAGGAACATAATTTTCCAGAGCACCTCCCTGTCCACCGAGTCAAACGCCTTGGTTAAATCAATGAAGGCCATGTGAATTTCTCCTTGATGTTCGAGTGCTTTTTCTTGAAGCTGTTTAAGTGTGAAGATTAAATCCGATGTGCCTCGGTTTGGTCTAAAGCCACTCTGTGTTTCAGGAAGTAACTTTTCCATAACAGGTGTTAGCCTATTTGCCATCGCTTTAGTGAGTATCTTCCCTCCAACAGCCAGGAGAGCTATACCCCTGTAATTTCCACAGTCCGCAGCGCTCCCTTTGTTTTTGAAGAGGTTGATTAAAAGTGTATCACGAAACTCCTGCGGAGCTTGACCACTTTCCCACACGACGTCAAACAGTTTTTTGAGGTAGGGTATGAGCTCTGACGACACAGCTTTAAAGATCTCAGCTGGGAGTGAGTCGGCGCCGGGAGATTTGTTATTTCTTAGCTGCCCAATGGCGGTTAAGATCTCTTCCGTTGTTAGTGGTTTATCTAAGTCTTCGAAGGTGTCATATTGTGGGATAAGATTTATAATATCGTGATCGGCTTGACTTTGCTGGTTAAGAATGTTAGAGTAGTGTTCTTTCCATCGGGCTCTTATTTCCTGGTCTTCTTTGAGGAGATTTCCATTTACATCTTTAATAGGGCACATATTTTTCCGACTGGGGCCGTACACTGCTTTTACTCCTTGAAAGAAATTCCTGTAGTCGTGTGAATCGGCGTACCTTTGAATTTCTCTGGCCTTGCTTGCCTACCACTCGTTCTTTATTCTTCTGATTTCGCGTTGCGTTTCATACTTAGATTGGGTAAAAGCTTCTGCTTTTGATGAGTCGTTGGGGTGGTTGATAGCGTTTTGGAAGGCAATATGTTTGCGGTCAAGAAATTCTTGTATAAAAGCTTCATTATCATTGAACCAGTCCTCCTGTTTTTTACTTGCTGCAGTGCCAAGAATTTCCTCACTCGCACTTTTTAAACTGTCTTTAATTTGTGTCCAGGTAGCAGCGACATCTACAGAATTGGTTTCTTCTAGTGCACTCAAATTCTCTTGAACTTTTTGCTTTAGCTGTTCGACGGTTTGTTGATCACGCAATTTACTAATACAGAGACGGAGTCTACGTTTTACTTGAGTTCTTCGGTGTTTGGGTCTCATAACAATTTTCATTTTAGAGGCAACAGGACGATGATCGGTCCAACATTTGCTATCAATGCGCGCCTTTGTAATTTGGACGTCTTTGAGATGCTTCCTACGTACGATAACATAGTCCAGTAGATGCCAGTGACCTGATCTGGGGTGACGCCAGGTGCCTTTAAATTTATCCTTTTGTCGGAAAATGGTGTTTGTTATAACTAGATCATGTTCGGCGCATTTAGTTAGGAGTAGTTGATCGTTAGCGTTCATGTTGCCCAAACCGTTCTTGCCTATGATGCCTGGCCAGGTGTCTGCATCTCTCCCTACTCTAGCGTTAAAATCGCCAAGAATAACGAGTCGTTCCGTTTTAGGTATTCTACAGAGGGTTTCTTCCAGCTGTTGATAGAAGCTTTCCTTGGTTTCGTGACTTAGACGCTTATTAGATTTACCGCGTTGCCATCTGATAGCTCATAGCGTAGCAGCATTAGACGCTCGGATAGGCCTTGTGGTACTTGTGTTAAGTTGGATACAAGTTGATTCCGAACGGCAAATCCTACTCCATGTTGTCTTCTTGAATTGGTGGGAAGATCTTTCCAATAGAAGGTGTAGTACTTTTCTGTGAGAGAGCCTTCCTCCAAAAATCGAGTTTCGCTGAGAGCTGCAACGTCAACATTGAGTCGGTGAAGTTCTCTATCTATAAGAGCTATCTAAGAGAGAAATAACATAAATAGAATCTTAAAGCTGTGTATTTGACATACACAGCAAAATAAGAGTTCTTCAAAAAAAAGCTTTGAAAACGAAAAGAGATTACTTTCGGAAACGTCAGCTAAATACATTATTTCTGTGTTTATTCCGATTTATATTATTTGCAAAACATAACCTCTTACTTTTCCTTTGGCGTAAACGTCACGGGCGCGGAAGTTTTTTTTCCAATAATTCTATTATTTTGTAGGTTCGGTGATTTGTTTTGAAGAGGATAATAATACATGTGGTAGAAAACCCAAATAATAGGAAAGAATATTCATGAAAAATGCTTTTGACAAACTATAGTCTGGCCCGTGTACAACACATGGTGAGGAACGGAACTACTTATAATGTACCAACTACCAATATCCGGTTTTTGAGCTAACGAAAAGTTCAATGTTTATAAATTTCTGGTGGGCTTTTGCTTGCCTGTCTATTTACGTATTTTCAGTTCAATATCAATTTTGATCGCTCCTCGGAACTTAAAAATGCTTGAATCGCAACGACTTTGAATTATATTATAGCAATTATAAATTCATACGTTCAGGCAAGGCGGTTCCATACACATATGAGTACATAGTAGAATGCAGGTTTTCACGGCTGTTGTCTAATGAAGTAGATTCTTCCGGGTCTTGCCGTGGTCGTCGAACTTGACTTGACGTTTCGCTGATCATCCTGTCAGCTTCTTCAGAAGGATTCTAAAGACTGAATCTGTTGTGTTACACTCCTCGTTATATACCTAGGCGCCGCTTCGCTTCGCTGGTCATTGGTTGCGCTTGGTTCGCTTCGCTGCTCATTCGTCGTGTTTGGTTGACCGTGACTTACTACGGTGCTGGTACTTGGCAATACCAGTCTCCACGTGTTACTAAGTCGATACCCATCCTCACTGTTAAAGTTGTTCACGTTTTTCATAATTTCCAGTGATTCCCTAATGATTCGCGGATAATAGCGCGTATTCCTGTCTAATATATTGACGTCCTCGTAGTCGATTTTATGGTTCTCGTTATTATGGACATGTTCTGCTATCGCCGACCTATCCGTGTATCCAAATCTGGTACTTCTCTGGTGTTCTTTGATTCTGCACTGGATACTCCGTCCTGTTTGTCCGATGTAGCTCTTACCACATGTGCTACATCGGAGTCAAATTTTGTTACTGTTTCTAAATTTTGGTGGTCGGGGCGACATTACGTCCCCGTGCAGCGACATTTACTACACTTTCCAAAATTACACTCCTTGATGAGTTATTGAAATTTTTGCATAAAAAACGCTCCGTAGAGCGAGAATATGATTAAAAATATAAAAACCTCTTCCAACGATATTTTTACGTGAAGCACGCTTTTCATGCGAAATGTTTCCTAAGTCGGATTTTGTTACAGTACATCGAGGGTTTTATCGTGTTCTTTAACAATAATTCAAGGATAAGGGCGGCTCATCAACATAACACTTTGTTACAGTTCAATTTACCATTTATACGTCATTATAAAAAATCGCTAAATCATTACTTTATCTCTTACATTTAATGTCTAACGAATTCGTGTTATCCGTTGTCACGCGTAATATTTATTATTTAGTTGTCTATATGAACCCGCAATTGTAAGGAATCTGTTGCACTTAGATGTAGGCATGGCATTATACATTTTGTTGTGTAGCAAGTTGCATATACTTAGGCTTTCTATTTCGTAATTCTTAAGCTAGGCAACCAATAACTTTTAATTAGCTTATAGGTAGATTCCTATAACCGTACTGACGATCGGTAACACAGATTTATTTCTTCACGATAGTAAAGTTGTGGTTTTGACTTAGGTTTCGTCTTCCGGTATTCTGTCACTTTTCACGTGTAAGTTCGCTTGTACGCTTGGCAATTTATTAACTGGTATTTTACGTGCTCTTTGCGATTTTTGAAACAATTAATTTCACCATTCTGGGATATATTCGCAACGTTACATTTTTCGATTATCCATTTATGTTTGGACGAGTGCATATTTTATGGTATTGGAAATCGATTGTCTTTATTGGAAGGATCTATACGTAAAAGCCATTTTTGACAAATTTACACGAGGCCAAGGACATCCAAAGTCAACAACATTTTTGTAAGAAAACCCTCCGAAACGAGGTAATTATTTTATTTTTATATTCAAACTAGCAAAATTTTACTTGTAATAAATTGTTTAATGGTAAACATTTACTTTTAGGGGTTTTTTTCACCTACGGTTTCGCCTAGGATTTCGTATTTTTTCCTACGTTTTTTTTTGTCTCCCCTGATACGAATAACTTTTTTTCCCACTGGGCTACACGTGCTTATGTTATTTCTCCTTGCTGGACTGGACTTTCTTTTTTTATGAAGGAGCCATCCATTTTCTGGGTTAATTGATAGGCTGGAAGTTGCCTATTCCTGAAGTTTGAGCCGAAGCTGAGGCCCTGCTGCCTGCAAGTTTGTATCCTTATCTATATATTGATTTTTTTTTAATATATTGTATATTTTGCTTTAAAAAATTTCACCACTGTATGTATATGTATATATATATATATATTTTAAATTTTGCTAAACGTTCTATGAAAATATTCTGTTAATTAATTAAAACATCTATGATATTTGTTGAGGGTTTAAGCACTTACGTATAAGATGTGTATACCCAGTTAGATACATTTTTTTTAGTGTTGAATTTGTCTGCTATACCATACCCTACGTTATTGCACTGTTGAATGTTATACTATAACCTACTTCGTTTATTGTCATTAAAAGATAAAACTGAATTTGAATTTTTCATTATCGTCTCGCTAAGTAATTTATTTAGTAAATTTAAGGTTACATTGTACTTGAGCTGGTATTTGGAGAGAAAAAAAATTTTCTTGGCGCCCTGATACATCAAAGAAGTTTAGAACCCCGACCATCTCCACTGTCAGTCGGCCGGCAAATACCGTTAGTCGACAGACGACGGCCAACTAGGTACGTCAGATTGAAATTTTAAAATTTGACGTAGTAACTTGTTGAATTATATATATACGCCAAAACAAACAAGTAAATATTCTTTGTTTCGATCGATGTAGATTGATATACGTTTAAAAACAGTATATTATAAACTGCAATATTACTGAAAAATATTTTCATTCATCATCTATCTATAACAAATTTTGATTAATGTAAATATTTTACTCATATTTCCAGATATTGTTATAATCTTCGAACTTTTAGTTGCAATTGTTTATGACATGCCTATAAAAAATGTAACGCAAATACATATTTATCGTATACATTTAAAAATCGTATATTAGAAACTATAATATGGCTGAAAAAATGCAAGTATAGTGTCAATTTCACCAATTTACAATTTAAACATTTGACGGAAGTGTAGTCTCAACTCTCAATTAATTCTTTCTCAAATATTCTGCGTTACTCCAAAAATTTTCGGGGAAATACATTTATAATATACGTAGAAAAATCGTTTATTAAATAATCGCTTTTCATAGACGTTGATTAAATATACAATAACGAAATTTAAACCATAATTTCATATAATAAACGTGTGTTGCTTGGGATATAAGATGCCGTTGCAGTAATTTGGCGATCGATTGGTGTGAAAACTATAAAATAGCAAACAATATTTGGCTTCTAAAATATAACCTGCATTTCTGTTAATTATCTTTAAGATATCTAATAGCTCTTAATAGGTAGATGTGCCTATTTCTGGTCGATAGCTGAATGGGTTAAGGCGCGTGGTGGCAATCGCGATTAATCACATGGGCATCGCACCACCGGGTTCGAATCCTGGCTCCGGCACTGTCGGAGGAAATGGTCATATGTCCACGTTTTTTCAATGTGTAACCCCCTTCCGCACCAGCCCCTGGCTTCTGGAATTGAGGGTTGTCTAATTTCTGTGGTGTTTATTTATTTATTTATTTATTTGTCTGATTTTCCCATATTCGCTATTTTTATAATTAATTATTCATAACTAATAAAAAGGCATCCATCTTGATAGTGGACGTCTGCATGTGTTTTTTTAATTTACAATTTTCTTAATAATGCAAATGAAAACGGTTTATTTAATATACATTATTAGGCATACGCGTGGTATTTATATAGTGAATGTAAAGTGTTTCTTAAGTAAAATATGATATATATGAAAACAATTTTTTTTATCATATTTTATTTTAAAATGGGTCTTCTTTAAGGGGCGTTAATTTTATATGCTTATTTCGTTCATCTATACAGTAAAATTGCCGTTACAACAGAATTTAAGTTTCAATTAATTAAGTATTGCTGAAAAAACCTATGCTGATATAATGTATGTAATTTTGGTACAGTTGTAATATAGGCCACGAATTCTTTGTATAAACTGAAAATCATCAGCTATAACATTGCCAACACGATCAGTTGTAATTTCAAAATGTGTTACGCATGACCAGTAATTCACTGAAGTATAACTATAGAGATATTAGCTGTAATTTAATCAATATTTCTAAACCGCCACGCCATGGTCATTCCAACTACTTATTTTGGTCATATGTATCGAGTCTTTAACTACAATGATGTTTTTGTTACTTAAACATTATTCACTTTGATAGTGACAATGTTTTCAAAAGGTCTTTAACGCTAAATTATGGAAGATCATTATAACCAGATGACTTTTTTTATAGTTATGAAAACGTCAACATCCCCAAATTATTATTGCTATTTGGGTTGCAATTTGGTTTCCTCTCACTTGTATGCTGGTTAGGTGTTTATTTATATATATTAGCGTTAAATGTTTTGTCAAAATATCCAGTGCACATCCCAGTTATTTTCTACTCATTTAGGAATTCGTCAATCTTTGATTTAAACGGTTTACCGATAACATGTGAGAATGCCTCTTGGTGCCTGCGTCCATTCCAAGTTATGTCGACTTAGTTGTTCCATTACCATGCGCATTTTCCTATTAGTGTATGACCTTCGTACCATTTCTTGTGTACAATCTTGTATAGAATCTATACTTCTACTTGGAACAGTTATTATAGGTACAACCCGGATTCAAACTAATGCGTGTGAGTGATCCCCGTAACCCCTGCTGATGTTTTTTGATCTCTTAGTATAACCATATGGTATTCTGAATACCTATCTTCGCAAGTTATTTTTTCTTCATCTTGCCGGTCGAATATTATTATACCCTGAAAATGTTGTGAAGTTGTGGTTTATTTTGATTTTATCTGACTGTATATCAAACAGTTGCACTCCATCTTTATTTTTTCATAATCCCTTTTACGCTAATAAAAAATGATTTCATTGTCTTATTTTTACTTTAATTGTTAATAATGTTGATAATTTGTCTAAAATATATAAATACATATATTCCACTAAGTATAAACATACCTATTACTTTTTAAAGACATTGTTAAATTGTTCTGATTGAGTGGTGGAATAGCTAATGCCAAACTCCGCCAGGACGTTATTCTAAATAAAGCGATTAAGAATAATAATAAAAAAACTGACTTTTTTCTCGGTGAAGCGCAATGAAGTAAACTCATGACGTAACTCTTGGGAATATTTATGTCCATATAAAATATTTATAAGATATAATGTACAGCACATGAACCAACAGGTCTTATAAGTATTCGGCTATTAGAGCTGGGTTCCGAGAATTCCATTTTTGAATCTAACGACACTCCACTAAAACTG
The DNA here is from genome assembly GCA_963675555.1 of Leptura quadrifasciata. Lineage (NCBI taxonomy): Eukaryota > Metazoa > Arthropoda > Insecta > Coleoptera > Cerambycidae > Leptura > Leptura quadrifasciata. The sequence goes on from OY776679.1 coordinate 49,876,297, forward strand.
TAGTAAATGGAATTTTAACGGAATGTTAGTTATAATTTTCAAGTTTTTTTCCCATTTTGTTAAAATAATATATATTATAAACAATTTTAGTATCTATATTTTGTATTTTTCCAGGAAAGCCATGCTTACGACATCAACAATTAATGGCTAAAAATACAGAACTACGAAGTATGATAAAATCTCCATCTGACAATTATGTTGGCCTCTATAAGTTTTTCTCTTCATGGGCTCTCCCTGCAATAGATTTCTTGAATGGTTGTATGAAAATGGATCCACATCATAGGTTAACTGCCGATGAGTTACTAAAACATACGTATTTTACACACGATCGATTTTCTCAAAGGTTCTTGCCAGCCTTAAGAGAAAAAGTTAATATAGAATTTAATAATCCAGTACTAAGAAAGTTTAAAACAGAAATTCTTATGTCTACAGACAAAATAGATGAAATTAAAAGTAAACCATCTCAAAACGACTCTAGGTGGAGGTTTAGTTTAACAGAAGGGAGTATGAAAAGAAAATTTAGTGGCGATACAATAACTAATGATATCGTAAGTGACAAAAATCTTATAACCTTAGAAAAGTCTACACAGAGATTAAATATTATACAACAGAGTGGTTCCAACCCCCTGCTGAAACAATTATCTTTACAAGTTCCTAAAGAAGAATGTGGGGAAAATGTGTACAGTCCGAAGTTGTTACAAAATAATAATGCTGAAATGCAAATGTTAGAGAAATCTTTAGAGAGTTTAGTGAAATTTACTTCTAAATTCCAGCAAAACGGATCAGCCTCAGCTCACAAAGAAGCAGCTTTTAGTTCGGTAGAGCCAGAATCTCCTGCTCTATTTCAACCCCTTCATTTTGGGTTCGGAGATTACAATAGATCTCCAAATATTCATAATGCAATATTACATCCCAGTATAAGTAATATTAGTTTTAATAAGAATCCTCCTAAAAGATCACCGAATTCAATACACAATAGCAGTTGTAGTAATATAAAGACTACGCAAGTTCCTCTTTTAAATAATCCAAAAACACAGTTCTTAAAAAAGCTAGATAGAGATATTGTAGTGGAAAATATGTTTGCTAATGGTGAGCAAGGACATCAAATTTGGAATAATGCGCCAGTATGGTTAAATGGTTTTGCAACTAATTTATATAAGAAGAAAGATGGAAAATCAAGGACAGATGATTTTTCTTTGCCAAATTTACCAGGTGGTAAGTAAAAGGTAGATATGATTGAGAAAAATAGCAGAATTCGCTTTTTAGAGAAAAATTTTTTCTCTGTCATTTTACAGACAGGTTTACATTATTTTGATTTAAAACTATAACATTGTTTGCTAAATACACTTTTATTGTTATAATATACCGAGAGATTTTAATTCATGTTGAACTTTAATATTTGTTTAATATGATTTGGCATAATGTAAAATAAGAATTTATTAAATATGACAATATTTTAGGTATGTCTTAATCTATGGTCAGTATGTAGTAAAATGAGGTGCGCATTCGTGGAATAATAATTTTGACACAAATGAATTTATTTCCTTTTCCTTATGTGGATTTTATGCTGTGTCCTATAAGTTTGCTTAAAAATATTTAACTTAGCCAAATACAGTCAACACAGTCCCTTTAAATTTATATAAGCTGAAACTGATTATACATTATATATAGGTACAGTTCTGCTCCAAGTAGCGTTGAGCGTGTAAACATATAAAATATGTATATCCACATATGTCTTAATTAAGTATATACTTCACAGTAATATACTGACCAATAAACATTTTTGTGGTATTTATCTTGCAGTGATATAAAACTGGAAGTACATGTTTATATATAATTTTCTAATCTTGTAAAAATAAACCTTTTTTCGTGAAAGCGATGCTGAACAGTTTCACCGTGCTCCAACATTCTCACGGCAAAAACGCCAACGACTACTCCTCACATCTCTTCAAAGATATTATTTTATTACCTACTTATCTTGATATAGATTATATATCGATAATAAGCTGGGGATTTATATATATTTTATTTTCAGCTACGAATCCAAGTAAAGTAAAAAAGAAAAGTTTGTCTGAATTAGAAGTACTTCATTTGAGTAACATTACTCCGGTATGTATTGCACATGAAGTTGTATTTACTTTAGCCTGTTAACACTTTTTAGCATCCCAATAATTATTAACATTAACATTACAATTTTAACATTTACAATTATTAACATTTTTATCTCCAACAGAGTTTTTAAAGATAAGTTCATTTTATTTGATTTACCAATGTACGGAAGGCATTTCTGCATTTAGTTTTGGAGTTTTTCTTCTTGCAGGCCTTCTATTTCGTCCGTTTCTAATTCCGACAACGTATAAATCATAGCGATTTCTTTTTATTTATTTTTCTTACTGCTCGTTTTCAGTGTAAGTATGGTATATTAATGATCCTCTTATTGTTATCCACCTGTAACACGGTCATCTCATTTTTAGTTTGTTGCTGTTTTAGTATTAGCGCTTTCTTCAATAGATGTATTCTTTGAACAAGTCCCTCGTACTTTCTACCCTTTTTATAATTGTTTTTTCCCTATTAATATGGATGGATATTTTCTGTCGATTTTGTCTTTGTTTTACGAGTAATTGGGCATTATCCCTTTCGACTTGTCGGTAACATGGTCAAACTCCACGTTGATTTACTTTTTTTAATCAAAGGCAGAATTGCTTTAATTAGATAAATGAGCTGGCTGATTAGTCTTTACCACTCCGACTTTTTTAGACGACTGTGGCGCGTCTAAGGAATCTTTCCCATTGTAGGGAATCAGGTATTGATCTGATCGAAATTTGTCCTTTGTATCGCACTTCATAGCTTTGATAGAAGCTCCTTAGTGTAACTGTCTCCCCTTGGTTTTCCTCTCCAAGTAATCAGGAATCGCAGCCTCACTAGGACTTTCCTCCTTTTTGCAGAATCTGCATGTTGGGTCTTCTATCAAGTCCATTAGACTCATATATCTATTAAGCCGGCAATGCTCCGTTAGAAAACTTACCATTATCCTAATCCTAGCCTTTCTATCTTGGCTCTGTAGACCTTCGCCGATCGTTCTTTAATGAACTCTTTGGCCTGTCGATGTCTCTGTCTTGAGAAATTTCTCCACCAATATTTATTTTGCATCCATTCGTTAATGGCTGTTCGCATGGCTTTGCCACACCACAGAAAGGTCGGGTTCTACAAGGGCTTTAAGCGCGCCTTCTCTGCCCAATTAATTTGCCTTTTTATTTCCCATGTGCCTCTCCGAGCTAGGTATCCATGATGGTCACTCTGTTCTGACTCCCTAATTCTATGAGGGCCATCAAACAGTTCCTTCCACACTAGCCTTGAATTGACCTGCATGGAACCGATTGCTTTAATTGTGTCGCTTGGCTATCGAATGGCGATCGACTGATTAACAGTGCCTTGTCTATTATCTTCTTCGCACAACGCATAGTAGATAACACTTGAGCCTAAAACAACACTGTTACATATCTTTGTAGATTTATTGGTATACTGGCTTTTAGCCTTGTCCCGATTTTCAAAAGTAGAAATTCCCACTGGGCAAATTACCCATTGTAAAAAATGAGTAAGATATCACTCTGGAAACTAAATGGAATTGAAATATATTCCATCCAGTTTCAAGTAATCAGAACAAGAGCTTTATATGTATTTATTTCGTACCAGTTAGAGAATCTTCTAACTGCCTTTCTCTTTTTCAGAGAATTCATTCAGAAACTTCACAAAAATCCTCATCGAAAAATGTTTTGTAAACTAAAAATAAAAATGTACTGTTAATCTTGACATTCTGGTTTGCCGAATATAAATTTTCTTTTTAGGCCTACAGATATAAAATAGCAAAAAGAAAACGTAATACTCTGGATATCAGTTTGCCCTTTCCTGTCAATGAAAATGGCTAATTTTTTTTATTTTCGTTATGTATATGTTTAAATAAACATTCTTATTTTAAATTGTATACAATAAAAATTATATTTGTACTTAGAGTTTAATTATGATATAATATAAAATTTTAATTGATTAGTTTTAATATTTATTTCTAAATTTAGGCCCTTGATATGTCTACGAATATCGGATATATAACGTACGCGCTACATCTCCGATAGTCGGGCATTTAGCGTTTATGGCTAAATAGAGACCAAAAAAATGTATTATTTTCTTTGAGTGGACTGTATGCAATTAAACAAAATTAATTTCTTATACAAATATAACACAAATATAGACATTTACCGAATTCAGCTGGCTGTTTGCTGCCCTTGTGTCGCGATGGAGAAAGGGATAGAAAAGAAATTTAAAGGATATCGCTTTAGCACCACACTAAACTTAATAAACTGATTAGCTATTATATTCACAAATAAATCACGTTGTAATTTATACTATCGCGTATTTTTACTAATTTTGAGAAAATCAACTCTATTTTAGGAAACTAACTATCTATCTATGAGTGTCACAGCAACTCACTACCTTCAGCATTTTGTTCCAGGAGGGCCTATTAAGAATGAAATCTTTATAAATAGTATCTGAAATATTATTAAATATTGTCAAAGTAACTATTCTCTTTTCAAGCTCTACACTATTATCCGGAATTGATTCTATTGGCCAAAAGCCATTTTCAAGGGAAATCCAAGCAGGGCCAGATGACCAAATAGAGTTTTCTAAAAATTGAGCTGGCGTTAAACCTCTACTAATTTGATCGGCGGGATTTTCAACTCCTCTAATATGAAACCAATGTGATGGAATCAATTCTTGAATTTTGGCCACCCGACCGGCAACAAAAGTTTTCCAGCGATGTGGCGAAAATTTTATCCAAGTAAGTGTTACCATGGAATCGGTAAAAGCAAAAATGTTATTTATATGTACATGGGACATATAATTATCTACTACCAAGCGTAAAATTTTAGCTAATAAATGAACAGCACATAATTCTATCTTGGGATTGAAATTATTATTAATGGTGATACTTTTGATTTGGCGCAAACTAAAGAAACTTTGGTATCATCATTAAATTGTACTTTCATATAAACTACGGCCCCATAGGTCTTCTCCGAACTATCCGCGAATCCAATTAAACAAACAGAACAATTATGCAAAATGCCTACGTGACGAGATATTTTAAAATCAGTGAGCATAGATAACTCCCTCTGATACTGAGACCAAGTACGTGTAATCAGAGCTGGTCCTAAGCACTGTGCTTAGCACTCTAAGCACTTTTGTGCTTGGGAGCACTGTGCTTAGGAGCACTTTTTAAAAACGGTGCTTAGTTCTTAGTGCTCGAAGCCAAAAAACTCCAAAGCACTTCAGAAAATTAACGAGAGAGGCATTATTTTTACATGACATTTGTATACTGGACATGGATATACAAACGTCGTGACTCACATCCAATTTAGGAGAAAAAAATTAGAAGAAAGTACTTTGAAAAAAATTTATATATACACATTGTCCTTAGTCTAGTATAAGACTAGCAGGTTGGCCACTATCATTTATTTGCCTGTTTCATGACATATATAGCATACTGATGAGAACTAAAAAGTTTGAAATCGGTCTATGCTTGGTTGGATACCAGTCCATTGGGATTTGCAGATGTAATTGCTCTAGAGTTATCAAATATTCGTATATCATCGTTATATTACATTTTACATTACAAGCAAAAGCATATCAGTTTCACGTAAAAATTATGTTTTAACATATAATGTCTAGTCAGAATTGGCAAAATGTTTTGTTTAACAAAATAACTAAATAATTCCTCATCAAATGTATAATAATTAATAATTCACGTAGTCTCTATCTCAAAAAATGGTGTGATAAATTATTGTTCCTTTCCTTACAAAAAAAAATTTGGTGAAAATGAGAATTAAATATTGAGTTATTAAAAAAATAACAAATAAAGAAATACTTTTCACTTTCAATATTTTACTAAAGCATATTGGGTTAAACCTCTTATTTTGGCCTACGAACCCGTCAGTATTTCATGGCTCATTAGCAAAGGTTCATCCTGTATAACTTTTGCCAAAAATCAGATTTTTTAGAATACTCTCAAAATACTTTTATAATTTAGAAGAATCAGCCGAAAAATTCCGTTTGTAAAAAAGTTTTAAATCTTGTATGTTATGTAAAATAATATTAGTTATTAGTTTTAGCTCTGTGCTAATTGGAAATATCGGATATAAAATAAGTATTTCTAATTGTAAACCTGCGTTCCGTGCGTTCTGCAGGAAAAATCCTGTTAAAACTTACCAGTCTCAACTATATGAAAGAGAGCACGGCTTTTCACGGCTTTATTTATTGTTCAGAAATTGTCAAAACAATCACGAGTATCTGTTATTAAAAGATAAAAGTATTCTGCAGTGCATAGTGAAAGTGTTCCTAAATCTAAGGTAAGTTATCCTTTAATATTATTGTCTAAAGCATTTTATTATTTTGTAGAAAATCTGTATTTGAAGCTTTTTCGACGCAAAAGTTAACCATACATTAAAAAATTTGGAGAAATATCGAGAAATATTATATATTATCTCCGAAACATTGAAAAATCGTGAAAATGGAATGGATATTTTATTTTATTCTTTGAGTAAAAACCACGCTATAAATAAGTTTTTACAATTTATCCTTTAATTAACACTAATGAACTGTAACATTATTATTTTATAATAAACAATTATGGAAAAGTCAAATATATTTACTTTTCCAATATTTTGGAGAAATGCATATAGAACATAAATTAGTTTATAACGCTTTTTTATCATTAAAAAAAATGATCAATGTTGATTTTTTTCTGTTAGAGATAGTTTTTTGAAATTCTTCTTTTAGTAAAAATTCGTATGATTATTTTTTATCGCTTTTTTGTATATAGATGAAAAGTGTTAGTTTTGATTTTCTGATGTAAAATTCAATTTTTATGAACTCAAATTTTCGAAAGAATATTTAGAATGTAAGATATGAATGATAACGTACGATTTTGATTTTTTGTTTTATTGATTACTTCATCATAATACTTCACCGGCAAAATCGGGAAGAAGCACCGGAAAAAGAGGTGTAAGTTTATTTAATATATTAACATTACAGTTTTACAAAATAGAAACATTTGTTATTTAGACTAGTTATGATGAGTTTATTGTCATAAAGAAGTTATTATACAAAGCGTGTTAAAAATATATTGCAGATGTTTTTTCAGTCAAGGAACAACTTTAATCTGTTTACAAATTACATTTGTTTACAGATTTATTCAAATTGTGACACATTAAGTGACATCTACTTAAAAAATTATATTTTTTCAAAATATGTACAAGCTTCTTAACTTCCTAATAATGCCAGGGTGAAATAATTTTTTTCTCTTTTTAGATATTTACTTTGTTATCATCCTACTGTCCTAAGCTCTAACAGAGGTACGGAAAAAGAAAATACGCTGCAAGGTATATCCGAACCTGAAAACATGGACAATTTTGACACTGACGATGATTCGGACTATGATCCAAACCATAAAGATAGAAGAAAAATACCTGACTACTTGAATGTACGAAACGAAGAAACACTATTAACGGAAATAGATTCAGAAATTGAAAACTTAAGTGAAGATGAATTAGCCAGCTCTCAGTCTCAAGCGAGTTGATCTGCCTCTTCTAATACAACTGTTTGTACACCCAGTCCATTTTCAAATATCACTGACAAATATTGTTACCTAGATGGTACTTTTTTAAAATTTTAGCTGTCAATGATAAAAACATTAAAACACAATGCCAGTTATGTTTACCAAAACATCGCATAATAAATGGCATAATTTCAGTATCAACAAATTTTTTAAAACACATAAAGAAAATGCATCCTGCATCAGTAAAGCAGTATCAAGACTATATCTTGGAAAAAAAAGAAAAAGTACGAAAAGAAGATCAGGGGGTTGGAAAACATCTCATTGTCAACATTCTAAGAATACTTTGAAGCAACAATCTTTAATAAGTAGCCTCTCAAAAATTCCATTTGTGAGCCAGGAGGAATTTGATAATAGAATCATCAAATTTTTAGTAAATTCAATGTCTCCATTGAATATATTAGATAATACATATTTTATTAATATATTCCATGGATTAAACGTGACTGTAATAAAAAGAAAAATGGCTGTTAAAAAAATTAAAGATTTAAATGACAAACAGCTGCAGTCAATCAAAAATCAATTATCAGAAATACAGTTTGTTTGTACTACCACAGATATTTGGTCATCCAAAAAAAGAAGCTTTTTAGGTGTAACCTGTCATTGGTTGGACGAAGCTCTATGTAGGCATTCTGTGGCTCTCGTTTGTAAACGATTTGGTAGTACTCACACTTATGACAAAATTGTTGAAAATTTAGACGAAATCAATGCTAGATTTGGTTTAACCAGCAAAAAAATAATTGCTACGGTAACCGACAATGGTTCAAATTTTGTCAAGTGTTTTCAAGAATTTGGCGTAAAATTAAATTTTTCATCATGCCACTCTGATGAACTAGATGATGAAGAAACACGAGCTGATAGCGAGGAACATACAACTGCAACTGATAATGAAGAACTAACAACTGACGAGGAAACTGATGCCGAAGAAGATATGCCGGTATTCGTTGAACTTCTTAATGAAAATAAAAATCTGGAACTACCAAATCACAAACGTTGTGCAAGTCATACATTAAATTCGATAGCAGTAACCGACGTTAATAATGCAATTCAAAGTAATACCTACACTTGCCAGAAGTAGACACACAGCTGTGTTGCATAAGTGCTCTACTTTGTGGAAAAAATGTTCATACCTAAAGTCCGCTGAAATTATTAAAGAATTTTTGGGCCAACATTTAAGTAAACCTGGTGTTACACGGTGGAATTCTATGTATGACTCAAACAAATTTTGCATCACTCAGAAAAATTAAATGAATTGTTTCAGAGGTTAGATATTAAAATGTCCTTCAAAGAGATTGAATTAGGTTATTTACAAAACTATTGTCACATACTAGAACCTCTAGCTTCCACTTTGGATATTCTACAGGGTGAGAAACACTGTTATTATGGGTACTTAGTCCCTTGCTTAGTATCGTTGAAAGTAAAACTCAATAAATTACAGAAAGATGAAAATTTTAAATCTGAACCTGCAGTTACTATTCTGAATGCATGCATTAATGGTTTAAATCGAAGATTTTCAGCGTTTTTAAAGGTTACCACAGATGTAGATGATGCAATTCTGGCAACATTCTGCATTCCTCAGTTTAAATTGCGATGGTTTAGAGGTATAAAGGATGTGGCTACAAGGGATTTAGAATCAATAAAAAAAATGATAACAACTACTGCAGCAGAAATGGTAAATTTGGATCAAAACATAATTACAGAAACTGGTAGCCCTTCAACAATAGATAAGTTCTTTGATTTTGAATTCGAAGAAACGACCTCCCAACATTGTGCTCAAAATAAGCAAGAGTCACATTCATCATTAAAAAATATTGACGTGTTAAACTTGGAAGTTCTAAGATACTTGGAAGATCATAGAGTTAGATATTGTTAACGAATATCCAACTATAAAAAAGCCTTTTTTTTAAATTCAACACTGCACTACCATCAAGTGCACCAGTAGAACGAATGTTTTCATTTGCAACAATAATAAATGCACCCAAACGCCATTCTCTGAGCGATACAAATTTTGAAAATTTAGTGCTTCTAAAAGCGAATGGAAAATTTTGAGAACTGCTTCCACAATTACCAAAAAATTGCTTATTATTTTTCTAATTGTTACATAACGAATTTTTTTTAATTTTTATTTATTTTATTTTAGTTCAAATTAATTTTTAGTTCTTCTTTTTATGTACGTCGGACGTCATTATTTATTATTGTTTGTTCAGTCTGTTGTCTGTTATTATATGAATAAACATTTTTTATACATATTATAATTTTATATCACACGAACCCTAATATTCCTGCAATAAATAAAAAATTATAGAATACTATCAAATTGTCAAATAAATAGTTACAACCAATTATGTCCCCTTTGTAAAATAAATATTACAATAGTTCGGACGCTAAGCATAAAAATATATAAACAGAATTAAAAACTGACCTAAGAAACGAAGATTTTAGAGAACTGGAACATATAAATCCTAATGATATGATAGATATCTTCATAAAAAAAATACAGTGTTATATAACAAAAAATACAAAATTGTCAAACAAAATATAGTCCGAAAGCGGAAAGAGTGCTGCATTCAGCAAATTATATTTATCCTACATTATTTTTCTGGGCTGCTTTTGTTGTCTTTCATCCTTTTTTTTATAAATAACACTGAATTCAATAGAGTTCTAGCCTTAGTATATAGCTACTACATGATTTTTTAAAAGTGCTTAGTGCTCGTGAATTTTAAGCACTTTTTCAGAGCGCTTAGTAACTACGAGCACTTTATTATTGACAGTGCTTAGTGCTCGAAAATTTAAGCACTTTTTGTCAGTGCTTAGTGCTTAGTGCTCGCGAGCACTTTTGGTCAGTGCTCGGCACAGCTCTGTTACGAATTTTGCTTTTGACTTTGTTGCTCTTATTGCCTAAGTGCTCTCTGATAATGTTCGCTTCAGTTCTTTGCGTTTCGAGTCGCATCTTCCAGGCCGGCTTTCTTTGTTTCTGGATGTTCCTATTTTGTTTCTGAATTTGAAGTTTCTGACCATTCAGTTCTATGACAGTAGCAGCTCCTGCGCATAAAGCTGTATGTATAGAAGTTAGTTCAGGATCCAGTTGTTCCTCCATCCTCAACTTCAATTCGGCATCTACAGATTTTATGTATCGTTGTGTATCTTTGTTGATTTTTAGCCTCGGTATTATTGGTCTGTTGAGACGGTTCGAGTCGCGAAATAGCAGTAAATTGCTCAGTAGTTTCTGGCGTATCCTTCCTGCTTCTTCCTCGTTATTTTCTTCCTCATGAGGTGCATTGCCATCCACTGATCTTCTTTGTGGTATGTCTTCATTTTGTTGGCGTATTTCGTCGTTGTGTATTTGGGCCCCTGCCTCTCTACGCAGGGCATTTATTTCAAGCTGTGTTAGGTATTTTCTTTTAATAATTATGTTCTTTCTATCGGCCAGATTTTGTTCGGAGATGTTCATTCCAGGGTGAGTTCTTGAATATTCGGCGAAAAGCTTTTGTCTGCATCCAGGCAAAGGATCGTCTCTGCATTCATTAACGAGCAAGTATGTTCGTATGACATCCTTATTCATTTCATTGCTCCATTTTATTCTCCCAGCTATTTCATTCCTCCTGGGAGCAGCCCGTTCGATTCTACGACCTGGGCGCTGTCCAAGTGGTGAGTTATTTTTTTTTTTTTTTTTTTTTTTTTTTGCGGTTTCCCGATACCGGACAGGACTTCCGTGGCCTCCGACACCACACGGAAATCGCGCCGGCGATTAAAATCACAGCCACTCCCCACACCTGTGGGGTCAGTGACTGTAAACACCCGAATCGTGTGCCCTAAGTAGACGAAGGGACCCCAGGATAACTGCTTTCTGCATTTGACCTGCTAGCCATTCGGCAGATTTCTGACAGGCCGGTATGATCTTCAATTGCGAGAGCAGCGTGGGCTTCATACCTCCGAGTACACCGATTATGAGGACGACCATTTTGACTGAGTAGCCTGGGTACAGCACTAGGAGCTCGTACCGGAAATCGCGATATTTAGTCCGCTTTTCCTCCTCTTTCAGGGCGATGTTTGTTTCAGCAGGTGCCGAAAATTCTATGACGTACATCGCCTTGGTTTGGTGGTCGAGGAGTACTATGTCAGGCTTGTTGACCTGAATTAGCCTGACGGTCGGGAACGAGTAGTTCCAGTATATCTCCGGGGACGTAAGGCAGCACTGGTGTTTGGTCTACCCCGTACGAGTGCCGTAGATAGTAGTAGAGCACTCGTAACGCCGCGTTATGGCGGTGGATGTAGGCCGAAATCGCGTATACTGGGCATGCACACCCATCACACGGCTTCGGTAGACCAAGGTATTAATTACACCATCTTGGCAGGCCACAATGAATCCCTCGGTCTCCGACTTAAGCCCAGCTGACTTTAAAAAGGCAAATGTCAGCCTAGTCGATAAACCCAGTGTTTCTATGTTCTTATAGAATACACCGTGTAGGGATTTATCGACATGCTGCCTAAGCAAATTTTCCCGCTCGGCAGCTTTAATCTCGCCGGCCTCCTTGCCTGATGTCGAATATGAGACCAAGTTCATCTGCGGCTCTTTTTGCTGCCTTGAATAATTCTGCTCCCACACCTGCATTTTCGAGAACCCTCACTAGATGCAGGAGCGGGTCAGAGCTCCTAAGGATATTACATGCCATACTCAGTACTACCCGGCCATGCATACACTCCAGGCCCAAGAGTTCTCGGCCCCCCGTTGACGTGGGAGGTACACTCGAGGAACGGACGATTTAGGATGAATGCTACGGTGAATATTCATCATCTCTATCGAACTGGCGCAGCTCATCTACCGTCCACTTCACTACTCCAAAGGAGTAGAGAAGAACAGGAACGGCAAGCATATTTGTAGCAGACACCTTGTTCTTCCCCGAAAGCTCGGAAGACCAAATCTTTCGAAGTAGGTGTCTGTACTTGCCGCGGAGAGACCCCTTTATCTGTTGTACATCTTGGATGTGATGCTGTTGCACACCCTGATATGTATAGGTCTCTCCGACATCCAGATGTCGTAGAATGCTTCCATTTGCTAGCTGCGCCTCTTCAGAGAATTCCCCGCATCGCCCTCTCTTGAGGTGGATGACTGCGCATTTGTCCAACCCAAACTCCATACCAATGTCCCCCGTGTACTCTTCGACCACCCTAAGAACGTTTTGAAGTTCGCGCTCTCCGGAGGCATACAGTTTGAGGTCATCCATATAGAACAGATGGGTGACCTTATGCCTCCGGTTGCTGGGTGGCCCACAATGGTATCCTGAAGTTTGGCGGAGCTCAACAGATAACGGCAACAGTGAGATGCAGAAGAGGAGAGAACTCAGAGAATCTCCCTGGAAAACTCCTCTCCTAAAAGCCACCAGATCTGTCGTAACCCGCTGCGCACCTGATGTTATGGTGAAGCGGGTTCTCCAGAGTGGCAGCAGTTGTTCAATGCATCTCACTAGTGGTGCTGCTACCGCAAGACATTGGAGTAAGTGTAAAAGTGTATGAGATGTTGTGTCAAATGCCTTACGGTAGTCTATCCAGCCCATCGACAGATTTCGTTTGCGTTGCACAGAATCCTGTGTGACACAACGATCTATCAGAAGGCTGTCCTTACAACATGCCATGCCCTTCTTGGCACCGCGTTGCTCGTAAATCTGCTGGAAGACCGGATCCTGTAGTGTCCTAGCATACAAAATACGTGTAAATATCTTATAGCAGGAGTTCAGACAGGTGATTGGTCTATAATTCCTTGGGTCGGACAGATCCCCTTTTTTGGGGATAAACACAGTACGTCCCTCGACAAACCAGTTCGGAATTTGCTGCCCTTCGTTCAACCATGAGTTGAAAACTCGGGCCAGATGGCGGTGAGTGGAAGGAAATTTCTTCCACCACCAGTTGTTTATGCCGCCTGGGCCCGAAGCAGCGTAGTTCTTGGTGCCAACAAGTACTTGCTGGACTTCCTCCGTACTGATTGCCGGGCACGCTTGCTCTGGCTCTCCTAAAGTTCTGTGGCACAGAGCCCGAAAGTGTGCGGTTGCTGGAGTGTTGCTATTGAACGGACGCGTCGTTTCGTAAATTCCCTTCCAGAAAACTTCAACATCTGCTACAGTCGGCGGATTGTTGACAACACGCGGTGGCTCTTGAAATAGGCGGAAGGGACTCGTACGGAACAGTGTATTTTGCTCCATACTCCTCAACCGCTTTCTTAGAGTCTTCTTAATTGCCATAAGTGCTCGAATCCGATCTGAACAGCGTTGATTGATTGTAAGCAACACTGTTAGATTTAGAGTGTAGTGTTGGCGTCTTACTCCGGCCGCTATGCGCCGGACTTTCGCCGTAAATGCCTTATTAGTTGTTATATATTCCACCACACTCTGGATTCGAGATGCGTGCTGTCTGGCCGACTGTATTTTGCCTTCGAATTTTTGTACGCGCCGCTTAGCTTTCTCGATTCCGCTCGAGGCAGTAGACTCCCTCGTGCGGGGAATGAGTTGGCTGGCGGCGTTGTACACGGCAGTGTTGATCTGCCAGATGTCGGCATCTTCCGGAAGTTCCTCTTCGATGACCGCGTCCATTCGTGCCAGGTCTTGTGGATTTAGGGTAGCCCTGGTGTTAAGGCTAACCCTCGTCCTTAAGTCAACATCGGTGTACTCTCTGGGATGTTCCTCGTCAGCTGGTATTTGCCGCGGTGGAAGTGCGGCTGGCACTTCTTCCTGCTGACGGGGTGCCCTTACATAGCCTGACCTGCGCAGGAAAGATACTTGATCTCTGAGCTTTTGCTCAGAGAAAGTGGCAAGTTCTGGGTGCATGTCGCACCAGATATGGCGCAATCGCACCATGTACCCTCTGCGCGCAGGCTCACTGCTCTCGTAGCAGGTCAGCAAATCATCCCGGTATTCCCTCGTCCACTTAAAGCGTCCATGTCCATTGCCAGAGCCGTTACCATTGAGACGGTCCTGTTGGGTCCGACATCAGCCAGGTAGAGTGTCCTCTGCCTGTTGCCCGGGGTGCACCACGAGGAGGTTGCCTATTCGTTTATTATTATTATTATTATTTCAAGTAAAACCAGTCGTCCTTCTCCCTACCTCCGATACCAGAGAGGGTACGCTGGGAGCGCCAGTAACCACTCTCTACACCGTAGAGTCAGTGATCACTGGTTCCGTGACTCGTGTGCCCTGAGCAGACGCAATGAACCAAGAATGATAGCCTTCTGCATTCTCCCGGCTAGGACTTCTGCCGATTGTCGGCATGCCGGTATGATGTTCAATTCCGAAAGCAGCGTGTGTCTCATTCCACCGAGAGCTCCTATAATCAGTACCACCGGCTTGACAGTATTGTCTGGATACAGTCTGCGGAGTTCGAAGAGTAGGTCTCGATATTTTGTCCGCTTGTCTACCTCCTTCAAGACAATGTTGTTCTCCGCGGGAGCCGAGAACTCTATGACGAACATTGTCTTGAGATGGTGGTCTATGAGGACTACGTCAGGCTTGTTTGCCTGTATTTGCCTGACCGTGGGAAACGAGTAGTTCCAATAAATTAGACACCTCTCATTCCCCACAACGGACTCAATATCCCCCGGAGCATAAGGCAGCACTGGTGTCTCGTCTATTTCATACGAGTGCCTCAGATGGCAGTAAAGCACTCGTAGTGCTCCGTCGTGCCTTTGGATATAGGCGGAGACTGCATATGTCGGGCAGGCCGACAACAAGTGCATAAGCGTCTCCGGTGCTCTGCGGCAGGCCCTGCAGCTGACGTCAGCGACCTCCATACCCATGACACGACTTCGATAGACGAGGGTGTTGAATACACCGTCCTGGCAAGCCAATATAAATCCCACGGTCTCAGACTTCAGCCCGGCTGACCTTAAGAAGGCGAAGGTCAGCCTTTCGGATAAGCCAAGTTCTTCTATATTTCTATAGAAGACATCATGCAGTGGCTTATCCGAATGGAGCTGCAGAAAGAAGGTTTGTTCTGCAGCTTTTATTTGAGCTTTCCGCCGAGCGGGTTCCAACTCGGTGACAGAGTCGGGACTATCCCGCTCAACGTCGAAGATGAGACCGAGTTCATCGGCTGCTCTGCGTGCTGCCTTAAACAGAAAAGCTCCTACCCCTGCATTTTCATGGTCTCGGACCATGCAGAGGAGGGGATCCGAACTCCTGACGACCTTACAGGCTCCATCCAGCACCATCCTGCTGTGTAGACTCTCCAAGCTCAAGAGTCCACGGCCTCCCCGATGTCGTGGGAGATATAACCGTGGAACGGACGATTTAGGATGCAGGCTCCTATTGAGGTGCATCTTTCTCCGGGTTCCTACATCGAGTTGACGCAGCTCCTCTCGAGTCCACTTCACTACTCCAAAGGAGTAGATAAGGATCGGAACGGCAAGCATATTAGTAGCAGGCACCTTGTCCTTCCCCGACAGTTCTGAAGACCAGATCTGTCGGAGTCGGTGCTGATACTTGCCGCGGAAAGCGTTTTTCACTACACCCACTTCTTGGGTGGAGCGTTGCTCGACACCCAAGTAAGTGTACGACTCTCCGGCATCTAGGTGGTATAGAATGCTTCCGTCTACGAGCTGCGCGTCCTCGCCGTAGTCCCCACATCGTCCTCTCTTGAGATGGACCAGTGCACATTTGTCCAATCCGAACTGCATACCGACAGCCTGCGTGTACTCCTGTACCACCCTAAGGGAGTGTTGGAGATCCCTTTCTCCGGAGGCATAAAGTTTAAGGTCATCCATGTCAAATGCCTTGCGGTAATCGATCCAGGCCATGGAGAGATTCCGCTTATACTGCACGGAGTCCTGCGTGACACATCTGTCAATCAACAGGTTCTCCTTGCAGCCAGCGACATCTCTCTTCGACCCTCGTTGCTCATATATCCGTTCGTAAACTGGGTTAACTGCTTGGAGTACCCGCATGTACAAGATGCGTGTGAACACCTTGTAACATGCGTTTAAACAGGTTATCGGCCTATAGTTCTTTGGGTTGGACAAATCTTCGTTCTTGGGGATCAGCGCTGTCCGCCCCTCATCAACCCAAGAAGGAATTTGCTGGCTCCCCATTTAGCCAAGAATTAAAAATTCTGGCCAAATGGTGGTGGGTACTGGTTAACTTTTTCCACCAAAAGTTATTAATCCCATCGGAACCTGGAGCAGCAAAATTCTTAGAGTCTTCAAGAGCTCTTCGAACCTCTTCTGGAGTTATTGGTTGGCACACCTCCTGTTGTAGATGAAGCCATTGGCAAAAGGCTTCAAAGTGTGCCAGGGCTGGAGAGTCTCTAGTGAGCGGAAGCCTCTGTTCGTACAACGTTTTCCAGAAAGTTTCCACCTGATCGACGGTCGGTGGATTGTCGGCAACACGCTGAGGCGGTCCGAATAGGCGCGAAGTTATTTTCCGCCAGCCCCCTCGCCCACCTCACTAATGACTTTTTGCAAGCCACTAGCATCCGTATCCTATCGAGGCAGTGCTGTTTGGTGGTTTGTAGCACTGCCCCGTTGAGTGTGTGATGGGCGCGTCTTAAATTGGCGGCTATACGTCGACCTTTAGGCGTGAAAGGCCTATTGGCCGCCATGTAGTCCATCACACATTGGACACGGGATGCGTGTTGTCTCGCCGACCGGATTTTGGCCTCCATCTTTTGTATTTTTTTTTCTTTTTACAAAAAACCAGTCACCCTACTCTGTGGCTGCGACGCTCACAGAGGGGAGCTGGTAATACCAATAGCCACTCCCCACGCCCGTGGGGTGAGTGACTACCGGGTCCGCAAATCGTGTGCCCTGAGTAGACGCAATGAACCGAGGATGACAGCCTTCTGCATTCTACCGGCTAAGATCTCTGCCGAATCTCGGCATGCCGGTATGATCTTTAGTTCTGAAAGCAGCGTCTGTCTCATTCCACCGAGGGCTCCTATAATCAGTACCACTATTTTAACAGAATGGTCTGGATAAAGCCTGCGGAGTTCGAAGAGCAAATCTCGATATTTTGTCCGTTTTTCCTCCTCTTTCAAGACAATGTTGCTCTCAGCGGGAGCTGAGAATTCCATGACATACATTGTCTTGAGTTGGTGGTCGAGGAGTCTATGTCAGGCTTGTTGGCTTGTATTTGCCTGACGGTGGGAAATGATATTTTTATAGAAGACCCCGTGCAATGGCTTATCCTTATGGAGCTGCAGAAGGATGTTGTGTTCTGCAGCTCTAATGTGGGCTTTTAGTCGGACGGGTTCCAACTCGGTGACAGAGTCGGGGTTTACCCGCTCGACGTCGAAGATGAGACCAAGTTCATCGGCTGCTCTCCGTGCTGCCTTAAAGAGAAAAGCTCCTACTTCTGCATTTTCATGGTCTCGGACCATGCAGAGGAGGGGATCCGAACTCCTGATGACCTTACATGCTCCATCCAGAACCATCCTGCTATGGAGACTCTCCAAGCTCAAGAGTCCACGGCCTCCCCGATGTCGTGGGAGATATAACCGTGGAACGGACGATTTAGGATGCAGGCTCCTATTGAGATGCATCTTCTTGCGGGTTACTACATCGAGTTGGCGCAGTTCTTCTCTAGTCCACTTCACTACTCCGAAAGAGTAGAGAAGGATCGGAACGGCAAGCATATTTGTAGCAGACACCTTGTTCTTCCCCGACAGTTCTGAAGACCAGATCTGTCGGAGTAGGTGCTGATACTTGGCGCGGAGAGCGTTTTTCACTACACTCACTTCTTGGGTGGAGCGTTGCTCGACACCCAAGTAAGTGTACGACTCTCCGGCATCTAGATGGTGTAAGATGCTTCCGTCCACGAGCTGCGCGTCCTCTCCATAGTCACCGCATCGTCCTCTCTTGAGATGGATCAGTGCGCATTTGTCTAACCCAAACTGCATACCGACAGCCTGCGTGTACTCCTGTACCACCCTAAGGGACTGTTGGAGATCCCTCTCTCCAGAGGCATAAAGTTTAAGGTCATCCATATAAAATAGATGGGTGACCTTATGCCTCCTGTCGCCGGGGGTACCGCAGCTGTAGCCACGGGTTTTCCGGAGCGAGACGGATAATGGCAGTAGTGAGATGCAAAACAGAAGAAGGCTGAGGGAATCTCCCTGAAATACTCCTCTTCTGAATGTTACCGACTCTGTTTGGACTCTATCGTTACCCGATGCTATGGTAAAGCGAGTCCTCCAGAGCGGCATCAGTTCTTCAATACATCTCACTGCGGGACCGGGTACCACAAGACATCGGAGCAAGTGAACAATGAACTCATGTGATGTCATGTCAAATGCCTTGCGGTAGTCGATCCAGGCCATAGAGAGATTCCGCTTGTACTGCATGGAGTCCTGCGTGACACATCTGTCGATCAACAGGTTCTCCTTACGGCCAGCGACACCCCTCTTCGACCCTCGTTGCTCATATATCCGTTCGTAAACCGGTTCAACTGCGTGGAGCACCCGCATGTACAAAATGCATGTAAACACCTTGTAACATGCGTTTAGGCAGGTTATCGGTCTGTAATTCTTTGGGTTGGACAAATCTCCGTTCTTGGGGATCAGCACTGTCTGCCCCTCAACAACCCAAGAAGGGATTTGCTGCTCCCCATTTAACCAGGAATTAAAAATTCTGGCCAAATGGTGGTGGGTGCTCGATAACTTTTTCCACCAATAGTTATTTATCCCATCGGGACCTGGAGCAGCAAACTTCTTAGAGCCCTCAAGAGCCCTACGAACCTCTTCTGGGGTTATTGGTTCGCACACTTCCTGTGGTTGCTGAAGCCTTTGACAAAAGGCTCCAAAGTGTGCAAGGGCAGGAGAATCTCGGTTGAGTGGAAGCTTCTCCTCGTACAGCGTTTTCCAGAAGTTCTCCACCTGATCTGCAGTCGACGGATTGTCTACAAGATGCGGAGGCGGTTGGAAAAGGCGCGAGGGCTTCTCGCGGAACAGTTTATTTTCCGCAAGCCCCCTCGCCCGTCTCACTAGTGACTTTCTGCAAGTCACTAGCATCCGTATCCTGTCGAGACAGTGCTGTTTGGTAGTTCGCAGCACTGCCTCATTGAGTGTGTGATGGACGCGTCTTAAGTTGGCGGCTAATTGACGCACTTTAGGCGTGAAAGGCCTGTTGGCCGCCATATAGTCCATCACACATTGGATACGGGATGCGTGTTGCCTCGCCGACCGGATCTTGGCTTCCATCTTTTGTATGCGCCGCTGCGCTCTCTCCTGTGGGGAAGAGGTATTTCGCCTCTCCACCTGAGACGAGCGTTGAGCAGCGGCATACATGGCACAATTTATGTGCCAGATGTCATCCTCTTCTGGTAGCGCTGTACGGAGTTCAGCGTCCACTCTGGCCAGGTCTTGTGGCCCGGGGGTTTTCAGACGGTGTAAACCCCTTCTGGTACTGAGGTCCTCTGGTATTGGCGGAACGAGGAGAGCTACGTCCTCAACCGTTGAATGTGGCGGCTGTTCGGCCACCTCATTCACCTTTCCACGAGCAGCCCTCACGTAGCCCCTACTACGAAGGTGGGATACATAGTCACGCAGATTTTGTGGCGTGAAGGCGCTATGCTCTGGTAGCCTCTCACACCACAGAGCATGCATCCGCGCCATGTATCCCCTCCGCGCGGGCTCACTGCTTTCATAACAATGCAGAAGTTCATCCCTCAGTTCATCTGTCCACTCAAAGCGTCCTTGGGCATTGCCATTGTTATCAACGGGCGGTCTGTCCGGTTGGGCCCCACCACCTTGCCCTTGACCCCTATCCGCACGGGGTCGATCGTGGGGGCCCTGCCTTCGGCCTATTGGAACCAAAGTTTAGGGCCTGTGGGTGGTTAGCCCAGCAGGCCCACGACCGACACCAGAGGGGAAGACGCTTTCCCCTCCCGGGTGCACTAGGGCTGCCGGTTCGGTTTTGCACCCCAGCTGGAGTAAGTGGTGGCGCTACTCACCAAAGGCTTGATAGATGGAAGTCAGCCCCCTCCTTATTAATATTATTATTATTATTATTTTCACAACTGTGCGTTGGATTCAAGGTATCATGGTTCGCCGGGGTCTAGACGACCAACGGCGTTATCATGGGCCAACACTCTCCGACAGTGCTGCAGGCACTTAAGATTGTCGCTTTCTGAGCAAGTCCTATCACCCTCTGATGGTCTGATATATTCAGTTGATTTAGTGCTCTGGGCAGCTCTTTATCAACCAGGCCGTTTGCCGATATTACGATGGGAACTATGGAAACCTTCTCAAGTAAGTAAATCGCTTTCAGTTCATTTGCTAGATCTTGGTACTTACTGATTTTTTCGTCTCTGGCATTTCTTACGTTATCATCGAGGGCGAATTGTAACGTCTACAATACTTGCACGTTTATCTTTCTTGTTTAGAATTAATATGTCAGGTTTGTTATGCCTGATTTCTCTATCTGTTATAATTCCCGAGTCCCAGTATATTTTTGTTTCTTCATTTTCCAGGAAAGTTTCCGGCACGTAGTTGTAATATGGCACGATTTCGGTAATAAAACTATTGTTCTTACAGATTTCCAGGTGAACAATTCCGGCTACTCTATTGTGTCGATCAAGATAATCCTTTGGCGCTAGGTACGTACATGCGGACACAAGATGTTGTATTGTCTCCGATGTAGATCCGCAAAGTCTGCACTTGTCATTTATATCTTGCCTTAGAATGTATTTTTGGTAGTTTCTTGTGAGTATGACCTGGTCTTGGATGGCATTAATAAATCCTTCTGTCTCCGGCATGAGGAAGCCCTGTCTAAGGCAACTTGTTATTATTATTTTTTTGTTGCAAAAAACCAGTCACCCTACTCTGTGGCTCCGACACTCACAGAGGGGAGCTGGTACTGCCAATAGCCACTCCCCACGCCCGTGGGGTGAGTGACTACCGGGTCCGCGAATCGTGTGCCCTGAGTAGACGCAATGAACCGAGGATGACAGCGTTCTGCATTCTGCCGGCTAAGATCTCTGCCGAATTTCAGCATGCCGGTATGATCTTTAGTTCTGAAAGCAGCGTCTATCTCATTCCACCGAGGGCTCCTATAAGCAGTACCACTATTTTAACAGAATGGCTTGGATAAAGCCTGCGGAGTTCGAAGAGCAAATCTCGATATTTTGTCCGTTTTTCCTCCTCTTTCAAGACAATGTTGTTCTCAGCGGGAGCTGAGAATTCTACGACATACATTGTCTTAAGTTGGTGGTCGAGGAGTACTATGTCAGGCTTGTTGGCTTGTATTTGCCTGACGGTGGGAAATGAGTAATTCCAATAAATTAGACACTTCTCATTCCCCACAACGGACTCAATATCCCCCGAAGCGTAAGGCAGCACTGGTGTTTCGTCTATCCCATACGAGTGCCTTAGATGATAGTAAAGCACTCGTAATGCTGCGTCGTGTCTGTGAATATAGGCCGAGACTGCGTATGTTGGTCAAGCCGACAGTAAATGCATTACAGTCTCCGGCGCCCTGCGGCAGGCCCTGCAGCTGACATCAGGGACCTCCATACCCATGACACGACGTCGAAAGACAAGGGTGTTAAATACACCATCCTGGCAAGCCATTATGAATCCCTCGGTCTCAGACTTCAGCCCAGCTGACCTTAAGAAGGCGAAGGTCAGCCTTTCGGATAAGCCGAGGTCTTCTATATTTTTAAAGAAGACCCCGTGCAATGGCTTATCCTTATGGAGCTGCAGAAGGATGTTCTGTTCTGCAGCTCTAATGTGGGCTTTTAGTCGAACGGGTTCCAACTCGGTGACAGAGTCGGGATTTACCCGCTCGACGTCGATGATGAGACCAAGTTCATCGGCTGTTCTCCGTGCTGCCTTAAGGAGAAAAGCTCCTACCTCTGCATTTTCATGGGCTCGGACCATGCAGAGGAGGGGATCCGAATTTCTGATGACCTTACATGCTCCATCCAGAACCATCCTGCTATGGATACTCTCCAAGCTCAAGAGTCCACGGCCTCCCCGATGTCGTGGGAGATATAACCGTGGAACGGACGATTTAGGATGCAAGCTCCTATTGAGATGCATCTTCTTGCGGGTTACTACATCGAGTTGACGCAGCTCTTCTCTAGTCCACTTCACTACTCCGAAAGAGTAGAGACGGATCGGAACGGCAAGCATATTTGTAGCAGACACCTTGTTCTTCCCCGACAGTTCTGAAGACCAGATCTGTCGGAATAGGTGCTGATACTTGCCGCGGAGAGCGTTTTTCACTATACTCACTTCTTGGGTGGAGCGTTGCTCGACACCCAAGTAAGTATACGACTCTCCGGCATCTAGATGGTGTAAGATGCTTCCGTCCACGAGCTGCGCGTCCTCTCCATAGTCACCGCATCGTCCTTTCTTGAGATGGATCAGTGCGCATTTGTCCAACCCGAACTGCATGCCGACAGCCTGCGTGTACTCCTGTACCACCCTAAGGGACTGTTGGAGATCCCTCTCTCCAGAGGCATAAAGTTTAAGGTCATCCATATAAAATAGATGGGTGACCTTATGCCTCCTGTCGCCGGGGGTACCGCAATTGTAGCCACGGGTTTTCCGGAGCGAGACGGATAATGGCAGTAGTGAGATGCAAAACAGAAGGGCGCTGTGGGAATCTCCCTGAAATACTCCTCTTCTGAGTGTTACCGACTCTGTTTGGACTCTATCGTTACCCGATGTTATGGTAAAGCGAGTCCTCCAGAGCGGCATCAGTTCTTCAATACATCTCACTACGGGACCGGGTACCACAAGACATCGGAGCAAGTGAACAATGAGCTCATTCGATGTCATGTCAAATGTCTTGCGGTAGTCGATCCAGGCCATAGAGAGGTTCCGCTTATACTGCATGGAGTCCTGCATGACACATCTGTCGATCAACAGGTTCTCCTTGCAGCCAGCGACACCTCTCTTCGACCCTCTTCGCTCATATATCCGTTCGTAAACCGGTTCAACTGCGTGGAGCACCCGCATGTACAAAATGCGTGTAAACACCTTGTAACATGCGTTTAGGCAGGTTATCGGTCTGTAATTCTTTGGGTTGGGCAAATCTCCGTTATTGGGGATCAGCACTGTCCACCCCTCAACAACCCAAGAAGAGATTTGCTGCTCCCCATTTAACCAGGAATTAAAAATTCTGGCCAAATGGTGGTGGGTGCTCGATAACTTTTTCCACCAAAAGTTATTTATTCCATCGGGACCTGGAGCAGCAAAGTTCTTAGAGCCCTCAAGAGCCCTACGAACCTCTTCTGGGGTTATTGGTTCGCACACTTCCTGTGGTTGCTGAAGCCTTTGACAAAAGGCTTCAAAGTCTGCAAGGGTAGGAGAATCTCGGTTGAGTGGCAGCCTCTCCTCGTACAGCGTTTTCCAGAAGTTCTCCACCTGATCTGCAGTCGGCGGATTGTCTACAACCCGCGGAGGCGGTTGGAAAAGGCGCGAGGGCTTCTCGCGGAACAGTTTATTTTCCGCAAGCCCCCTCGCCCGCCTCACTAGTGACTTTTTGCAAGTCACTAGCATCCGTATCCTGTCGAGACAGTGCTGTTTGGTGGTTCGCAGCACTGCCTCATTGAGTGTGTGATGGATGCGTCTTAAGTTGGCGGCTAATCGACGCACTTTAGGCGTGAACGGCCTGTTGGCCGCCATATAGTCCATCACACATTGGATACGAGATGCGTGTTGCCTCGCCGACCGGATCTTGGCTTTCATCTTTTGTATGCGCCGCTGCGCTGCTACGTCAAATTTTAATACTACAATCTGACGTAACTAGTTGGTCGTCGTCTGTTGACTAACGGTATTTGCCGGCCGACTGACAGTGGAGATGGTCGGGGTCCTAAATTACTTTGATGTATCAGGGCGCCAAGTAATTTTTTTTTCCACTCCAAATACCAGCTCAAGTACAATGTAACCTCAAATTTACTAAATAAATTACTTAGCGAGACGATAATGAAAAATTCAAATTCAGTTTTATCTTTTAATAACAATAAACGAAGTAGGTTCACTTTATAACATTCAACAGTACAATAACGTAGGTATGGTATAGCAGACAAATTAACACACAAAAAAAATATGTATCTAACTGGGTATACGCGTCTTACGTAAGTGCTTAACCCCCAACAATTATCATAGATGTTTTAATTAATTGACAGAATATTTTCATATGATGTTTAGCAAAAGTTAAAATATGTATATATATAGGTACAGCGGTGGAATTTTTTTTTAAAGTAAAACATACAATATATTTTTTTTAAAATTCAATATATATATATGGCACAAGAAGGATACAACTTGCAGGCAGCAGGGCTTCAGCTTCGGCTCAAATTTCAGGAATGGGCAACTTCCAGCCTATCAATTAACCCAGAAAATGGATGGCTCCTCCACAAAAAAGAAATTCCAGTCCAGCAAGGAGAAGTAACATAAGTACGTGTAGACCAGTGAAAAAAAGTTGTTCGTATCAGGGGATACAAAAAAAAATGTAGGAAAAACTACGAATTCCTAGGCGAAACCGTAGGTGAAAAAAAGAACCCTAAAAATAAATTTTTACCATTGAACAATTTACTACAAGTGTTATTTTGCTAGTTTGAATATAAAAATAAAGTAATTACCTCGTTTCGGAGGGTTTTCTTAGAGAAATGTTGTTGACCTTGGATGTCCTTGGCCTCGTGTAAATTTGGCAAAAATGGCTTTTACGTATAGATCCTTCCAATGAAGGCAATCGATTTCCAATACCATAAAAATATGCACTCATCCAAACATAAATGGAAAATCGAAAATATAACGATGCGAATATATCCCAAAATGGTGAAATTACTTGTTTCAAAACTCGCAACGAGCACGTAAAATACCAGATAAATAAATTGCCAAGCGTTCGAGCGAACTACACGTGAAAAGTGACAGACTACCGGAAGACAAAAACTATTGTGAAGAAATAAATCTGTGTTACCGATCGTCAGTAGGTTATAGGAATCTACCTATAAACTAATTAAAAGTTATTGGTTGCCTAGCTTAAGAATTACAGAAATAGAGAGCCTAAGTATATGCAACACGCTACACAACAAAATGTATAATGTCATGTCTACACCTAAGTACAACAGATTCCTTACAATTGCGAATTCATATAGACAACTAAATAATAAATATTACGCGTGACGACGAATAACACGAATTCGTTAGACATTAAATGTAAGAGATAAAGTAATGATTTAGAGATTTTTTTAAATAATGTATAAATGTTAAATTGAACTGTAACAACCACCCCCCTTCACAAAGGAACTTACCCCGTAAATTTCTCCAAAAAGAAAAAAAATAAAAGACGCACACAATAAATTTATACGCACAACCATCTTAACACTATGAGGCTTAAAATGCTTGGGGTTACCTCACCTCACAGTCAACCCACCAGCAGCCAAAACTTTCGGGAGTGTTCTCCTATCTGCCACAGCGGCCACCCTTCCACCAGCAACTAGATGACAGTCACGCCAGAGCACCGCACTGAGGGACTTGACATGGTGTTGACCGACCTCGACCAAGCCAACCAAAACGAAGACCCATCGCAAGCTAATCCCCAGCTCAATGACTGACCCCCTGGCATCCGGTTTGCCATTTAAGACAGCCAGTGAAATGTCACCGCTCCCAGCAAGATTGGAGTCCCTCTAAGTATTTAAAACAAAAAAACTAAGTGGCCGTTCAGGGGGCTTTTACCCCACATAGGACAATCCCATGGTGGTAGAATTCTTTTTACAACCCCCTCACCACAGAGGTTAAAAAAAATGACACCTTACTTAGTGGGTTCCAGCCAGCTAAGTAAGTTATAATAAATCCTGAAATCAAGAAAGAAAATCTAACTAATCAAATACTATAGCTCGTAGACACCCTACAGATAGACAGGCACATTAAAATCCAGTAACAGGTAAACAAAATGTTATAATAAATTTAATTACTAGATGAAATTACTGACTAGTAGATCAATGTCCAAAAGGACGTGAAATTAAATAGCTTACGGCCATATACGACCTACGACACACAAAAAATATTTCACTGTTAGTAGAGACTAAGCGAAAATCCCTTAGTAACCCACTACTATGGCAATAACATTCATACTCAAGACAAACAAGAGATCAAGATCTGGAAAGCTTTTATTTTCCAGAAATGATCTATCTAATGGCGGTATATGAAACACCAACCAAGGTAACATATTATAACTATTATACTGGATCCAAGTGCTCGTCTGGTTCTATATAAGGTTTTAAATCCTTAACGTGCCAGCTACCGTTACACTCTGTACCAGATAAATCTTCTAAAATATACACGCAATAGCCTATTTTCTTTTTGACCTTATAAGGTCCCTCGAATTTCCCTGCTAGTTTGGCAGTGAAATAATTTGCAGCATCAGACTGTGCATACTTTCGTTTCGTTCCGCATTTTCACAAGAGCAGCAAATCTTTCTGACACAGAGGGTGAATTGTCATTGTCGTTATTGATATTATTATGTTTATATTCTAAACCATGAATACACATTTCTTTGCCAAAATTTATGAAATATGGCGTTTGACGGCATGACGTGCAGTGCGTAATGCGCAACCTAGTGTACTTAAATTTAAATCCCAGTCTCTTTGATGTTCTTTAATGTAAGCGGACATCATAGTTTTCATTACTCGATTATATCTTTCAGTGGTATTCGGAGCAGGACGATAATTTGGGTTAAAAAGAATTTTTATATCGTATTTTTCAGCAAGATTAGCAAAGTCTTTGCTCGTGAATTGTACTCCGTTATCACAACGAATCATTTGTGGTACACCGAATATATGAAATACTTGTTCTTCTAGTAAAGTAATGAGTTTATTAGCTAAAGCTCGTTTTATCGGGAAAAATAAATTAAATTTACTGAAGTTGTCAGTTACTACGAAAATATGCATATTACTTTTCTTACTTTTGGGTATTGGGCCAAATAAATCCATACTAATAACTTGCCAACAACGGTCAGCTTTTACCCTCTTACCCATCAATCCAGCAGGTCGTTTTTGCTCCGGTTTTATTCTCTGGCAAATCTCACACGATCTTACATAATTACTAACGTCAGCTTTCATTCGTGGCCAATAATATAACCGAGCAATACGACTAAAACTTTTGAATATCCCGAGATGTCCTGCTGTCTCTAAATCATGGTTATTATGCATAATTTCGCGACGTTTTTCTTTAGGAACAACTAATTTCCAGAAATCATTGTTACTGCGTACTTCAGGGAAGTCAAGTTCAGTATATTTATACAATTTATTGTCTAATATTCGCCATTTAGGAAATTTTAAAGGACTCTTTTTGACATTTTCTAACATTTTAAGATACCATTTATCCTGTATTACCTCGATCTTCATGTTATTCACCACAATATCTACATTATCTTTATTTACTATTAAACGTGACAAAGCGTCTGCCACTACATTCTCTTTGCCTTTACGATGAACTACTGTATAGTCAAACTGTTGCAATCTAAGTGCCCATCTACCCTGTGGATTTTGCAGATTATCCAACCATTGTAAACTATAACAGTCTGTTACTATCGAAAACTTAGCTCCTTCTAAGAAGCAACGCAGCTTTTCTATACTCCACAGCACCGACAATAACTCTTTCAACCGCTGAGTACTTACGCTCTTGTTTGGTTAAAGTACGCGATAAATAACAAATAACATGCTCGCTATCTCCGATTTTTTGTGTGAGAACCGAGCCTAATGCAAATGAAGATGCGTCTGTTTGCAATATAAAAGGATACTCAAAATTTGGACACGTTAATATAGGAGCTGATACTAAAGCATTTTTAATATTTCTAAAAGAATTTTCACAACTTTTATCCCAAATAAATTTAGAGCCTTTCTTTAATAAATTAGTTAGCGGAGCTATCAAGTCAGAAAATGCTGGTATGAAACGTCGATACCATGAAACCATACCGATGATTCGACGAACTGAGGTAGGAGCAGGCATATTTGAAATGCAGCTAATTTTTTCGGGGTCAACATGTAGACCATCACGATTGACTACGTAACCTAAATACTTTAATTCTGGCCTACAGAAGAAGCATTTATCACGATTAAGCGTTAATCCAGCTTCATATAGACGTTTAAAAACCTCTGACAAAATTTCAATATGCTTATCAAAATCTGGGGCTATAACGATAATGTCATCTAAGTAGCAAAAAACGAAAGGTTCGAGTTCAGGACCTAATACAGTGTCAATTAGTCTTTGAAATGTAGCAGGTGAATTATGTAATCCAAAAGGAAGGCGAGTAAATTGCTACAGCCCTCTACCAGGTACTGTAAATGCCGTATATTGTTTACTGTCTTCACTTAAAGAAATTTGCCAAAAAGCTCTTTCAATATCTAAACTGGTTAGATATTTTGCAGAGCTTAATTTTGATAAAATCGAATTTATATACGGTAATGGATAAGCGTCTCTTTCTGTTACTGCATTTAATTTTCTAAAATCAACGCAGAAACGTTGGCCACCATCTTTCTTTGGTACCAATAACACAGGAGAAGACCAACCTGATTTACTATGTTCAACAATACCTTGCTTTAACATTTTATCTAGTTCTTCGTCGATAATTTTCTGTTTGAAAGGTGAAACCGGGTGATATCTTTGTTTAATTGGTGGACTAGAAGTAATAATTTTATGTTTTACCAGGGTGGTACAACCTTTTTTGTCGCCAATTTTAGAAAAATAATCATTCACGACTTTATCCAAGTCTGCTTGTTGTTTATCACTTAAATTAAATTCAATGGAATTAACTACAGGTACTTCCAAATTTTCGGACGAAAAATACCATTCGCCACGTCTCATATCAGGTACTATACCCATATTAACCCAAAAATTTATACCCAAAACTAAACTGTGCTTCAGCGCTGGTACAACATATAAATCCATAACCTTTACGATATCACGTAATCTAATCGGAATGGTAACCACTCCTATACATTTACATAAATCATTATTAGCTATTGAGCACGAAATATTACAACTATTTAATTTAACACCTAAAGACTGTAAAATTTTCCATCCTGAATTACCTAAAAATGATTTGTTTGCTCCCGAATCCAATAAACCAAAGAAATCTTTTCCTAAAATATTTACTTTTAAATATGGACATTCATTGTCACCAACATGTGCTAAAATGTAATCAAGTACAGGGGATAATTTATTTTCAATACCAATGGCCTGGGCATCCGTAGAAGGCAGAATTTGGCCTAGTTCTGTCTTCTTGATCCGTTTCCCGAATTACAGTCAGGGCAAGTGATCTTAGTGAAGCCTGGTTTATTACATCTAAAACACTTAATGTCTAATCTCGTTCTACAATTAGGCGCTATATGATTTGGTTTACCACAACGAAAGCAATTTTTAGGTTCTATCACTTGTACTTGTATTTCATGTACAACTGGTTTATTACTTTGTGGTTTACTAAGTACTGGTAGTTTATAATCTAAGTCAGGTTCACAAGTAAGACTACCTGGAATTGGAGGTATAAATTCATCAATATTTTCTTTAATTTTCTCTATTTTCCTACACGATTTAACTAACTCATAAGAAGATTTATCAATGTTAGTGCTTAAACGTTCTTGATAAAAAGGTCCTATATTTTTGCGTAATATTTCCATACGTTTATGCTCTGGTACAGGGTAAGGTAGATAGATTCTTTATTTGTCTTTTCGGTGTAATTACACAATCAGACACGTCAATATACAGCAATATAAATATATAAAAAGATAATATAATTTATAATAATAATTCTACACAATGATAAAAAAAAGAAAACATGCATATAATTATAAAGTATAGAAACTTGATTATGTAATCAAATTACATATCGGCAGATATGGTGTCATACCAAAATTAAAATACATAAAATTCATATTTCAGCATTTAAAAACTCGTCAAAACTATAAAAAGCCTTATCTATAAGAATATTTTTTATGTTGTTTTTAAACTGCTTTAAATTAAGATTTATTATTGTATTTGGCAGTTTGTTAAAAAATAATGGCCCGTAATAATTTTTAGCTCCTCGGCTATGATTTAATCTGACGTAATTAATTTTAACGTGATAATTATTTCTGGTATTATGAGGATGCGTGTCATTTACTAGGCTATATTTATTTAAGTTCATTTTAACAAACAGAAGACATTCATAAATATAAATAGAGGGTAATGTTAAAATATTTAAATCCTTAAATTTCTCCCTAACATCCTCTCTAAAACCCATAAAACACATAGAACGAATAACGTGGCGTTGTACAGAAAATATACGATCAGTATGTGCTGAATGACCCCAAGTAATTATTGCATAGCTAAGTACCGAGTGAAAGAAACTAAAATAGGCTATTTTTACCACTTGCATAGGTACTACATGCACAAGATTTCTTATTAAGTACAATGTTTTATTCAGCTTTTTAACCATAGAATCTATTTGATGTTCCCAGGTAAGAAGAGGATCTAAGTATACTCCAAGAAACTTTATGCACTTCGAGTTATTGACGTTATCTAAATTACGATATGAAAATATCATGTTCATTGTTTTTTCATTGTTTAATAATAATTTGTTTGCTGTGAACCAGTTTTGAAAATCTGCTGTTTTATTTGCCATATCGTGTAGTAAATATTTTAAGTCATTTTCCGTAGTAATTATTGTCGTATCATCAGCATATAGTATAGTACTACAATTTACATTTGCATAGATTAAATCATTTATATAAACAATGAACAGTAGTGGTCCCAAGATCGACCCCTGTGGTACGCCATGATTTATTGATAACAAGTCAGAAGTTACTTTATTAAAGGAAGTACTTTGTTTCCTATTTGACAAATAGGATGTTATTAACTCTAAGCTAAGCTCATTAAAACCATAAAACTGTAATTTATGTAATAATATATCGTGGGAAATACAGTCGAATGCTTTACTTAAATCGCAGAAAATAGACCCCACGTAGCATTTATTTTCGAATCCATCCACGATATTATCTATTAATTTTAAAACAGCTAAAGAAGTTGAGCGATTTTTCCTAAAACCAAACTGGTTTTCAACTAATAACGCGTTTTTTTCCAAGTATTCACAGATTTGCTTTTTTAGCAGAATTTCAAATACTTTCGAAATTACTGGCAATAATGATATTGGTCGGTAGTTCACTGGGTCGTCTACTGCCCCTTTTTTATAGATTGGGATTATTTTGGCAATCTTAAAGCAGTCTGGGTACGTGCCTTCTCTAATACACATGTTGAATAATTTGGTTAATGGTACAATTAGGATATCCTTGACGTATTTAATTATTTTGTAATTCATGTCATAAATATCTTTACTGCCATTACTTTTAAGCTCATTTAAAGTTTCCCTTACCTCAATAAATCCTACTTCTCTAAAATTAAATGTATTTAACTTTGAATTTTGTATGGATAAGTAATCTTGTGCTGTGTGATTTATATTTGGTAGCTGTTTGATGATATTTTCTGCAACTTCAACATAATGAATATTGAAGTCGGTTGGATTTAAACTAGTTTTTTTATTTTTATTATGCCTATTTACATTATTGTTAATAACATTTCACATACCTTTTTGAAGATTTTCGCATTTTTTAATATAATTTGCATTCGATTCTTTTTTATATGGGATAGCTCTGCTTTATATGCTTTTCGAACTGTTTTTATTTCCTGTAGAATATAGTCACTGAGTCTGTTTTTCTTAATTTCTAATAGAAGCCTTAAATTTTCCCGCAGGTTGTATAGTCTTTCGCTGTTCCAGTTTATTTTGTGTAAGGGTTTCTTGTTTTTGTCATCTACTTGCTTTGAAACAATGGGGCAGGAGACATTTAAGTTGCGTATAAGGAGATTTACAAATGTATCGCATTTTTTGTTTACGTCTATATTATTATTATCAATGAAGCTAAAATTTTCAGCACTAATCAGATGAAAGTAATTAATAAAGTTTTCGTCTCGCATTTCTCTATAGGTAATTATTTCTTTACAGCATATTGCTTCTTTCTTTGGCACATTTATGAATACAGCACAGTGATCTGATAAATTTGGGTCAAACGTTCCTGTTGAAAAGTCATCAAAGTTTACAAATATATTATCTAAACAATTATTGTAACGGGTTTTATCGTGAATGGTAGGAAGAAAACCAAATGAGGCAAACATGTCACAAATGCTAAGTGCTTCCTTTTCTATCTTGTTGAAATGAACATTAAAGTCACCTAATATAATCACATTTTTGCCTTTGTTTATAAACTTATTTAGTAATTTTGTGACACAATCAATGAAAACATTTAAATTTCCATTGGGTGATCTGTAAGTACATATTATTATTAGGTTTTGACAAGAGATATCTATTGCTGAAAGTTCACAATCTAGTTCAATAGACATATTTGTAATATCAGATCGTTCCAAGAAATTAGTATTTATTGTCTGAAAGTTATTTGTGGCATTCTACGAATATTCTTTCCTATTATTTGGGTTTTCTACCACATGTACTATTATCCTCTTCAAAACAAATCACCGAATCTACAAAATAATAGAATTATTGGAAAAAAGGCCTCTGCGCCCGTGACGCATTTATATGATTTATATTATTTGCAAAACATAACCTCTGACTTTTCCTTTGGCGTAAACGTCACGGGCGCAGAGGCCTTTTTTCCAATAATTCTATTATTTTGTAGATTCGGTGATTTGTTTTGAAGAGGATAATAGTACATGTGGTAGAAAACCCAAATAATAGGAAAGAAAATTAGTATTTAGTTTTGTGAGAATCCATACTCCACCTCTTAACCTTATTTTTCTACAAAAGTAGCTTGCTAACTTATAATTTTCTATACAAAGAAAATCTATTGCACTTTCATAGAGGAAATGTTCGCTAAAACAAAGGACATCGTACTTATGCGAGAGGGAGTTTACAAAACTCTCCAGTTCTAATTTTTTATTTGAAATTGATTGAATATTTATATGAAATACTGAGAAGTTATTTTCATTTTTTTCTTTAATAAATCGGATTTTGTTTCTAAATTTAGGTATGCTTATTATTATTATTATTAGCCGTTACTCGAATCCGAGTATAAAAATGTTACAGTCGATAAATTGTGTACAATAAAAAACAAGTAAAAGGTGTAGTCTATTATAATTCCCATTCATCTACAGTGCACACGACTATGGCTATAGAGGCCAATTCGGGAGAGCACATGTCGACCGCAGTCAGGACAAACATAGACCTCGTTAGGTCTTGGATTCGGCCTTCTTGCAGCAACATTTCCTTGATAGCTGGCCACAACCCCTCGCCATTCGGTTCTGTCCGCTGCAAGTTGTTCCCATTGCTCGTCTGCAATACCGCAGGATTTTAGATTTTCATGGAGAGCGTCTTTGAACCTCTTTCGTTGACCGCCACGCCTTCTTCTACCGCTTAGCAATTCAGCATAAATTGTACATTTAGGAAGGCGGTTATCATGCATACGATGAACGTGACCTGCCCATCTTAGGCGTGCTCTTGAAATAAGCACCTCAATTGGAAGGCTGTTCGCTCTCCTGAGCACTTCCACGTTTGATATGTGATGGAACCAACGGATTTTCATCATACTTCTGAGGTGTCTTTGCTGAAAACGTTCTAATTCTTTCACATGACGACGGTAAGTGACCCAGCTTTCACATCCATATAGCAGTGTTGGAATGACAACTGCTCTGTAGACAGCCATTTTCGTTGACAAAGCAAGGTCGTGGTTGTCAAATACTCTCTCTCTAAGTCCCCAGAGTGCTCTAGATGCAGCGTTAATTCTATTGCGAATCTCGCTGTCCATATTTGCTTTGTCATTAACAACGTTGCCTAAGTAATTGAACTGATCCACCACTTCAAGAGAATTTCCGTTAAGTGTAATGTCTATTTGGTTCACTTGATGAGGAGTTGACATAATTTTAGTCTTTCCAATGTTGATTTTAAGTCCCAAGGAATAGGTATGCAACACTTATGGATTACACTTAAACATTTTACACATATGTAATGGGTAAATGGTTTAGATTTGCAACATTTATAACTTGGTTTTTCACTAGAACTCTGAGAGCTCTGAGAAACACGTCTAGTACTTAACGCCATTATATATTACAAGGCATTCTATCAAACAAATTAGACATCGTGGCAATATAAATACCAATAGGTTCATCCCCTTGGGTACGTTTCTCGATTTGACGCCAGAGTTTTTCTGAAGACGGTGTAAATTGCTCCCTCATTAACTGAACTAACTCATCCCAATTAGAAGCGTTTTTCCCAAAAAAATGATAAAACTTTAAGGCATCACCATCAAATAATTGAGAAGAATTATAATATAATTGTTGCTTATTTAAATTATAAGCTTTACTATTGTCATCAACACGCTGTAAAAATGCATTAAAACTAAGAAGTCCTTGATCTCCGGAGAATTTTAGACCCCATTTGTGCACAGGTACAGTGTTAAAGTAATTTGGAATTTGTAAAACTCCCGAATTGATATCCAAATTATTAGAATTCAAATTAGGAGGCGTTATATTTTCCTCAACTGTATTGCTACCCGTTGCACTATTATTGGCAAGTGTAACATCTTCCGATTTAGGATCAGATACAAAGCCTTTTGATTTTGCGGTATAATTTGAAACTAGTTCAGTCACATGAGTGAGTGCTCTACAACGTCTTGCAGTTAATGCTTCATCTTTACTCGATATGCGTTCAACTCTTTTTAAGACATGTGTTAATTTGCATTCAATTTTTTTAATTTGAGTAGGTGAATCAGAAAATGAATTAATATCTTCTTCAATATCAAGCAATTTTTTTTCACATTCACTCAACTCTTTCTCAGCATCTAACTTTACTGGACTATGTATGACCGTCCCAGCTTTTTCTAAAATCAAAGCACCACGCAAACATTTTCTTAACTTCTCGACATTACCTATTTCAGAAAGTCCTCTTATACGTAACTCATACTCTAATTCATCTTTCCCTAGTCTATCTACGTCAAGCTTAAACCTACCTGCCATTTTAAATTTTAAATTTTTTTTTTTTAAACAAAACCAAATTTATACCAATATATGTCTATGTAAAAGAATATTTTGCTTGTTAATACTATTTTTCTCTCTGCCAACTCAACCCTACGTCATGTATTCTTGAATTTCAAAACAAATAAATTGAAAAAAAAATGTAATATAACTAAACCACGTTGGTGCGCCAAAACTGCTACGTCAAATTTTAAAACTACAATCTGACGTAACTAGTAGGTCGTCGTCTGTTGACTAACGGTATTTGCCGGCCGACTGACAGTGGAGATGGTCGGGGTTCTAAATTACTTTGATGTATCAGGGCGCCAAGTAAATTTTTTTTCCACTCCAAATACCAGCTCAAGTACAATGTAACCTCAAATTTACTAAATAAATTATTTAGCGAGACGATAATGAAAAATTCAAATTCAGTTTTGTCTTTTAATAACAATAAACGAAGTAGGTTCACTTTATAACATTCAACAGTACAATAACGTAGGTATGGTACAGCAGACAAATTAACACACAAAAAAATATGTATCTAACTGGGTATACGCATCTTACGTAAGTGCTTAACACCCAATAATTATCATAGATGTTTTAATTAATTGACAGAATATTTTCATATGATGTTTAGCAAAATTTAAAATATGTATATATATATATAGGTACAGCGGTGGAATTTTTTTTAAAGCAAAATATACAATATTTTTTTTAAAAAAATCAATATATATATATATATATGGCACAAGACGGATACAACTTACAGGCAGCAGGGCTTCAGCTTCGGCTCAAATTTCAGGAATGGGCAACTTCCAGCCTATCAATTAACCCAGAAAATGGATGGCTCCTCCACAAAAAAGAAATTCCAGTCCAGCAAGAAGTAACATAAGTACGTGTAGACCAGTGAAAAAAAGTTGTTCGTATCAGGGGATACAAAAAAAAATGTAGGAAAACTACGAATTCCTAGGCGAAACCATAGGTGAAAAAAAGAACCCTAAAAATAAATTTTTACCATTGAACAATTTACTACAAGTGATATTTTGCTAGTTTGAATATAAAAATAAAGTAATTACCTCGTTTCGGAGGGTTTTCTTAGAGAAATGTTGTTGACCTTGGATGTCCTTGGCCTCGTGTAAATTTGGCAAAAATGGCTTTTACGTATAGATCCTTCCAATGAAGACAATCGATTTCCAATACCATAAAAATATGCACTCATCCAAACATAAATGGAAAATCGAAAATATAACGATGCGAATATATCCCAAAATAGTGAAATTACTTGTTTCAAAACTCGCAACGAGCACGTAAAATACCAGATTAATAAATTGCCAAGCGTTCGAGCGAACTACACGTGAAAAGTGACAGACTACCGGAAGACAAAAACTATTGTGAAGAAATAAATCTGTGTTACCGATCGTCAGTAGGTTATAGGAATCTACCTATAAACTAATTAAAAGTTATTGGTTGCCTAGCTTAAGAATTACAGAAATAGAGAGCCT
The DNA here is from genome assembly GCA_963675555.1 of Leptura quadrifasciata. NCBI lineage: Eukaryota > Metazoa > Arthropoda > Insecta > Coleoptera > Cerambycidae > Leptura > Leptura quadrifasciata. The sequence goes on from OY776679.1 coordinate 49,913,443, forward strand.
AAGTATATGCAACACGCTACACAACAAAATGTATAATGTCATGTCTACACCTAAATACAACAGATTCCTTACAATTGCGAATTCATATAGACAACTAAATAATAAATATTACGCGTGACGACGGATAACACGAATTCGTTAGACATAAGAGATAAAGTGATGATTTAGAGATTTTTTAAATAATGTATAAATGTTAAATTGAACTGTAACAGCGCTCTCTCCTGTGGGGAAGAGGTATTTCGCCTCTCCACCTGAGACGAGCGTTGAGCAGTGGCATACACGGCACAATTTATGTGCCAGATGTCAGCCTCTTCTGGTAGCGCTGTACGAAATTCAGCGTCCACTCTGGCCAGGTCTTGTGACCCGGGGGTTTTCAGACGGTGTAACCGCCTTCTGGTACTGAGTCCCTCTGGTATTGGGGGAACGAGGAGAGCCACGTCCTCAACCGGTGAATGTGGCGGCTCTTCGGCCACCTCATTCACCGGCTCAGGAGCAGCCCTCACGTAGCCCCTACTACGACGGTGGGATACGTAGTCACGCAGATTTTGTGGCGTGAAGGCGCTATGCTCTGGAAACCTCTCACACCACAGAGCATGCATCCGCGCTATGTACCCCCTCCGCGCGGGCTCACTGCTTTCATAACAATGCAGAAGCTCATCCCTCAGTTCATCTGTCCACTCAAAGCGTCCTTGTTCATTGCGTACGTCGTCAACGGGCGGTCTATCCGGTTGGGCCCCATCACCTTGCCCTTGACCCCTATCCGAACGGGGCCGATCGTGGGGGCCCAGTCTTCGGCCTGCCGGAACCAAAGGTTAGGGCCTGTGGGTAGTTAGCCCAGCAGGTCCACGACCGACACCAGAAGGGAAGATGCTTTCCCCTTTTTTTTTTTTAATTCTCAGATTTCTCTGGCTTTAAAGTCTAAATCGGCTATTGCTAGCAAGATATAGACTTCGATCCTACTACTCTAGGGAAGATCGAACTATGTTTGTAGCGTCCAACTTAATCGACTTTTGCATAACTCGGTGAACATTCCAGGGTATTCCTATGTCTCTTAAACCGTCTTTTAACGTCTTCGGTATTAGTCCCATGGAGGAGACAGTAAGTGCATTACAGTCTCCGGCGCCCTGCGGCAGGCCCTGCAGCTAACATAAGGGACCTCCATACCCATGACACGACGTCGATAGACGAGAGTGTTAAATACACCATCCTGGTAAGCCATTATGAATCCCTCGGTCTCAGACTTCAGCCCAGCTGACCTTATTATTATTATTATTATTAGCCGTTACTCGAGTCCGAGTATAAAAATGTTACAGTCGGTAAATTGTGTACAATAAAAAACAAGTAAAAGGTGTAGTCCATTGTAATTCCCATTCATCTACGGTGCACACGACTATGGCTATAGAGGCCAATTCGGGAGAGCACATGTCGACCGCAGTCAGGACAAACATAGACCTGGTTAGGTCTTGGATTCGGCCTTCTTGCAGCAACATTTCCTTGATAGCTGGCCACAACCCCTCGCCATTCGGTTCTATCCGCTGCAAGTTGTTCCCATTGCTCGTCTGCAATACCGCAGGATTTTAGATTTTCATGGAGAGTGTCTTTGAACCTCTTTCGTTGACCGCCACGCCTTCTTCTACCGCTTAGCAATTCACCATAAAGTGTACATTTAGGAAGGCGGTTATCATGCATACGATGAACGTGACCTGCCCATCTTAGGCGTGCTCTTGAAATAAGCACCTCAATTGGAAGGCTGTTTGCTCTCCTGAGTACTTCCACGTTTGATATGTGATGAAACCAACGGATTTTCATCATACTTCTGAGGTGTCTTTGCTGAAAACGTTCTAATTCTTTCACATGACGACGGTAAGTAACCCAGCTTTCACATCCATATAGCAGTGTTGGAATGATAACTGCTCTGTAGACAGCCATTTTTGTTGACAAAGCAAGGTCGTGGTTGTCAAATACTCTCTCTCTCTAAGTCCCCAGAGTGCTCTAGATGCAGCGTTAATTCTATTGCGAATCTCGCTGTCCATGTTTGCTTTGTCATTAACAACGTTGCCTAAGTAATTGAACTGATCCACCACTTCAAGAGAATTTCCGTTAAGTGTAATGTCTATTTGGTTCACTTGATGAGGAGTTGACATAATCTTAGTCTTTCCAATGTTGATTTTAAGTCCTAAGGAATCGTAGCTCTGGGCATACACATCTAAAAGTTCTTGAAGCTCTTCCGGCGTAGAGGCTAAAAGTGCACAGTCATCCGCATACTGGAGATCACAAATGAATCGTGTGCGTGTCTTCGTGAAAGCTCTGAAGCGCCCTATGTTAAAAAGACCGCCATCAAAACGGTATCTGAGACCTATTCCTCTGACTGTCAGTTTGTTGTCAACAATAATTGTTAGAGCAGTAGTAAACAAATTAAAGAGTAAGGGTGCCAGGACACATCCCTGCCTAACTCCAGTGAGGGTTTGGAAAGGTTCGGTTGCCTCATTATTATACATAACCTGGGCGTTGTTGTTTGTATGTAGACTACGACATACTTCCACAAATTTTCTGGGGATACCTAAGCGGAGCATAATTTTCCAGAGCACTTCCCTGTCCACCGAGTCAAACGCCTTGGTTAAATCAATGAAGGCCATGTGAATTTCTCCTTGATGTTCGAGTGCTTTTTCTTGAAGCTGTTTAAGTGTGAAGATTAGGTCCGATGTGCCTCGGTTTGGTCTAAAGCCACTCTGTGTTTCAGGAAGTAACTTTTCCATAACAGGTGTTAGCCTATTTGCCATCGCTTTAGTGAGTATCTTCCCTCCAACAGCCAGGAGAGCTATACCCCTGTAATTTCCACAGTCCGCAGCGCTCCCTTTGTTTTTGAAGAGGTTGATTAAAAGTGTATCACGAAACTCCTGCGGAGCTTGACCACTTTCCCACACGACATCAAACAGTTTTTTGAGGTAGGGTATGAGCTCTGACGACACAGCTTTAAAGATCTCAGCTGGGAGTGAGTCGGCGCCGGGAGATTTGTTATTTTTTAGCTGCCCAATGGCGGTTACGATCTCTTCCGTTGTTACTGGTTTATCTAAGTCTTCGAAGGTGTCATATTGTGGGATAAGATTTATAATATCGTGATCGGCTTGACTTTGCTGGTTAAGAATGTTAGAGTAGTGTTCTTTCCATCGGGCTCTTATTTCCTGGTCTTCTTTGAGGAGATTTCCATTTAAATCTTTAATAGGGCACATATTTTTCCGACTGGGGCCGTACACTGCTTTTACTCCTTGAAAAAAATTCCTGTAGTCGTGTGAATCGGCGTACCTTTGAATTTCTCTGGCCTTGCTTGCCCACCACTCGTTCTTTATTCTTCTGATTTCGCGTTGCGTTTCATACTTAGATTGGGTAAAAGCTTCTGCTTTTGATGAGTCGTTGGGGTGGTTGATAGCGTTTTGGAAGGCAATATGTTTGCGGTCAAGAAGTTCTTGTATAAAAGCTTCATTATCATTGAACCAGTCCTCCTGTTTTTTACTTGCTGCAGTGCCAAGAATTTCCTCACTCGCACTTTTTAAACTGTCTTTAATTTGTGTCCAGGTAGCAGCGACATCTACAGAATTGGTTTCTTCTAGTGCACTCAAATTCTCTTGAACTTTTTGCTTTAGCTGTTCGACGGTTTGTTGGTCACGCAATTTACTAATACAGAGACGGAGTCTACGTTTTACTTGAGTTCTTCGGTGTTTGGGTCTCATAACAATTTTCATTTTAGAGACAACAGGACGATGATCGGTCCAACATTCGCTATCAATGCGCGCCTTTGTAATTTGGACGTCCTTGAGATGCTTCCTACGTACGATAACATAGTCCAGTAGATGCCAGTGACCTGATCTGGGGTGACGCCAGGTGCCTTTAAATTTATCCTTTTGTCGGAAAATGGTGTTTGTTATAACTAGATCATGTTCGGCGCATTTAGTTAGGAGTAGTTGACCGTTAGCGTTCATGTTGCCCAAACCGTTCTTGCCTATGATGCCTGGCCAGGTGTCTGCATCTCTCCCTACTCTAGCGTTAAAATCGCCAAGAATAACGAGTCGTTCCGTTTTAGGTATTCTACAGAGGGTTTCTTCCAGCTGTTGATAGAAGCTTTCCTTGGTTTCGTGACTTGCATCCAGAGTGGGAGCGTAGGCGCTTATTAGATTTACCGCGTTGCCATCTGATAGCTCATAGCGTAGCAGCATTAGACGCTCGGATAAGCCTTGTGGTACTTGTGTTAAGTTGGATACAAGTTGATTCCGAACGGCAAATCCTACTCCATGTTGTCTTCTTGAATTGGTGGGAAGACCTTTCCAATAGAAGGTGTAGTACTTTTCTGTGAGAGAGCCTTCCTCCAAAAATCGAGTTTCGCTGAGAGCTGCAACGTCAACATTGAGTCGGTGAAGTTCTCTATCTATTAGAGCAGTTCTTCTTTCAGGCCGATCGGTGCGAGTGCTGTCGTTCAAAGTACGAACATTCCAAGCGCCGTAGATGAAAGAATTAGTTTTGTTGGATTTAACTTGTCGGTGTTTTTTCGACATTCGATGAGGTGTCCCTGTGGGCACCCTCCCCCGGAGATCCGATCGGGAGGGTATTTTACCTCCGGATGATTTTGTCCCACTTGAACGCTCCATCATTTTTTAAAAGCCTTAATCGACTGAAAACGAAGCTGCATTTGAAGTTTTAGCTGGAGCAGGTATGCAACTGACCAGCTCGGTTGCGGAAGGCGAGTGGTGTGGTCCCATGGCACAGAAGGAGACTGCGACGATGGGGTAACCAAACGATTCCAAAAGCAACCTTTGTGTGCGGTGGGTTATTTTTACCGCACGCTTCGTGAGAAGGTGGATGTGCTCACGGCAAAAGGTAAGGGTTATTCCGCCTTTACTCGGTCGTTAGAGCCTCGTTAGTGAAAAACAGGGTGCACCAAGTTCAAATTGAACTCATCGCGAAGGTGAGGTTAACAATTGAGTAGGAGAGGCTATAACTTGCGCTTCACTACCCCATTACATTCTCTGGCTTTAAAGTCTAAATCGGCTATTGCTAGCAAGATATAGACTTCGATCCTACTACTCTAGGGAAGATCGAACTATGTTTGTAGCGTCCAACTTAATCGACTTTTGCATAACTCGGTGAACATTCCAGGGTATTCCTATGTCTCTTAAACCGTCTTTTAACGTCTTCGGTATTAGTCCCATGGAGGAGACAGTAAGTGCATTACAGTCTCCGGCGCCCTGCGGCAGGCCCTGCAGCTGACATCAGGGACCTCCATACCCATGACACGACGTCGATAGACGAGAGTGTTAAATACACCATCCTGGTAAGCCATTATGAATCCCTCGGTCTCAGACTTCAGCCCAGCTGACCTTAAGAAGGCGAAGGTCAGCCTTTCGGATAAGCCGAGGTCTTCTATATTTTTATAGAAGACCCCGTGCAATGGCTTATCCTTATGAGCTGCAGAAGGATGTTGTGTTCTGCAGCTCTAATGTGGGCTTTTAGTCGAACGGGTTCCAACTCGGTGACAGAGTCGGGGTTTACCCGCTCGACGTCGAAGATGAGACCAAGTTCATCGGCTGCTCTCCGTGCTGCCTTAAAAAGAAAAGCTCCTACCTCTGCATTTTCATGGTCTCGGACCATGCAGAGGAGGGGATCCGAACTCCTGATGACCATACATGCTCCATCCAGAACCATCCTGCTATGAAGACTCTCCAAGCTCAAGAGTCAACGGCCTCCCCGATGTCGTGGGAGATATAACCGTGGAACGGACGATTTAGGATGCAAGCTCCTATTGAGATGCATCTTCATGCGGGTTACTACATCGAGTTGACGCAGCTCTTCTCTAGTCCACTTCACTACTACGAAAGAGTAGAGAAGGAAGTGTACGACTCTCCGGCATCTAGATGGTGTAAGATGCTTCCGTCCACGAGCTGCGCGTCCTCTCCATCGTCACCGCATCGTCCTCTCTTGAGATGGATCAGTGCGCATTTGTCCAACCCGAACTGCATACCGACAGCCTACGTGTACTCCTGTACCACCCTAAGGGACTGTTGGAGATCCCTCTCCCCAGAGGCATACAGTTTAAGGTCATCCATATAAAATAGATGGGTGACCTTATGCCTCCTGTCGCCGGGGGTACCGCAGTTGTAACCTGTTACGGGACAATTTATTTTAAATTCATTATTTGTGTCGCAGTATAGACAACGAGTAGTGGCTGTAGATGTGATGTGGGTTGCCGCGTCAACTGGCTAGTCAACTGGCAGATTAGTTACCGATGTATTGTGGGTGGCCGAGCTTTTAAGCCAAGTGTGATTGGTGTTTTCGGTAGGCTTCTATTTTCCATCTCGCTCCCGATTTGAGTTTCATACTCGGAAATGGAGGATTGGGTGCATTTTTGTTGTAGTCGTAGAAAATTTGCTGTTTAATCGCCGGCTTGGGGCTTTCCATTTGAAATAGGATGGGATACTGAAATTCTACGGTTTGTGGTGAATATTTTGGTCGTCTTGGATGTCACCTATACTCGCTTAACTCGGATTAAAGCCATTTCTCAACGATTGACTTCCAACTTGGTTTGGACCGCAGATTTAAGCCGCCCTATATCTTTGAGGCTTTTACGTTTTACTGTTACCTCTCACGTTTTCTCCACGTTTTGTTTCTACGATTATATTTTTGTAAATTTTTGTTGTTTTCGTATACCTGGTGGTACGAATTCTCCCATAAAAGTTGAAGCCTGGCACTACCATTCCCAGTGCAGGAGTGATCTGGGTTACAGACGAAGCTCCTGTACTCCACTTGTGGAACCTGGATAGTTTTTTTATTGACAACCCTTCGCCTCAACATTGGACAACGATTCGAGGTTTAGAATACGAGTTTGGGAACAACATCGACAACTTAGGCAACGACTTGGACATAGATTCGTAGTCTGGTGCACTTTAGATGGGAATATGACAACCCTTGGCAATTTATAAGGACTTGAATTCGTGGATTCTCTTTTATTTGGAAGGCAGCTCTACAGTTCACCATACAGGTTTTTATGTATAACGTATGAATTCTGGGAGTGTGAGGCCTATTGTGGCTACTTTTATTTATGTCTGGCTATTTAAAATCTTTTTTTTAAGTATTTGGATAAACTTTTTTGTAAACATAGGTAAATTAATATTTGGGTAATTTTCTTTTTTTAAATTAATATTTTGGAATAATTTAGGAAGGTATATGTATGCAGCCTGGTATTTGTAAAATAAGATATGTTAGTAGACACAAATTTTCATTATTTTATGTGGACACTGTGAACCATACGTGATATCACGAACGGTGAATATAGCTGCTTATTATCAGCTAATCATATTAGATAGTAAGTAGGTGTAACCGAGGACCGGTTCAATTATTTTTATTGTTTTACAAATTTTAAACTGCTGGGTGAGCATAACTAGTATACTTACATTTGATAATAAATTTGATACCTTCAATTCATATCTATATTCTAGTTTCTTATAAATTCAACACCTTTTCGTAAAGCGTTTGGGTATCCTTGTTGATTTTGGGAGCCTTCTAGCTAGGTTGCAGTTAATTTAAAGCTAGTGGCGCCCTTTTATTCATATAATCTAATAACTAAGGATTATATGATTTATAGTTGGTAGTATATACTTTTGTGACCTACCCCTCTCTCCGACTAGAGCTGAGCTAGCCCTCGGCATATCTGTTTCGAGCCTGTGCGACTTGAACGCTTTCGGTTACGGTTTCTTTTTTGCTTTCAATACTCTTTCATTGGTTCATTTAATTCATTTTGGTGTATTTTATGGGTAGACAGTTTGACGCTTAACGTCTTTAGGGAAAATAGCCGGACATAATACTTTATAATTAACTTAAATAGCCAAATTCTAAGTGGGGAATTCTTTTTTATATTGGAAATTAGTTTTTGTGGGATTTGTTTTTCGAATACTTTGTGGTGTTTATGTTTTTTGTTTAGTATGAGTTTTTAACTGTTATCAGTTTACATACAGTTTATTGAGATATTTGTACAAAACTTAGTAACATTCTGTGAAATTTTGTCTTGCTGAAAGATTTAACTATTTTCATTGGAATTATACAGGGTGAACAAATATAATTTACCTACTGTAAACCTTCAAAACTTTTACGAAGTGTAGTTATTATTCTGGTTTTATTTAATGCGTACTGTTATTGATTTGACCTGACACATGCTGTATAACCTGATTCTTTTTTAAAAGAAAATATTCATACATTTTTTTTACTTCTGAATTTTACGGTTGAGTTATAAATATATAGGTGAAAATGTCGCTCCCTCAATATGAAGTTAATAGACTAGGGTCTGACGAACTATGTTATGAGTTAGCAATACGGGGTCTTACAAATGTAGGTACGGTAGAGGTTATGAGGAAAACGTTACGTAATATCCTTAAATTAGAACGTGAAGGAGCTTCAGTAGATTATCCTAGTTACCCTTTTACAGTACAAGAAGACCTCACGGCCTTAGATACCAATGTTAAGGAAATACAGGGACTTATAGAAAATTTTAATGGGTCGAATCAAGGCATGTATAAAAAAATATTTTCGAAATATGCTTATGCTTTAGGTAGAATTAATCACGTGTTACCGGTTACGACAGAGGATAAATCCACTTAATCTAAGTTGTTGGTATTAATTGTGAACTTAAGATCAGATTTGGATAAAAAGGTGAGAGTTCATGAGCGTACAGTAGCAAATCAAACTCAGGGAGTGTTAGATTTACAGTTAATGGAACCTTATGAATCCGATAGTGAATCCTCAGATAGGGAACCTGATGGGACTCCAAATTTCGAAAGTACGAGAGTAGCAATTACTCGATTTAAACCTGTACCTGTTTCACAATGGGGACTGAAATTTTCCGGCAAGCCTGAGTCAATGTCTTTAAGCGCATTTCTAGAACGGGTTGAAGAATTAAAAGTTTCGAGACATGCTTCGGATCAAGACTTGTTCGATGCAGCTAACGATTTATTTTGTGATGTAGCACTGATCTGGCTTCGAGCAAATAAGAGAAAAACTCGGGATTGGTCTACATTAGTGGCTTTGTTACGGGAAGAATTTCAACCTCGTAATTATAATGATAAATTGTTTAAACAAATTAAAGAACGTACTCAACATCCGGAGGAACCTATGGGAATTTATTTAGCTTACATGAACAATCATTTTGAAAGACTTACGGTTACGGTACCTGAAAAGGTAAGGTTAAAGATATTACTCGATAATATGGCACCATTTTATAAAATCGGTTTAGGACTTAAAATAAAAGAGATTGATACTATCGATAGGTTACTGGAGTTAGGTCGCGAACTGGAAGTGAATAGATTGTCTGTGAATGATTATGTACCACCACCTCCGAGGTCTAAGTCTACTTTAGAACGTGATCTAGCCTGTGTTTACGGTGAGTCGTCTCAAGACGTTATTTCTCCATATGAATACCAAGTCCAGGAAATTAATCAATCTAAACCTATTATTTGTTATAACTGTAATCAACCAAATCACTTGTCTAGAAATTGTAACAAACCACCACGTCGACGTTATTTTAAATGTAATAAACCTAATTTTACAGTACGAACCTGTCCAGATTGTAATCGAAACCGAAATTCGGGAAACGATCAAGTGAGACGCTAAACGGTCGAGTAGAGACTAGTTCTTTTAACGAATCGACCAATGTCAGTTATAGTAAAACCAAACCAGTATTAGATTATATTTTGGCACATGCGAAAGGAGACCAACGTCCATATTTAGAAATAAAAATTTTAGGAATCGAATTTTTAGGATTATTAGATTCAGGCGCATCACGCATTATTTTGGGTTATGCTGGTTGGGAAAAATTAAAAGGTTTAAATTTACCACTTTCTAATGCCGATATTAAGAGTATGACTGTGGCAAATGGAGAACATTGTGAAGTATTAGGTAATATTACGGTACCCGTACAAGTAAAAGATAAAGTTAAGGTGGTAAATTTGTTAGTCATACCGGAGTTACCACATATGGGACTTCTCGGTGAAGATTTTTGGCGCATTATGGGAATTGTTCCAGATTTAAGGCAAGGCGCTTGGAAATTTTCAGTTGATGCTGTCGATGTTAAGCCACCCTCTTTATTGTCACATACAGAACTGACTAACGAACAGAGCGATACTTTGAAGTCATTTATTGATAAAACTTTTGCGAATATTCCGGATGAAATTGGTTGTACACATCTTGTGCAGCATCGAATAGCAACTCAATCAGAACCAATTAAGCAACGATATTATCCGGTATCACCAGTTGTTCAAAAATCCATTAACGAAGAATTAGATAAATTATTAAAAGACGGGATAGTTGAACCTTCTAACAGCCCGTGGGCTTCACCCATAATATTAGTTCGAAAAAAAGATAATTCATATAGATTTTGTGTTGATTATCGACGTTTAAATAAAGTTACAGAAAAAGATGCTTACCCTTTACCACGAATAACTTCTACTTTAGATAAACTTCGCGACGCTCGCTATTTATCCACATTAGATATTATATCAGCTTTTCATCAGATACCATTAGAGGAGAATTCTAAAAAGTATACTGCTTTCACAGTTCCTAATCGTGGTTTATTTCAATTTAAACGACTACCTTTTGGCCTATCTAACTCCCCTGCAACTTGGCAGAGATTTATAGATTGTGTATTGTCTAACGATCTTGAACCTTTCGTATTTGTCTACCTTGACGACATTGTAATAGTAACTCAGGATTTTGACCAACATATATCTATTCTCAATGAGGTGTTTTCACGTCTTCGATTAGCGGGTCTTACTGTTAGTAGGGACAAATGTATCTTTTGCAAACCAGAACTCAAGTATTTAGGTTACGTAGTAGACCGTAATGGACTTCACGTTGATAATGATAAGGTTAGTGCGATATTGAATATTGCCACTCCTACTACCGTTCCAGAAGTTAGACGGATTATAGGCATGATGAGTTGGTATAGACGTTTTATATCAGATTTTTCCACCCTTACGGTTCCGTTTACGAATTTGGTCAAGAAAGGTGTTAAATTTTATTGGTCTGATAAATGTGAAAATTCTTTTCGTCTTCTGAAGGAAGCTCTTGTTTCTGCCCCAATTTTGTGTTGCCCAGATTATAACTTACCCTTTGTAATTCAATGTGATTGTTCGGGATATGGGATTGGCGCTGTTCTTTCTCAGCCGCATCCAGATGGCGAGAGAGTTATCGCTTACGTGAGTAGGTCACTGAACAAGCATGAAAGGAATTATAGCACCGTCGAGCGGGAATGTTTGGCTGTTTTGGACTCGATAACCCGGCTACGCCCGTACATCGAAGGTGTGAGGTTTACTGTAGTCACAGATCACCATAGTTTGATTTGGCTGAGTAACTTGAAAGATCCCCGAGGTCGTCTTAGTAGATGGGCTGTTGCTTTACAGCAATACGATTTTGAGATAGTACATCGCCGTGGTAAGGATCATGCCGTGTTTGTCAAGGTCAGTTCCTATAATAGATGTTATCGAAACCAGTAGTAATGAAAGTGTTGAAATTAAGGATAAATGGTATAACAAACTCATGCTTAAAGTTGTTAATAACCCGGTAAAATACCCAGCTTGGAGGGTCGAAAATAAACGTCTGTATAAATATGTAAAGTGTAAATATCCTGATTTGTCTGAACCCGATATTGATTGTTGGAAAGAAGTGATACCGAAGCACGATAGAGAGAAATTAATTTCTTCTGCTCATGATCTAGCAACTTCAGGTCATTTAGGAGTTTTTAAAACTTGCAATAAATTGCTTAATCGTTATTATTGGCCGAAAATGCATTCCGACGTTGCCACTTATGTTCGTAAATGTAAAATTTGTTCATGTAATAAAGTGGAACAAAAGGTACCTGCCGGATTTATGACGGGCAGACCTTATGTGAATCAACCATGGGAATTAATTTCCGCCGACTTAGTTGGTCCTTTACCTAAATCGAATCAAGGGTTTATGTATATACTGGTAGTAATAGATTATTTTTCCAAATTTCCGTTGTTCATTCCACTTCGAAGAGTAACTACAAAACCTATTCTTAAAGCCATTGAGGATCATGTGTTCATGATGAACGGTGTCCCGTCCTCTATAATAGTAGATAACGGAGCACAGTTTACTTCGCGTGAATTTCGTAAGTTAATGAATTCTTACAACATAAAGGTTCGATACAGAGCAAATTACCACCCGCAGGCGAATCCCACCGAAAGGATGAATAGAGTTTTAAAAACGGTTCTAGCCTCTTTTATTGAAGACAATCAGCGAGTATGGGATACATTACTGCCTAAAGTTGGTTGCGCAATAAGATCAGCAAAACAAGAAGTCACAGGTAATACCCCTTATTTTGTAAACTTTGGACGCGAGATGGTATTAGACGGTGATCACAATAAATTTCAAGATAATGTTAATGAAAGTATTCAGGTTAAACGGGAAGATAAAGTAGTAGAACAACGCAAAAAGGGTTTTCAACAGTTATATGCGGATATCAGTAAACGATTAGTTAAGGCTTCAGCAAAAGTTTGTACTCGGTATAATTTGAGAAGAAGGGATATACAGTATGTAGTCGGTCAACAGGAATATAAACGTAACTACGCTTTATCTGATGCAAGTAAATATTACAGTGCCAAATTAGCTCCAAAGTTTGTAGGACCTTTTATTATCCATAAACGTTTGTCACCATGGATGTACGAATTAAAAGATATGGATGGTAATTTGAAAGGCATTTGGAGCGTAAAGGATTTGAAACCAACAGTAGGGTCAGAAGATTTATAGATATAGTAATGTAGTTTTCCTATTTTGTAATCTGAGGGTTAAGTTTGTTTAGCGAGATTTATTGTTTATGGGGTTTTGTCACTTATATCAAGAAGGAAAAAAAAAACTTCGTTTTTTTTTGTGGAGGAAATGGGGAATCTATTACGGGTCAATTTATTTTAAATTCATTATTTGTGTCGCAGTACAGACAACGAGTAGTGACTGTAGATGTGATGTGGGTTGCCGCGTCAACTGGCTAGTCAACTGGCAGATTAGTTACCGATGTATTGTGGGTGGCCGAGCTTTTAAGCCAAGTGTGATTGGTGTCTTCGGTAGGCTTCTATTTTCCATCTCGCTCCCGATTTAAGTTTCATACTCGGGAATGGAGGATTGGGTGCATTTTTGTTGTAGTCGTAGAAAATTTGCTGTTTAATCGCCGACTTGGGGCTTTGCATTTGAAATAGGATGGGATACTGAAATTCTACGGTTTGTGGTGAATATTTTGGTCGTCTTGGATGTCACCTATACTCGCTTAACTCGGATTAAAGCCATTTTTCAACGATTGACTTCCAACTTGGTTTGGACCGCAGATTTAAGCCGCCCTATATCTTTGAGGCTTTTACGTTTTACTGTTACCTCTCACGTTTTCTCCACGTTTTGTTTCTACGATTATATTTTTGTAAATTTTTGTTGTTTACGTATACCTGGTGGTACGAATTCTCCCATAAAAGTTGAAGCCTGGCACTACCATTCCCAGTGCAGGAGTGATCTGGGTTACAGACGAAGCTCCTGTACTCCACTTGTGGACCCTGGATAGTTTTTTTTATTGACAACCCTTCGCCTCAACATTGGACAATGATTCCAGGTTTGGAATACGAGTTTGGGAACAACATCGACAACTTAGGCAACGACTTGGACATAGATTATTGGTCTGGAGCACTTTAGATGGGAATTATGACAACCCTTGGCAATTTATAAGGACTTGAATTCGTGGACTCTCTTTTATTTGGAAGGCAGCTCTGCAGTTCACCATACAGGTTTTTATGTATAACGTATGAATTCTGGGAGTGTGAGGCCTATTGTGGCTACTTTTATTTATGTCTGGCTATTTAAAATCTTTTTTTTAAGTATTTGGATAAACTTTTTTGTAAACATAGGTAAATTAATATTTGGGTAATTTTCTTTTTTTAAATTAATATTTTGGAATAATTTAGGAAGGTATATGTATGCAGCCTGGTATTTGTAAAATAAGATATGTTAGTAGACACAAATTTTCATTATTTTATGTGGACACTGTGAACCATACGTGATATCACGAACGGTGAATATAGCTGCTTATTATCAGCTAATCATATTAGATAGTAAGTAGGTGTAACCGAGGACCGGTTCAATTATTTTTATTGTTTTACAAATTTTAAACTGCTGGGTGAGCATAACTAGTATACTTACATTTGATAATAAATTTGATACCTTCAATTCATATCTATATTCTAGTTTCTTATAAATTCAACACCTTTTCATAAAGCGTTTGGGTATCCTTGTTGATTTTGGGAGCCTTCTAGCTAGGTTGCAGTTAATTTAAAGCTAGTGGCGCCCTTTTATTAATATAATCTAATAACTAAGGATTATATGATTTATAGTTGGTAGTATATACTTTTGTGACCTACCCCTCTCTCCGACTAGAGCTGAGCTAGCCCTCGGCATATCTGTTTCGAGCCTCTGCGACTTGAACGCTTTCGGTTACAGTTTCTTTTTTGCTTTCAATACTCTCTTATTGGTTCATTTAATTCATTTTGGTCCTCAACCAAAAAAGGCTCGTCGCAAACCACGGGCTTTCCGGAGCGAGACGGATAATGGCAGTAGTGAGATGCAAAACAGAAAAGGACTGAGGGAATCTCCCTGAAATACTCCTCTTCTGAATGTTACCGATTCTGTTTGGACTCTATCGTTACCCGATGTTATGGTAAAGCGAGTCCTCCAGAGCGGCATCAGTTCTTCAATACATCTCACAACGGGACCACAAGACATCGGAGCAAGTGAACAATGAGCTCATGCGATGTCATGTCAAATGCCTTGCGGTAGTCGATCCAGGCCATAGAGAGGTTCCGCTTATACTGCATGGAGTCCTGCGTGACACATCTGTCGATCAACAGGTTCTCCTTGCAGCCAGCGACACCTCTCTTCGACCCTCGTTGCTCATATATCCGTTCGTAAACCGGTTCAACTGCGTGGAGCGCCCGCATGTACAAAATGCGTGTAAACACCTTGTAACATGCCTTTAGACAGGTTATCGGTCTGTAGTTTTTTGGGTTGGACAAATCTCCGTTCTTGGGGATCAGCACTGTCCGCCCCTCAACAACCCAAGAAGGGATTTGCTGCTCCCCATTCAACCAAGAATTAAAAACTCTGGCCAAATGGTGGTGGGTGCTCGATAACTTTTTCCACCAAAAGTTATTTATCCCATCGGGACCTGGAGCAGCAAAGTTCTTAGAGCCCTCAAGAGCCCTACGAACCTCTTCTGGGGTTATTGGTTCGCACACTTCCTGTGGTTGCTGAAGCCTTTGACAAAAGCCTTCAAAGTGTGCAAGGGCAGGAGAATCTCGGTTGAGTGGAAGCCTCTCCTCGTACAGCGTTTTCCAGAAGTTCTCCACCTGATCTGCAGTCGGCGGATTGTCTACAACACGCGGAGGCGGTTGGAAAAGGCGCGAGGGCTTCTCGCGGAACAATTTATTTTCCTCAAGCCCTCTCGCTCGCTTCACTAATGACTTTTTGCAAGTCACTAGCATCCGTATCCTGTCGAGACAGTGCTGTTTGGTGGTTCGCAGCACTGCCTCCTTGAGTGTGTGATGGACGCGTCTTAAGTTGGCGGCTAATCGACGCACTTTAGGCGTGAACGGCCTGTTGGCCGCCATATAGTCCATCACACATTGGATACGGGATGCGTGTTGCCTCGCCGACCGGATCTTGGCTTCCATCTTTTGTATGCGCCGCTGCGCTCTCTCCTGTAGGGAAGAGGTATTCCGCCTCTCCACCTGAGACGAGCGTTGAGCAGCGGCATACACGGCACAATTTATGTGTCAGATGTCTGTCTGCCTCTTCTGGTAGCGCTGTACGAAGTTCAGGGTCCACTCTGGCCAGGTTTTGTGGCCCGGGGACTTTCAGACGGTGTAACTCCCTTCTGGTACTGAGACCCTCTGGTATTGGCGGAACGAGGAGAACTACGTCCTCAACCGGTGAATGCGGCGGCCCTTCGGCCACCTCATTCACCGGTCCAGGAGCAGCCCTCACGTAGCCCCTACTACGAAGGTGGGATACATAGTCACGCAGATTTTGTGGCGTGAAGGCGCTATGCTCTGGTAGCCTCTCACACCACAGAGCATGCATCCGCGCCATGTATCCCCTCCGCGCGGGCTCACTGCTTTCATAGCAATGCAGAAGTTCATAACTCAGTTCATCTGTCCACTCAAAGCGTCCTTGGACATTGCCAATTTGGTCAACGGGCGGTCCGTCCGGTTGGGCCCCACCACCTTGCCCTTGACCCCTATCCGAACGGGGTCGATCGTGGGGGCCCTGTCTTCGGCCTATTGGAACCAGGCCTGTGGGCCTGTTTGTGGTTAGTCCGCCTTTCCTCCTCTTTCAAGACAATGTTGCTCTCAGCGGGAGCTGAGAATTCTACGACATACATTGTCTTGAGTTGGTGGTCGAGGAGTACTATGTCAGGCTTGTTGGCTTGTGTTTTCCTGACGATGGGAAACGAGTAGTTCCAATAAATTAGACACTTCTCATTCCCCACAACGGACTCAATATCCCCCGAAGCGTAAGGCAGCACTGGTGTCTCGTCTATCTCATACGAGTGCCTCAGATGGTAGTAAAGTACTCGTAGTGCTCCGTCGTGCCTTTGGATATAGGCGGAGACTGCATATGTCGGACAGGCCGACAACAAGTGCATACGCGTCTCCGGCGCTCTGCGGCAGGCCCTGCAGTTGACGTCAGCGACCTCCATACCCATGACATGACTTCGATAGACGAGGGTGTTGAATACACCGTCCTGGCAAGTCAATATAAATCCCTCGGTCTCAGACTTCAGCCCGGCTGACCTTAAGAAGGCGAAGGATAAGCTAAGTTCTCCTATATTTCTATAGAAGACACCATGCAGTGGCTTATCCGAATGGAGCTGCAGAAAGATGGTTTGTTCTGCAGCTTTTATTTGGGCTTTCCGCCGAGCGGGTTCCAACTCGGTGACAGAGTCGGGATTATCCCGCTCAACGTCGAAGATGAGACCGAGTTCATCGGTTGCTCTGCGTGCTGCCTTAAACAGAAAAGTTCCTACCCCTGCATTTTCATGGTCTCGGACCATGCAGAGGAGGGGTTCCGAACTTCTAACGACCTTACAGGCTCCATCCAGCACCATCCTGCTGTGCAGACTCTCCAAGCTCAAGAGTCCACGGCCTCCCCGATGTCGTGGGAGATATAACCGTGGAACGGACGATTTAAGATGCAGGCTCCTATTGAGGTGCATCTTTCTCCGGGTTCCTACATCGAGTTGACGCAGCTCCTCTCGAGTCCACCTCACTACCCCAAAGGAGTAGAGAAGGATCGGAACGGCAAGCATATTAGTAGCAGACACCTTGTTCTTCCCCGACAGTTCTGAAGACCAGATCTGTCAGAGTCGGTGCTGATACTTGCCGCGGAGAGCGTTTTTCACTACACCCACTTCTTGGGTGGGGCGTTGCTCGACCCCCAAGTAAGTGTGCGACTCTCCGGCATCTAGGTGGTATAGGATGCTTCCGTCTACGAGCTGTGCGTCCTCTCCGTAGTCCCCACATCGTCCTCTCTTGAGATGAACCAGTGCACATTTGTCCAATCCGAACTGCATACCGACACCCTGCGTGTACTCCTGTACCACCCTAAGGGATTGTTGGAGATCCCTTTCTCCGGAGGCATAAAGTTTAAGGTCATCCATATAAAACAAATGGATGACCTTATGCCCCCTGTCGCTGGGGGTACCACAGTTGTAACCGCGGGTTTTCCGGAGCGAGACGGATAATGGCAGTAGCGAGATGCAAAACAAAAGGGGGCTGAGGGAATCTCCCTGAAATACTCCCCTTTTGAACGTTACCGGCTCTGTTTGGACTCTATCATTACCAGATGTTATGGCAAAGCGAGTCCTCCAGACCGGCATCAGATCTTCAATGCACCTCACTACGGGACCGGTGACCGCAAGACATCGGAGCAAGTGTACAATAAGCTCATGAGATGTCATGTCAAATGCCTTGCGGTAATCGATCCAGGCCATGGAGAGATTCCGCTTATAATGCACGGAGTCCTGCGTGACACACCTGTCAATCAACAGGTTCTCCTTGCAGCCAGCGACATCTCTCTTCGACCCTCGTTGCTCATATATCCGTTCGTAAACCGGGTTAACTGCTTGGAGTACCCGCATGTACAAGATGCGTGTGAACACCTTGTAACATGCGTTTAAACAGGTTATCGGCCTATAGTTCTTTGGGTTGGACAAATCTCCGTTCTTAGGGATCAGCACTGTCCGCCCCTCAACAACCCAAGAAGGAATTTGCTGCTCCCCATTTAGCCAAGAATTAAAAATTCTGGCCAAATGGTGGTGGGTACTGGTTATCTTTTTCCACCAAAAGTTATTAATCCCATCGGAACCTGGAGCAGCAAAATTCTTAGAGCCTTCAAGAGCCCTTCGAACCTCTTCTGGGGTTATTGGTTGGCACACCCCCTGTGGTAGATGAAGCCTTTGGCAAGAGGCTTCAATGTGTGCCAGGGCCGGAGAGTCTCTGTTGAGCGGAAGCCTCTGTTCGTACAACGTTTTCCAGAATGTTTCCACCTGATCGACGGTTGGTGGATTTTGGCGAAAAAGGTTATTTTCGGCCAGCCCCCTCGCCCGCCTCACTAGTGACTTTTTGCAAGCCACTAGCATCCGTATCCTATCGAGGCAATGCTGTTTGGTGGTTTGTAGCACTGCCCCGTTGAGTGTGTGATGGGCGCGTCTTAAATTGGCGGTATACGTCGAACTTTAGGCGTGAAAGGCCTATTGGCCGCCATGTAGTCCATCACACATTGGACACGGGATGCGTGTTGTCTCGCCAACCGGATTTTGGCCTCCATCTGAGACGAGCGAGCGTTGAGCAGCGGCATACACGGCACAATTTATGTGCCAGATGTCAGCCTCTTCTGGTAGCGCTGTACGATGTTCAGCGTCCACTCTGGCCAAGTCTTGTGGTCCGGGGGTTTTCAGACGGTTTAACCCCCTTCTGGTACTGAGACCCTCTGGTATTGGTGGAACGAGGAGAGCTACGTCCTCAATCGGTGAATGTGGCGGCTCTTCGGCCACCTCATTCACCGGTCCAGGAGCAGCCCTCATGTAGCCCCTACTACGAAGGTGGGATACATAGTCACGCAGATTTTGTGGCGTGAAGGCGCTATGCTCTGGAAGCCTCTCACACCACAGAGCATGCATCCGCGCCATGTACCCCCTCCGCGCGGGCTCACTGCTTTCATAACACTGCAGAAGCTCATCCCTCAGTTCATCCGTCCACTCAAAGCGTCCTTGAACATTGCGTAAGTCGTCAACGGGCGGTCTATCCGGTTGGGCCCCACCACCTAGCCCTTGACCCCTATCCGAACGGGGTCGATCGTGGGGGCCCTCTCTTCGGCCTGCCGGAATCAAAGGTTAGAGCCTGTGGGTGGTTAGCCCAGCAGGTCCACGACCGACACCAGAGGGGAAGATGCTTTCCCCTCCCGGGTGTACTAGAGCTACCGGTTCAGTTTTGCACCCCTAGCTGGAGTAAGTGGTGGCGCTACTCACCAAAGGCTTAATAGATGGAAGTTAGCCCCTCCTGCTTATTATTATTATTATTTTTTTTTTGCCAAAAACCAGTCACCTTACTCTGTGGCTCCGACCCTCACAGAGGGGAGCTGGTAATACCAATAGCCACTCCCCACGCCCGTGGGGTGAGTGACTAGCGGGTTCGCGAATTCTGTGCACTGAGTAGGCGCAATGAACCGAGGATGACAGCCTTCTGCATTCTGCCGGCTAAAACCTCTGCCGAATCTCGGCATGCCGGTATGATCTTTAGTTCTGAAAGCAGCGTCTGTCTCATTCCACCGAGGGGTCCTATAATCAGTACCACTATTTTAACAGAATGGCCTGGATAAAGCCTGCGGAGTTCGAAGAACAAATCTCGATATTTTGTCCGTTTTTCCTCCTCTTTCAAGATATTGTTGCTCTCAGCGGGAGCTGAGAATTCCACGACATATATTGTCTTGAGTTGGTGGTCGAGGAGTACTATGTCAGGCTTGTTGGCTTGTATTTGCCTGACGGTGGGAAACGAGTAGTTTCAATAAATTAGGCACTTCTCATTCCCCACAACGGACTCAATATCCCCCGGAACATAAGGCAGCACTGGTGTTTCGTCTATCCCATACGAGTGCCTTAAATGATAGTAAAGCACTCGTAATGCTGCGTCGTGTCTATGAATATAGGCCGAGACTGCGTATGTTGGGCAAGCCGACAGTAAGTGCATTACAGTCTCCGGCGCCCTGCGGCAGGCCTTGCAGCTGACATCAGGGACCTCCATACCCATGACACGACGTCGATAGACGAGAGTGTTAAATACACCATCCTGGCAAGCCATTATGAATCCCTCGGTCTCAGACTTCAGCCCAGCTGACCTTTAGAAGGCGAAGGTCAGCCTTTCGGATAAGCCGAGGTCTTCTATATTTTTATAGAAGACCCCGTGCAATGGCTTATCCTTATGGAGCTGCAGAAGGATGTTGTGTTCTGCAGCTCTAATGTGGGCTTTTAGTCGAACGGGTTCCAACTCGGTGACAGAGTCGGGGTTTACCCGCTCGACGTCGAAGATGAAACCAAGTTCATCGGCTGCTCTCCGTGCAGCCTTAAAGAGAAAAGCTCCTACCTCTGCATTTTCATGGTCTCGGACCATGCAGAGGAGGTGATCCGAACTCCTGATGACCTGACATGCTCCATCCAGAACCATCCTGCTATGGAGACTCTCCAAGCTCAAGAGTCCACGGCCTCCCCGATGTCGTGGGAGATATAACCGTTGAACGGACGATTTAGGATGCAAGCTCCTATTGAGATGCATCTTCTTGCGGGTTACTACATTGAGTTGACGCAGCTCTTCTCTAGTCCACTTCACTACTCCGAAAGTGTAGAGAAGGATCGGAACGGCAAGCATATTTGTAGCAGACACCTTGTTCTTCCCCGACAGTTCTGAAGACCAGATCTGTCGGAGTAGGTGCTGATACTTGCCGCGGAGAGCGTTTTTCACTACACTAACTTCTTGGGTGGAGCGTTGCTCGACACCCAAGTAAGTGTACGACTCTCCGGCATCTAGATGGTGTAAGATGCTTCCGTCCACGAGCTGCGCGTCCTCTCCATAGTCACCGCATCGTCCTCTCTTGAGATGGATCAGTGCGCATTTGTCCAACCCGAACTGCATACCGACAGCCTGCGTGTACTTCTGTACCACCCTAAGGGACTGTTGGAGATCCCTCTCTCCAGAGGCATAAAGTTTAAGGTCATCCATATAAAATAGATGGGTGACCTGATGCCTCCTGTCGCCGGGGGTACCGCAGTTGTAGCCACGGGTTTTCCGGAGCGAGACGGATAATGGCAGTAGTGAGATGCAAAACAGAAGGGGGCTGAGGGAATCTCCCTGAAATACTCCTCTTCTGAATGTCACCGACTCTGTTTGGACTCTATCATTACCCGTTGTTATGGTAAAGCGAGTCCTCCAGAGCGGCATCAGTTCTTCAATACATCTCACTACAGGACCGGGTACCACAAGACATCGGAGCAAGTGAACAATGAGCTCATGCGATGTCATGTCAAATGCCTTGCGGTAGTCGATCCAGGCCATAGAGAGGTTCCGCTTATACTGCATGGAGTCCTGCGTGACACATCTGTCGATCAACAGGTTTTCCTTGCAGCCAGCGACACCTCTCTTCGACCCTCGTTGCTCATATATCCGTTCGTAAACCGGTTCAACTGCGTGGAGCACCCGCATGTACAAAATGCGTGTAAACACCTTGTAGCATGCGTTTAGACAGGTTATCGGTCTGTAATTCTTTGGGTTGGACAAATCTCCGTTCTTGGGGATCAGCACTGTCCGCCCCTCAACAACCCAAGAAGGGATTTGCTGCTCCCATTTAACCAGGAATTAAAAATTCTGGCCAAATGGTGGTGGGTGCTCGATAACTTTTTCCACCAAAAGTTATTTATCCCATCGGGACCTGGAGCAGCAAAGTTCTTAGAGCCCTCAAGAGCCCTACGAACCTCTCCTGGGGTTATTGGTTCGCACACTTCCTGTGGTTGCTGAAGCCTTTGACAAAAGGCTTCAAAGTGTGCAAGGGCAGGAGAATCTCGGTTGAGTGGAAGCCTCTCCTCGTATAGCGTTTTCCAGAAGTTCTCCACCTGATCTGCAGTCGGCGGATTATCTACAACACGCGGAGGCGGTTGGAAAAGGCGCGAGGGCTTCTCGCGGAACAGTTTATTTTCCGCAAGCCCTCTCGCCCGCCTCACTAGTGATTTTTTACAAGTCACTAGCATCCGTATCCTGTCGAGACAGTGCTGTTTGGTGGTTCGCAGCACTGCCTCATTGGGTGTGTGATGGACGTTGGACGCGTCTTAGGTTGGCGGCTAATCGACGCACTTTAGGCGTGAACGGCCTGTTGGCCGCCATATAGTCCATCACACATTGGATACGGGATGCGTGTTTCCTCGCCGACCGGATCTTGGCTTCCGTCTTTTGTATGCGCCGCTGCGCTCTCTCCTGTGGGGAAGAGGTATTTCGCCTCTCCACCTGAGAAGAGAGTTGAGCAGCGGCATACACGGCACAATTTATGTGCCAGATGTCAGCCTCTTCTGGTAGCGCTGTACGAAGTTCAGCGTCCACTCTGGCCAGGTCTTGTGGCCCGGGGGTTTTCAGATGGTGTAACCCCCTTCTGGTACTGAGGCCCTCTGGTATTGGCGGAACGAGGAGTGCTACGTCCTCAACCGGTGATTGTGGCGGCTCTTCGGCCACCTCATCACCGGTCCAGGAGCAGCCCTCACGTAGCCCCTACTACGAAGGTGGGATACATAGTCACGCAGATTTTGTGGCGTGAAGGCCCTATGCTCTGGTAGCCTCTCACACCACATCCGCGCCATGTATCCCCTCCGCGCGGGCTCACTGCTTTCATAGCAATGTAGAAGTTCATCCCTCAGTTCATCTGTCCACTCAAAGCGTCCTTGGACATTGCCAATTTCGTCAACGGGCGGTCCGTCCGGTTGGGCCCCACCACCTTGCCCTTGACCCCTATCCGCACGGGGTCGATCGTGGGGGCCCTGTCTTCGGCCTGCCGGAACCAAAGTTTAGGGCCTGTGGGTGGTTAGCCCAGCAGGCCCACGACCGACACCAGAGGGGAAGACGCTTTCCCCTCCCGGGTGCACTAGGGCTGCCGGTTCGGTTTTGCACCCCAGCTGGAGTAAGTGGTGGCGCTACTCACCAAAGGCTTGATAGATGGAAGTCAGCCCCTCCTGCTTATTCATCATCACATTATTATTATTATTATTATTATTATTATTTTACAAAAAACCAGTCACCCTACTCTGTGACTCCGACCCTCATAGAGGGGAGCTGGTAATACCAATAGCCACTCCCCACGCCCGTGGGGTGAGTGACTACCGGGTCCGAGAATCGTGTGCCCTAAGTAGACGCAATGATCCGAGGATGACAGCCTTCTGCATTCTGCCGGCTAAGATCTCTGCCGAATCTCGGCATGCCGGTATGATCTTTAGTTCTGAAAGCAGCGTCTGTCTCATTCCACCGAGGGCTCCTATAATCAGTACCACTATTTTAACAGAATGGCCTGGATAAAGCCTGCGGAGTTCGAAGAGCAAATCTCGATATTTTGTCCGTTTTTCCTCCTCTTTCAAGACAATGTTGCTCTCAGCGGGAGCCGAGAATTCCACGACATACATTGTCTTGAGTTGGTGGTCGAGGAGTACTATGTCAGGCTTGTTGGCTTGTATTTGCCTGACGGTAGGAAACGAGTAATTCCAATAGATTAGGCACTTCTCATTCCCCACAACGGACTCAATATCCCCCGGAACGTAAGGCAGCACTGGTGTTTCGTCTATCCTATACGAGTGCCTTAGATGATAGTAAAGCACTCGTAATGCTGCGTTGTGTCTATGAATATAGGCCGAGACTGCGTATGTCGGGCAAGCCGACAGTAAGTGCATTACAGTCTCCGGCGCCCTGTGGCAGGCCCTGCAGCTGACATCAGGGACCTCCATACCCATGACACGACGTCGATAGACGAGAGTGTTAAATACACCATCCTGGCAAGCCATTATGAATCCCTCGGTCTCAGACTTCAGCCCAGCTGACCTTAAGAAGGCGAAGGTCAGCCCTTCGGATAAGCCGAGGTCTTCTATATTTTTATAGAAGACCCCGTGCAATGGCTTATCCTTATGGAGCTGCAGAAGGATGTTGTGTTCTGCAGCTCTAATGTGGGCTTTTAGGCGAACGGGTTCCAACTCGGTGACAGAGTCGGGGTTTACCCGCTCGACGTCGAAGATGAGACCAAGTTCATCGGCTGCTCTCCGTGCTGCCTTAAAGAGAAAAGCTCCTAACTCTCCATTTTCATGGTCTCGGACAATGCAGAGGAGGGGATCCGAACTCCTGATGACCTTACATGCTCCATCCAGAACCATCCTGCTATGGAGACTCTCCAAGCTCAAGAGTCCACGGCCTCCCCGATGTCGTGGGAGATATAACCGTTGAACGGACGATTTAGGATGCAAGCTCCTATTGAGATGCATCTTCTTGCGGGTTACTACATCGAGTTGACGCAGCTCTTCTCTAGTCCACTTCACTACTCCGAAAGAGTAGAGAAGGATCGGAACGGCAAGCATATTTGTAGCAGACACCTTGTTTTTCCCCGACAGTTCTGAAGACCAGATCTGTCGGAGTAGGTGCTGATACTTGCCGCGGAGAGCGTTTTTCACTACACTCACTTCTTGGGTGGAGCGTTGCTCGACACCCAAGTAAGTGTACGACTCTCCGGCATCTAGATGGTGTAAGATGCTTCCGTCCACGAGCTGCGTGTCCTCTCCATAGTCACCGCATCGTCCTCTCTTGAGATGGATCAGTGCGCATTTGTCCAACCCGAACTGCATACCGACAGCCTGCGTGTACTTCTGTACCACCCTAAGGGACTGTTGGAGATCCCTCTCTCCAGAGGCATAAAGTTTAAGGTCATCCATATAAAATAGATGGGTGACCTGATGCCTCCTGTCGCCGGGGGTACCGCAGTTGTAGCCACGGGTTTTCCGGAGCGAGACGGATAATGGCAGTAGTGAGATGCAAAACAGAAGGGGGCTGAGGGAATCTCCCTGAAATACTCCTCTTCTGAATGTCACCGACTCTGTTTGGACTCTATCGTTACCCGATGTTATGGTAAAACGAGTCCTCCAGAGCGGCATCAGTTCTTCAATACATCTCACTATGGGGCCTGGTACCACAAGACATCGGAGCAAGTGAACAATGAGCTCATGCGATGTCATGTCAAATGCCTTGCGGTAGTCGATCCAGGCCATAGAGAGGTTCCGCTTATACTGCATGGAGTCCTGCGTGACACATCTGTCGATCAGCAGGTTTTCCTTGCAGTCAGCGACACCTCTCTTCGACCCTCGTTGCTCATATATCCGTTCGTAAACCGGTTCAACTGCGTGGAGCACCCGCATGTACAAAATGCGTGTAAACACCTTGTAGCATGCGTTTAGACAGGTTATCGGTCTGTACTTCTTTGGGTTGGACAAATCTCCGTTCTTGGGGATCAGCACTGTCCGCCCCTCAACAACCCAAGAAGGGATTTGCTGCTCCCCATTCAACCAGGAATTAAAAATTCTGGCCAAATGGTGGTGGGTGCTCGATAACTTTTTCCACCAAAAGTTATTTATCCCATCGGGACCTGGAGCAGCAAAGTTCTTAGAGCCCTCAAGAGCCCTACGAACCTCTTCTGGGGTTATTGGTTCGCACACTTCCTGTGGTTGCTGAAGCCTTTGACAAAAGGCTTCAAAGTGTGCAAGGGCAGGAGAATCTCGGTTGAGTGGAAGCCTCTCCTCGTACAGCGTTTTCCAGAAGTTCTCCACCTGATCTGCAGTCGGCGGATTTTCTACAACACGCGGAGGCGGTTGGAAGAGGCGCGAGGGCTTTTCGCGGAACAGTTTATTTTCCGCAAGCCCTCTCGCCCGCCTCACTAATGACTTTTTGCAAGTCACTAGCATCCGTATCCTGTCGAGACAGTGCTGTTTGGTGGTTCGCAGCACTGCCTCATTGAGTGTGTGATGGGCACGTCTTAAGTTGGCGGCTAATCGACGCACTTTAGGCGTGAACGGCCTGTTGGCCGCCATATAGTCCATCACACATTGGATACGGGATGCGTGTTGCCTCGCCGACCGGATCTTGGCTTCCATCTTTTGTATGCGCCGCTCCGCCCTCTCCTGTGGAGAAGCAGTGTTTTGCCCCTCCACCCGAGAAAAGCGTTGAGCAGCAGCATACACGGCACAATTTATGTGCCAGAGGTCAGCCCGTTCTGGTAGCACTACACGAAGTTCTTCATCCACTCTGGCCAGGTCTTGTGGCCCGGGGGTTTTTATGTTGTGTAACCCCCGTCTGGTACTGAGGCCCTCTGGTGTTGGCGGAACGAGAAGAACCACGTCCTCAACCGGTGAATGCGGCGGCCCTTCTGCCACCTCATTCACCGGTCCAGGAGCAGCCCTCACGTATCCCCTACTACGAAGGTGGGATACATAGTCACGCAGATTTTGTGGCGTGAAGGCGCTATGCTCTGGTAGCCTCTCACACCACAGAGCATGCATCCGCGCCATGTATCCCCTCCGCGCGGGCTCACTGCTTTCATAGCACAGCAGAAGGTCGTCCCTTAAATCATCGGTCCACTCAAAGCGTCCTTGTAGCTCGCGGTCGTCGTCATTAGGCAATCGATCCGGTTGGGCCCCACCACCTTGCCCGTGACCCCTATCCGGATGGGGTCGATTGTGGGGGCCCTGCCTTCGGTTAATCGGAACCGGAGTGTAGAACTTGTGGGTGGAGTTGAGAGTACAGATTTGGTTGAAGAGATGTTTGACATCAAATGTTCGCCGACCACTTAATTCAAATTTTGAATTTAATTTAATTTGATTTTCTAAAATTAATATAAAGCTTTAAAAATATATACTCTTAAAGTTGATAGATCAAACAAAATTCCAAAAAAGTAAGATTCAGACGATTTAAATACTCACGTATTTATGACATCTTTGAATCTAGTGGATGTGGTTGTACTTTGGAAAATATCATTATCATTATGCTATACTGATGTTATTGGAGTATTATCTCGAGTGATATCTTCTGATCTAAAAGAAAAATAAATAAATATTCTTTTTGCATTTTTCAAAGTTTAAGAAACAATATGACCGTAAAATTTATCAAATTCTCCAGAGTGCGATATGTAATGCTGCTGTATCATGGCTGCGGGGAGGATCTAAGACACAAGACAAGAGCCTTAAAATTATGAATTTTATCATTTCATATACAAACATACGCACACAAGGAAGCGTAATTCCGTCCTCATAACACGTACTTGTAGTAGAAATAATAAAAAAATATCTGGAATACCGAGTATTGATCGGCAAAGGACTAGGGGAATATATTTTTGTATTTTACATTCAATAATGTAACTTACAAAAAAGAAATTCAAATTTTAAACTGATAATGATTTCGATCAAGAAACCCAGTCAGCTTCGCAGCTAATTTTCTCTCTTTGTCATGCGAATAAAATATATTTCAATATATACAACTTTATATTAAAATCTAGTGGGCAATATGTTTCTTTAAATTTTGTTCTAATAAATGTAGGAATTATTATGTAAAATACTACTAGTTGAGAAGATTTGGCGTTGGAATAAGGAAACGTCCGATTGTGATTTTTTTTTGCCAATAAATAGAGTCGCCATCCCCTCTCCCCCAACATTCCGACAGATTAGTGCAGAGGATATTGTGAACGACTCATGTTCTCGCATCTGAAGGACGTCTACTATATTTTCCAAAAATGAATATTAACGCTCACAAAGAAGGGTTCAAAACGAAATTTATACTTACTGTTCGTTTATGCTTAACTGCTTCACTGATGGTACCAATTGGACGTCGTAACACTATAAATCTAACACAGTAAGTACTAACATTTTCTTAAAATTAAACCTGAAAAGGAATTTTGAAAACACAAGAAAAAGACAATACAAAGTTCAAAAATATATCTCTCTAAAAAAATGTTTTTGACTAACTATAGTCTGGCCCGTGTACAACACATGGTGAGGAACGAACGACTTATAATGTACCAACTACCATCCAATATGCGGTTTTGAGCTAACGATTACACAAAAAGATTCAAGAAAAGTTCAATGTCTATAAATTTTTGGTGGGCTTTTGCTTGCCTGTCTATTTACGTATTTTCAGTTCAATACCAACTCGGAGCTTAAAAAATGCTTGAATCGCAACGACTTTGAATTATATTTTGCAATTACAATTTCATACGTTTCATAAGGCAGTACATATATATGTACATATGCACATATGAGTACATGGTAACTATGCTCTTCTGACAACGAATCACTGAGGAACCAGTTTAGGGCAAATCCCGTTAAAACCCATAATTTTCCCGTCAAAATCGACTGCTAGGAAGTGATAGGGGACCCTTGTCGCTAAAGGCTATTTTCGCTAAAACTCTCGATATACTTTGAATAGAAGCTGGATTAACTTGTCCTCATATTTAACACAACGTATGAGTTGCAGTGCTTAACAACGTGGATTCGTAAAAGCGTTTTTAATTTTGAAATTTCGATTTTTGTTACACTTTCTAAATTTTGGTGGTCGGGGCGCGACATTACGTCCCCGTGCAGCGACATTTACTACACTTTATAAAATTACACTCCTTGATGAGATTGAAATTTTTGCCCGAAAATGTGATTAAAAATATAAAAACCTCTTCCAACGGTATTTTTACGTGAAGCACGCTCTTCATGTGAAAAGTCGGATTTTGTTACAGTTTCGAAAAGTTTATCGAGGGTTTTGGCGTGTTCTTTAACACCCCCCCCCCCCCCACTCCCTTCTTCCGGTGAATCTTTTTGTGCAGTGTTTTAAAATTGTTGTGAAAAATGGATCTTTGGATGGAGTCTCCCATGTGTTGTACTCGGTTATTTTCAGACCGGCCTATCTGAAACATAACATATATATAAAGCTAATGACAAAATTGTATATATATATCGATGCAGAACATTCGATTATTTAACTTTAAACATTGTATCCCAAAATGGGATAAAAAGAGAAAATCAAAAATCATGAAGTATAATAAATATGGATTAAACTTTAAATTCAAAAATGGCATAACAAAAACACTTTCGACGCACTGAACTTCATTAGTGTTCTTTCACTAATTCTTGCTTTCGTCTGCTCCTCTTCGGGATTATGGCTTTGTTGATCACCCTCGGTATCGAACTGCATTCTGGATCAGGTTAGGTGGTCCTTGGACTGCTTTGGCTCTGCGGCTCTGACTTAGCTCTACGGCTCTGGTGTTGACATGGCACTGCTCAGTAATATGAAACAACATATAAAAAAATTTGTTAAGTTATACTGGTTAAATAGGTCTTTATCCCGTCTGGGCATAAA
The DNA here is from genome assembly GCA_963675555.1 of Leptura quadrifasciata. Lineage (NCBI taxonomy): Eukaryota > Metazoa > Arthropoda > Insecta > Coleoptera > Cerambycidae > Leptura > Leptura quadrifasciata. The sequence continues at coordinate 49,942,980 of OY776679.1, forward strand.
GTGGAAGCTGCGACCGACATCACATCGTCATCTTTGATAGTAAGAACATAGAAAACTTATAGACTAATGTTGATTGAAATGGTTTCCGCGTAATTAAGATCTCTTCTTAGGAGAAAACTGCGACAGAATCTGGATCCATCGGATCGTCGCATCTGCTCATTCAGCAGACGTGGCGGCCCTTGCTCTTGAGCTGCTAGACTCGTCTGAATCGCTCCCTTGCGTCAGAGTTGTCGTCTTTCCATGCCATGCCAATGGAAGGAACATTTGTTTAGACCCTTTGGTTCGGACTCTGCTTACAGATGTATATGTTTGATACATATAATTTGAAGTTGAAAAACTACAAAAATTACTAACTCTGCCGGACACGGTCAGAGTTACTGCAGTGAATTTGGAAGATTTGTATGATCGATACAATCTCCTCAATATGAAAGAAAATGCATAAAAAACACCAACTCTTGTCTGATGTGACAAAAAGTTGGTATGGGAATGTGATATAAAATAACCCTAGAACTAAGTTAAAACTTAGCCTAGGTTAAAAATATTATAAAATCTCCAGAACTTGAACCGGAATCAGAAGTAGAAGCGTGCATGGTGGTGGGTGGTGCATGGATTTGGACTACAGTCTGCTCTGGCTGTTGAGGTTCTGTGGAATCGTCTGAGACCGGGGAATCATTTCCATCGAGTGATGTTCCGCCTGGACTTCTTCATCTGAAGATTCGAATTCCAAATTGTGCTCCTCTGGCGGGGCTGGTCTCAAATCATTTACATGGACTCTAGTAGTTACGTTTCCCTTCTGAACGAGATATACTTCGTCTGAAAACTTCTTCAAGATTCTGGTTGGGCCTGACCAAGACGGCGTGACGGCGTTCCTTTTCTTTTACTCATGACTTTGTCTCCAACCTTGAAAACGACTGGAGTGACGGCCTCTTTTGGCGCGTATTTTTGTTTATAATTTTGTTGAGCTTGACGGGCTTCCTACGGCGTATCGTGGAAGCGTTTGTTGCCTCTTTCTTGTCTCCATGCATATAAATCCCATTCACCTTTTTCGGCTGGTTCATAGGTTTGATTTGTAGCGGTATTCCTACGATTTCTTAAAATATATGCCATCTGATGCACGTAACGATCCCATATGTCATTCACCTTTTTGTATAACAAAGCTTTTAAAATTTTCTTACATTCCTGAACCCGTCATTCCACGGGGTTGGATTGTTGATGATGCAGGAATGAGATATCGTTCAATGCCATTTCTTTCGCAGAATGTTATATATCATTCCGAATTGAAATGACCTCCGTTGTCGGAAATTATGACTCTAGGGACTCCGAATCTCGCAACTATTTCTTCGTCTATAAATTTGGCGATCGTTCTGCCATCGACCTGAATATATGCCTTTGCCTCTATCCACTTGCTAACGATAATAACGTCTTCTACGATAATCATGTATCGATTTTCGGCGTATTTTGTCCTCTGCAGCGGTCCAATTATGTCGGCGCCCAAAGTTTCAAATGCAATCTGTGGTGCATGACTTCTAAGAGGAGCATTGGGTTGAGCTTGTCGTGTTTTTACTGACTGGCATATAAGACATTCATTTATATATTTTCCTACGATTCTGGCCATGTTATTGAAATAGTATCTCTGCGAAATCTTTCTCAGAGTTTCGTATCGCCCTAGATGACATGCTTCATGTCGATCGTGAAAGTGGTAAACCAGTTCTTTGATTTTCCTCTTTGGAACTATCAACTTTAAATTTCGATCCGATTTTTTCATTAGTACATCGTCTTGTACTTGAAAATTTTTCATAAAAATAAGATCCGCTTTGGAACGTTGTTCCTGTTGAAATACATCATTCCAACTGCGGATCTTGTCTTGAATATCTACCTCTTGTCCTCGATTGAGTCTGTACGATATCTTCGTATATTTCTGAATGTGTTAAAACAGAAATACGTTCTGGACACTTATGATTTGGTAGGAACATTCTTTCATCTTCATCGTCGGTCTCGACATACTGATATTGTGGATTACGGCTGAGAAAATCTGCTAATAAGTTTTCTTTGCCTGGACAGTGTTCAATTTTGAATGCATATTCTTGCAATAACAAGGACCATCGAGTGAATTTGGTTTTGTCGTCTTTGTGTTTATTCAACCAAAGTAACGCCCTGTTGTCCATCTTAACTAAGAACGGTTTATCTGCTAAGTACATCTTGTACGTTTTTAGTAATTTACCACTGCCAAGCATTCTAAATCGTTAATGTGATAGCGTCTCTCTGCTGGAGATAACGTGTTGCTAGCATATGATATAATATGTTTTTCGCCGTTGTCCCCTAATTGATAGAGTACTGCTGAAAGACCTTGTAGTGATGCATCTGTTTGCAAAATGAACTGACGTAAGAAATCCGGACGATGGAGTTCCAACGGTCTTGATAATAAATCTTTAAGTTTTTGAAAAGCTTCATCGCATGCTTGAGTCCAATGAAAGCGATATTCTTTAGATAGAAGTTTCGTTAACGGCTTTGTAACCATTGCAACATTTGGTAAATATTCTCTTATCCAGTTGCAAAGTCCTAAGCAACTCTGAAGCTGCTTTTTCGTGGTTGGTACAGGATAATTTTGAATTTGCAATACATGTTTTTCTAATGGACGAGAAGTATCAATTCTAATTGTGTGGCCTAAATATTGGATTTTATTTGTCGCTATTACACACTTTTCCGGTGACACTTTTAGATTATATAGACGTAGTCTTTCAAAGACTAACCTCAGGTGGGACATATGCTCCTTCACGTTTACGCTGTAAACGATTATATCATTTAGGTAGACTTTACAGAAATGGTCAGGTAACCCGTTAAAACGTCCTTTGCCATGAATTTCTGAAAGGTACAGGGAGCTGTCTTGAGGCCGAAAGGCATGACATTAAATCTATAAGCTGCCCCATCAGGAGTAGTAAAAGTCGAAAAATCTTTTGATGCTTCATCGAGCGGAATTTGCCAATATCAGCTCTTGAGGTCCAACACAGTAAAAAAATTTAAATTGCCCAAGTCTTTGATATTTTCACGTATTTTTGGTAATACGGAAGCTTCGTCTTCGGTCATTTCATTTAGGTGACGATAGTCGCAAAAACGTGGTTTCTTGTTGGGTCTTTTTATTATCACTGAAGGTGAACTATATTGTGCAGTACTAGGTTCAATGACGCCAGCTTTCAGCATCTCTTCAATTTGATCATACATAATTTTCTTAGTACACGGAGACATTGGATATGGTCTGATATTAAAGGATTTTCAGTTTTTCACGACAATTTTGTGTTTAACAGTCACTGTGGTTGCTTGAGTCGGCTCCGCAATGAACAAATCGACAAATTCTTAGAACAGCGGCCGTAGAAATTTGTCTTTAATGACAAGCTCGTCAGGAAGCTTTGCCTGCTGTCTCTCCCTTTGAGAAGCTTGATTCCAGAAGACGGTAATACGTTCTTCCGTGCCGGCATATAGGCATTTTCGGCCATAATCATATGCAACATTATTCATGTATAAAAATGGTGATCCCAATATTACTGATTCATTTAAGTATTGGATTACTTAAAAATCAATCAATTTCAAAAGAAGTGCCTGCAATATTTACGTCCAATTTTGTCGTGCCAAGAGAGTCCACCATATTGTCTCTGCACGCCATAGTAAATGATCGACGTGTCGTGAGATTTTAAAAATTATCCAACAGCTTGGGATGGATAACGTTTCGTGTCGAGCCTGAATCTATCAGAGCATCGAGCGCATGTTCATTTATTAAAACCTTTATACGAGGCATATAATTAATGGATTGTCGTATTTTATGCATAGGAGTGTTGTAATGGTCATAAGTATCAGAAGGGTTGCTTAACGTGCATTGCTGCCGCCTTGGTTCGGCCGTTGGGCTGGGGATCTTGCAGATGGACCTTGGCCTTGGTCTCTGGCCCCTTGAAAGTTTCCCGGTCCCCTGTTGAGATGAGGATTAGTAGAACATTGACTATGAAAGTGCATTGCACTGCACTGGATGGTAAAATACATAATTAGCAATTTATTTATCTAGGTCAAGTATTGCAAAGTCCAATACAGCTCTACTCGTTATTGTATATATTATTGATAGGAAAACATTAAGCAAGCAAAATACGTTGTAATAATTAACTAATAATTTAGGCTGTAAAGAACATTAATTATTAAGCAGTTGGAAGACGAAGCATGTAGTTAGTAAATAAATTTTATATAAAAACTGTATGGAGAACTTATTTATGGAATCAAGAACCGAAGGATATTACATGGCGATCCTGCCAGTCCAGTCAGGCCAGTTGAAGTTTTAATAATTATTATGGATGGGCTGGAGATGAAAGATTAAAATAATATATTGGAAATATTGGAAATAGTTGAAGCTGAGGCAACTGGAAGAAATTTATTTTTAGGTATTATTTTAGGAAACTGGTAAAATGGGAGAAAGTGAATCGAAAGAAGAAGTTATTATAAGCCAAGCAGGCAATAGTGGAGGCACAACGACGCGTATGGATAATGGATATTCATTAGCAGAAATAAGTGGAGTTGTTGCTGCTGGTTTTGTAATTGTCGCAATCGTTGCGTATTGTTATTATAAAATGAAGAAAATGTTAAAAAGTACCGTTAGGAGAGAAATACAGAGGAGTAACATTGAACTAGCATAAGGAAATACTAGCAAAATAAAAATTAAGGAGTTGAGAAAATATATCTAAATGTACTTAATAATAACAAGGTTAGTTTAGTTAGATTAAGTAATGAGTATTGTTGATAAGTTTAGGCACATGTTCGAGGAAGTTAGGGTTTTAAGAGAAATATCGATAAAGATAATCAACTAAGGCGCGAAAATTCTCAAGTGGTAAATAAAAAATTGGTAGATTTGGCTAGAATAGAAAGTGGGTTAGGTAGTTTAAAGATAGAGTTTAATAAAACCCCAGGTAATTCTGAGGTAGGTGAGCAAGTTAAGGCTTATATTAAAGAAATAAAGACGTTGATTACTGAATCGCAAAGTATATTAATAGATAGGTTAGGAATTATTTTAGAAAAGTTAAATACGAGTACTAAGACATCAGAACTAGTAACTATGGGAGAGAAATTCGATTTAAGAACAGCTGCATCTTTGTTACTGTCTATGGATGGCACCGAAGATGTGACAAGACAGTTAATTGATGCCATTGAGTTATATTCTGAGCTTTTAGACGATAACGGCAAAAAATTACTTATTAACTATGTAGTAAAGACCAGACTTTCACAAAATGCTAAATTACGACTAGAAAAAAATTACAATTCGACAGGAGACTTGGTTAAGGACATGAAAACGCATTTATTGACCAAAAAATCTGCGACAGCCTTAACATCGGAACTGCACAGAGCTAGACAACATGACAAATCGATTGACGAATTCGGTTAGACAATTGAACAATTATTAGTAGATTTGACTATAGCGCAAGCAGAGGGAGTTGACAATGCCGTAAAAATTTTGTCAAAAGTTGCCATAAACGCCTTTTCGGATGGGTTGAAAAATCATGAGCTACGCACTATAATAAAAGCGCGCAACTATCAAAGTTTGAAAGCGGCGATAGGTGGAGCGAAAGACGAGGACAGGTCTAATATTGATAATAACCAGTCACAAGTTTTGCACATGCGTGGAAAAAATTATAATAATAGATTTTATAACAATTATCGAGGTAGAAATACTTCAAATAATTTTAATTACCATGCAACAGGCAGAGGTAATAATAGAACATATGTTTTCTTAAAATGTTTTCTTAAAATGTTTTCTTAAAATGTTTTCTTAACCGCCTCTCAAGTTACCGAAGTAACCCCCTGGAAGATCTCAAGGACCTTGTGCTAGGCAAAGAGAGACGAGGCCCTAAAGTTTAATGTGGACTCCGAACCACTCTTGGGGCAATTTTTTTAATGAAAAATTGTTTCGCCTTGTGGGTATCGAACCCACTTCGCTAGGCAACTCAGTTTGCTAGCCAGACGCTTTAACCAACTGAACTACCATTACCATAGGCAAGGGAATCATAATACTTATAAAAATAACTTTAAATTTTAATCAGAAAAATATGCATAATAATTATAGAGGTCAAGGTAGACCCTATGCTAATGTGGGTAGGCAAGGTCGAGGTTATGGTTCGCGGCGTGCTTATTTTGCAAAAAATGCAAATTCGCCAGATATTACAATATCCAGATTTCTTAGAGGGTAATCAATTCATTCTCAGAACAGATGCCTCGGGGCAGGCCTTTGGAGCTACGCTCTCAAATTCAAATGACAGGCCAGTGGCATATGCGAGTCGTGCATTAACTAAAGCCGAAAGGAACTACAGCACAGTAGAGAAAGAGTTAGCAAGTTTAAAGTGGGCAGTACGTCATTTTCGACCTTTTCTTTACGCTAGAAAGTTCCAAATTTATACAGATCATAGGCCACTAATATATTTGTTCGGTATGACTAATCCTTCTAATAGATTAACCAAGTTTAGACTAATTTTGGAGGAGTACGATTTTACAATAAATTATATTAAAGGATCTAACAACGTTGCAGCCGATGCTTTATCACGAATTCAGATTGATTCGGACGAGCTAAAAGACATGAACTCTAAAATAGTCAACACCATGTTTGTCACGACGCGAGCGCAAGCGAAAAATAAAACAGAAACTGAAAGTACAGAGGAGGATGGTGCTAAAACAACTTCTACTGACGAAAGACTTGATCACCCTGGAGTCGTAGAATTGTTGAAGCGACCACCGCAATCTGTAGAATTGCGATCTGTTAATAAAAATAAATTCAGTAATGCGGTACGAGATTACCGAAGTGATAACTGCTATAGATCAAGCAATTTGTTTTATGATTTGAATAGACAAGTAATTTATTTAAAACAGAATTCTCGATCGACGTCTGCATTCGATGCGTCGCTGAGAGATCTGAAAAATGCATGCATGAAATATAAAATTCCGGAATTATGTATAATAAAAAATAGTAACTGCGCAGAATTATTGAACAAACTTGTAAAATTCAAAGATGAGTTGCTAACAGCAGACATAAAAATAAGTGTTATCAAGGACATACAAACTATACAAGATAAAGAATTAAGGCAATTAATACTAAATGATTTTCATATATTACCGACAGGAGGACATGCCGGTATAAACCGCATGTATAACAATATTAAAAGAAATTATTTTTGGTCAGGTCTAAAGGGAGATGTTGAAATATTTGTCAAACATTGTAGTGACTGTCAAAAATTGAAATATTCAAAACCTAATAAAGAACCTTTGTCAATAAGCACTACAGCTACAAGAGCTTTTCAAAAAGTTTTTCTCGATTTGGTAGGTCCTCTTAGCACAGATGAGCAAACAACCGTTATATTTTGACTTTACAATGCGAGTTAAGCAAATTTGTTGAAGCATATTCACTACCGAATAAAGAAGCTACTACGGTTGCTAAATCATTTGTAGAAAACTTTGTACTACGTTATGGTGTGCCAGAATATATTGTAACGGATCAAGGCACCGAGTTTTTAGCTGCGACTTTCAAAGAAACGTGTAAATTGTTAGCAATAAATCAGCTAAACTCAACGGCTTATCATCACGAAACATTGGGTGCACTTGAAAACACTCATAAAAGTTTGGGGGCATACTTACGTATTCAATTATCAAAAGGGGAGAATAACTGGAGTACGTGGGTACCGTATTGTTGTTTTGCATATAATAATACTGTACACACAGAAACACGTTACACACCACATGAACTTGTTTTTGGGAGATCTAATCGGTTACCTTCAAATATTACATTAGGAATTGACCCACTATACAACTTTGACGACTATCCGTTAGAGCTGAAATATCGTCTACAAGTCGCGTGTAATGACGCTAGAAATAACTTGGTGATATCAAAAACTGATAGGAAAGAATTATATGATAGGAATGTTAATAAAGTTAATTACAAGTTAGGTCACCAAATTTTACTGAAAAATGAGTCAGGGAACAAGTTAGAACCTTTGTACAGAGGCCCTTATCGAGTAGTTGAAGAAAAATCTCCAAATATTGTTATAAAAATAGATGATAGGTTAGTAGAAGTACATAAGAATAGGGTAAAATTGTATTTAAATAGGAACCAAAATAATTAGCTAATGGCTATTATTTTGTCTTTTCGCGGGGGAGGTGCACTGGATGGTAAAATACATAATTAGCAATTTGTTTATCTAGGTCAAGTATTGCAAAGTCCAGTACAGCTCTACTCGTTATTGTATATATTATTGATAGGAAAACATTAAGTAAGCAAAATACGTTGTAATAATTAACTAATAATTTAGGCTGCAAAAAAACATTAATTATTAAGCAGTTGGAAGACGAAGCATGTAGTTAGTAAATAAATTTTATATAAAAACTGTATGGAGAACTTATTTATGGAATCAAGAACCGAAGGATATTACAGCACTGTATCTGCGCAGTATCGGCAGGGGTTACCGGTCAGTCAGGTACTCTGAAATTCGCTGATCCGCGGAAAAAATTGTTCATAAAAGTAGGACGGCCAGGTGTTCTACCTGGACCGTCTTGATGAGAGACATCCTCTCGGAAATGCACCCTCGGTGCTATCGGAGTTGGGCTTTCATTGCTCCTTGTACTTGAATTTTGTCGACTAGAGGGTCCCGGCTCTTGATAGTAAGACGCGCGGGACAGGCGTTGATCGATGAGTTGGATTAGCGTCGTCTGCTCGTCGACTGAATCCCATTCGACGTTAGTGGCCGCAGCTACTAACATCTCTGTGGATGAGATTAGGTTGCTTCTCAAGCGTGACCTAATCTCTGGACGCAGTTGGTCCATAATTATCCGGGCTCTGATGGCTTCGGATTTGAAAGGATCTATACGGTTAAAAAGCATGTTTTGTTTGTGATAAACACTGCCATATGTCTTCTAGAGACGATTGTTTGGTGGCATACAGTTGAGCAATAACTCGTGACTGGATGTCGGATGAGTTGAATCTTCTGAAAAATCTTTCCTTAAATAGGGTATACGACGTCGTTAACGTCCGAAATTGTTCGGACCATCTTTGGGCTTCGCCCTTGAGTTGGCCAGTTACGTCATGGAAGCGATCAAAGTCGTGGCTTATGCGAGCTCTGTCGAAAAATTCCTCCATAATTCTAATGAATGTTTCAGGATCTTCATGATCGAGCTCATGGAATGTCACGTTCGGACATCTTTGTCTCTCATGGGGCGTACAGGTCGACACGTTCTGTATCGCCTGCACGAAGCCCTCTGCCATTTTCATAAACATACTTTCCATTGAATTTAAATTTTGTGTCTGTGAAGCAGAAAAAATTCGATCATTAACGTCCGAAACAGTCTTTGTGGTTCTATCTCTTTAGAACAGTCGTCGACGAGAGGCACTGTGGCCCGCTCGTAAAAATCTCTTGGGGTCGACTCCTCGGAGTCTTCCACCATAAAAGAAAATGGGTTTGTCGGATTTGAGGACAGCATGGTCCCTGTTCGGGCGCCATGTCAACGATCCATGTTTTCGTGTCAGAAGGACTTCTACTATATTTTCCAAAAATGAATATTAACGTTCACAAAGAAGGGTTCAAAACGACTGTTTCAGACGGAGAATGATACAAAATTTTTACTTACTGTTCGTTTATGCCTGCTTCACTGATGGTACCAATTGGATGTCGTAACACTATAAATCTAACACAGTAAGTTTCTTTTTCTGTCTTTCTTTCTTAAAATTGAACCTGAAAGGGAATTTTGAAAACACAAGAAAAAGACAATATAAGTTCAAAAATATATATTAAATCTCTTTAATAAATCATGTTTTACAACAACTTCAAGAAAAATGTTTTTGACAAACTATAGTCTGGCCCGTGTATAACACATGGTGAGGAACGGACGACTTATAATGTATCAACTACCATCCAATATGCTGTTTTTGAGCTAACAATTACACAAAAAGATTCAAGATAAGTTCAATGTTTATAAATTTTTAGTGGGCTTTTGCTTGCCTGTCTATTGACGAATTTTCAGTTCAATATCAATTTTGGTCGCTCCTCGGAGCTTAAAAATTCTTGAATCGTAACGACTTTGAATTATATCCCGCAATTATCGATTCATACGTTCCGGCAAGGCGGTCCCATGCACGTTCTGAGTACATGGTAACTATACTTTTTTGACACCGAATCACTGAGGAACCGGTTTAGGGCAAACACCGTTAAAACCCATAATTTTTTCGTCAAAATCAACTGCTAGAAAATGATAGGGCACCCTCGACGCTAAAGGCTATTTTCGCTGAAATTCTCGAAATACTTTGACTAGAGACTGGACAACTTGGCCTCATATTTGACACAACGCATGAGGTGCAGTGCTTAACAACGTGGATTCGTAAAAAGATTTTTATTTTCAAAATTTCAGAAGTTAGTCGGTTTTCGTTATCGTTATACTTTCCAAATTTTGTGGTCGGAGCGACATTACGTCCCCGTGCAGCGACATTTAGTATACTTTCTAAAATTACACTCCTTAATGAGTTTCTGATATTTTTGCATAAAAAATGCTCCGTAGAGCGAAAATGTGACTCTTCCAACGGCATTTTTACGTGAGGCGCGTTTTTCATGCGAAATATTTCTTAAGTCGGATTTTGTTAGCGTCGAAAAGTTCATCGTTCGCGTGTTCTTTAACATTATCTCAGGACTATCTATCGCTCTAATTTGTGCAAGCAGGCTGTGGTTGTATAAATAACTGCGGAATATGTCTAAAAATCAAAATCGCATGTATTCATATACCTAATAATACCCAGGGAAAAATAGAATCAAATGTAGTTCGTTGTAACGTATTCAATATGTATGTATATCTAATATATTTTACACATATTTCATTAAATAAATAAAATAAAAAACCTGTTACCTGTTAGTTATCTCTGCGAATGGTTTTCTTAAATTATTTTGGCACTCATCATTAACTAGAGAACTAGTTCTGTTCATGTCAATATTTGATGGTAAATTGGATGAAATCCCAGTGCATGGCTTTGTTTCTTCTCGCTTTTTGTTAAATAAAGACCTGTAATCAATAAATCTGAGAATTAAAAAATAGTTCAGCTTGAGCGAAAAAATAAATATATTACAAATAGTAATGACTGGCTAAAATTTGCAGATTATTCTGAAACTCCCCTCCCCATATATGATAGAGGCAATATTCTTGTAGGATTGGAATAGATATTCATAAATTTTCAACAGAAATATAAATCGAAGTATTTCTTAAATTTTATCCCACGTTTCTTACTTTTAGAGATCAGAAAGTAGTATTAATATGTAGTCATTAGTATAAAGGATTTAATTTATTTTAGTTAGGATCACAGCAAAAATAATTTAATTGGATTATTACTGTTAATAATAATAAAAAGAATTTTTAATTATGCCTTTTAAATTTTGTAAAACACCGTAATTTAGCCATGCTTTGATTTTTCCTTTTAGCTGACAGTTAAATATCGATGATTGGTCTCAGTTTGCCTTTTAGTAACACGTCATTTTTAATAGAATCAAGTTACATTTTATACATATAAACTAAGAACACCAGATAAAAACTACGAAAGAGTCACATAAAACGAAAAGAACTTCGAAAGTAGGTACTTATACCTATATGCACAAATAATTAAAAACTACAAAAAATATCACACAACGAGTACAAAAGATTCACCACTACTACTCTGGAATCCACAGATAGAATAGATGTACTGTAACAATGCAACAGGAAACAAAAAAGGTCCGTTTTATTGCTTTATTGATCAACCCTATTAAAATAATCCTACTTTCAAAGCGGGCACCTATGACGCAGCCGAATGCTTCGAACGAGAAAGGTAGATGAAAGAGAATATGAGATTGTATAAATTTATTATACATAATCTCTATTCACTTCTTGAGGACATGGGGCTAATTTTGTTTTAGTTCTACAATAGGGAAAATGTTTATTTTAATAATAGCTATGTGGAATGATGAAAATTATTTATGCAAATCGAAAATAAAATTAAAAAACTATATTTTTTTATATGTATTTTTTTAGCGAAAGCCGTTTTTTAAAACAATGATTTATGTGAGAGTATGTCGAAGATTCTTGACGGCTTATATCCGGAGCGCTCTTTAAGATGATAAGCAGGAAAATGTACCTAGTCTTGTTGCGTATTGGCCTCTGAGGGAGACGTACCTTCCAGAATTAGAAATGAGGCGTATAAATTTGTGCTCGAACACTTTTAATTTTTCCATTATCGTGGCCGATATGCTGCACCTCAACGGCGCCGCGTATGTTATGGACGCCCTGAGCACCATCGTGTACAATAATTTTTTATTTTGTCGGTTAAGTCTGCTACTCCTGGCGGATACACTGCTCCTGGACAGGAAGTAGACCGTCCGTACTGTCTCATTTATGTGCGCATTGAACGTCAGTTGCTGGTCCAGTCTGACCCCCTAGTACTTCACGCACCTAGTGGTTGGAATTTGGTTTAATCAAAATTGGTGTTAGGATTTTACTTTCAGTAAATTGGTGTGTGAAGACTATTGCCTCCCAACTTCTCAGCGTTTACCTGAATCTTCCACCGGTCGTAGTATGCCATGGCATGGGCCATGTGCGTTTGAACAGCATGTCTGCTGCTTGAGCGTTATGGGTTATAGGTTATCGGCGTACTTGGCTAGCTTCGGATTAGGAAACTTAGGAAGACCGAGACGTATAGGTTATACAACTTGTTACACTTGAAAATTTCCCGGGTATAAAATAAGATAAATAGCCATTATTCTTCTGTTCCTCGGAAAGAAATCGCTCTATGTCGCCATTTGTTGCAATTTTTATATTGAATATTTTACTGATTAGTTAATTATTGTGCCACCATGTATGTCTAGGACGAATTTCGGGAATATCCTTTTCCATCGCGTATCGTTTTGCTTCAAGGTTTGAGTTCAGTAATTTAAAATGAAATTTGTTTTATGAACCATCATACGACAGTTTGTTTGATTAAATTATGACTTACAAGGCCCGAGTACACAAATATTTTATGTTACTTCATTTATTAAATAAATTGTATTAGTTAAAAACAGTTCATAACCTAGGAAAGAAAACAAACAAAAACGCCCGTTTCTTCTATTATCGTATAAAGAACACAATTAGTGACCTACCTTGGCATATTCGATAGTCCAATAATATCTATTACAATAACATATTAATAAACAGTTTCCTCCAGGTTTCGTGTAGGTCAGTTTGTTTGCTGTCAAAACCAAAATTGTGGTTGGCCTAGTAGGTAAACCGCTTCCGTTACGTTCACGACGGGCTAGCGCAAGAGCGCAGACTAGCATACGGCGAAGTGACAGGACCCGTATTAGCCCACAATTTTATTGTTTCGTCCTGAGTTCTGCCATATTTTAAATTTGGGATATCAGGAAACAGTCTGACTTATTACATGAGCATCCTGGATGCAGAATTGATGCACTAGCGTTGGGGACGTGGATTATTAAGATATTTGAAATTTGTAGGTTTGCAACTATTGGGCGTTCCGGCCCTGTGTTTTCTAGGTGTAGTACTGTCGCAGACTCGAGCGCTTGAGCAGGATGGTAATATGATTTACGTGGTTTGGACAATTTTCCCATATAATTTAAATTTGCCTTCACTAAATAATATGTTGGTTGTTAATCCTTGTAATCTAAGGGAAGACTATATTTGTCTTAGTTATGATATGATTGCATAATCATAGGATCTATTTTGTCCGTATATTTCTGTTGAATTGGGCGATTAACGATTAACGTGGTACGTCGCTCACTTCCTTTGATGGGTTTTTCTTAAATTCTGGTTTTTATAATTTTTCCGGGAGAGCCATTATTAATTTGGTAGTCATTACAACCACATGTCTTGCGAAGACTTTCCTGTACTTGTTCTGTACTATTGGGATCAATTGCGGTTGTTGTGAAGTTTTGTGTCGGCTATTTAGAGTTTGGGTTTCAAGCGTCACAGATTCGTTTGGATTAAACCATTAATTTTGGGGTAAGAGATATTTTTCCTCTCCGGAACACGTGTATCGTTATTAACTTACAATTATAAATTTTCTTATAGAATTGAGAAAATCCCTCCGGTGGGTTGTTGCCTGGAGGCTACGTTAAAGCCACACCACATCCACGTGAGTTCTATAGTTTTTGTAATATGTTGGCCAATACTCGACAACCTTTTGTTTTTTGCAGGGCTTTTATTTTATTTTATTCTATTCCACTTCAAGTTTTGTGTATTGTTCATCCAACATTATTTGACGTTGCTTCCCCCTGATTTGAGTGGATATTTGGCTATCTCATGGTGGCGTAATTGGGAGCGCACTGGTTCACCACATCGTTGGTTTTGGCTCCAGGCTTGCTGCTGTCCCTGGGATACTGTGAACGATCCATGCTTTGATGGAAGTCTGAAGGACGTATTTTCTGCTCGAAAAACTTAGAAAAATTTAAAAAAAAAAATAGGAAAAAGAAAAAATTAATTTTCTTTTTCCTCAACCTTTTCTTAATTCTAAAATAAAAATATTACGTTCACAAAATTTTTTAGGGTTCAAAGTGACTGTTTCAGACGGAGATCAATGGATAAATCATACTTACTGTCGTTTATGCTTAACTGCGGCTCTGATGGTATCAATTGGAAGACGTCGTAACACTATAAATCTAACACTGTCTGTTTACACTCTCTTAAAATTAAATCTGAAAGGGAATTTTGTTAGAAAACACAAGTAAAAGACAATATAAAGTTCAAAATATGTATATTAAATCTTTTAAAAAAATTATGTTTTTACAACAACTTCTTCAGAGAAAATGTTAACAAACAATGGTCTGACCCGTGTACAACACATGGTGAGGAACGGGACGATTCATACGGTACCAACTACCATCCAATATGCAGTTTGAAAAGCTAACGATGCACAAAAAGATTCAAGGAAAGTTTCATGTAACTGAAATTTTGGTGGGCTTATGCTTGCCTGTCTTATAAACGTATTTATTAATTCACATAAATTTTGGTCGCTCCTCGGAGCTTAAAATTGCTTGAAGCGTATCTACTTCGTTTGTATTATGCAATAACAAATTTTACGTTCAGGCAAGGCAGATCCCATGCACGTGTGAGTACATGGTATAGATACTTTTTTGACTCCGAATCACTGAGGAACCGGTTTAGGGCAAACCCCGTCAAAACACATCATTTCCCCGTCAAATCCGACTGCTAGGAAATGATGGGGGTCCCATGTCGCTAAGGGCTATTTTCGCTATAACTTCCGATATACTTTGAATAGTCGTTGGATTAACTTGTCCTCATATTCAATACCTCGTAAGAGTTGCAGTGCTTGACAACGTGGATTCGTAAAAGGGTTTTTAATCTTGGAAATTTGGAAGTTCAAGTCCAATTTTATTATACTTTCTAAAATTGGGTGGTCGGGGCGACATTACGTCCCTGTGCAGCGACATTTACTACACTTACCAAATTAACGCTCCTCGAAGAGTTAGCGGAAATTTGGCATAAAAAACGCTCCGAAGAGCAAAAATCTATTTCCAAGAATTAAAAACCTCCTCCACGGCGTTTTTACGTGAAGCACGCTTTTCTTACGAAATATTTCCTAAGTCGGATTTTGTTACAACGTCGAAAAGTATATCGGGGTTATAGCGTTCTTTAACACTCCCCTCCTTTCCGTGAATCTTTTTGTGTAACGTTTGGTAAATTGTTTGTTTGAAAAAAAAAAATAAAATGGATCATTGGATGTAGTCTCCCATGTGTTGTATGCGGTTATAGTTCAGACCGGCCTATCTGAACAAAACATAGATGCAAATCTAAATATGGTGATAATTTGAACATATATCGATGCATAGCATTCGATTGAATTATTGAACATTGTGTTTCAAAAATGGCATAAAAAAAGAAAAAATCGAAAATCCTCGGATTCTCGATGACACAACACAAACACTTTCGACGCACTTATCTTTCTTAGTGTTCTTCCACTAATGCGGGCTTGCGTCTGCTCCTCCTCGTGTCTATGCCTCGTCGATCACCTTCGGTGTCGAACTGCCTTCTGGAACAGCTTAGGTGGTCCTCGGACTGCTTGGCTCCAGCTATGCTATGGCTCTGCTCAGTTTATATGAAACAATATAAAACAAAATTTTAGTAATATGTTTGTTCATATCCCGTCTGGGGATCTGCGACCGATAACATATCGTCGTCTTTGAGAATAGGAACACTGAATTTTGTTGACTTATATTGATTGAAATAGTTTTTATTAAAATCTCTTCTTGGGAGAAATCTGCGACAGAATCTGCCTCCGTCGGATCGTTGCATCTGCCCCTCCAGCAGACGTGGCGGCATCTCGCCCTTGAGTTGCTAGACTCGTCTGAATCGCGCTCTGCGTCAGAGTTGTCGTCTTTCCATGCCGTGCCAATGGAACATTTGTTTGGACCCTTTGGGTCGGACTCTGCTTACAGATGAATGTTTAATAACATTTGAGGACTTAGAAAAATTATAAAAAATACCAACTCTGCCGGACACGGTCAGAGTTGCTGCAGTGAATTTTGAAGATTTGTATGGACGATACAATATCCCCAATGAAAATAACTTGTAAAAAATGCATAAAAAATACCAACTCTTGCCTGACACGACAAGAAGTTGGTATGGAAATTTTGATATAAAATAAACCTAGCACTAAGTTAAAACTTAGCCTAGGTTGAAAAATGTTATAAAAATATGATTGAATCTCCAGAACTTGATTCTGAATCAGAAGTGGAAGCATCTCGTGGCGGGGCATGAATTTGTACAACCGTTTGCTCCGGCGGTGGAGGTTCTGTGGAATCGTCTGAGAACGGGGAATCATTTCCATCGAGTGATGTTCCGCCTGGACTAGCATTTTCTTCATCGGAAGATTCGATTTCCAAGTTGTGCTCCTCTGGCGGGGCTGGTCTCAAATCATCGACATGTACTCTTGTCGTTACATTTCCCTTTTGCACGAGATACACCTCGTCTGAAAACTTCTTCAGAATTCTGGTTGGGCCTGACCAAGACGGCGTGAAGGTATTCCATATTCTTTTTTCTCTTACTCATGACTCTGTCTCCTACTTTGTAAACGATCGGAGTGACGGCCTCTTTTGGCGCATATTTCTGTTTGTAATTTTGTTGGGCCTGACGGGCTTCCTTGATCCGCTCGTATCGTGGAAGCGTTTGTTGCTTGGCTCTTTCTTGCCTCCAGGCATACAAATCCCATTCGCCTCTTTCGGCTGGATCATATCCTAACACGATCATGCTAGGTGTTTGATTTGTAGCGGCGTTCCTACGATTTCTTAATATGTATGTCATCTGATGCACGTAGCGATCCCAAGTGTCGTTTGGCTTTTTGAATAAAAGAGTCTTTAAAATTTTCTTGCATTCCTGAACCCGTCGTTCCACGGGGTTGGACTGTTGGTGATATGCCGGAATTAAATATCGTTCGATACCATTCCTTTCGCAAAATGTGATGTACCATTCGGAATTGAAATGTCCACCATTGTCGGAAATTATGACTCGAGGGACTCCGAATCTTGCTACTATTTCTTCGTCGATATATTTGGCTATCGTTCTGCCGTCGACCTGAATGTATGCCTTTGCCTCTATCCATTTACTGAAAACGTCTTCGACGATAATCATGTATCTGTTTTCGGCGTCTTTAGTCCTCTGCAGCGGGCCAATTACGTCGACGCTCAAGGTTTCAAATGCATTTTGTGGTGCATGACTTCTAAGTGGAGCATTGGGTTGGGCTTGTCTTGTCTTTACAGACTGGCATATCAGACAGTCGTTTATGTATTTGCCTACGATCCTGGCCATATTATTGAAATAGTAGCGTTTCGCTATTTTCCTGAGAGTCTCGTCTCTTCCTGGATGACATGCTTCATCTCGGTCATGATAATGGTAAATCAATTCTTTTATTTTCCTCTTTGGAACTATTAATTTAAAATTTCGTTCGCAATCTTTAAAAAGTACATCGTCTTGGACGTGAAAATTTTTCATAAAAATAAGATCCGCATCGGAACGTTGTTCCTGTTGAAATAGATCATTCCAACGGCGGATCTTGTCTTGAATATCTCTTGAACTCAATTGAGCCTGTACGATATCTTCGTATATTTCTGAATGCGTTAAAACAGAAATACGTTCTGGACACTTATAATTTGGTAGGAACATTCTTTCCTCTTCATCGTCTGTCTCGACATACTGATTTTGTGGGTTATGACTTAGAAAATCTGCTAATAAATTCTCCTTTCCTGGACAGTGTTCAATTTTGAATGCATATTCTTGCAATAGTAATGACCATCGTGTAAATTTTGTTTTGTCGTCCTTATGTTTGTTTAACCAAAGTAACGCCCTGTTGTCCGTCTTCACCAAGAACGGTTTGTCTGCTAAGTACATGTTGTACTTTTTAATATAGTTCACCACCGCCAAGCATTCCAGCTCGTTTATGTGGTAACGTCTCTCTGCTGGAGATAACGTGTTGCTTGCATACGAAATTATATATTTTTCGCCGTTGTCGCCTAATTGATATAATACGGCCGAAAGGCCTTGGAGGGATGCATCTGTTTGCAAAATGAACTGACGTGAAAAATCCGGCCGATGGAGTTCCAGCGGTCCGGATAATAATTCTTTTAATTTTCTAAACGCTTCATCGCATGTATGGTTCCAGTGAAAACGATTTTCCTTCGAAAGAAGTTTCGTTAGTGGCTTCGTGATCATCGCCACATTTGGTAGATATTCTCGTACCCAGTTGCAAAGCCCTAGGAAACTTTGTAGCTGCTTTTTTGTAGCTGGAACGGGATAATTTTGAATTTGTAAGACATGTTTTTCTAATTGTTGGGAAGTATCAGTTCTAATTGTATGGCCTAAATATTGAATTTCATTCGTCGCTATTACACACTTTTCCGGTGACACTTTCAGATTGTGCAGACGTAGTCTTTCAAAGACTAACCTCAAGTGGGACATATGCTCCTTCACGTTTACGCTGTAAACGATTATATCATCTAAATACACTTTACAGAAATGGTGCAGGTAACCCGTTAAAACGTCCTTTGCCATGAATTTCTGAAAGGTACAGGGAGCTGTCTTGAGGCCGAAAGGCATGACATTAAATCTGTAAGCTGCCCCATCAGGAGTGGTAAAAGTCGAAAAATCTTTTGATGCTTCATCTAGCGGTATTTGCCAATATCCACTTTTTAAATCCAACACAGAAAAAATCTTCGAATTGCCTAAATCTTTAATACTTTCGTGTATTTTTGGTAAGACGGAAGCCTCGTCTTCAGTCATTTCGTTCAAATGGCGGTAATCGATGCAAAAACGTGGTTTCTTGTCTGAGCGTTTTATTATCACGGGTGGTGAACTATATTGGGCAGTGCTAGGTTCGATGACGCCAGCTTTCAGCATCTCTTCGATTTGGTCGTACATAATTTTCTTAGTACTCGGAGACATCGGATATGGTCTGATATTAAATGGTTTTGTGTCTTTTACTGTAATTTTGTGTTTCACAGTCACTGTGGTTGCTTGAGTCGGTTCCGCAGTGAACAGATCGACAAATTCTTCGAACAGCGGCCGTAGAAATTTGTCTTTAATAACAAGCTCTTCAGGAAGCTTTGCCTGCTGTCTCTCCCTCTGAGAAGCTTGATTCCAGAAGACGGTAATACGCTCTTCTGTGCCGGCATATAGGCATTTTCTGCCATAATCATATGCGACATTGTTCATATATAAGAATGGTGATCCTAATATTATCGTTTCGTTCAAATTTTCGATTACTTGAAAATCAATTTCAAAAGAGGTGCCTGAAATTATTACTTGTAATTTTGTCGTGCCAAGAGAGTCCACCATTCGATCTCCGCACGCCATAGCAAATGATCGACATGTCGTGAGATTTTTAAAATTATCCAACATCCTCGGATGGATAACGTTTCGCGTCGAGCCTGAATCGATCAGTGCGTCGACCGCATGTTCATTAATTTGAACTTTTATACGAGGCAAAGGGAACGCTTCGCTCATATAATTTATTGACTCTCTTGTCTTGTGCAGAGGAGCGTCGTAGTGGTCATGAGTATCGGAAAAAATTACTGGACATTGCTGCCGCCTTGGTTCGGCCGTTGTGCCGGGGATCTTGCAGATGGACCCTGGCCTGGGTCTCTGGCCCCTCGAAAGTTTCCCGGTCTCCTGTTGAGATGCGGGTTATTCGGGCATTGGCTATGGAAGTGCCACTGCACTGTGTCTGTACAGTATCGGCACGGGGTTGCCGGTCGGTCGGGTACTCGGAATTTCCCCGATCCGCCATTGAAATTGGTTTGCCTGCGGTCAGGATTCACTGATCCGCTCGTAGAATTAGGCATAAAAAAAGGACGACCAGGCGCTCTGCCTGGACCGTCCTGTCGAGATACGTCCTCTCGGAAATGCACCCTCGGTGCTGTCGGAGTTGGGCTTCCATTGCTCCTTATACTTGAATTTTGTGAACTTAAACGTCCCGGCTCTTGATAGTAAGACGCGCGGGACAGACGTTGATCTATAAGCTGGATTAGCGACGTCTGTTCGTCAGCTGAATCCCGCTCGACGTTAGTAGCCGCTGCTATTAACATCTCTGTGGTTGAAATTAGGTTGCTTCTCAAGCGTGACCTAATTTCTGGACGCAGTTGGTCCATGATGACCCGAGCTCTGATGGCTTCGGATTTAAAGGGATCAATACGATCGAAAAGACAGGTTTTCCTTGTGATAAACACTGCCGTGTCGTCTAAAGACGTTTGCTTGACGGCATACAGTTGAGCAATAGCTCGTGACTGTATGTCGGGAGAATTAAATCTCGTAAGGAATCTTTCCTTGAATAAGGTATACGAAGTAGTCAACGTCCTAAATTGTTCGGACCATCGTTGAGCTTCGCCCTTGAGTTGGCCGGTTACGTTATGGAGGCGATCATAGTCGTGGCTTATGCGAGCTCTGTCGAAATATTCCTCCATAATTTTCAGAAATGCTTCTGGATCTTCATGATCAAGCCCATGGAACGTCACGTTCGGACATCTTTGTCTCTCATGGGGCGTACAGGTCGACA
Organism: Leptura quadrifasciata; assembly: GCA_963675555.1. Taxonomy (NCBI): domain Eukaryota; kingdom Metazoa; phylum Arthropoda; class Insecta; order Coleoptera; family Cerambycidae; genus Leptura; species Leptura quadrifasciata. The sequence continues at coordinate 49,964,053 of OY776679.1, forward strand.
CGTTCTGTATCGCCTGCACGAAGCCCTCTGCCATTTTCAGAAACATACTTTCCATCGAAGCAGTTTGTGGCTGTGAAGCTGATAAATTAACATTATTTCCCTCTGGAAACAGTCGCTGTGGTTCTATCCCTCTAGAACCGTCGTCGACGAGCGGTGCGGTGACTCGCTCATAAAATTCTCTTGGGGTCGACCCCTCGGAGTCTTCCGCCATGAATGAGAAAGGATTTGTTGGGTTTGGGGACGGCATGGTCCCTTGCTCGGGCGCCATGTGAACGATCCATGCTTTGATGGAAGTCTGAAGGACGTATTTTCTGCTCGAAAAACTTAGAAAAATTAAAAAAAAAAAAATAGGAAAAAGAAAAAATTAATTTTCTTTTTCCTCAACCTTTTCTTAATTCTAAAATAAAAATATTACGTTCACAAAATTTTTTAGGGTTCAAAGTGACTGTTTCAGACGGAGATCAATGGATAAATCATACTTACTGTCGTTTATGCTTAACTGCGGCTCTGATGGTATCAATTGGAAGACGTCGTAACACTATAAATCTAACACTGTCTGTTTACACTCTCTTAAAATTAAATCTGAAAGGGAATTTTGTTAGAAAACACAAGTAAAAGACAATATAAAGTTCAAAATATGTATATTAAATCTTTTAAAAAAATTATGTTTTTACAACAACTTCTTCAGAGAAAATGTTAACAAACAATGGTCTGACCCGTGTACAACACATGGTGAGGAACGGGACGATTCATACGGTACCAACTACCATCCAATATGCAGTTTGAAAAGCTAACGATGCACAAAAAGATTCAAGGAAAGTTTCATGTAACTGAAATTTTGGTGGGCTTATGCTTGCCTGTCTTATAAACGTATTTATTAATTCACATAAATTTTGGTCGCTCCTCGGAGCTTAAAATTGCTTGAAGCGTATCTACTTCGTTTGTATTATGCAATAACAAATTTTACGTTCAGGCAAGGCAGATCCCATGCACGTGTGAGTACATGGTATAGATACTTTTTTGACTCCGAATCACTGAGGAACCGGTTTAGGGCAAACCCCGTCAAAACACATCATTTCCCCGTCAAATCCGACTGCTAGGAAATGATGGGGGTCCCATGTCGCTAAGGGCTATTTTCGCTATAACTTCCGATATACTTTGAATAGTCGTTGGATTAACTTGTCCTCATATTCAATACCTCGTAAGAGTTGCAGTGCTTGACAACGTGGATTCGTAAAAGGGTTTTTAATCTTGGAAATTTGGAAGTTCAAGTCCAATTTTATTATACTTTCTAAAATTGGGTGGTCGGGGCGACATTACGTCCCTGTGCAGCGACATTTACTACACTTACCAAATTAACGCTCCTCGAAGAGTTAGCGGAAATTTGGCATAAAAAACGCTCCGAAGAGCAAAAATCTATTTCCAAGAATTAAAAACCTCCTCCACGGCGTTGTTACGTGAAGCACGCTTTTCTTACGAAATATTTCCTAAGTCGGATTTTGTTACAACGTCGAAAAGTATATCGGGGTTATAGCGTTCTTTAACAATACCAACACCTACCTACCGTTGCTCAGCTAAGTGCCTTATTTCCTTAGCCGTTGTACATATGTATATATATTTAACTTAGTAATTATAGCTTACATCATAGTACCGTAAATTTTGCATCTAAATAAGTGCCCTAGCACTGACTCTATCAAATATATTTTTTTATATACATATTATCAGTAATTTTGCTTTTGCCACTCATTTTCGTTTTTTTTTTCTTACTTTTTTTTATGTAACTATAAATTAATACTATATGGTACTCAATACATGTGTGTACATTTATTATATTGTAATATATTCTTCGAATTGGACTAATTGGTTTGTTACTGTTTGTGTGTTCACCACCTAGCTGTCTTACCCGCTCCCCCCCGACGAGCTAGCAAGTGTGTGGTTCCTACTTTTACCACGAACTGCACACTATAATAAATATTTGCTACGAGTCCCTGAGAGGTGCCCATCAAGACCCCTCATTAATTAATATAAATTTCAGTAAACCATCATTTTTTTTTTTCTATTTACCATCTGCGGGCGTAGCAAATTGGCGCCCCAACTTTTATTGGCTTACAGCGGGTGGTGTTTTCATTTTTTTTTTCTTTATTTTTTTGTCATACTTACGGTAGACTTGCTGTTAGGTGAACACACTTTCAATAATTGTGAATTATAAAATTGTATATTGTTTTATTTTCTGCCATTCAGTATTTGAATTCATATGGAAGTATTTTAACTTTAAAAAAAGTGGCACATTTTTTTTTCCACACCGTTTTTTGAATGGGTGTATATTTTTTGCAAAATATCGAAACACACAACTGATAGTATAATTTCCATCCTTGAATAATTATTATACCTATAATCAGGTACTTTTTGTTGTTTCCCTGTTATGCAAGTATGTCATGGTTTACTATACAAGGTGTACCAAAATAAAATATTAGTAACTGTAATATATATAGATATATTTTTCTCTCAGTATACATTTTCATTAGCTTTTAGGCCTCTAGTTAGAAACTTTTACACATTTCGCAAAATACATGCACATACAGGGTGATAACAAAAAAAAATTGCTCGATGTATTAGTGTTAATATCGATATACTTTTATCCATTACTTTGATATTCATGTAAATGGAAAATATATATGTATATAAAAGAATTTGAAAAGGTATAATTATACAGGGTGATCATAAATACACGAACGTATACCTTATTTTGAAAAATATTTTGGTAATTTTAAAATACTTTTCTTAACGTCAAAGTTGATTTCGATTTATTTTTTGCACTAGCATAAACATCTAGGGTAATTATGAGTAAATATATTATTGATATATATTTTTATAGTACTTACGGCAATATAAGGTACAACGGTAGTAAACGCTTACCACTATCTATTATAAATTCAATTCAGTAAATATACAGGATGATTGTTTAAATATTTATAGCCAAGCCATTTCGTGTAAGGTACTGATTGTTGTTTTCTTTTCAACGCTAGGTATTTAATTTTGTTATTGCTACTCTTTGGTGTTAATAGCGTCACAAATTTGTGTGCTATGGTTACAGGGTTGGTAAGAAAAAGCACAAGCGTATAATTTATGTGTTTTAACTTATTAGGTAACTTCGTTTAATTAATCGATTCGACAGTTTTATAAACTTTTGGATCAATAATCTTACAGGGTGAACACCTGCTACCCTGAAACTAGTCTAGTACGTCCGCTCACATTTGTTTTACGTGTTGTATATTAGTATTATTGCATAATTTAGTGTAATTGTTCTTTTCCTAAATTTTGTTTAATAGTACTCGTTTGCCGAACTTAGTGAGTCATTTATTTTTTTATAATCCAATAATTTTTTTTTTTATGTGCTGCTGGTATTTTGGGGGATCATTGACGCATATTGGTGCTGTTCGGAATCAATAGATCTTTTGGTAGTGGTGCCGTACGTGCTGTTACCGCTTTGCTTTTTACTGGTAGGGAGGAGGACTTCGTAAAATCTCCTTGACTTTTTTTCTTTTTTTTCTCCTTCTTTTAATATATTTGTGCGGTTTATTTATTTATTTTTATAATGGAAGTAAATCGTTTACTTAGCGACGAACTGTCCTATGAATTATGCGTGCGCGGCGCACTCACTGCTGGTAGTGTCGAGGAAAAACGTCAGCGTTTACGGCTACTATTACGGGCTAAGAGATTGAACTCTGGTACACAATATGAAGTCAGTGGTCTTGATCCACAAGTAGAGATTCAGATATGTGAAGCTGTTAGATGATTTAGAAAGCGCTATTAACGATTTTGATGCTAGTAATGCAATAAATGAAAATAGTAGAATTCAAACTCGGCTAATGCATGTGGTTGGTAGATTGAACCGTATTTCTGATAACCCAATAAAAAGTAATCTTTTAAACCGCTGTACAGATTTGATGGATGCCTTAAGTTCGATTATACGCAATATTAATCATCGTGGTTCAAGTCAGAGATCTCTCTTGGATGAACCAAATATGCTATTGCCAGAGATACTTCCAAGTACATCCGTCATTCAAAGTCACGTTCCGGTGACTAACCTAGTTGATGTAAATTCGGGTAATATTAACAACCCGCAATCACTTCCGGCTACAGTTGATAATCCCTACATACCTCAGGCACCAATTGCATCAGGAGAACAGCCCCAAAATACTAACTATAGCGTGAATATAGTAGGTTCCCGACCGAACATCAATTCGTGTTTAGGGCGACCAGAGGGTAATACTAGTTGCAGCTCAACTGGACCTTCTCATTTGCTTGGTGACAGAATAACGATAAATCCCTCGCGACAAGTAAATTTTGGACATAATTTGAATTCCACCTCCAATATGCATTAGAATTCGATTGAACGTCAAATTCGGGATTTAAATATTGACGAAACTGCTATACCATCTAGGCAGCATTACTTGCAAGTCAGAGCTGATCATTCGTATCAACCAGGAGTGGATGAGCAAGCTAGATGCTTCTCTATAGTTTCTAAGTGGAACATTACGAGATTTACCGGCTTTAGTAATGTCCTGGACTTCTTAGAGGAAGTAGAGGAATTACGGTTAGCATGTGGTTTAACTAAGGGTCAACTATTGCGATGTGTCACAACTTTGTTAACAGATGCAGCATTAGTATGGTTTAGGGCAGTGAAATCAACAATAACATCTTGGGACGAGTTTGTCTTGTTATTGAAAGACACCTACTTGCCCACGGACTATGAGAAATATCTCCTCGCTGACATACAGTCACGTACTCAGCATGTGAATGAAAAGTCAGCATTGTACATTGCTCTTATGGAGAATTATTTCAATAGACTTAAACGAAAACCCGTTGAATCTGAACGTTTGCAAATTATCCTCGACAATATGTTGCCTGAAATTCAGAAAAAACTCGCACTGAGCAGTGAATTCTATTACTGAGTTAGTTGAGAAATGTAAAGGGATTGAGGATGTCTTTTGGCGTACGGAACATTGGCGTCCACCGCCAAGCAATCCTAGAGTCGTTTCAGAGGCTAATTTAATGTACCGTCGACCTAAAGTACATGAAGTAGAGCCTGTTCATGCGGTACTTAGCGACCCGCCAATCGTACAGTGTACCTCTACCTCTAAAGTACCAGCTAGAATGATTACTTGTTGGAATTGTCGTCAACAAGGGCACGTGAAGAGAGAGTGTAGTCAACCTCCTTGTGTGCACTGTTACCGATGTGGTAGACAGAATGTAACTATCCGAACCTGCCCAGCGTGTTCGGGAAACGGTCCGATGGGTCACAATTAGGTCGAGTAGTGAACCCAGTCCGAGCTGAGAACTCGATCATCCTAGAGACAGAAATTTCTAGCAAACTAGACTATGTGTTATCAAACATCGTTGGTGATGAGAGACCTTACCTTAGAGTGAGTATTTTTAGTAAGGAATTTCTTGGATTGTTAGATTCTGGCGCTTCAAGGACAATCTTGGGTAGTAAGGGATATCGACAACTCAAACCCTTGAACCTAGAATTATTACCGAGTACGGTTAAGTCATGTGGAGTTGCCAATGGAGAACAGTGCAAGGTAATCGGTAGCTACAATATTCCTTTTTGTGTTCAAAATAGGATCCAAGTAGTCAATGTGCTGATAATACCATCACTGCCTCACTTACTGATTCTTGGTTCCGATTTTTGGCGTAAGATGGGTATTGTTCCCGATCTGCGACATGGTCTCTGGCATTTCACAGACGCCGATTCCGCAGAACATGATATACTTTCTATCACAGATAGTACCCACCTTACCCCTGAGCAGTCCATAGAACTGGAGAATTTTATCGAAGATATTTTCTCTAAGTTTCCTGAAGGTTTAGGTTGCACCACTATGGTTAAACATACCATCAAAACCACAGCGGAACCGATAAAACAAAGATTTTATCCAATATCTCCTGCTCTACAGAAACATGTTAACAATGAACTTGATGACATGTTGCAGCGTGGGGTTGTCGAACCGTCTTCTTCTCCTTGGGCATCGCCCATCGTCATGGTCAAGAAGAAAGATGGATTATATCGGTTTTGTGTAGATTATCGTAAGGTAAATAGTGTTACCCAGAGAGACGCTTATCCGCTACCCCAAGTAACTAACACTCTAGACAAATTACGCGACGCCAGATATCTTTCCTCTCTTGACATTAAGAGTGCTTATTGGCAAGTACCGATGGATGAATCCAGTAAACCAATAACTGCGTTCACTGTTCCGGGACGAGGTCTTTATCAGTTTTGCAGAATGCCCTTCGGATTGCATAATGCCCCCGCAACTTGGCAGAGGCTAATTGATCGAGTCCTCGGTCTAGATCTTGAACCATACGTCTTTGTTTACTTGGACGACATCGTGATTGTCACACAAACGTTCAGTAAACACCTCGAGCTAATGAGGTAAGTGTTTGACCGATTAGCCAATGCAGGTCTTACAGTTGGCAGGGACAAATGTAAGTTTTGTCGGCCTGAACTAAAGTACCTTGGTTACGTGGTAAATAGTAGTGGACTTCATGTTGATCCAGAAAAGGTTTCGGCAATCCTAAACATTAAGCCACCGAAGAATGTTTCAGAAGTTCGACGAATATTGGGTATCACAAGTTGGTATCGAAGATTTATCCCAAATTTTGCAACTATAGTAGCACCTATTACTAATCTACTTCGTAAACATGCCAAGTTTGTATGGTCCGAAGAATGTAATCAGGCATTCGAACACGTTAAAGAACATTTGGTGTCTGCACCGATAATTAGTTGTCCAGATTTCGACAAACCCTTTACGATACAGACGGACGCTAGCGATTTTGGGCTTGGGGCCGTGCTTTCGCAGTCCCATGATAATGGCGAACAAGTGGTCAGTTTTATTAGTAGGTCTTTAACCGGAAGTGAACGAAAATATAGCGTCACAGAGAAAGAGTGCCTGTCCGTGTTGTGGGCTATTGAGCGTTTTCGGCCATATGTAGAGGCTACTCATTTTACTGTGATTACCGACCACTTTGCCCTAAAATGGTTACATAATTTAAAAGACCCGTGTGGTCGACTGGCTCGTTGGAGTGTAAGGCTTCAGCAGTACGACTTCGACGTAGTGCATCGTAAGGGTAAAGATCACGTCGTGCCCGATGCACTATCTCGATCTGTACCGGTTGTGGATGAACTTACCACAAACTCACCTATGTTTAAGGGTTACATCGATCGCTGGTATGATAAGATGATCCGAAGAATTACGGACAACCCATTACATCATTCTCAATGGCGCATTGAAAACGGTGTCATTCTAAAGAAAATGAGAAATGCATATCCGGGTCTCGAGGACCCATTATTTGATTGGAAAGTGGTCGTACCTAAATCTCATCGCACTGAGATTATACGGGACCACCACGATCCACCGACATCAGGTCACGCTGGAGTGTTTAAAACTTATGACCGTATTGGACGTAGGTTCTACTGGCCAAAGATGAGGTCCGATATTACGAGCTACATTCGCTCCTGTCAGGTTTGTTTAGCTACGAAATCAGCACAGAAGCCTCCATCTGGGTTTATGTGTAGTCGTACGGATATCTCGAGGCCTTGGGAACTTATATCTGTCGATGTTGTAGGTCCGTTACCTAGAAGTTCGAACGGTTACAATTTTATCCTTAGTATACAGGATTATTTTACCAAATTCTGTTTGTTCCTCCCAGACAGTTTATTAGCAGGGAATTTCTGAAATTAATTAACACCTACAAGGTAAACCACTGCAGAACAGCCAATTACCATCCTCAGGCAGATCCTTGCGAGGCTCAACATAGAACATTAAAAACTATGTTGGCTTCATATGTTAAAGATAACCATCGGTCTTGGGATAGTTTGCTACAGAAAGTCGCCTGTGCTATGAGAACAGGAATTAGCGAAACTACGGGAATGTCTCCGTATTTCGTTAATTTTGGTCGAGAGATAGTCCTGTCTGGCCCGGGTCATACTCCACCTACAGTTAGTGATGACCCTCAAGAAACTCCGATTATCAAACCGGAACATAGACCTGACATATTGACTAAAGTTTTCAATGATGTTCGAGCGCGGATTACTAAATCCCAGAAGAGAAGTGCCAAAACTTACAACTTACGGCGCCGAAATGAACGGTATAACGTAGGTCAGAAGGTTTGGCGGAAAAGTTATGCCCAATCCAATAAAGTTAATTATTTTAGTGCTAAACTTGCCCCTCGTTATGTTGGACCGCTTGTCGTGAGTAAGGTACTTTCTCCCTGGACCTACGAATTAAAATATTCGGATGGTAATGATGCTGGAGTATGGCATGCAAAAGATCTCAAAATAGATACTACGTGAGTGACTTACTAATTCGGTATATTGTGTGTATGGTGTTAGAAAAAACCTGATATATATATCTCCCTATCACACAGTAACTAAGAGTGTAGTTAGTTCGTTCGTTTCGGATTTTTGTGGATAGGATTATTGTGGTCAATATTTTTGTTCCTCGGAGTTTTCGAGAATAGGTATCGTTTAGGTTAAGGTTAGGTTAAGTTAGTTAAGATTTACGTATGTTTATATATTGGCCAATTGCGTTATGGATCATAGGTATACCAGTTTCTAGTGGGTAGCGTTGTATATTTTGTTAGTTCTTCTTTCTTTCTCCTTTCCCCTTTTTTTCTTCTTTCTTAAGGCACTTTTAAAATTTCCGTTGGGAAATTTTCTGTGGGTAAGGGGGGAGTTGTTACACTTGAAAATTTCCCGGGTATAAAATAAGATAAATAGCCATTATTCTTCTGTTCCTCGGAAAGAAATCGTTCTATGTCGCCATTTGTTGCAATTTTTATGTTGAATATTTTACTGATTAGTTCATTATTGTGCCACCATGTATGTCTAGGACGAATTTCGGGAATATCCTTTTCCATCGCGTATCGTTTTGCTTCAAGGTTTGAGTTCAGTAATTTAAAATGAACTTTGTTTTATGAACCATCATACGACAGTTTGTTTGATTAAATTATGACTTACAAGGCCCGAGTACACAAATGTTTTATGTTACTTCATTTATTAAATAAATTGTATTAGTTAAAAACAGTTCATAACCTAGGAAAGAAAACAAACAAAAACGCCCGTTTCTTCTATTATCGTATAAAGAACACAATTAGTGACCTACCTTGGCATATTCGATAGTCCAATAATATCTATTACAATAACATATTAATAAACAGTTTCCTCCAGGTTTCGTGTAGGTCAGTTTGTTTGCTGTCAAAACCAAAATTGTGGTTGGCCTAGTAGGTAAACCGCTTCCGTTACGTTCACGACGGGCTAGCGCAAGAGCGCAGACTAGCATACGGCGAAATGACAGGACCCGTATTAGCCCACAATTTTATTGTTTCGTCCTGATTTCTGCCATATTTTAAATTTGGGATATCAGGAAACAGTCTGACTTATTACATGAGCATCCTGGATGCAGAATTGATGCACTAGCGTTGGGACGTGGATTATTAAGATATTTGAAATTTGTAGGTTTGCAACTATTGGGCGTTCCGGCCCTGTGTTTTCTAGGTGTAGTACTGTCGCAGACTCGAGCGCTTGAGCAGGATGGTAATATGATTTACGTGGTTTGGACAATTTTCCCATATAATTTAAATTTGCCTTCACTAAATAATATGTTGGTTGTTAATCCTTGTAATCTAAGGGAAGACTATATTTGTCTTAGTTATGATATGATTGCATAATCATAGGATCTATTTTGTCCGTATATTTCTGTTGAATTGGGCGATTAACGATTAACGTGGTACGTCGCTCACTTCCTTTGATGGGTTTTTCTTAAATTCTGGTTTTTATAATTTTTCCGGGAGAGCCATTATTAATTTGGTAGTCATTACAACCACATGTCTTGCGAAGACTTTCCTGTACTTGTTCTGTACTATTGGGATCAATTGCGGTTGTTGTGAAGTTTTGTGTCGGCTATTTAGAGTTTGGGTTTCAAGCGTCACAGATTCGTTTGGATTAAACCATTAATTTTGGGGTAAGAGATATTTTTCCTCTCCGGAACACGTGTATCGTTATTAACTTACAATTATAAATTTTCTTATAGAATTGAGAAAATCCCTCCGGTGGGTTGTTGCCTGGAGGCTACGTTAAAGCCACACCACATCCACGTGAGTTCTATAGTTTTTGTAATATGTTGGCCAATACTCGACAACCTTTTGTTTTTTGCAGGGCTTTTATTTTATTTTATTCTATTCCACTTCAAGTTTTGTGTATTGTTCATCCAACATTATTTGACGTTGCTTCCCCCTGATTTGAGTGGATATTTGGCTATCTCATGGTGGCGTAATTGGGAGCGCACTGGTTCACCACATCGTTGGTTTTGGCTCCAGGCTTGCTGCTGTCCCTGGGATACCAACACCTACCTACCGTTGCTCAGCTAAGTGCCTTATTTCCTTAGCCGTTGTACATATGTATATATATTTAACTTAGTAATTATAGCTTACATCATAGTACCGTAAATTTTGCATCTAAATAAGTGCCCTAGCACTGACTCTATCAAATATATTTTTTTATATACATATTATCAGTAATTTTGCTTTTGCCACTCATTTTCGTTTTTTTTTTCTTACTTTTTTTTATGTAACTATAAATTAATACTATATGGTACTCAATACATGTGTGTACATTTATTATATTGTAATATATTCTTCGAATTGGACTAATTGGTTTGTTACTGTTTGTGTGTTCACCACCTAGCTGTCTTACCCGCTCCCCCCCGACGAGCTAGCAAATGTGTGGTTCCTACTTTTACCACGAACTGCACACTATAATAAATATTTGCTACGAGTCCCTGAGAGGTGCCCATCAAGACCTCTCATTAATTAATATAAATTTCAGTAAACCATCATTTTTTTTTTCTATTTACCATCTGCGGGCGTAGCAAACTTTGGAGATTGGATTCTTGCGGCACTCCCGCGCGAATGTCCCACCGTATTGACAATTTATTATTCACTCGAACTTGCAGGGATCTTCCCTGTAAGAGCGAGTGAATAATTTGATGAAATAAGTCGGAAAGTTGTAGTCGTACATTTTGTATAGTATCTCCGGGATCCAGACATCGAACTTCTTCTCAAAATCGAGGAGCACCATATGGAGGTGCTCCTCTCGAGGTTGTGTTGTACTTTGACGTCATTAGCTATCCTAATAACTTGTATCGTGCTATTGCAGCCAAACTGGAACTCATCGTCGATGTGGAGCTCATCCTGAACAGCGTCTAGTCTGGTCAGGACGAGCTTCTTCACCAACTTGGACATCGCCGACAGTAACGAGATGGGCCTCTAGTTGCTGCCGAACTTCGCGTTCTTGCTTAGGTTAGTGGTGGGCACGACCACGGACGGTGCATTTCCACTGGCAGCCACAAGATCGCGTTAACGATGAACCTCAACTGCACAATACCTTTCCTCGGGAAATATTTGAGCAGTTTGTACTCGACGCCGTCTTTTCCCGAGGTTTTGTTGTACGGTAAGTTTTGACAATGTCTGCTATTTTCGAAGGCTTGGCCATGACCTTCAGAAATTCGCTTCTTGTCAGTTGTACGTAATGACCAAAATTATTTGGTATATTGTTGTGTATATTTTCGAAATGAGAAGTTAGGTCGCTGGCTTTTTGCGCATCTGTGTCATCGCTGTCTGTCCGTTCGCACATGCAGCGCGGTTATGGCTTCTCGTGTATTTTTCAGGGCCCTCGTCAGCTTCCACAGTGAGGTTGAAGATTTATCACTGCCAGTTCGTCCGCCCATTTCTGTTTTTTTTTACCGTGTTGGTGAAAGTGCCTTTGCAGTCTGATCGTGTCAGCCTTTGCGATTTCACTGCCAAATCCATCTTAGTATATTTTTCTTGTGTATGTCTTGTTTAATCGCTGCACCGGATCGGTCTTTGTTGAGATTTATTATTGTAGTGGTGGCAACAGTCCGCTGGGCATCATGCAGTGCTCTTGGTAATCTTCTCCACTACATTTTCCAGCTCAGCGGGTATGTTGATTATGTTGTAGAGGTGCCAGTTGGCGCCTCTATACGATGTGATTGTTCGTGTAATGTTTTCCCTTGACATATAGTTCAGTTCTAGAATGATTGGGTTGTGGTCAGACATGAGGAGTTTCTTCAGCGACACTGGGGCTGTAGAGTTCCTCACGCACTTGTTGATCACTATGCCAAGGATTGTGGGTGTTGTACCGTTGTCCGGAAAATGCGGGGGATTGTCTGGATACTGCATGATGACATTATGATTATTTACATAGTAAAACAGAATGCTGCCATTCGCATTGTTGCGATGACAGTTCCAGCTACGACGTCTGACGTTGAAGTCGCCTATGAGCAGACAGCGTGGGCTCACGTTCGTCAAATTCTCCAAACAACCCGCTGTGAAGCAGTTCGCTGGCCTGTTGTACGTGACAATGATGCTCTTGCTGCCCTTCAGTGTCACACACATTTTCTCTACGGTTGTGTTCCCTATCGAATGGTGTGTGCGACCGATATCGGACTTTATGTGCATGTTATTCCACCGCCTCTGTATTGCCGGTCCTGTCTTTTCGAAGTACCGTATACCCTCGGACTCGTAGCTTATCTCGTCTGGTAAGTTTCGTCTTATTTAGAAGCATAATGTCAATGGTGTACCGGTGAGAGGTAAGTGAATACCCTCATGTGGTCAAATGCTACTATACACCAGACATCATAGATGTCTCCATGGTGTATAGCGACTTGCTATTTTGCAAGTACCGAGAGCGGTGACCTTTAGCCCTTGGTGGACTTAACCAATATACTGGTTAAGGGGAATTGACAAATGACATTGGCTACCAATCTTTCATGATTTGTAAGGTATAATTCAATGCAGGTCGGGGTATTTGCCCGCTGAGTAGTTGTTTCCTGCAAATCATGTATAATAACAGTATAATGTCAATTTTATGCATCAGCATATAATATATAAAAAAGGAATGTTGTTACATATACCGTTGGCCAAGCACATATTCACAAAGTCACGTACACATTTACGTGTGTAAATAAATCTACTGTGTGCTTTGTAACAGACCACTTAATGGTTGAGGCATTTGCATGATTTCGTACCAGTCAATTCAATATTTATTATTCAGAAGTTTCCAACTATTATTAAATGGATCGTAAAATAATGGTTTCTTCTCAGTAGATTTGATTTATTCTTTTAATTTTATTAATTAGCACAGCATAACATAGTGAGACGACATTGGTATTAAAAGTTCTCTTTATTTGTAGAGGATTTTTAGCTGCTTTGGTTTCATACATTTTGATAAAAGTATCTTGTCTTACTTTGTTAATACCGTACTGATGTGTATGCTCCACTAATGCTTACCCAAGCAACACATGATGGTTTAATACACGTTTATTATATGAAATTATGGTTTAAATTTCTTTATCGTATATTTAATCAACGTCTATGAAATACGTTTATTTTATAAATGATTTTTATACGTATATTATAAATGGATTTCTCCGAAATTTTTCGGTGTAACGCAGAATTTTAAAAAATAATTAATTGGGACTACATTTCTGTCAAATGTTTAAATTGTAAATTGGTGAAATTGACACTTGCATTATTTCAGCCATACTGTAGTTTTTAATATACGATTTTTAACTGTATACGATAAATATGTATTTGCGCAACGATTTTTATAGGTATATCATAAACAAGTTCATCTAAAAGTTCGAAGATTGTAACAATATCTAAATATGAGTAAAATATTTACATTAATCAAAATCTGTAAGGTAGATGATAAATGAAAATATTCGTTCAATAATATAACTTGATGACATACCGTTTTTAAACGTATATCAACTTGCATCAATTGTGCCGTCGCCAGCAACCGGGTTAGTATTGTTGTTTTTGTTGCAGAATGCATTTTAAATATACGAATAAAGATAGCAAATGTTAGGCGCATGCTCAGTTGCTTTATCGTATGATGGTAGTCAACTTTAGCAATGTGCCCTTGTGATTGAAACAAAGAATATTTACTTGTTCGTTTTTGCGTATAATTATTTGATTGAAATCCAACAAGTGTCGTACTGACGATTCGCCCTTATCCTTGAGTTATCACGTTGTAGTGTGTTAAAGTTACAAAAATAAACCAATTTGTGATTGATTGGTAAGAATTTTTGTTTATCTCTGCATTGAAGGCATGGGTGCGGCTGTTAAAGAACACGCCAAAACCCACGATAAACTTTTTGAAACTGTAACAAAATCCGAAACATTTCGCATGAAAAGTGTGCTTCACGTAAAAATATCGTTGGAAGAGGTTTTTATATTTTTAATCATATTCTCGCTCTACGGAGCGCTTTTTATGCAAAAATTTCAATAACTCATCGAGGAGTGTAATTTCAGAAAGTGTAGTAGTAAATGTCGCTGCCCAGGGACGTAATGTCACTCCGACCACCAAAATTTAGAAACAGTAACAAAATTTGAAATTTCGGAAATTTCAAAATTAAAAAACCCTTTTACGAATCCACGTTGTTAAGCACCGCAACTCATGCGTCGTGTTAAATATGAGGACAAGTTAATCCAGCTTCTATTCAAAGTATATCGAGAGTTTTAGCGAAAATAGTCTTTAGCAACAAGGGTCCCCTATCATTCTCTAGCAGTCGATATTGACGGGAATAAACCGGTTCATCAGTGATTCGGTGTCAGAAAAGTATAGTTACCATGTAGGTACTCATATCGCCTTGTGTGAATGTATGAAATTGTAATTGCAAAATATAATTCAGTCGTTGCGATTCAAGCATTTGATATTGAACTGAAAATACGTAAATAGACAGGCAAGCAAAAGCCCACCAAAAATTTATAAACATTGAACTTTTCTTGAATCTTTTTGTGTAATCGTTAGCTCAAAAACCGCATATTGAATGGTAGTTGCTACGTTATAAGTCGTTTGTACCATGTGTTGTACACGGGCCAGACTATAGTTTGTCAAAAACATTTTTGTTGAAGTTGTTGTAAAACATGATTTTTTAAAGAGATTTAATATATATTTTTGAACTTTACATTGTCTCTTTCTTGTGTTTTCAAAATTCCCTTTCAGGTTTAATTTTAAGAAACTTTTAGTACTTACTTTGTTAGATTTATAGTGTTACGGCGTCCAATTGGTAACATCAGTGAAGCAGTTAAGCATAAACGAACAGTAAGTATAAATTTTGTATTATTCTCCGTCTGAAACAGTCGTTTTGAACCCTATTTGTGAACGTTAATATTCATTTTTGGAAAATATAGTAGAAGTCCTTCAGAAGCAAAAGATGGATCGTTCACATGGTGCCCGAACAGGGACAATGCCGTCCTCAAATCCAACAAATCCATTTTCTTTTATGGCGGAAGACTCCGAGGAGTCGACCCCAAGAGATTTTTACGAGCGGGCCACAATGTCTCTCGTCGACGACAGTTCTAGAGAGATAGAACCACAAAGACGTTCTCGGACGTTAATGATCGAAATTTATCTGCTTCACAGCCACAAAATTTAAATTCGATAGAAAGTATGTTCATGAAAATGGCAGAGGGCTTCGCGCAGGCGATACAGAACGTGTCGACCTGTACGCCCCATGAGAGACAAAGATGTCCGAACGTGACGTTCCATGGGCTCGATCATGAAGACCGGGAACATTCAAGAGGCCAGAAACTAAGGCCAAGGTCCATCTGCGAGATCCCCAGCCTAACGGCCGAACCAAGGCGGCAGCAATGGGCGTTAAACAACCCTTCTGATACTCATGACCATTACAACACTCCTATGCATAAAACACGAGAATCCATTAATTATATGAGCGAAGCTCCTCGTATAAAAACTTTTTTAATAAATGAACATGCGGTCGATGCTCTGATAGATTCAGGCTCGACACGAAACGTTATCCATCCCAAGCTGTTGGATAATTTTAAAAATCTCACCACACGTCAATCATTTACTATGGCGTGCGGAGATAATATGGTGGACTCTCTTGGCACGACGAAATTGGATGTAAATATTTCAGGCACTTCTTTTGAAATAGATTTTCAAGTAATCCAAAACTTTAATGAATCAGTAATATTGGGATCCCCATTTTTATACATATATAATGTCGCATATGATTACGGCCGAAAATGCCTATATGCCGGCACGGAAGA
The DNA here is from genome assembly GCA_963675555.1 of Leptura quadrifasciata. Lineage (NCBI taxonomy): Eukaryota > Metazoa > Arthropoda > Insecta > Coleoptera > Cerambycidae > Leptura > Leptura quadrifasciata. Next base: position 49,980,208 of record OY776679.1, read on the forward strand.
GCGTATCACCGTCTTCTGGAATCAAGCTTCTCAGAGGGAGAGACAGCAGGCAAAACTTTCTGAAGAACTTGTTATTAAAGACAAATTTCTACGGCCGCTGTTCGAAGAATTTGTCGATTTGTTCACTGCGAAACCGACTCAAGCAACCGCAGTGACTGTTGAACACAAAATTGTCTTCAACGACAAAGACCCTTCAATATCAGACCATATCCAATGTCTCCGAGTACTAAGAAAATTATGTACGATCAAATTGAAGAGATGCTGAAGGCTGGCGTCATTGAACCTAGTACTGCACAATATAGTTCACCTCCAGTGATAATAAAAAGACCCGATAAGAAACCACGTTTTTGCATCGACTATCGTCACCTAAATGAAATGACTGAAGACGAAGCTTCCGTATTTCAAAAATACATGAAAGCATCAAAGACTTGGACAATTCTAAAATGTTTACTGTGTTGGACCTCAAGAGCGGATATTGGCAAATCCCGCTCGATGAAGCATCAAAAGATTTTTCGACTTTTACTACTTCTGATGGGGCGCTTATAGATTTAATGCCATGCTTTTCGGCCTCAAGACAGCTAGCTTCATGTGTACCTTTCAGAAATCCATGGCAAAGGACGTTTTAACGGGTTACCTGTACCATTTCTGTAAAGTCTACTTAGATGATATAATCGTTTACAGCGTAAACGTGAAGGAGCATATGTCCCACCTGAGGTTAGTCTTTGAAAGACTACGTCTATATAATCTAAAAGTGTCACCGGAAAAGTGTGTAATAGCGACAAATGAAATCCAATATTTAGATCACAAAATTAGAATTGATATTTCTCGCCCATTAGAAAAACATGTACTGCAAATTCAAAATTATCCTGTACCAACCACGAACTGGGTAAGAGAATATTTACCAAATGTTGCAATGACTACAAAGCCCTTAACGAAATTTTATCGAAGGAATGTCGCTTTCATTGGACTCAAGCATGCGATGAAGCTTTTCAAAGACTTAAAGATTTATTATCCGGACCGTTGGAACTCCATCGTCCGGATTTTTTACGTCAGTTCATTTTGCAAACAGATGCATCACTATAAGGTCTTTCAGCAGTACTCTATCAATTAGGCTGGCAATGTTGGACCGATCATGGTCCTGTTGTCTCTAAAATGAAAATTGTTATGAGACCCGAACACCGAAGAACTCAAGTAAAACGTAGACTCCGTCTCTGTATTAGTAAATTGCGTGACCAACAAACCGTCGAACAGCTAAAGCAAAAAGTTCAAGAGAATTTGAGTGCACTAGAAGAAACCAATTCTGTAGATGTCGCTGCTACCTGGACACAAATTAAAGACAGTTTAAAAAGTGCGAGTGAGGAAATTCTTGGCACTGCAGCAATTAAAAAACAGGAGGACTGGTTCAATGATAATGAAGCTTTTATACAAGAACTTCTTGACCGTAAACATATTGCCTTCCAAAACGCTATCAACCACCCCAACGACTCATCAAAAGCAGAAGCTTTTACCCAATCTAAGCATGAAACGCAACGCGAAATCAGAAGAATAAAGAACGAGTGGTGAGCAAGCAAGGCCAGAGAAATTCAAGGGTACGCCGATTCACACGACTACAGGAATTTCTTTCAAGGAGTAAAAGCAGTGTACGGCCCCAGTCGGAAAAATATGTGCCCTATTAAAGATGTAAATGGAAATCTCCTCAAAGAAGACCAGGAAATAAGAGCCCGATGGAAAGAACACTACTCTAACATTCTTAACCAGCAAAGTCAAGCCGATCACGATATTATAAATCTTATCCCTCAATATGACACCTTCGCAGACTTAGATAAACCACTAACAACGGAAGAGATCTTAACCGCCATTGGGCAGCTAAGAAATAACAAAAAAAAAATAACAAATCTCCCGGCGCCGACTCACTCCCAGCTGAGATCTTTAAAGCTGTGTCGTCAGAGCTCATACCCTACCTCAAAAAACTGTTTGATGTCGTGTGGGAAAGTGGTCAAGCTCCACAGGAGTTTCGTGATACACTTTTAATCAACCTCTTCAAAAACAAAGGGAGCGCTGCGGACTGTGGAAATTACAGGGGTATAGCTCTCCTGGCTGTTGGAGGGAAGATACTCACTAAAGCGATGGCAAATAGGCTAACACCTGTTATGGAAAAGTTACTTCCTGAAACACAGAGTGGTTTTAGACCAAACCGAGGCACATCGGATTTAATCTTCACACTTAAACAGCTTCAAGAAAAAGCACTCGAATATCAAGGAGAAATTCACATGGCCTTCATTGATTTAACCAAGGCGTTTGACTCGGTGGACAGGGGAGTGCTCTGGAAAATTATGTTCCGCTTAGGTATCCCTAGAAAATTTGTGGAAGTATGTCGCAGTCTACATACAAACAACAACGCCCAGGTTATGTATAATAATGAGGCAACCGAACCTTTCCAAACCCTCACTGGAGTTAGACAGGGATGTGTCCTGGCAACCCTACTTTTTAATTTGTTTACCACTGCTCTAACAATTATTGTTGACAACAAACTGACAGTCAGAGGAATAGGTCTCAGATACCGTTTTGATGGCGGTCTCTTTAACATAGGGCGCTTTAGAGCTTTCACGAAGACACGCACACGATTCATTTGTGATCTCCAGTATGCGGATGACTGTGCACTTTTAGCCTCTACGCCGGAAGAGCTTCAAGAACTTTTAGATGTGTATTCCCAGAGCTATGATTCCTTGGGACCTAAAATCAACATTGGAAAGACTAAGATTATGTCAACTCCTCATCAAGTGAACCAAATAGACATTACACTTAACGGAAATTCTCTTGAAGTGGTGGATCAGTTCAATTACTTAGGCAACGTTGTTAATGACAAAGCAAACATGGACAGCGAGATTCGCAAAGGAATTAACGCTGCATCTAGAGCACTCTGGGGACTTAGAGAGAGAGTATTTGACAACCACGACCTTGCTTTGTCAACGAAAATGGCTGTCTACAGAGCAGTTGTCATTCCAACACCGCTTTATGGATGTGAAAGCTGGGTCACTTACCGTCGTCATGTGAAAGAATTAGAACGTTTTCAGCAAAGACACCTCAGAAGTATGATGAAAATCCGTTGGGTCCATCACATATCAAACGTGGAAGTACTCAGGAGAGCAAACAGCCTTCCAATTGAGGTGCTTATTTCAAGAGCACGCCTAAGATGGGCAGGTCACGTTTATCGTATGCATGATAACCGCCTTCCTAAATGTACACTTTATGGTGAATTGCTAAGCGGTAGAAGAAGACGTGGCGGTCAATGAAAGAGGTGCAAAGACGCTCTCCATGAAAATCTAAAATCCTGCGGTATTGCAGACGAGCAATGGGAACAACTTGCAGCGGACAGAACCGAATGGCGAGGGGTTGTGGCCAGCTATCAAGGAAATGTTGCTGCAAGAAGGCTGAATCCAAGACCTAACCAGGTCTATGTTTGTCCTGACTGCGGTCGACATGTGCTCTCCCGAATTGGCCTCTATAGCCATAGTCGTGTGCACCGTAGATGAATGGGAATTACAATAGACTACACCTTTTACTTGTTTTTTATTGTACACAATCTATCGACTGTAACATTTTTATACTCGGACTCGAGTAACGGCTAATAATAAAATAATAATCAATTAGGCGACAATGGCGAAAAACATATTATAATCATATGCTAGCAACACGTCTCCAGCAGAGAGACGCTATCACATTAACGAGTTGGAATGCTTGGCAGTGGTGAATTACATAAAAAAGTACAAGATGTACTTAGCAGATAAACCGTTCATAATTAATACGGACAACAGGGCGTGACTTGTGAATAAACACAAAGACGACAAAACCGAATGCACTCGATGGTCCTTGTTATTGCAAGAATATGCATTCAAAATTGAACACTGTCCAGGCAAAGAAAACTTATTAGCAGATTTTCTCAGCCGTAATCCAAAGATCAGTATGTCGAGACCGACGATGAAGAGGAAAGAATGTTCCTACCAAATTATAAGTGTCCAGAACGTATTTCTGTTTAACACATTCAGAGATATACGAAGATATCGTACAGACTCAATCGAGGTCAAGATGTATTCAAGACAAGATCCGCAGTTGGAATGATATATTTCAACAGGAACAACGTTCCGAAGCGGATCTTATTTTTATGAAAAATTTTCAAGTACAAGAGACGATGTACTAATAAAAAAATCGGATCGAAATTTAAAGTTGATAGTTCCAAAGAGGAAAATAAAGGAACTGATTTACCACTTTCACGATCGAGATGAAGCATGTCATCCAGGGCGAGATACTATTTCAATAACATGGCCAGGATCGTAGGCAAATATATAAACGAATGTCTGATATGCCAGTCAGTAAAAACACGACAAGCTCAACCCAATGCTCCACTTAGAAAGTCATGAACCACAAAATGTATTTGAAACTTTAAGCGTCGACGTAATTGGACCACTACACCAAAGACGCCGAAAATCGATATATGATTATCGTAGAAAACGTAATTAGCAAGTGGATAGAGGTAAAGGCATATATTCAGGTCGATGGTAGAACGATCGCCAAATTTGTAGACGAAGAAATAGTTGCGAGATTCGGAGTCCTTCGAGTCATAATTTCAGACAACGGAGGTCATTTCCATTCTGAATGGTATATAATATTCTGCGAAAGAAATTGCATTGAACGATATCTCATTCCTGCTTATCATCAACAATCCAACCCCGTGGAACGACGGGTTTGTTACACTTGAAAATTTCCCGGGTATAAAATAAGATAAATAGCCATTATTCTTCTGTTCCTCGGAAAGGAATCGCTCTATGTCGCCATTTGTTGCAATTTTTATATTGAATATTTTACTGATTAGTTAATTATTGTGCCACCATGTATGTCTAGGACGAATTTCGGGAATATCCTTTTCCATCGCGTATCGTTTTGCTTCAAGGTTTGAGTTCAGTAATTTAAAATGAAATTTGTTTTATGAACCATCATACGACAGTTTGTTTGATTAAATTATGGCTTACAAGGCCCGAGTACACAAATGTTTTATGTTACCTCATTTATTAAATAAATTGTATTAGTTAAAAACAGTTCATAACCTAGGAAAGAAAACAAACAAAAACGCCCGTTTCTTCTATTATCGTATAAAGAACACAATTAGTGACCTACCTTGGCATATTCGATAATCCAATAATATCTATTACAATAACATATTAATAAACAGTTTCCTCCAGGTTTCGTGTAGGTCAGTTTGTTTGCTGTCAAAACCAAAATTGTGGTTGGCATAGTAGGTAAACCGCTTCCGTTACGTTCACGACGGGCTAGCGCAAGAGCGCAGACTAGCATACGGCGAAGTGACAGGACCCGTATTAGCCCACAATTTTATTGTTTCGTCCTGATTTCTGCCATATTTTAAATTTGGGATATCAGGAAACAGTCTGACTTATTACATGAGCATCCTGGATGCAGAATTGATGCACTAGCGTTGGGGACGTGGATTATTAAGATATTTGAAATTTGTAGATTTGCAACTATTGGGCGTTCCGGCCCTGTGTTTTCTAGGTGTAGTACTGTCGCAGACTCGAGCGCTTAAGCAGGATAGTAATATGATTTACGTGGTTTGGACAATTTTCCCATATAATTTAAATTTGCCGTCACTAAATAATATGTTGGTTGTTAATCCTTGTAATCTAAGGGAAGACTATATTTGTCTTAGTTATGATATGATTGCATAATCATAGGATCTATTTTGTCCGTATATTTCTGTTGAATTGGGCGATTAACGATTAACGTGGTACGTCGCTCACTTCCTTTGATGGGTTTTTCTTAAATTCTGGTTTTTATAATTTTTCCGGGAGAGCCATTATTAATTTGGTAGTCATTACAACCACATGTCTTGCGAAGACTTTCCTGTACTTGTTCTGTACTATTGGGATCAATTGCGGTTGTTGTGAAGTTCTGTGTCGGCTATTTGGAGTTTGGGTTTCAAGCGTCACAGATTCGTTTTGGATTAAACCATTAATTTTGGGGTAAGAGATATTTTTCCTCTCCGGAACACGTGTATCGTTATTAACTTACAATTATAAATTTTCTTATAGAATTGAGAAAATCCCTCCGGTGGGTTGTTGCCTGGAGGCTACGTTAAAGCCACACCACATCCACGTGAGTTCTATAGTTTTTGTAATATGTTGGCCAATACTCGACAACCTTTTGTTTTTTTGCAGGGCTTTTATTTTATTTTATTTTATTTTATTCTATTCCACTTCAAGTTTTGTGTATCGTTCATCCAACATTATTTGACGTTGCTTTCCCCTGATTTGAGTGGATATTTGGCTATCTCATGGTGGCGTAATTGGGAGCGCTCTGGTTCACCACATCGTTGGTTTTGGCTCCAGGCTTGCTGCTGTCCCTGGGATACCAACACCTACCTACCGTTGCTCAGCTAAGTGCCTTATGTCCTTAGCCGTTGTACATATGTATATATATTTAACTTAGTAATTATAGCTTACATCATAGTACCGTAAATTTTGCATCTAAATAAGTGCCCTAGCACTGACTCTATTAAATATATTTTTTATATACATATTATCAGTAATTTTGCTTTTGCCACTCATTTTCGTTTTTTTTTTTTTCTTACTGTTTTTTTTTTAATGTAACTATAAATTAATACTATATGGTACTCAATACATGTGTGTACATTTATTATATTGTAATATATTCTTCGAATTGGACTAATTGGTTTGTTACTGTTTGTGTGTTCACCACCTAGCTGTCTTACCCGCTCCCCCCCGACGAGCTAGCAAGTGTGTGGTTCCTACTTTTACCACGAACTGCACACTATAATAAATATTTGCTACGAGTCCCTGAGAGGTGCCCATCAAGACCTCTCATTAATTAATATAAATTTCAGTAAACCATCATATTTTTTTCTATTTACCATCTGCGGGCGTAGCAGGTTCAGGAATGTAAGAAAATTATAAAAACCTTATACAAAAAGCCGAACGACATTTGGGATCGCTACGTGCATCAGATGGCTTATATTCTAAGATATCGTAGGAATACCGCTACAAATCAAACACCTAGCATGATAATGTTAGGCTATGAACCAGCCAAAAAAGGCGAATGGGATTTATTATTATTATTATTATTATTATTAGCCTTTACTCGAGTCCGAGTATAAAAAAATGTTACAGTCGATAGATTGTGTGTAATAAAAAACAAGTAAAAAGTGTAGTCTATTGTAATTCCCATTCATCTACGGTGCACACGACTATGGCTATAGAGTCCAATTCGGGGGAGCACATGTCGACCGCATCAGTCAGGACAAACATAGACCTGGTTAGGTCTTGGATTCGGCCTTCTTGCAGCAACATTTCCTTGATAGCTGGCCACAACCCCTCGCCATTCGGTTCTGTCCGCGGCAAGTTGTTCCCATTGCTCGTCTGGAATACCGCAGGATTTTAGGTTTTCATGGAGAACGTCTTTGAACCTCTTTCATTGACCGCCACGCCTTCTTCTACCGTTTAGCAATTCACCATAAAGTGTACATTTAGGAAGGCGGTTATCATGCATACGATGAACGTGACCTGCCCATCTTAGGCGTGCTCTTGAAATAAGTCAATTGGAAGGCTGTTTGCTCTCCTGAGTACTTCCACGTTTGATATGTGATGGAACCAACGGATTTTGATCATACCTCTGAGGTGTCTTTGCTGAAAACGTTCTAATTCTTTTACATGACGATGGTAAGTGACCCAGCTTTCACATCCATATAGCAGTGTTGGAATGACAACTACTCTGTAGACAGCGTTTCGTTGACAAAGCAAGGTCGTGATTGTCAAATACTCTCTCTCTAAGTCCCCAGAGTGCTCTAGATGCAGCGTTAATTCTATTGCGAATCTCGCTGTCCATGTTTGCTTTGTCATTAACAACGTTGCCTAAGTAATTGAACTGATCCATCACTTCAAGAGAATTTCCGTTAAGTGTAATGTCTATTTGGTTCACTTGATGAGGAGTTGACATAATCTTAGTCTTTCCAATGTTGATTTTAAGTCCCAAGGGATCATAGCTCTGGGCATACACATCTAAAAGTTCTTGAAGCTCTTACGGCGTAGAGGCTAAAAGTGCACAGTCATCCGCATACTGGAGATCACAAATGAATCATGTGCGTGTCTTCGTGAAAGCTCTAAATCGCCCTATGTTAAAGAGACCGCTATCAGAACGGTATCTGAGACCTATTCCTCTGACTGTCAGTTTGTTGTCAACAATAATTGTTAGAGCAGTGGTAAACAAATTAAAAAGTAGGGGTGCCAGAACACATCCCTGCCTAACTCCAGTGAGGGTTTGGAAAGGTTCGGTTGCCTCATTATTATACATAACCTGGGCGTTGTTGTTTGTATGTAGACTGTGACATACTTCCACAAATTTTCTACGGATACCTAAGCGGAGCATAATTTTCCAGAGCACTTCCCCGTCCACCGAGTCAAACGCCTTGGTTAAATCAATGAAGGCCATGTGAATTTCTCCTTGATGTTCGAGTGCTTTTTCTTGAAGCTGTTTAAGTGTGAAGATTAGATCCAATGTGCCTCGGTTTGGTCTAAAGCCACTCTGTGTTTCAGGAAGTAACTTTTCCATAACAGGTGTTAGCCTATTTGCCATCGCTTTAGTGAGTATCTTCCCTCCAACGGCCAGGAGAGCTATACCCCTGTAATTTCCACAGTCCGCAGCGCTCCCTTTGTTTTTGAAGAGGTTGATTAAAAGTGTATCACGAAACTCCTGCGGAGCTTGACCACTTTCCCACACGACATCAAACAGTTTCTTGAGATAGGGTATGAGCTCTGACGACACAGCTTTAAAGATCTCAGCTGGGAGTGAGTCGGCGCCGGGAGATTTGTTATTTTTTAGCTGCCCAATGGCGGTTAAGATCTCTTCCGTTGTTAGTGGTTTAGGGATAAGATTTATAATATTGTGATCGGCTTGACTTTGCTGGTTAAGAATATTAGAGTAGTGTTCTTTCCATCGGGCTCTTATTTCCTGGTCTTCTTTGAGGAGATTTCCATTTAAATCTTTATAGGGCACATATTTTTCCGACTGGGGCCATACACTGCTTTTACTCCTTGAAAGAAATTCCTGTAGTCGTGTGAATCGGCGTACCTTTGAATTTCCTGGCATTGCTTGCCCACCACTCGTTATTTATTCTTCTGATTTCGCGTTGCGTTTCATACTTAGATTGGGTAAATGCTTCTGCTTTTGATGAGTCGTTGGGGTGGTTGATAGCGTTTTGGAAGGCAATATGTTTGCGGTCAAGAAGTTGTTGTATAAAAGCTTCATTATCATTGAACCAGTCCTCCTATTTTTTACTTGCTGCAGTGCCAAGAATTTCCTCACTCGCACTTTTTAAACTGTCTTTAATTTGTGTCCAGGTAGTAGCGACATCTACAGAGTTGGTTTCTTCTAGTGCACTCAAATTCTCTTAAACTTTTTGCTTTAGCTGTTCGACGGTTTGTTGGTCACGCAATTTACTAATACAGAGACGGGGTCTACGTTTTACTTGAGTTCTTCGGTGTTTGGGTCTCATAACAATTTTCATTTTAGAGACAACAGGACGATGATCTGTCCAACAATCGCTATCGCGCGCCTTTGTAATTTGGACGTCCTTAAGATGCTTCCTACGTACGATAACATAGTCCAGTAGATGCCAGTGACCTGATCTGGGGTGACGCCAGGTGCCTTTAAATTTATCCTTTTGTCGGAAAATGGTGTTTGTTATAACTAGATCATGTTCGGCTCATTTAGTTAGGAGTAGTTGACCGTTAGCGTTCATGTTGCCCAAATCGTTCTTGCCTATGATGCCTGGCCAGGTGGCTGCATCTCTCCGTACTCTAGCGTTAAAATCGCCAAGAATAACGAGTCGTTCCGTTTTAGGTATTCTACAGAGGGTTTCTTCCAGCTGTTGATAGAAGCTTTCCTTGGTTTCGTGACTTGCACCCAGAGTGGGAGGCGCTTATTAGATTTACCGCGTTGCCACCTGATAGCTTATATCGTAGCAGCATTAGACGCTCGGATAGGCCTTGTGGTACTTGTGTTAAGTTGGATACAAGTTGATTCCGAACGGCAAATCCTACTCCATGTTGTCTTCTTGAATTGGTGGGAAGACCTTTCCAATAAAAGGTGTAGTACTTTTCTGTGAGGGAGCCTTCCTCCAAAAATCGAGTTTCGCTGAGAGCTGCAATGTCAACATTGAGTCGGTGAAGTTTTCTATCTATTAGAGCAGTTCTTCTTTCAGGCCGATCGGTGCGAGTGCTGTCGTTCAAAGTACGAACCTTCCAAGCGCCGTAGATGAAAGAATTAGTTTTCTTGGATTTAACTTGTCGGTGTTTTTTCGACATTCGATGAGGTGTCCCTGTGGGCACCCTCCCCCGGAGATCCGATCGGGAGGGTATTTTACTTCCGGATGATTTTGTCCCACTTGAACGCTCCATCATTTTTTTTTAAGCCTTAATCGACTGAAAACGAAGCTGCATTTGAAGTTTTAGCTGGAGCAGGTATGCAACTGGCCAGCTCGGTTGCGGAAGGCGAGTGGTGTGGTCCCATGGCACAGAAGGAGACTGCGACGATGAGGTAACCAAACGGTTCCAAAAGCAACCTTTGTGTGCGGTGGGTTATTTTTACCGCACTCTTCGTGAGAAGGTGGATGTGCTCACGGCAAAAGGTAAGGGTTATTCCGCCCTTACTCGGTCGTTAGAGGCTCGTTAGTAAGAACAGGGTGCACGAAGTTCAAATTGAACTCATCGCGAAGGTGAGGTTAACAATTGAGTAGGAGAGGCTATAACTTGCGCTTCACTACCCCATTACACCCCTCCCAACCAATTCAAGAAGACAACATGGAGTAGGATTTGCCGTTCGGAATCAACTTGTATCTAACATAACACAAGTACCACAAGGCTTATCCGAGCGTCTAATGCTGCTACGCTATGAGCTATCAGATGGCAACGCGGTAAATCTAATAAGCGCCTACGCTCCCACTCTGGATGCAAGTCACGAAACCAAGGAAAGCTTCTATCAACAGCTGGAAGAAACCCTCTGTAGAATACCTAAAACGGAACGACTCGTTATTCTTGGCGATTTTAACGCTAGAGTAGGGAGAGATGCAGACACCTGGCCAGGCATCATAGGCAAGAACGGTTTGGGCAACATGAACGCTAACGGTCAACTACTCCTAACTAAATGCGCCGAACATGATCTAGTTATAACAAACACCATTTTCCGACAAAAGGATAAATTTAAAGGCACCTGGCGTCACCCCAGATCAGGTCACTGGCATCTACTGGACTATGTTATCGTACGTAGGAAGCATCTCAAGGACGTCCAAATTACAAAGGCGCGCATTGATAGCGAATGTTGGACCGATCATCGTCCTGTTGTCTCTAAAATGAAAATTGTTATGAGACCCAAACACCGAAGAACTCAAGTAAAACGTAGACTCCGTCTCTGTATTAGTAAATTGCGTGACCAACAAACGGTCGAACAGCTAAAGCAAAAAGTTCAAGAGAATTTGAGTGCACTAGAAGAAACCAATTCTGTAGATGTCGCTGCTACCTGGACACAAATTAAAGACAGTTTAAAAAATGCGAGTGAGGAAATTCTTGGCACTGCAGCAAGTAAAAAACAGGAGGACTGGTTCAATGATAATGAAGCTTTTATACAAGAACTTCTTGACCGCAAACATATTGCCTTCCAAAACGCTATCAACCACCCCAACGACTCATCAAAAGCAGAAGCTTTTACCCATCTAAGTATGAAACGCAACGTGAAATCAAAAGAATAAAGAACGAGTGGTGGGCAAGCAAGGCCAGAGAAATTCAAAGGTACGCCGATTCACACGACTACAGGAATTTCTTTCAAGGAGTAAAAGCAGTGTACGGCCCGAGTCGGAAAAATATGTGCCCTATTAAAGATTTAAATGGAAATCTCCTCAAAGAAGACCAGGAAATAAGAGCCCGATGGAAAGAACACTACTCTAACATTCTTAACCAGCAAAGTCAAGCCGATCACGATATTATAAATCTTATCCCTCAATATGACACCTTCGAAGACTTAGATAAACCACTAACAACGGAAGGGATCTTAACCGCCATTGGGCAGCTAAAAAATAACAAATCTCCCGGCGCCGACTCACTCTCAGCTGAGATCTTTAAAGCTGTGTCGTCAGAGCTCATACCCTACCTCAAAAAACTGTTTGATGTCGTGTGGGAAAGTGGCCAAGCTCCACAGGAGTTTCGTGATACACTTTTAATCAACCTCTTCAAAAACAAAGGGAGCGCTGCGGACTGTGGAAATTACAGGGGTATAGCTCTCCTGGCTGTTGGAGGGAAGATACTCACTAAAGCGATGGCAAATAGGCTAACACCTGTTATGGAAAAGTTACTTCCTGAAACACAGAGTAGCTTTAGACCAAACCGAGGCACATCGGATTTAATCTTCACGCTTAAACAGCTTCAAGAAAAAGCACTCGAACATCAAGGAGAAATTCACATGGCCTTCATTGATTTAACCAAGGCGTTTGACTCGGTGGGCAGGGAAGTGCTCTGGAAAATTATGTTCCGCTTAGGCATCCCTAGAAAATTTGTGGAAGTATGTCGCAGTCTACATACAAACAACAACGCCCAGGTTATGTATAATAATGAGGCAACCGAACCTTTCCAAACCCTCACTGGAGTTAGGCAGGGATGTGTTCTGGCACCCCTACTTTTTAATTTGTTTACCACTGCTCTAACAATTATTGTTGACAACAAACTGACAGTCAGAGGAATAGATCTCAGATACCGTTTTGATGGCGGTCTCTTTAACATAGGGCGCTTTAGAGCTTTCACGAAGACACGCACACGATTCATTTGTGATCTCCAGTATGCGGATGACTGTGCACTTTTAGCCTCTACGCCGGAAGAGCTTCAAGAACTTTTAGATGTGTATGCCCAGAGCTATGATTCCTTGGGACTTAAAATCAACATTGGAAAGACTAAGATTATGTCAACTCCTCATCAAGTGAACCAAATAGACATTACACTTAACGGAAATTCTCTTGAAGTGGTGGATCAGTTCAATTACTTAGGCAACGTTGTTAATGACAAAGCAAACATGGACAGCGAGATTCGCAATAGAATTAACGCTGCATCTAGAGCACTCTGGGGACTTAGAGAGAGAGTATTTGACAACCACGACCTTGCTTTGTCAACGAAAATGGCTGTCTACAGAGCAGTTGTCATTCCAACACTGCTATATGGATGTGAAAGCTGGGTCACTTACCGTCGTCATGTGAAAGAATTAGAACATTTTCAGCAAAGACACCTCAGAAGTATGATGAAAATCCGTTGGTTCCATCACATATCAAACGTGGAAGTACTCAGGAGAGCAAACAGCCTTCCAATTGAGGTGCTTATTTCAAGAGCACGCCTAAGATGGGCAGGTCACGTTTATCGTGTGCATGATAACCGCCTTCCTAAATGTACACTTTATGGTGAATTGCTAAGCGGTAGAAGAAGGCGTGGCGGTCAACGAAAGAGGTTCAAAGACGCTCTCCATGAAAATCTAAAATCCTGCGGTATTGCAGACGAGCAATGGGAACAACTTGCAGCGGACAGAACCGAATGGCGAGGGGTTGTGGCCAGCTATCAAGGAAATGTTGCTGCAAGAAGGCCGAATCCAAGACCTAACCAGGTCTATGTTTGTCCTGACTGCGGTCGACATGTGCTCTCCCGAATTGGTCTCTATAGCCATAGTCGTGTGCACCGTAGATGAATGGGAATTACAATAGACTACGCCTTCTACTTGTTTTTTATTGTACACAATCTATCGACTGTAACATTTTTATACTCGGACTCGAGTAACGGCTAATAACACCCCTCCCACCCTGGGATTTATATGCATGGAGACAAGAAAGAGCTAACCAACAAACGCTTCCACGATACGAAAGAGTGAAGGAAGCCCGTCAAGCTCAACAAAATTATAAACAAAAATACGCGCCAAAAGAGGCCGTCACTCCAGTCGAGGAAATAAAGCACTGAACCTCCGAAATTTCTGCAGCAAGACGGATTTTAATGCGGTTTTTTGCACTCGATTCGTGAGAGCATCAGGAAATTTTGTGAACTAATCTGATGAATAGCAAAAGAAAAATTGCATATTTGCATTGTAAAAATGCATTGTTCAAAGTGCATTTCGAATAATTAATTTGCAACTCCGTAAAAATTTATTGAAATGAGTCCAAATTTGTTACTTGGGGGTTTTCGGGGTCGCTGAATACGAATATCAGGGCGGCAATGACCTCCGAGGTACCTGGAGCCCAGGGTGGATACTATCTACCTCATCTCCTGGAATTTCATGTGAATTTGTAATATATTTAGTTGAAACTCATTACTCGGAGGTTTTCGGGGTCGCTGAACACGAATATCATGGCGGCAACGTTCTCCGAGGTACCTGGAGCCCAGGGTGAACCTCATCTCCTTGAATTACCTTGAGTATAGCATCATTTTTCTACGAATTTGCATATATTACTCAAAATTATTTATTTATATATTATAATGAAGATGTAGATTCAAACAATATTTTGAAAAATAACGGTTCTTTCGATCCTCTGTTACAATTGTGTAAACAATTACTTTAAGAGTATTAACTTAAACATCTCTGTAGCACTGTATAATTCGGCCAACTGACGCCACGTGTGGAACTAGAATGAGACGCTGACGCCTTACCTGAATTCTCATCGTATCGATCGAGGTATGGATGTTACCAACACTAAGCGCGCCAAACTCAAAAAAAAATTGTCAGGCTCCAGTAGACAAAGTTGGTGGTATTATAATATTTAAATAATAAATAAATAATTTAGAGTAACATATGCAAATTCGTTTAAAAATGATGCTATACTCAAGATAATTCCAGGAGATGAGGTAGATAGTGTCCACCCTGGGCTCCAGGTACCTCGGAGGTCATTGCCGCCGTGACACTCGTGTTCAGCGACCCCGAGAACCTCCGAGTAATGAATTTCAACTAAGTATATTACAAATTTACAAGAAGTTCCAGGAGATGAGGTCCACCCTGGGCTCCAGGTACCTCGGAGAACGTTGCCGCCGTGATATTCGTGTTCAGCGACCCCGAAAACCCCCGAGTAACGAATTTCAACTAAGTATATTACAAATTTACAAGAAGTTCCAGAAGATGACGTCCACCCTGGACTCCAGGTACCTCGAAGGCCGTTGCCGCCATGATATTCGTGTTCAGCGACCCCGAAACCCCCGAGTAACGAATTTCAACTAAGTATATTACAAATTTACAAGAAGTTCCAGGAGATGAGGTCCACCCTGGGCTCCAGGTACCTCGGAGGCCGTTGTCGGCGTGATATTCGTCTTCAGCGACCCCGAAAACCCCCGAGTAACGTATTTCAACTAAGTATATTACAAATTTACAAGAAGTTCCAGGAGATGAGATCCACCCTGGGCTCCAGGTACCTCGGAGAACGTTGCCGCCGTGATATTCGTGTTCAGAGACCCCGAAAACCCCCGAGTAACGAATTTCAACTAAGTATATTACAAATTTACAAGAAGTTCCAGAAGATGACGTCCACCCTGGACTCCAGGTACCTCGAAGGCCGTTGCCGCCATGATATTCGTGTTCAGCGACCCCGAAACCCCCGAGTAACGAATTTCAACTAAGTATATTACAAATTTACAAGAAGTTCCAGGAGATGAGGTCCACCCTGGGCTCCAGGTACCTCGGAGGCCGTTGTCGGCGTGATATTCGTCTTCAGCGACCCCGAAAACCCCCGAGTAACGTATTTCAACTAAGTATATTACAAATTTACAAGAAGTTCCAGGAGATGAGATCCACCCTGGGCTCCAGGTACCTCGGAGAACGTTGCCGCCATGATATTCGTGTTCAGCGACCCCGAAAATCCCCGAGTAACGAATTTCAACTAAGTATATTATAAATTTACAAGAAGTTCCAATAGATGAGGTCCACCCTGGGCTCCAGGTATCTCGGAGGCCGTTGCCGCCGTGATATTCGTGTTCAGCGACCCCGAAAACCTCTCGAGTAACGAATTTGGACTCATTTCAATCAATTTTTACCGAATTGCAAATCAATTATTCTAAATGCACTTTGAACAATGCATTTTTACAAGCCAAATATGCAATTTTTCATTTGCTATTCATCAGATTAGTTCACAAAATTTCCCGATGCTCTCATGAATCGAATGCAAAAAACCGCATAAAATCCATCTTGCTGCGGAAATTTCGGGGGTTGAGCCGTTTTTAGTGCTTTATTTCCTTTATTTATTTATTTATACCAGTCGTTTTCAAGGTTGGAGACAAAGTCATGCGTAAAAGAAAAAGGAAGGTACATACCTTCACGCCGTCTTGGTCAGGCCCAACCAGAATCTTGAAGAAGCTTTCAGACGAAGTATATCTCGTTCAGAAGGGAAACGTAACTCAAATGATTTGAGACCAGCCCCGCCAGAGGAGCACAATTTGGAATTCGAATCTTCAGATGAGGAAAATGCTTAGTCCAGGCGGAACATCACTCGATGGAAATGATTCCCCGTTCTCAGACGATTCCAGAGAACCTCAACAGCCAGAGCAGACTGAAGTCCAAATCCATGCACCACCACGCGACGCTTCTACTTCTGATTCCGGTTCAAGTTCTGAAGATTCTATAATATTTTTAACCTAAGCTAAGTTTTAACTTAGTTCTAGGTTTATTTTATATCAAATTCCCATACCAACTTTGCTTTGTGTCACATCAGACAAAAGTTGGTATTTTTATGCATTTTTCTTCATATTGAGGAGATTGTATCGACCATACAAATCTTCTAAATTCACTGCAGCAACTCTGACCGTGTCCGGCAGAGTTGGTGATTTTTATAGTTTTCTAACTTCATATATTATATGTATTGAACATATACATGTGTAAGCAGAGTCAGACCCAAGAGGTCTAAACAAATGTTCCATTGACACGGCATGGAAAGACGACAACTCTGACGCAAGAGAGCGATTCAGACTAGTCTAGTAGCTCAAGAGCGAGGGCCGCCACGTCTGCTGAGTGAGCAGATGCGACGATCCGATGGATCCAGATTCTGTCGCAGTTTTCCCCTAAGAAGAGATTTTAATTACACGGAAACCGTTTCAATCAACATTAGTCTACAAAATTTCTATGTTCTTATTCCCAAGGACGACGATGTAATATCGGTCGCAGCTTCCACTTTATGCCCAGACGGGATAAAGACCATACCTACTTAACCAGTATAAGTTAACAAAATAAATATTTTATGTTGTTTCATATTAGTGAGCAGTGCCATGTCAATACCAGAACCATAGGGCCAAACCAGAGCCGTAGAGCTAAGCCAGAGCCGCAGAGCCAAAGCAATCCGAGGACCATCTAACCTGATCCAGAAGGCAGTTCGACACCGAGGGTGATCAACAAAGCCATAATCCCGAAGAGGAGCAGACGCAAGCAAGAAATAGTGAAAACACTAATGAAGTTCAGTGCGTCGAAAGTGTTTTTTTATGCCATTTTTTTAATTTAAAGTTTTATCAATATTCATATTGATACTTATAAAAATCTTCATGATTTTTTCTTTTTTATCCCATTTTGGAATACAATGTACATAGATATATGTACAATTTTGCCATTTACTGGCTTTGCATATATGTTATGTTTCAGAGAGGCCGGTCTGAAAATAACCGAGTACAACACATGGGAGACTCCATCCAAAGATCCATTTTTTCACAACAATTTTAAAAACATTGCACAAAAAGATTCATCGAATGAAGGGGGGGGGGGGTGTGTGTGTTAAAGAACACGCCAAAACCTTCGATAAACTTTTCAAAACTGTAACAACCTCCGAAACATTTCGCATGAAAATTGCGCTTCACGTAAAAATATCCTTGGAAGAGGTTTTTATATTTTTAATGATATTTTCGCTCTACGGGAGCGTTTTTTATGCAACAATTTCAATAATTCATCAAGGAGTGTAATTTTAGTAAGTGTAGTAAATGTCGCTGCCCTGGGACGTAATGTCGCCCCGACCACTAAAATTTAGAAACAATAACAAAATTTGACTTTAATTTCGGAAATTTCAAAATTAAAACCCTTTTACGAAACCACGTTGTTAAGCACTGCAACTCATGCGCTGTATTAAATATGAGGACCAGTTAATTCAGCAATCCAGCTTCTATTCAAAGTATATCGAGAGTTTTAGCGAAAATAGCCTTTAGCGACAAGGGTCCCTGTCATCGGCAGATGAGGAAAAACCGCGAAAAATCGGGGACCAAAATTATTTTTTCCACATAAAACTCACTGTAACTTCATAACCATTAAAGTACGCGCATTAGCAACCTCATTTTCGGAAACTACAGAAAAAGACCTTTAATTTGACATATCGTACAGCTCGGTACGATAAACACCAAAAAAGATATAGGGCCAAATAGCCCCAACACCTAGCACAAAACAGCCACGCGGCGAGGCCCTGCAGCGCAACAGCTCGCGTCCGGCGAAGCCCGTGCTACGTCACACCGCCGGGAAAGTATAAATATGCGCGCGCCCGCTAGCCCTGAATCAGTCCGTTCGCAGCCATCCTCGAGTACACATCAATCAGTTCGCTCTCGACCACCATCCTATACACATCAGCGTCTGCCTTTGACACCGCCTACCTGAAGACAGTATTATATTGTAGTAATTATCTATTTTATTCCACAACCTGCCTAACTAGTAGTTTGGAGTGCACAGTAGTGGTGAAAAGTGGAGTGGGTGTTGTTTAGTGCATTATAAAAGAAAATCGTAATGAATACCAGGAGTCGATCTAGGCAGGGGGACGGCGTCCCATCTAGCCAGATAGATTCAGAACAAACACAGAGCCATTCGCCCCAGGTCCCGGACGCTCTCTTTACCAATCAAGAGGATTCAGGTCTGGTAAGGGAAATGGTGAACCCCTTGTCGCTCAACGTCGCGGCCCGTCAATTTCTCACCAGTCAAGAGGATTCAGGTCTGGTAAGGGAAATGGTGAACCCCTTGTCGCCCAACGTCGCGGCCCGTCAATTTCTCACTGGTCAAGAGGATTCAGGTCTGGTAAGGGAAACGGTGGACCAGTTGTCGCCCAACGTCGCGGCCCGACGATTTTTCACCGGTCAATGGGATTCAGCCCCGGCCAGCCAGGGGGCTGCCCCTAGCCATAGTACATATACAAACCTAGGAAGGGGACAAGAAGCACAGCCCTTCCTCACACCATCCAATAGCCAACGCCTACCTACTGCAACCACGGACTCCACAACCAGAAGCCTTCAAGGAGTACAGCCACTGCCATTAATAATGCCTGCTACCCCTGCTCTCACACCAAGTGGGAGGAACACAAGCCACAGTGATGCATTAACACATGCACTCACGAAAGCGGTGCAACAGCTAACGAGCACCACGGAAATGCTCCTGCAGCACCTAGCTCTCCAATCGAGGACAAGCCACGACCCCCCGGCTTCGCCCCGGGCCACTTCGGGCCCTATCCAACCAACCTCACAACCACTTCCGGAATCGGAATGTCAACACGAAACATCACTAATACAACCACAGCCGGCATCGTACGGGGCGGAAACGGGCCCGGCTCACCAACAAGCCGCGACCGCCGCCGTTCGTAGACAAATCCAGCTTCTATTCAAAGTATATCGACAGTTTTAGCGAAAATAGCCTTTAGCGACAAGGGACCCCTATCATTCTCTAGTAGTCGATTTTAACTATTTGACTCGGTATCTTTATGATAGCGACATGTAAAATAGTGAGCAGGCGCCATTTAGCGGTCCGTGTCTGTTGCAATCGAAAAATAAATAACCTGACTGCGCTTAGCATAGTTCAAGTGTGTTTCTAGAACACACTTGAACTGAGTTCAGTTCGAGCAACGAGGAGCAGCAGTAGGCAGCTTTCAGTGAGAACCTGAAGATGACAGGTGATATTCTGCCGAAACGTCGTTTAGACAACCGTGACTCCTGGAGGAGTCGATGCGGGAGAGCATCCGGAAGTACTACAACATTTCATATATATATTATTTATATATATATATATATATAAATAATATATATATTATATATAATATATATATATATATATATAAATAATATATATATATATATTCACTTACCTCTCACCACTACACCATTTACATTAGTCTGTATAAGACTAGCAGGTTGGCCACTGTCATTTGTCTGCTCCATGACCTATGGCATACTGATGAAAACTAATAAGTTCGAAACCGGTCTATGTCTGGTCAGGGAGTTGACAAATGACATTGGCTACCAATTTTTCATGATTTGTAAGGTATAATTCAATGCAGGTCGGGGTATTTGCCCGCTGAGTACTTGTTTCCTGCAAATCATGTATAATAACAATATATATATATATATATATATATATATATGTACCGGTGAGAGGTAAGTGAATACCCTCATGTGGTCAAATGCTACTATACACCAGACATCATAGATGTCTCCATGGTGTATAGCGACTTGCTATTTTGCAAGTACCGAGAGCGGTGACCTTTAGCCCTTGGTGAACTTAACCCATATACTGTTATTATACATGATTTGCAGGAAACAACTACTCAGCGGGCAAATACCCCGACCTGCATTGAATTATACCTTACAAATCATGAAAGATTGGTAGCCAATGTCATTTGTCAATTCCTCGACCAGACATAGACCGGTTTCGAACTTATTAGTTCTCATCAGTATGCCATAGGTCATGGAACAGACAAATGACAGTGGCCAACCTGTTAGTTTTATACAAACTTAAGTAAATGGTGTACCGGTGAGAGGTAAGTGAATACCCTCATGTGGTCAAATGCTACTATACACCAGACATCATAGATGTCTCCATGGTGTATAGCGACTTGCTATTTTGCAAGTACCGAGAGCGGTGACCTTTAGCCCTTGGTGGACTTAACCCATATACTGTTATTATATATGATTTGCAGGAAACAGCTACTCAGCGGGCAAATACCCCGACCTGCATTGAATTATACCTTACAAATCATGAAAGATTGGTAGCCAATGTCATTTGTCAATTCCCCGACTAGACATAGACCGGTTTCGAACTTATTAGTTCTCATCAGTATGCCATAGGTCATGGAACAGACAAATGACAGTGGCCAACCTGTTAGTTTTATACAAACTTAAGTAAATGGTGTACCGGTGAGAGGTAAGTGAATACCCTCATGTGGTCAAATGCTACTATACACCAGACATCATAGATGTCTCCATGGTGTATAGCGACTTGCTATTTTGCAAGTACCGAGAGCGGTGACCTTTAGCCCTTGGTGGACTTAACCCATATACTGTTATTATACATGATTTGCAGGAAACAACTACTCAGCGGGCAAATACCCCGACCTGCATTGAATTATACCTTACAAGTCATGAAAGATTGGTGATTTCGGGCCCATCAGGCCCGAATTAATTTAAACAAACATTTCATTCAAACTTAAAATCCTTCAACACGCGTCTATCACCTCATACATGAGAGGCCAAAAATAACATGAGAATATAAATATGCAGGATCGCAAACAGGACATGAGAAACTAAGCCTTTTATTTCAATATAAATCAATCACATTACTCTCAGAGCCATCCTAAACTAATTTGCATTTGCATGACTCAGACTTTGCATGACTCACGATGTTATTGCAACGACACTTTTGGCGGGAATGAGTCACCGGCGGACGTAGCGTTCAGTATATAAAGGTCGGCGAAGCCCCGCCTTCTTCTCGGCCGCCGGGCCAATCAGAAGCCAGCTCGCTCCCCGTCAATCATATAAATAAAACGCAAATTTGAGAGCTCGCCAGTCGATCCAGGGCCTTCATCGAGGTAACTTCACGGCTCAGTACCTCGCGTTTCTGCATAGTTTGTTCTCATCGCTCAGTCATCCAACATAATAATTTAATTTCACGTATCGCCCGCTTCACGGTTTTAACCATTTTCAACATTTTTACTTATTTTATTTGGCCACGCCGCTCGCATTTTGGTGGTGTACAAAACTACACACCAAAAAGCATTTCAAAAGAAATTCGTTAAGTACCACCTACCTACGTTATTAGATGAGCCGGGAGCTCTTTTCAGAGCCCTCCCTACCGGCATACGCAGTGCCATTTCTGCAGTGCTGATTTGATGACGACGACGACGTTTGGATGTGAGGAGAAGACGACGCTACGCTTTAACTTCGACGTTTTATAAAGGAATCATAAAAGAAAATTCGTTAAGCACAAACTTCGCCTCATGATACCAGGTACCTGATTCCTTTATCCATATCCAATCCTCGAAAACCTCACCAACGTTCCGACTCCAATTCCTACGCCTGTTTTGATGTCTACTCGGTAAATGAGTTAGAAGTCTGCTTCCTGATTCCAGATTATTGTCTGCTTGGGAAACAAGTAGAACTCCGGCTTCCTGTTCCAAATTGATGCCTGTCTGGTAACAGACAGAAACCAACCTCCGGATTCCAGTTCCTGCTCCATTCCATCATCCTAGAGGACCCTTGTGGCCTCGTTGAACGTGCTGGGCGAACACATCGTCGTCGCCGACAACGACGTCCTCGTTGTCAGCCGACTGTGCTGTACACTTGCCACGTCGGGCTAAATATAGTTAACCGCGGCGACCCCACCTCTTGTGCGACAACCAGTACAGGGGGTGCTCTCCGTAGTTAACTCAGAATCCGGGCATCATTGACTTGACAATAGTAGCTTCAGACATTCGGGTGTTTATAAATTTTCAGATAGGGACGACAGGACCTAGGGGAGATTGCACACGGGCGCTCGACGCCCAGTTCCCCGGTTCACGGACTTAGCTTTGCTACTTTAGGCAGACCCTTTTGGCTCGGGTCTGTTCTGAAACTTTACTTAAGTTTGTATAAAACTAACAGGTTGGCCACTGTCATTTGTCTGTTCCATGACCTATGGCATACTGATGAGAACTAATAAGTTCGAAACCGGTCTATGTCTGGTCGAGGAATTGACAAATGACATTGGCTACCAATCTTTCATGATTTGTAAGGTATAATTCAATGCAGGTCGGGGTATTTGCCCGCTGAGTAGTTGTTTCCTGCAAATCATGTGTAATAACAATATGGGTTAAGTCCACCAAGGGCTAAAGGTCACCGCTCTCGGTACTTGCAAAATAGCAAGTCGCTATACACCATGGAGACATCTATGATGTCTGGTGTATAGTAGCATTTGACCACATGAGGGTATTCACTTACCTCTCACCGGTACACCATTTACTTAAGTTTGTATAAAACTAACAGGTTGGCCACTGTCATTTGTTTGTTCCATGACCTATGGCATACTGATGAGAACTAATAAGTTCGAAACCGGTCTATGTCTGGTCGAGGAATTGACAAATGACATTGGCTACCAATCTTTCATGATTTGT
The DNA here is from genome assembly GCA_963675555.1 of Leptura quadrifasciata. Classification (NCBI taxonomy): domain Eukaryota; kingdom Metazoa; phylum Arthropoda; class Insecta; order Coleoptera; family Cerambycidae; genus Leptura; species Leptura quadrifasciata. The sequence goes on from OY776679.1 coordinate 50,003,657, forward strand.
AAGGTATAATTCAATGCAGGTCGGGGTATTTGCCCGCTGAGTAGTTGTTTCCTGCAAATCATGTATAATAACACCATATATATATATATATATATATATAAATGATTTGCAGGAAACAACTACTCAGCGGGCAAATACCCCGACCTGCATTGAATTATACCTTACAAATCATTTGGTAGCCAATGTCATTTGTCAATTCCCTGACCAGACATAGACCGGTTTCGAACTTATTAGTTCTCATCAGTATGCCATAGGTCGTGGAATAGACAAATGACAGTGGCCAACCTGCTAGTCTTATACAGACTAATGTAAATGGTGTAGTGGTGAGAGGTAAGTGAATCCTCTCATGTGGTCTAATGCTACTATACACCAGACATCATAGATGTCTCCATGATGTATAGCGACTTGCCATTTTGCAAGTACCGAGAGCGGTGACCTTCAGCCCTTGGTGGACTTAACCTATATACTGTTTTTATAAATGATTTGCAGGAAACAACTACTCAGCGGGCAAATACCCCGACCTGCATTGAATTATACCTTACAAATCATTTGGTAGCCAATGTCATTTGTCAATTCCCTGACCAGACATAGACCGGTTTCGAACTTATTAGTTCTCATCAGTATGCCATAGGTCGTGGAATAGACAAATGACAGTGGCCAACCTGCTAGTCTTATACAGACTAATGTAAATGGTGTAGTAGTGAGAGGTAAGTGAATCCTCTCATGTGGTCTAATGCTACTATACACCAGACATCATAGATGTCTCCATGATGTATAGCGACTTGCCATTTTGCAAGTACCGAGAGCGGTGACCTTCAGCCCTTGGTGGACTTAACCTATATACTGTTTTTATAAATGATTTGCAGGAAACAACTACTCAGCGGGCAAATACCCCGACCTGCATTGAATTATACCTTACAAATCATTTGGTAGCCAATGTCATTTGTCAATTCCCTGATCAGACATAGACCGGTTTCGAACTTATTAGTTCTCATCAGTATGCCATAGGTCGTGGAATAGACAAATGACAGTGGCCAACCTGCTAGTCTTATACAGACTAATGTAAATGGTGTAGTGGTGAGAGGTAAGTGAATCCTCTCATGTGGTCTAATGCTACTATACACTTCACTTCCATCTCACCACTACACCATTTACATTAGTCTGTATAAGACTAGCAGGTTGGCCACTGTCATTTGTCTATTCCACGACCTATGGCATACTGATGAGAACTAATAAGTTCGAAACCGGTCTATGTCTGGTCAGGGAATTGACAAATGACATTGGCTACCAAATGATTTGTAAGGTATAATTCAATGCAGGTCGGGGTATTTGCCCGCTGAGTAGTTGTTTCCTGCAAATCATTTATAAAAACAGTATATAGGTTAAGTCCACCAAGGGCTGAAGGTCACCGCTCTCGGTACTTGCAAAATGGCAAGTCGCTATACATCATGGAGACATCTATGATGTCTGGTGTATAGTAGCATTAGACCACATGAGAGGATTCACTTACCTCTCACCACTACACCATATATATATATATATATATATATATATATATATATATATATATATATATATATATATATATCAAGAAAAAAATTCGTGGGCAAGCCCGCAGAAATTATAGTGCAACCGTGTACACGTGTTTCGGACTTTTTGGTCCTCATCAGCACGGTGTAGCTAAGTTGAAAGGATAGGCACAACTTAGGAAAAAACGACACAAATGGAAACCACTGACAGGAAGCCAGTTGCACATTTGTGGCTGCAGTCGGAAGACCTTGAGGTTTCAAGGCAACAACCAACATTGCCACGGAGGCAAACTGTAAGCCGCCTGCGTGGAGTTCCATAGCCCAAGGTAAAATACAAAAGGAAAGGTGTTATCGCGGGAACAGGACAATAAGTCAAGAAAAAAATTCGTGGGCAAGCCCGCAGAAATTATAGTGCAACCGTGTACACGTGTTTCGGACTTTTTGGTCCTCATCAGCACGGTGTAGCTAAGTTGAAAGGATAGGCACAACTTAGGAAAAAACGACACAAATGGAAACCACTGACAGGAAGCCAGTTGCACATTTGTGGCTGCAGTCGGAAGACCTTGAGGTTTCAAGGCAACAACCAACATTGCCACGGAGGCAAACTGTAAGCCGCCTGCGTGGAGTTCCATAGCCCAAGGTAAAATACAAAAGGAAAGGTGTTATCGCGGGAACAGGACAATAAGTCAAGAAAAAAATTCGTGGGCAAGCCCGCAGAAATTATAGTGCAACCGTGTACACGTGTTTCGGACTTTTTGGTCCTCATCAGCACGGTGTAGCTAAGTTGAAAGGATAGGCACAACTTAGGAAAAAACGACACAAATGGAAACCACTGACAGGAAGCCAGTTGCACATTTGTGGCTGCAGTCGGAAGACCTTGAGGCGGCTTACAGTTTGCCTCCGTGGCAATGTTGGTTGTTGCCTTGAAGCAAAGAGTATCTATGCTTGTAATATTTTTACGATTCCTTCTGAGCAAAACTTATTGATTTTTTTGTAATAAAGATGCCGTGAAATTATTAGTAATAGAAAAAAAATGAAGATACAATAATTATTGCTTATAATTGAATGACTTTTCTAAAGATCACTTTACTAATTTTTTTATCAAATTTATGGTAATGATTCTCCACACCACCAACACTAGTTAATTGGTAGAACAAAATATATTCACATCTTAAGGTGGGAATATCCAAGAGAGAGAGAGAGATAAGATAAGGAAATATTTATTATTTTTAGCCATAACTCTTTTTTTAATACATATATTGGCAAAAAAAGTATAGGACTACCTAAGTTGTCAATAATAATTTCAGTTGTTTGCAAAATAGATTTAAATTTAAAAATTATGTCAATCCTCGTATTTCCTAAATTTAAATCTAAATATTCGCATATGTTTGAAATTATTGAGTGAAACTTTATAACACTATTCTGTTATAGTTCTGCTTAGGTAGTCTTATACTTCTTTTAACAATACATGTATTAACAAAAAGTTATGACCAAAAATAATAAATATTTCCTTATAGTCCATGGGCCAGACAAGATTTGGGTAAAAAATGGAGGGGCAAAATGCAACTTATACCATAGCTGCCACGAGCTATAAGGATGACAAAAAACCTTGTAGGCAATCTGGCGGTGGTAGCTTTTCAAAACGGCGGCCTGTTGAAAATGGCGGACGTCAGCTCATCACTTAAATGCCAATAACTTTTGAAGTAATGTAGATAAATTGATGTTATTTTTTGAAAGAAAGGTACGAGATTGTGCCAGCCATCTATTTATAGTCAGCTTTTCACTGTCCAAAATGCACCCATGCCCATCTACAGGATCCGGAATATCGGGAAAACCTTCTAGGCTTCTTTCCCATATGCCGCCTGGTAGTTTGCTCACAGACCATGCAGATATAAACAATCTTCACATGGGGGCAGATTTCCTGATTCCACAGATCCTTTCTTCTCACGGAACATTTGATACCGCAGAACATTTATCTTCTTAACAGTTGTATTTTGGCAATATAGTTGGCAAGTAAACTTCTCGAGGACAGAAAAGACGTCAGAAGTTAGAGCCCAGTTGGATCCCAATTTTGTGAAAGCATCTACATAAGCAACATTTTTGTGAGAAGTCTCAAATGCATTATTTTGCTTAATCGAGGAAACAGCACTTGTCGTGTCACAGCCTGTATAACTATGATATGCCATTAAGCAGCAGCCACAGCAGAGCCTACAGAAAGTCGAATCTTGTTGATATTGACAAATCAAACGCTGTTTCTACAACCATGTCTCACGAAGATGTTACTCGTAAAATGTTCACTGAATGCAAGGCATAATATCATTCGGTCGCGAACAGTAGTACAGTGTACACATCGAGGCAGAGCTCTTAACTAAAGTGAGAAATAAGTGTTTTTTTTATTTTCTTTTTTTTTTGTTTTGAACTAGAAACTATAAAGTTAATTTTACGATTTGAAATTTAAGTGTTAGTGATGTCCTTCCCCCCAAAAGGGGAAGGTGGTGCGAAAGGGACGTTTAATATCTCTCAAATTGTATTGTCTGATGAAGAGGAATTTTATCATTCTAAAAGTGCACACAATGTAACAACCAACTTGATCGAGATTGTTCCTAATATTAATAATCAAGAAAATAATCTTGCTACAACAGCAATGGAAAATGACGGCAGGCCTCAGAAAAACCGACCAATTAAACTTTTTAGTCTGGACTCTTATAAGTATTATTCCGATAATATTTTTGTTTTTGTCGAAAAAACTAATTCCGATAATATGGGTAGACTACACCCATTAGTTGTAGGTCACATTTTACATAAAAAATTGCACGTTAAAAATATTATTGCAATCAAAAGTGCTGGAAAAAATAGAATCAAAATCCAACTTAAAACTGTAAATGATGCTAACCTATTAGTAAATAACAAATTACTTGAATCGGAAAACATCCGAGCATTTATACCTAACCATTTATTGGAAAAAAAGGGTGTAATCAGGGGAGTTGATACATTTTTTGACAATGGTTACCTGAAAGAAAATATTATTTGTCCTATGAAGGTGTTGGATGTTCAACGTATGCAAAGAAAAGCAATAAAAGACAATAAAGTCACACTTATACCCAAACAAACCGTTATTATAACCTTTGAAGGTAATTTGTTACCTAAGGAAATTATAATTAACAATGTTCTCTTTCCTGTTGAAACTTTCTATGGTAGAGTTACTCAATGTTTTAACTGTCTGAAGTATGGTCACATCTCAAAGCAATGCCGTAGTTCTACCCCATTATGTATTAATTGTTCCAAACCAAGAACTGATAACCATGAGTGTCAAGATAAAGATACCTTCTGTATTTATTGTAAAAGTAATTATCATAAATCAAACTCTAAAAATTGTCCCACCTTTGATAATAAAAAAAAAATAAAAAAAATAATGATAGATAATAATGCTACTTTCGCCGAAGCCAAACAATACTGCGATAATTCTTTTGCCAATTTTGCATCCAACAATAAGTTTGATATTTTATCTGACCTATCAGACTATGACGCTAACTTTCCTAAACTTCCAAACCATGATCCCACTTTTTCTGGGAATGCTTTCTCCTCATCACAACGAATGCAAAAAAAAGCTAATACAGTTAACTTACAAAGAGCTACGCTTTCACAACCTACCAGCAGTCGCGCTGTTCTTTCTAAGGAAAGCCTCTGCAATAATACAAAAAAGAGGAAAATAAACCCTACCTCTCCCACTCTCCCAACACCGTCTTTCAAATTTCAGACACCAAACCCAAATTCTAAAAGACCGTACCATTTCAAAGCATCTAACACTGTATCTAAAAGTACCAATCATTTCTCTCTTAATGGCGAGGAGGACAAAAATAAAATTCTTGACTGTTTGTCTAAATTTATAGTTAACTTTTTGGGAAATTTAGAATCCCTGAATGAAATAAAATTTTTTAGTGCTGATATCATTAAACAAAAAATGAATTTAGCCTTGGAGGAAAGCACATCTTATAAACAAAATTCTCTCAATCACTGAATAACATTAAGATAATGCAGTGGAACGCCCGTTCTGCTGTTGCCAATAAACACAGCCTAAACAAGTTTTTAAATGATATGAATATTGACATAGCTTTAATTAGTGAAACATGGTATAAACCAGGTTCAAATGTTCACTTTCCAGGATTTAATATAGTACGCAAAGACAGAGTCGACGGTAAAGCCGGAGTTGCTATTCTGATAAAAAACAATTTCCATTTTAAGGAAATAAATATTGAATAATTTCAATGATGAAATTTGTGTGTGTGGAGTTAAGATTTCTATTAATAAATCAAACTATTGCCTTTTTTCCATCTATAAACCTCCTAATATTAACACTAATTATAAAGATTGGGAATATATTTTTAAGCAAGCTACTCCTCCCTGTATAATAGGTGGAGATTTTAACGCCCACAATGCACTTTGGGGTTCTTCAAAAAATGACAATATAGGTAATCATCTAATAAATGTCATTGATGACCTTAATCTTATATCTCTAAACAATGGCGAGGCCACTCGTATGCAGAGGCCTTCACAAGAGAAATCTGTTGTTGATATCACCTTTACTTCTACTGACCTTGCTAACAGAATATCATGGAATACATGCTCTGATACACTTGGATCTGACCATTTTCCAATTATTCTTGAATTTTCCATTCAATATAAAATAAACAACATTACTCTTCCCAAATCTAAATGGAATTTAAACAAAGCTAACTGGGTGGGATATACAAGCTTGATAGAACAAGAATTTGACAATCTACCTCATCTTACCAATACTAATGAAAAATATAACTTCTTGCTAGAAGTTATTAATAAAGCTGCTTCTCTTTATATACCTTTCTATAGACCATTTAAAACAAGGTCTCGCCCACCCTCACCATGGTGGTGAGAGGAAACTTGCTATCGAAAATTATAAAAACTACTCCACTGAAGAAAATTTTCTTCATTGCAAGAACATATGTGCCAAAACCAAGAAAGTTCTCGAAAATATTGCCAAACAGAGCTGGATAGAGTGGTATACTAACCTTAATAAAAATACTCCTTCCCCAGCACTTTGGAAACAAGCCAAAAAAAAAAAATGCAACGCATTCCTTCCAATCAAACTTATGCAGAGAATGACAACTGGGTTAATCATTTCTTTGTTAAAGTAGCCCCAATTTCGGTACCTAACGCAGTTGGATCTGAGAACGTTAATGTTCTAACCAACAATCATTTTTTATGTCAACCATTTCAATACCTAGGAGCAAAGAGTAGTAGTCCTACTCGGCCCTAGTTATCGAGACCGTCATCAAGCCAATGGATATTGGCGCGCATTTCAATACCATGAATTAGAAGCGATTCTGTCAAATACTAGAAATTCCTCTGCCGGATATGACAACATCAAATGCCCTATGCTCAAATATCTACCTGTTAACGCAAAAAAATTTTTATTAGACATTTTTAACGATATGTATCTTTCAGGTAGCAACATTGAGGAGCAGCTTAAAAAAGTAATTATCATTCCTATACTAAAGCAAGGAAAAAACCCAGATAATTCTGACTCCTACCGACCCATTTCGCTTATGTCATGCATGTTAAAAACCTTGGAGCGCATGATAAAAGTTAGATTAGAATGGTGGCTATACAACCAAAACTTACTGCCCCTCAATCAGTTCGGCTATAAAAAAGGTGTAGGCACTCTCGATGCTGTTCTTGCTGTAACCACAGATATCCAGATGTGTTTTTCCCGAAACAATTATTTAAGTGCACTCTTCTTAGACCTCAAAGGTGCTTACGAATCAGTTAACCTGAATATTCTACAAGAAAAGCTATGCAATTTTTATTTCATTCCCAATATTGTTGCTAGAAATATTGTTAACTTTTACTCGGATCGAGTAATATACATCAGGAATAGTAAAAATTAACTGCTAGGCCCTAGAATAAACAATTCAGGTATTCCACAGGGATCTGTCCTCAGCCCTCTCCTTTTTAATTTATACACCGCAGACATCCACAAAATAAATATCCCGAAACTTAATATCGTACAATACGCTGACGATCTTTGCATGTACGCAGAAAATAGGAAATGAGATGATTCACTAGTAACATTAGAAAATGGGATTGAATATTTGAAACAATGGATCTTCGAAAATGGTTTTGACCTCTCACAGGAAAAATCAAACTTCACTGTCTTTACCAGACATAACCTATTGCAGCCAACAAGCGTTCAGCTGGGTGGTTTTAATTTTTTGTTTGATTCTAAAATAAAGTATTTAGGAGTAGTCCTTGATAAAAAGCTCACATGGAAACCTTTTATAGGATCAATCACAAACAAATGCATTAAAGGTATAAATTTTTTAAAATTTGTTACTAAAACCTGGTGGGGAGCAGACGTCAAATCTGCTGTAACTTTTTATAAAGCATATATCAGGTCTATAATAGATTATGGGTACATATTGTATGGCTCTGCTAGTAAAAACTTATTAAATACTTTGGATGTTATACAACGTAAAGCTCTTAGAATTTGCCTAGGCGCGATGAAATCTACTATGAATGAGGCCCTCCACGTTGAATCTCTTGAACCACCACTGTCTTTTAGGCGTAATTTCCTAAATGATAAGTTTTTATTAAAACTAGCCATCTTGAATAACTCCTTACTGGATAAAATTTCTTGTCTTAACACCTTGGACTTAACCAACACATACTGGATAAAAAAGCCTTCTCCACCCATGTGCAGGTCATTTCGAGATTGTAATATACATGTAAATAATGTCGATATAATAACATACAGGGATTTCGACTATTGGGCAATTTTATTTCAACCTCGTGTTATAATTCCTTTATATAATGAAAACCCAATTATCTGCAACAATATACTGCTTTATGTTCTCAATCAATTTACAAACCCAGTTACCATATTCACGGATGCCTCTAAATCGAAAGAAGGAACTGGTTGTGCTTATTTCAGTCCGATTGTACATATTGAAGGCAAATTTACATTGGATAAAAAATGTTCTATTTTCACTGCCGAGGCTATTGCTATTTACAAAGCTTTAAGCTATTCCAAATCATTAAAAGTCAAGGAAATAGTAATTTTATCCGACTCACTTTCAGTCCTTACAGCACTAAATAACACACACACATTTTCGTACAAAATAAATCCATATATCTTTAGAATCAAACAAATAGTTTATAATATTACGCAATCTGGCAGAGAGGTAACATTTGTGTGGGTCAAAGCCCATATAGGATTAAAACACAATGAGCATGTGGATACTTTGGCTAAGGAGGCTGCTACTGGTATGGAAGTAAAACATAACATCTGTCTCACTGACTATTACCATTTATTTAAAGCAGATTCAAGAAATAATTGGGAAGCCTACTGGCAAAGATATGTTGCAAACAGTAGCTCCAAATATTGCAAGATACAACCTTTTATCCCAGGGCATTCTTGGCACCATTATCTTTAATATACCCAGAAAATATGTTACATCTATTAATCGAATCAGATTTGGACATGCATGCTACCCAGCCCACTTATATAAAATCGGAGTACTACCATCTCAATTATGCGAACAATGCGATACCATCGGTGACCTTGATCACATTTTTTTTGGATGTGCAAAAAATAAGAATGCTACCGATAATTTAATCAGGAATTTAATCTTAAATTGCAATATCATGGCACCTTTCAATATGCTGAACCTACTATCTCACAACTCACAGCAAATTTACGAAGCTATTATTACCTTCTTGATAAAAACAAATCTTAGTTTATAGCTTTACATCCCTATGTTTAACCTTGTGTTTTTCCCAGCTTTTCCGTGGTCCCCTCTTGTTTGTCTATTTTCTTAATGCCCTGAAAGACCCCTGGGCGAGAAGCGTGTGACCCTGTTTTTCCCATTGATTTTTAAAATATTTTTTTATTAATACTCTTGTGACTGGCTGCATGGTCTATGACCCAAAGCCATTAAAAAAAATAAAAAAAAAAAAAAAAGACATAATATCAGGACATCTGTGTCATCCGAAATACAAATTATATTTTTGTAATTTTTCATGGCATGTTTAATGTGGAATAATAAACGGGTATCTGCCTCGTCATGAGAACAAATCAGTTCCTCCATGTCTTGAGAACCATTACTGCAAATGTTGATGCACCGGTCCACGGTTAGTATAGATACGGTTAGATTAATGGGCGGAGACTGTGACGTTACAGTAGACCTTGGAACGCGCCATATTTGTATCGTTTGTTTGGTCACAGACACGCTTTATCAGATACTCTGTGGTTTGATTGTGCATTGTGAACTTGTTTCTTTAGTTTTGTGTAGGTATTCGGTATATTTTAAAGACGCTTTAAAAAGACTGTTATTAGGAAGTATTGTGGTTTTGTTTTGGGAAGTTGACTTGCCCTAATAAAAAGTAAGTACAAGTATTGTTGGTTCATTCTATATTTGTTGATTAATTTTTTATTATTATTGTGTAGGTAAATATTGTTTTTTTTAACAGTTATGCCTGGAACAAGGTGTGCCGTGGCTATATGTAACAATACTTTACAAAAGACAGACTAAGCAAGGAAATTGGCTGTTTCTTATCATAAATGTCCAAAAGATGACAAACTATGATGTTTCAATAAAGACTTATTGTTACTATTTTATTTAATTTTACATAATGCTAGATATATTTTTTTATTTTCATTGCTCAGATAGATATTCGCAGTCAGCAACGTTCGATTACCAAATTTTCACTCATTTCCTAATAGTCCACCTAATATAAAGTTCGTTCGTACGTGAGAATACTGTATATAACATTTTCCTTATACTTCTTCGTATTTTTGTGTGCTATGCTAATACCTAAAACCTTGGGGTAACATATATTTTGCTTTAAAATTATGATAAGATAGGACGATAGCTTACACGCTTTTGGGCTATGTTAAAATAAGAAATACAGACTCTTTGTGCAGTAACTTAAAAAAATTTTGTCCGATTCTAGTGCGTCCCTTTCTTATTAAATCAAATTTGTATAAAATAAATAATGCCTGTTTTTTTGTATTAAAATAAAATAATAATTGCAAGATATATAAGTGGAAGCAATAACGACTTAAGAGACTATTAATGAGGGAGAACGAGACAGCATTATATGCGAGCGTAAACGAGGTCTACTTTGACGTCAATGCACTAAACGTTTTCTGATTGGTAGGGGCGGGCATAATCCAACCGTATGTATATAAACCGTGGCACCGGTCTTCGTATGTTCCATAAAGAATCTTGTGACCAAGCTTATGTCTCAGTTTTTCTTTCTTCTAGCTGTCAACAAGGTATTTTGTCAATTTTGTCTTGGACTCACAACTTCTCAGCAATCTTTTCCAGCTAACTATTTTATGACCACTTCTTATTTCCGAAAGTACAATACCATAATCTGCACCGCGATTCATTCTTTCCGCAGATTTTATTGAATTCTTTATATATATGCCAAAGACAATACCGATTCCGTGACTGAATCTAGCTGAATTCAAAGCTGGAGCAAGGATGCAATCCGAAAGTTCTTCAAAAGTTTGATTTTCACCATGAAGCTTCTCTCTGTATTAATGCCATGCCATTTATAATACAAGCAGATGTTGAAGACGTGATTTAATCCGACGATCAGACTATTTTGCCAAGAAATGATTCAAAACCCTCTAAACCGTGGCCGGACGAGTTTCCCAGAAAACATAAAAACGATGCCGCCGGCTACGCGCTATATTTCTTGGAATATGTGTTATATATAAATCGCACAGGTGCAATATATAATTTATATAGTAGGTCACTTCTCCATACTCAATCGTATTTATAAGCCACCGGTCCGTAAATGGTGTAGATGGTTATAAAAAATATCAATTTTTATGAGAAAATATGTACATATGTTTTAAGCTTTCCTTATTATTTGACGAAAGATGATCTACATAACGAATTAGAAGAAACTTTATGGAACATAACAAAAAAAAATAAACAAAATGCAATGATCTTGAACAAAGTTATTATTGTTTAAGTGATAACAGACAGCCGCCAGATCTTTATCCATCCGCCATATTGCCTACCGGTTTTTTCTTCATTCTCATAACATCTGAAAACTATGATAGAAGTGGCATCTTGCACCGCCATTTTTTACCAAAAACTCAATTTCAGCTAGCTGGCCCATGGACTATTATCGGATCTCTCTCTCTCTTGGATATTCCCTTAAGGTGGGCATATCCAAGAGAGAGAGAGAGAGATCCGATAAGGAAATATTTATTATTTCTGGCCATAACTTTTGTTTTTATACATATATTGGTAAATAAAGTATAAGGCTACCTAAGTGGTACTATGACAGGTGTAGTGATATGAATTTTTACTCAATAATTTCAGTTGTTTGCAAAATAGTTACATTTAGTTTTAAAAATCATATCAATTTCCGTATTTCCTAAATTTAAAACTAACTATTTCGCAAATGTTTGAAATTATTGAGTGAAAATTTATAACACTACTCTTGTTATAGTTCTACTTAGGTAGTCTTATATAGTCTGTTTGCAATATGTGTGTTAGAATAAGAAGTTATGATGAAAAAACAGTAAATATTTCCCTATCGGACCTCTCTCTCTATTTCTTGGATATTCTCACCTTAAGGCATCCTATGAAAGTGTACTGTGTGTAGTGAGTCGCGTACTGAACCTTTCGAGGCGTGGAAAGGGGACAAATCTTCTTGGGGGCGCAAATCATAATGATTGTGTATACAAATGAAACATGGTCTTAAATTTAATATTCTTTAATGTCGCTCAAAACAAAATACTGTAAAACACATTAATGTAACGTGTAGTTTAAAGCAAGAATAAATACGTTCAGGCGTCCGATGCCCGCTAATGTTATTACACAATATGCAGAGAATGGATATCCGAGAGCGAGTATTTCTAATTAGGGATGGGCAATTCGACTCTTTTTAACACGCTTTTATTAGCTTCACCTATATATTTATTTGTCTGTTTGTTTGTGACGGAATCTTTGAACGTGATTCTCACCAACTTCAAAACATCAGATTAAACTGAAATTTTGCATACTTATCAAGGACCGATAACAATACAATAATTTGACACAAATTTTGGATTTTTAAATGGGACACCTTATATATATTATTGCATTTTTGAATTCTACATAATTTTCTGAATCCAACGATGCCCAATAAGTGATATTTTAAACATCAATTTTTTTAATAATATAATTTTTAGTTTTCCATTTAAGTGTGCCATGACAGTTCCGATTTATTCTAAATGACCCGTGTAATGCTACAAAAATCTAAATCCCGTTAAAATCACTAAATTACGTGATTTATGATCAAATAAAATTCACCAAAATTGTGTTTGGGGCAGAACTCAATTATTTCAAATAGAACAATTGGTACCATTTATTAGTACTAATAATAATGAATGTATTCATATGTCGTATTAAAATGTGCGATAAATACAAATAAAATTATAGCTAAAAGAATATAAGAAAATACAATTTTATTCTAATTACCTTGTTACACATAAGGTAATTGTCTATTGTTTAATTTATTGGATTACGTATACATACAGGTAAATTTCTTATTACAAAAACCACAAAAAAAGGAAATAAGGTTTTTGCTAAGACTCTAAAGTATCTGACAAATTTTTCAGGTAATATAGGCCTATATAGGAACAAAACCTATACTTTTTATTCAGTGGATTAGGCGTGGTTTTTAGTTACTAACAATTAAAGGCCAGAAATTGTAAATTTTTGCACATTTTTGCCTACCAGTAAAAAATAAAGTATTTGATCAACAATTCGGAGTAACTAACTCGTAGGGAATTAAAAAATCTTTAAAATGTCTATTTGAAAATGTCGATATGAAAAAAACGATCTATATTCGCATAATATTCAATTAACAATAAATATTGCAAAAATCAACGTACGACTTTATCATTACGTAAAAAGTTGGGTCTTGCAGTAGGTACTTAATATATAGTAAAAATTTCAAATCGATTCATTGAATAATTTGTGCAAAATTGTAAATATTTATCCCAGACATGTTTTTTTGCAGTATGCACATTGCACAATAATGAAAATACAATGATTCTACGCCGGGTATCTCATGAAAGGGGAAGAGTTGTTTTATTGAAATAAATTGTTAGATCTAAAAAAAATCTTTTTCAAAAACCCTATAAATTTTAACTTATAAACATATAGAATAACTTCGTTGCTACTGCTCGTAGAAAAATGCCTTTTTCATATTCGAAAAACTGGTATTTTTACACGAATTTTTTTTTTTTAATTGTCCTAGGTCAATATGGGACATTATTAGTTTTTTAAAAACAAAGTTCACAGCTACTTTGTTTATAACAATTAAGGAATGTAACTAGCGCCATTTGAAAGATAAAGATCTGAAATTTGTGTGTGAAAAAATTGAAAACGATTGCACTTCAGTAGGGTCATTGGTAAAGCTTCAAATGTGTAGTTCGAACAAAGACGGCTCGAGGCGAGAGAGGGTGAACCATGAAATCAGGGCGTTCGAAAGTTGAAACAGCATCTTCCATCTGATATCGCAAGCTATATCTCTGGAACCTATTGAAGGATTTTCATGTATCTTTTTTTAATTCATGGTACCTCTTCGCGTACATTACGAATATGCAATTTGTTTACCAAGTAATTTATTTATATGTTTTTTCACATTTTTTTTGCAAAATATCGTGTAATTGTTATCGGGATTCATTTTTTTCATCAATTTTATATAAAAAATCTTCTATAAATTACGTTTCTACCCTATTAGTTTTATTTAAATATTCCTACAATTATTTATAAATGTATTTTTTACTATTTGATAATATTAAAATCATTGCTGTTAAATGTATATAATAAAAAATCTCCTACAACATACAAAAAATTGACCATCTGTATTATACTTAGTGAATTACATACGACTTATTTCATTGAGACGCTGTATTCATTAAAACTAATAAATCATATATATTAATATAATGTATGTTACATAATCTTCGTATACCGGGTGTAACAGGATCATGGGGGGTACCCTTTTCTCCTTTAGTTTTGAAGATAATTGATTGAAATTTAGGATATACTACATACATAATAAGCGGCACTTTTTGACATGCAATTGATTTTTTTCACTACCGATTTCGCCGAAAGTGACACTAACTTTTTTTATTTTTATTCTGACAAATATATGACAATGTTACAAATATTGGGTTTACACAACTAAATTTTAGCAAAAATGAGTTATAAGTTATATATTATTTATTGGCGATTATTGTACAATGTCCGAAAACTTGAGCAACAAAGCTATTTTGCTATTAATAAAATGGCGATAATTTTATTTTAAAAATGTGGAGGTGCACATTGTTTCGGTCATCACTTCTTCGTTTTTTATCTTACAAAAACAAAATAAAAAGATATTTGAAAGCTTAATTAAAAAATCTTTTAATTTTGGTTCTCAGCATTTCGTAAGTGCCATAGTTTATGAGATATTTAACATTTAAGCTAATTACTTAATCTTATAAACGTTCGGATGGCATCTTTAAACTTCTATATTATATCTCTGAAATTGTCAATGTTATGTTATAGAAATAAAAACTAATTCATCCTAAATTTATGATACGAGAGTAAAATAGAGTAAAATAGTCATACGGATTCCGGTACCAAAATGAGGAGACATATCTCTTTTGTCAACAATTTTATTTTGAAACTTCAAATTAAAATTTCTATAAAAAATGAGATTTTATCGTAGAAATAAAAACAAAATACAGATATAAAGGATCCTCATTTTATTACCCGAATTTGTCAGCTAAATCTAACAGCATACACAATTAAAAAATTGAAAATCAATGACAGTTAAAATAGTGCATTTTAAAAGCATTGTCAGAGTTTCCTAAAAGGCGCGAAAAGAAGCAACACCATAGGTGGTGTTGAAAGAGGCCAGTGTAAAACCCAAGAAAGGACCATAATAAAGTGACAGGTACTCACATCTGGTGTTAAATGCTTTAGTGGCAAATTTATTTTGAATGTAAGTGAGGCCATCACAGACGACTTCCATAGAATATATTAAAAACACACAAATAAACGTACCACATATAACACAGAGCGTTATCTAATTTCGCTCTTATAAAAAATCAGTATACGTATTTTTTCCTGAATGTTTTGGATAATGTAAATAGATTTATTACACCGTCATTGACGAACAGTATTGTGAGTGGCCTGTTTATAAAATAGTGCACACTCTCTGAGATATATCTAAACACCGTGGCCGCCAATTCAGTAATCGTCGCATAAAGGGTTATATGCAAACTGAGAGGAAAATATCGGAGATTTGACAAACCAACAGCTTTATCAACTAAAATAAGTAACAACATCAAATTCCTAGAAATAAAATGTGAAATTTCTTTCCAAAATATCGAAAGTACTACTAGAAACTACATAAGAAATGATAAACAACTTACAGGAAGAAAACAGTGTTCTGAAAAATAAAGTAAAATCCCTAGGGAAGTACTTACAAAAAATGTTCGTTTTTCATTTCTACATCACATCGTCGAAAAGTATACAGGGTGTTCCATTTGAAAAAATTGAGAAAATTCAATTTAAAAAGTTCTTAATTGAAAAATAAACACTTATTTGTTTATAAAACGAAAATGATTGCAATTAGCCATAAGGAAGTACTTACAAAAAATGTTCGTTTTTCATTTCTACATCACATCGTCGAAAAATATATAGAGTGTTTTCCATTTGAAAAAATTGAAAAAGTTCAATTTAAATGTTTTTAATTGAAAAATAATTCTTGGCCACTCTGTACAATTTTGGGAAATAAAAAGGATTCATAAACATTAATTAGATGTCTCGTAACTGGTATTCTTAACACCCATAATTGCAACGATGGTGATTTTTTTAAATATCCATCTGCAGATTGCATTATTTCAACAAAAAAATTCATTACATCCAAGTGGTTGGGAGATATTTAATGCTAATACAGGAATGAATAGAGCCTAGAGAGAAGCTTAAGAAATGTACTGATACTGATATATATATAGCATTCCATTTAAGAAAAAGGAACTTGGTCCTGTAATTTCGTCTTGGCTCGTCCTGTATGTCCGAAAATAATTTCCAATTATAGACTTTTTTATCTAGTTCACTTGCAATTTTTTTAAAAATTTCTAACTATCGTAGAACTCGAGATATCGAGATCCGACGCACTATTGCCCCACCCTGTATATGACATGACATACTAACTTATATTAATAAAATTCGATTAAAAAATTTTTATATCGATATTGGGCTTATTAAACATTTTTTGACTCTTTCATTTTTCCCTAAAGTTTTTTTTTATATACATTTATTTAACGTCGGCCTATTTCCGGAATTTTGCCGAACCTCTTCCCTTAAGAAGAGTAGGGATCTTTTACTTGCCTAACATTTAATAGACTAGGGGCCGACGGCTTTACATCCCCTCCGAAGGATGGTATATCTCTTATACAACCCTCGCCTAAGGTTGTATAGCTTCCGCGCATACACTGATATACAAGCCGCTGGAAGATGTGTGAGGCGAGAACGCGGTTTCCGTTCGAATGGTCACCCATCCAAGTACTAACTGCGCCTGTCGTTGCTTTACATCGCATACCGAAGTATGTACATAGTAAAGACGCACCTACGCTCGCCCCATTTTCCCTAAAGTTAATGGTTTAAAAGTGAAAAATGCTTGATTGTCTAAAATGATGGAAATTTTCAAGTTTTGACAGGCTATGTTTCAAAAACTGTACATTTTTATAGGTCGTGTCCATTAAGGCTTTTGTTCTGGAGGTAAAAAACATTTAAAAAAATAAGCAATTTCACCGGGAGCCAATTTCCATAAGAATTGTGCTGGGTCCTTCATAGAAAATCAAAATTTCTTAATAAAATTTGAAGTCTATACATTTTCGCCCTTTCTCTGAAAAAAAAATGCTAATATTTTATAAGTCCTTAAAAAAACTTAAGGCAGCCCCTATTTGATTTTTTTCGCAGAACTTATTTTATTCATAGTTCAAATGTGCTTTTAGAGGGCGGAATATTAAACATAATATTTTTTTTAGCCAAGTCAGGCTATTTATTTTTCGATTGCAACCGACACTGCACCGCTAGATGGCGCCTGCTGGCTGTTTTACATGTCGCTATTGTAAAAATACCGGGATGTACTATAGTCAAAGGATTCTCATGTCGGTCGTCGCATACCTACCTTGCACTGACGAGAGCCAACAGCTCGAAACTGCAGTCTGCAAGTGGTGTGTGACGACTGGCAAGGGAGCTCCATTAAGTAGGATCAGTCTTTCGGCTGGTGTTTGTTGCAATCGAAGCATTAGCGTTTTGATGGTAATATGCAATTATTACACTTAACGCGCCAGATTTGTAACTTTGGTTGCAGTCTGGTTATTTCCTTATAGTAAAATAAGGATTTATAGAGGAGTTTGCGACTAAAAATATTATGTTTATTATTTTATTCATGATAGTCATACCTTAAAGCATGACTTGAATCCTAGGCTTTGATACTGACAGATTAATATAAATTTCACCAGCCGCCAACGCCACAGAGTACCAATATAAGTTTTGTTTTGCAGATATTTACCGACGAGAATAAATTTAATCATTGAAATTTATAAGATGGTTTTCACACCAAGTGTAGCCTTTATGAAAATTGCATATTTGCCTCGATTACTGTTTCAGTGGAAAGTGCAATTGAAATAAAAACAATTTGTTTTTTACATGTCTACAAAATGTATTCTATTTTATTTATTTAGTTGTTAATACATTAAAAGGAGGATCCAGAAAATTTTGTTGTTTGATTAATATTATTATTAGCATTTTATTAGTATTTTAAGAAAATTAACATATTTTTTTTTATCTTACGAAAATATATTTTTACTTTATTTTATTTATTTTATTTTGTTTTTTACCTTTTTCTAATTATCAACTACAATGTAATGCATTTCTTATTGCAAAGTTTTCAGAATATTTTGCATTTTTTGTTAAGAATATAACTAAGTCAAGAAAATAGCTTTAGTTTTAGTATACATTTTTATTGGAACATTAAACGGTACCTAAATATATAACAGCCAACGAAAAACATAAGTTAGCGACTAACAATAAAACTGTATGCTAAAACTTAAGCTATCTTTTATTTGATTTAAATACATTTTCAATAAAAAGTGCAAAATAAAATGAACACATTTCGATAAAAAAATGTATTACATCTTAATTTACAATAATTAGAAATAGGTATCGTCATGAATGAACAGAAATGGTTTAATTTCAAAGTTTTGGCTTCGCGATACCTGGCATCAATGTGCCAAAAATGAAATTTTTACCGTTTGGTATTCAATAAAATAATAAATAAATAAGAATTTACATAAAAAAGGATAGCATCCATAAAAGAAACAAAAATTGGGCGTCGCGCTGCCCGGTACCATCGTGCTAAAAATGAAATTTTTACCGGTCGATATCAAGTAAAGCTGCTGCCAATTCATTTTTCTTAAAAAAAGGATATGTATCTATAAGAAAAACAACAGTTTTAGAAAAAAATTAACAATAGCTATTTTAAACTATTTTTAGGGTACTTCTGAAACTACTATACATTTTTAAAATCTGAAAACATCATCTAAACGAGCTTTAAAATGCATAACTTTTCTCTAATTTAAGCCAATTTCTATCTCTTACTGTTCAGAAGTTACCAATATAATCCCAATGAAAAAGTGAATACCATGTACATGACTCCCAGGTAAACAAAGAAAGAAAAAAGTAAGCAAAAAATCACTAGTTTTACCAAGTATATTTTGTGAAAAGATATTGCAAAATATTGCTAGAATTTTTCTTTACTTTGCTAAGTTAGACCAATAAATAAAATTAAAAGAAACAAATAGAATTTGATAAATTTTTATTTTGTTTCTTCAGGAGATCACATAAAAACCTCAACATTTTGGTGTATCCGGTGAATAAGATTCGCAAATCTTACGGGTTACCAAAATCTAAAATAATTTGCTGAAGATCATTTTGAGCATTTTAAACAAGCGACATTCGTTTAACCCAAACGTTCCCTGAGTTAGCTTTTTTTATTTAAAAAACATTTTCCATACAATTTTATTATATTATGTATCAAGGGCGTCAAATAGGCATTTATGGCCGACGGTGCCAATATATTATTACATTAAACGCTAATTACACTCGAAATATATACTACATTTTATTTAAGTTCGGTTAAACCACAACAAAAATTAATTTGATAAATTTTAATATTATATATGTGATAAGGATCTTAATAATAAACAAACAAAACAAAACTGCCATGGGGTAAATGTACATTATAAGCAACAACAAATGTACGTTATAATAAAAACTCTATTGTTATGACATCTGGTAGCGGGAGTCTAAACTAATTAAGTAAGTTTTGCCAACCACCAAGCTGGTCCCCATATACATCAGTATATGTACGTACATATTAATCTGTTTTTGGACCCGGTATCCTACACTTCATCAATATATATATATATATATATATATATATATTGATGCTAGTTAAGTTGTCACCTCCGGCACATAGAAAGGACGACCTGACCTCCGTGTTATCCCGTGCATATATTGCTATAAATTTTATATATTTGTGATTAGGGGGACCTCTAGAATACGAATTTCAAAAGAGGGGAAAAGATTTATAATTTTTTTTTTAATCATATATACAGGATACAAGAGATACGAACTGACCTCCAATATATATATATGAGTAGAAACTGAAGCATCGTTACTACCTCTAGCAATGTTGTCAAATTTTCGGAGGTCAAAACGTAACACCATTATCTGTAGTTGTTAATATATAAACATTATCGAACCCACATTTGAATTTGTAAATTTCTGGAAAACGATGGTCATAATTTTATAAATTCTTAGTAGGCCGGAAATGTACATTTTGAAGACAGTTTTTGGCAAGTATTTTATTATTCAAACTAAATTAAAATCTGAATCTATGTCCCCTAGTCTTTTACTTAGAGAAATCTATTTAGATCTCTGAGATTTAAAAGAGTCATTTAGGTGGTTTGGAAGGCCTTTAAAAACATTTTCTTCGAATTTTGGAATGAAATTGGGTGAAAATAAAGAATTACTCTTCTGATTAATCAATATTTCAGAAAATATTGAACTTTTGCGTAGTGAGATTTTTTCTAATAATATTTGAAATATAATGTAACTGATTTTAAATGATATTAAGGTTGTTTGATGTTTAGAATAAAATATCAAGAGTTCTGTGTAAATAATAAGTAGCTATGGATATAATGTTTTGGAAAAAATGAAGTTTTAGATATAATATGGAAGTTGGCAAGTTAATGCCCCTGTATAAAATCCCTTGTACGTAAAAATAAACTTTTGTTCTACTCAGATATTTCAGCTCACCCCTATGTTTGCACTTACCAAATAATTTCTCTTAGCTATTATTAACAGGGAATTTTAATGACATTTGTGGTGCATTGTTCTTGCGTAAATTTTCATATTTTTGCAATATCTTGACAATCCCATAACTTTCTCAAAATAAAAATTAATACTAAACGTAAAATTTTACGCTGAAATAGGTGGTGTAACCCGGGTAAGTTATTTTAAAAAGTCGACATTCAAGCTGCCTTGCTTTAAATAAACCCACTGTATATTTCACGTATTTTAGAAATTGGCAGCAAAGTATGTCCTATAACTCTTGCTTAAAATATGTTTTCATATTCCTTATAATAGCAAAGATATTGAACTTTCTTGCACTAATAAGCCACTAAATAAACTAATTTTTTACTATTGAATGCAAGCACTAGAATTTCAAATTGACTATTTTATCCGCTTATTAACTTATTCAAAAGGATTTGAATTTAAACCTAGGAATCGTATTCTTTGAATAAACATAATGGGTGTATTAAATATTATTTATCAACCAATCCATCAATCAATATATGTTTTATAGTTTAAAAATCGGTCCGCGACAACTCGGACAAACTTTCCCATTTAGGAGTAGATCCCCCCACAGCTTCTCTCCCTGTATTTTCTAGGAGCAACTGGTCATGTCATTTCATATCATAAATATAATCAAAATCGTTAGAACCGCTTTAGAAGAAAAATTATTTAATTCCTTGCCACCCCCCCCCCCCCCCCCGCAAACTCCATCCCTGCATTTCTTAGGTACAAGCGGTCATGTTACCTTATGCTGCTACTAAGTCAGTATTCATGTGTTAAATTTGAGTAAAATTGTTGAGAAAATAAAAAAAATGAAATTATTTAAAACTCACCCCCCCCCTCCCAGCTTCCCTCCCGGTATTTTTTAAGAGCAAGTGGTCATGTCATTTTATATCGGTACTTGGGGAACGTCCATGTACCAAATTTAATCAAAATCGTTAGAGCACTTTTAGAGAAACAAATTATTTTGTTTTTTTTTCTGTTTTTAGGGGTTCACTCCCCCAACATTTGAGCTGGGATCGATTTTGAGATTTCGCCTCGAGGTGTGGCCGTCTTGAATACACATTTAAAATTCGAACAAAATCGATGCAGTAGTTTGGGCCCTAGGTGCGACGACAGACGGCAGACAGACAATTTTTAAAAACCACTTTTGTTGGTTGGACTTGAAAACGTGTAAATCTATCAAAAACTCAAACTCGAATTTTTGCACGATCACTATACTTTCCTTATATACTACGCATATGGGAATGTAAAAATGAGATACTCCTATTGACAAAACTCTACCTACCTATAACATAATAATATAATAATGATAATAATATTAATAATACTTTATTCACCACTAAGATACAAAAATGTATATATGACAAGTCGAATTATGTATAATGTTGTATAAAACAAACAAGTAGTTAAATAGTTATAGGTTATAATAATATAAAAACATATACAATAACAAAATATGTGTGAATCATAGTATGTAGTATTAGATAAAGTAAAATAAAGCAAGATGCTGGTACAATGAAAATTGCATGCATATATATTATGCACATTGCACAAGCATACACTAAATAAAAAGAAAACAAAGTCAATGGTATTAGACAATAGACATTTTCACATGTTTGTCACCATATCCAGATCTAGTGAATGAGTAAAAAAAGTTGAAGTAATCAGTTCCCAGCAAATAAAAAACGCAACAAAAACTTACGACATAATTATATCGCCGCGGGCCATGGCGCCATGCCTGTCATGAAACCTATAAGGTAAGCGAGTCAATTTGCGAACAGCAGTAAAAAGAGTACTGGTATTTTAATGAGGTCGTAAAGTTTTTTATGCGTTTTTTATTTGCCGAGAACTGATTACTTCAACTATACTGCTGTTCGCAAATTGACTTGCTTACCTTTATAGGTTTTTAATGTGCGTCGGGTTGTTTGATGACAGGCATGGCGCCGTGGTCCGCGGCGATGTAATTATGTATATAGTTTCTGTTGCGTTTTTTGAGTGCAAGGAAGTTCTTACTTGGACTATACATTCATAGTTAAGAGTAGTCATATATCAGAATAAATATGTAAACAAATTAGGTATTAATATCAAAGTAGTGGTTAGAACTGTCATACTTCAATCTATAATTTAAAAATTAAAATTAACGGACTGAAAACTTGGAGGAAAGGTTAAAAAAGTAACAAGTAGAAAATAATTGACGATGCCGTGCAATTTGATTTTTCTTTAAACGCATACCTTTGCATGGCGTTTCACGTATGTTTTTAAAAACATGCCCTTGCAGTATGCACATGGATAATAATATCCCGCATTTTTATTACTGCTTCAACTTGGTCGTACTACTGTACCAGCTATATAGAGATTGAAGTTTACTGAGTTTCTCAATCATAAAAGCGCGCGACGCCTTTCCTCGTTATTTGTAGGACACTATAATATATTCTGTACTTCGTTGTCTGAACCGTGATGTCTTTGCAGATATCTCAAATAGTTTTTCGAAATTACCTTTTCATTACAGACAGAATCTGCAACGAGTACTTTTTTTATTCTGCTTTTGCTTCTCCTATTTTCTTATTAAGGCCATTTTCTTACTGTTTACATTAACTTAATAGTATTTAACACTTTACTAAAAGACTTAACTTCATGGAAAACTTACTCTAATTTGTTCAGAGCGCGACTTGCTTTTTATTTTTATAGTGCTAGTTATTGCGACTTCCAAATTTCTTACTTAGTACTGTCGTCACTTAAAACCTCAATGTTGGTATCCCTACTACTTTCCGTGATGTCCCAATATAATATATATAATAATATAATTATTATTATATTGATAAGTTTTAAATGAATTGGTTGGGTGTAGTCGAGTTTAGCGTTACACCAATAAAAATGTAGAAAACTCAGCACAGAACTTGAATAAATGAGGCAAAGCCAAATGGAGCGTACATAGAAACTATCCGGAAATTATAGTGAAATATCAAAAAAATATATATCCATAAACAGTTAAAAATTACCAATTAACAAACAGAATACTAATAATGCATTTAAAAATCCTGTATTACTTCCCTCAACGAGTGTTTAAAAGGGTCAGTGTTTAGTATAAAAGGGCCGCAATAAAGAAGCAGGTACTAACATCTGGTTATGATAAGAGAGAAGTAATGCATAATATAGTCTGTACGAATATAATAAAGTGCCTAGGTTCTAGATTCTTCTTTGCACAATTTGAATTCATTTCCGCAGAATTAGCGGGGTTATTCTCATTGTCATTAATTGTTCTTGCTACAAAAATGTAAATAAATCGGTATCAAGTAATATCATAGCAGTCAAGTAAACCAGACAAAAATAAAATAAAAGATAAGTTTTTTATCCTAACCATATCGGCATTAAACGGTTTTCTGTATGCAATTTTTTTACAGGGTATTGCACAATGTCTTGTACTTTTGTCCTTTTTCTTGATTATTAATAATTTGCACTTAATAAACTTTAGTCTACGTTAAATAGATTCCTATAGCCTGTCGCTATATATTCTTTATCAGAGTATTTGTTTTCATACACATTTCTTGTTGATAGTAATATTAAAGCCTAATATTTCAAATTACATATTAAATGAAATTTTTGGAAAATGCGGAACATGTTTTTTTGAACAATTTATCTGTTGCACAACAACTAAGAATAACGTCAATTACGGTTCAAAAAATGCTTGATAAAAAAATCAAAAATCGATTTTTTATTATTTTTTACTACAAATTTCAAAGTTAAATGGATTTGCCCATATATATCATTTTAATGTAACAGCATGACAATACTTTACGTACAATGAATATTTCTAATTGTTTTTTTACTGCAAAGCATCAAACTACATACTTTTCATTCTTTGATATTTATCGAAAGAGTACAAATTTTCAAGACAATTTCACACGCTTTTCTGGAATAACTCGGTATTTAAAATGTCTCAGTTTTTCTGTTGTTTTCTCATAGAAAACATCTATCTAAACACTTTTTGTTCCCCATTATTCTTCACAAAATGCCCAATTTTCATATGATAATGAGATTTATAAAATTTCACGTGTTTTCCGGTACAATCGCGGAAAGGCAAGTGGAAAATGTATGTATGTTTCTTTACCTTATTGTAGAAATTGTGATTTAAACACTTTTCCTTCTTTGGCGTATTTTGATAAATTGCATAGTTTTCGAAATACCATCGATGTTTAATTTTTGTAATATTCGTTTTTCCGCGATAACGCATGAAATATGACTGATTCTTGTTTTATCTGTTTATTGGAAACGTTGATCTAAGCATTTTTGCTCTTTGTGATTTTTCGAGAAAATGCGTAGTTTTCTTGATAAGTGATTTTTATACAATTTTTGGATATACATATGTTAGTTTTTCATTTAATGCGGAAAAGCGGTTCGAACAATAAAAAAATTTCCCACATAATTTTATAGAACATTCAATTACGTACCTACATTTTTTTACACATTCTCATTTATAATGATTTTTTATGAAGAAAGTAATAAGTTAAAACTTAAAAACAATGTGTTGATTTTTGGAGAGAAGTTATGACTTCATTTGTAACGTATGCAAGTTAACTTTTGCTGTTATTTTTTATATCTAACCAAATTTTATCACTATCGCACCTTCCTTTCATTGTATCCTTATAGTGGAGTCCACAGGATATCAAATTGTGATATCTGTTTGCTTCGATATTAACAGCTAAAACTTATTTCAAATGATTCGTTACCTTCTAAAATATCAAAATCTGAAGGTCGTCAACATGTCGTCCTGTACGAGGTGGGTACAGGGAGTGAAATGTTAAAAACACCCTAAAATTTTTTTTATCCTATTTTAAACTATAAAACACGAGAATTATTGTGTTGAAGCACGATATGCCTAAGAGCAACGGGTACATTAGAAAAAAAATATTAAACAATTCCCAAAGCACGGAGTTAAATGAACGACGTCTACGTTTAAGATGCGCTGGTGAAAAGTGTCTTATTGCACAGGCAATGTTTTCGTTTACCACCGCTTTAGCTACTTTATTCTTAACGTGATAAAAAAATCTCAGTATAACGTTATAGATTAGAGTTTCAGGATGCTAAGCCTTTTTTTACTTTTTTGTTCCGATCGCTCTGTAATTTTTTAATAATTTTTGTAAGAGCGCCCGCACAAGATCTTTTAAGGTCGACTTTTGTTTGTTTCCTCACTGCGCGTGGTCTTTTAAAGTGTAGTATCGCCTGTACGATCACACAGTATTGATACATTATTTGATATTTCGATATATTATTACATATATGCGGATATTTTTGTACTCTGAGACAAATTTATTTCTGCCTAGGCATTTCTGGGCATTGTCTTAATGTTTGTTGGTGTTGAAATGATTTAAAATCGTTTAGTCCCGGTGGAGTAATTATTTTAAATTTGCTGCTCTATTTTACTACTGTCGTGTTCTTTGTTAGTAGAGGCAACTATTAAATTAATAACACTGCGATCAATTACTATGCCATTTATTCTACTTAATAACAATTACACCTATTAATCACAATACTATAAGCGCGCGTGGATTCTCTGTATAACTGTCCGTGCGTACCTATAGCCGGCTTGATAACAAAAAAGAAATCCTTGCAAAAACTATTAAGCACCGAAAACATTCTCCTTCATTAAACTATTTACAATATATTATATATCTCCCCGACAATTTTGAAAATAAATCAGGAAGTCGCCTGGAATCTGTTAGGAGCTTTACGATTTCTAGCACTTTTACGTGGCGGCGTTGGCGGTTTATTTTCAAAATTCTCGAAGAATTCGCCAAGGTTTATGTCACAATTTTTGTTTACATCATCCGTACTATTGTCTGAGTCTACGAATATATTACTGTTTACATCACTACCTAAATATTCTAAAATTTGATTTACATGTCGCTTCCAAGTTTTTTCTGGATCTGGTATAAAAGTAAGGTAAGTTCTAGATCCCAACCTTTTGGAAATAATAGCGTTTATCCAACTTGGTTTTTTTCCTCTATAATCTTTGACTAAAACTCTGTCATTTACATTAACATTATTTATTCTTTTCCCAGAAAAATATTTTTGCTGATCTTTTTGTTTTTTCTTAACATGATCTCGAACTGCCGAAATATCAATTTTATTTATTTTTTCATTCAAATTTGGAGGTTTTAGGAGATCAAGTCTATTTCGAAGCCTCCTACCTATTAGCATCTGAGCAGGTGACTGACATACCAGTGGTACAGTGGGTGTATTTTTATAGTCCAGCAAAAATCTATGCAAAATTAAATTTAAATCAGTAACCTTTTTAGTGTGAAGAGCTTTAAGTAATGCTAACTTAATGGATTTCACCGCATTTTCGGCTGCTCCATTCGTAGGAGGATGATATGGAGCACTGGTTTTAAAATGTATGCCGTTTAATTTCAAAAAGTTTTTGAACTCCTATGAAACAAGATATTTAGCGTTATCAGACACTATTGTTTTAGGAAAACCAAATCTAGCAAATATACTTCTCAAACAATGTACAGTATTTTCAGTATTCGGTGTATTGACAAAAAATGCTTCAGGCCAGTTGGAATATGAGTCAATAACAACAAAAATGTGTTTATTAAATATAGGACCGAGATAATCAATATGCAATCTTTCATAAGGTTTATCTGGAAAATTCCAGCTTACTAACTTGGATTTAGGTGGATTTTGTCTGAAATTTAAGCATCCTGTACAATTTTTCGTTATATTTTCGATGTCCACATTCATCTTAGGCCACCACACATACGGACGTGCTAAACTTTTCATTTTGACCGTCCCCATGTGAGACACATGTAATTGTTCTAAAACTTTACTTTACTGCATACGCTGAGGCATCCACGGTTAACTGCACAGGTAACTTAGGGTTATAGTGGACAAGTATGGGTGAAGCTGACAATTTAATTTTTATTTACTGAAAAGATGACTCACATTTTTCATCCCATATCCACTGCGTATTTGCTTTTAATAAATTATACAAAGGTTTCAAAATTTTCGAACTATTTTCTATAAATTTATGGTAATAATTTACAAGGCCCAGAAAACTCTTTAATTGAGCGACAGTGGTAGGTGCGGGAGCATTTACAATGGCATCCGTCTTTTCTTTACAAGTATGAAGTCCTTCCTTGTCTATTTTATAACCCAAATATCTGATACTTCGTTTAAAAAATTCACATTTTGTCTTTTCTACCGTAAATCCATTATCTTGTAGTCTTTTTAAAACTACTTTAACCCTCTCAATATGGTCCCTTCTATTTTTACCCGTAATAACAATATCATCTAAAAAACAAGCTATTCCTTCTAAACCTTGCAATATTTTTTTAAATAATTTTCTGGAATTTTGATGGCCCACAATGTATTCCGTATGGTAAACGATTATACATAAAAAGACCTTTGTGTGTACTGATTACCGTTAATTTTCGAAATTCCGGATCAAGCTCGACTTGTTGATAAGCTTGAGAAAGATCAAGCTTAGTAAATTATTTACCACCCTGTAATTTTACAAATATACTCTATACGAGGTAAGGGAAATTTATCAATTTTTAATTCGGGATTAAGGGTCACCTTAATATCTCCGCATAATCTAAGATTACCATTACTTTTTAATATTGGTACTATAGGAGTACCCCAATCACTGTATTCCACTGGACTTAAAATATCTAACGAAAGTAGACGATCTATTTCTTAATCAACTTTTTGTTTCATTGCAAAATGTAGGGGAGTACTTGGGAGTGACATTTTTTTTAATTCAAGCTTTATATATCCCTTATTAAATAATCCTAACGTGTTGCTAAATACGCTACTGAATTCTGTGTACAATTTTTTTACATCTTCATTGAATCATTCAAATCTAATTTATTTAAAGTTAAATTAAATTTTGCAAAAAGTCTCTGCCCAACAAAGCTGGTCCCCCGTCTTCAATAACAAATAGGTCTAAGTCGTTTTTAATATTTTTATACTCAACATTTACATTTATTGTCCCAATGGGATAAATTTTGTTTCCTACATAAGTCACAAAATGTCTGTCTGTTTTTTCTAAAGTTTTATTTGGAAAATATTTATTTTTAAAATCTAGAGAACAAACAGACAAACTAGCCCCCCTATCTAGTTCAAACTCTAATTCTTTTGTTTGAATTTTAACTTTCACAAAAATCGGTTTATTATCCTTAGAAATTAAACTAAAACATTTGTTCCACACTGCCATTATTTA
The DNA here is from genome assembly GCA_963675555.1 of Leptura quadrifasciata. Lineage (NCBI taxonomy): Eukaryota > Metazoa > Arthropoda > Insecta > Coleoptera > Cerambycidae > Leptura > Leptura quadrifasciata. The sequence continues at coordinate 50,032,885 of OY776679.1, forward strand.
TGTCCAAATTATCCAAGTCCGAATCGTTATCGGTATTGTAGTCTAAATAATGATTACTTACATTGCCTCTTCTTCTATTTTGTTCCGTACTCACTTTAACTGATCCTCTTCTATTATTGTCTCTCTTGCATGCATTGATTAAATGACCTTTCACTCCACAACCTCGACATTCATAATTTTCATATATGCACTTCCCAGAATGTAATTTTCCACATACCCTGCACTGATTTACCACTCGGAATTGCGTAGTACCTCTTTCAGAGTCACACACAAGTTTTCCACCCTGTTTCGAAAAATTTGAACTCATAGAAACTGTTGGTTGATTTGAAAGGCGTCTTCTATCCACGAATCTTTCCCGATTTTGCTTAAGATGATATACTTCTGGTTCCTCTTTAACTATTATATCACTGGTCGCATAATGATTTACACTAGTTTCCTTATTTTTCGCAATTTCTATAGCTTTATCAAAGGAAAGAAATGACACATCCTCTTCACATAATCTATCCAATATGGGACCTTCCGGAAAGCCGATTACGAAACAGTCTCTCATATACATATTTATTGCCGCTCCAAATTGACATTTAGAAGCTAAAGCTCTGACTCGTGCTGCCCACATTGCAATATTTTCCTCCTCCGATTTTCTTGCAAAAAAAAATTTCGACGTTCAGGAAATCCATACGTTTTTACTTTAAAATATTTGTCAAAATTTTCCACCAATTTTTTGAAGGTTTCACTTTCAGGATCATTAGGGACGCACATATTTTTAAGTAGTTCATAAGCAGTTTGATTTAAACTATATAAAAAATGTGCTCTTTGTGCCTCATCCTCTTTTATATTGTTTGCAATAAAAAACTGCATCATTTGAGATTTATAAATTGCCCAGTTACATATATTAGGGTCAAACTCTCGCAATTGTCCTCCTCCAGAAGTAGCAATTTTGATTAATCTTTTATACACTTGAATTTTTAAAAGACCACGTGCAATGAGGAAACAAATAAAAGTCGACCTTAAAAGATCTTGTGCGGGCGCTCTGACAAAAAATATTAAAAAATTACAGAGCGATCGGAACAAAAAAGTAAAAAAGGGCTTAGCATTCTGAAATTCCAAAAATCAACATTTGTTTTCAAAATTTTAACTTAGTACTTTCTTCATAAAAAAATCATTGTTGAAATTACACTCCCGCTTTAAATGAGAATGTGTAAAAAAATGTAGGTACGTAATTAAATGTTCTACAACATTATGTGGGAATTTTTTTTATTTTTCCAACCGCTATTTCGCATTAAATGAAAAACTAACATATGTCCATCCAAAAATTTTATAAAAATCATTTATCAAGAAAACTACATTTTCTCGAAAAATCACAAAGAGCAAAAATGCTTAGATGTTTTCAATAAACAGATAAAACAAAAATCAGTTATATTTCAAGCATTATCACGCAAAAACGAATATTACATAAATTAAAAATCAATGGTATTTCGAAAACTAAGCAATTTATCAAAATACGCCAAAGAAGGAAAAGTGTTTAAATCAACATTTTCTACAATAAGGTAAAGAAACATTCATAAATTTCCCACTTACCTTTCCGCGATTGTACCGGAAAAGCACGTGAAATTTTATAAATCTCATTATCATGAAAGTTGGGCATTTTTTGAAGAATAATGGGGAACAAAAAGTGTTTAGATAGATGTTTTCTACGAGAAAACAACGGAAAAACTGATACATTTTAAATACCGTTATTCCAGAAAAGCGCGTGAAAATGTCTTGAAAATATTGTACTCTTTCGATAAATATCAAAGAATGAAAAGTATGTAGTTTGATGCTTTGCAGTAGAAAAACAATTAAAAATATTCAGTTTTGAAGTATTTTTATGCAGTTACATTAAAATGATATATATGGTCAAATCCATTTAACTTTGAAATTTGTAGTAAAAAATAATAAAAAATCGATTTTTAATTTTTTTATTAAGCATTTTTTGAACCGTAATTGACGTTATTCTTGGTCATTGTGCACTGTAGTCAAACATGATAGAAGCAATTTTACAGTTTTTAGAAACACGTGTTGCATTTTCTTCAGAACTTAAATCAATAATTATTTTTTAGCAGTTCTTCTCTATATCAACAGCTTCAATTTAAAATAAATCTCTATCATTCTGGTTAATATTGTTTTTAACCTCTAAATGAGGTATTTTTCAAATTTTCATTCCTGAAAAACGTGTGGAAATTGTCGCGGTTTTTCAGTTGTTTTCTTATAGAAAGCGTCGATTTATATAAAACAAGACAGTTTTGATGCAATTTTCACAAAATTTTTATTTTCACAGAACTTATTAAAACCTTATTAACATTTTGCTCTAATATTCTAACAAAATATTGATTATGTAAAACAACAGTACATGTCTGTTTTTACATGTGTTTTAAATCTCTCTGTCTCTATTGTGAAGTTGTGTGTGTGATTTTTTCAAATATGTCTATCAGGAAAGATAAAATAATGCACCTAATAAAAAAAGCTAACTGTAAATATCTCATGTTGTATTTAGCTGTAATTAAATATATTTCTTTGTTTTTCAGTGAAATGTAGTATAATTTAAAACTGATTGTGACTGGTAAATTAAATCCAGTAGATTTAAATCAACAAATAGTGATGGAAACTTATATTTTTATCTCGGAATCGGTCGGAACTTCATAGCCTTTTTAATTTCAAATTTAGTTGCGTAGAGGCTTGTATTTTTATTTTCCTAGTATGACAAGTACAACCGGAGATATTCTTTTAAAAAATTAAAGAAAATCGTGCTTCAACAGATAAATTGTTCAAAAAAACATGTTCCGCATTTTCCAAAAATTTCATTTAATTTGTAATTTGAAATATTAGGCTTTAAGGTTTTAATAGTACTATCGACAAGAAATGTGTATGAAAACAAATACTTTGATAAAGAATATATAGCGACAGGCTATAGGAATCTGATAACTGAAATATTTAATGTTGACTAAAGTTTATTAAGTGCAATATGCTTACGTAATTATCAATAATCAAGAAAAAGGACAAAAGTACAAGTTCGACATTGTACAATACTCCGTAAAAAATTGCATGCAGAAAACCATTTAATGCCGATATGGTTACGATGAAAAGCTTATCTTTTATATTATTTTCGTCTGGTTTACTTGACTGCTATGATATCTACTTGATATCGATTTATTTACATTTTTGTAGCAAGAACAATTAATGACAATGAGAATTAAAATCCCGCTAATTCTGCGGAAATTAATTCAAATTGTGCAAAGAAGAATTTAGGCACTTTATTATATTCGTACAGACTATATTATGCATTACTTCTCTCTTATCACAACCAGATGTTAGTACCTGCTTTTCTATTGCGGTCCTTTTGTAGTAAACACTGACGACCCTTTTAAACACTCGTTGAAAGAAATAATACAGAACTTTTAAATGCGCTGATAGTATTCTGTTTGTTAATAGATAATTTTTAATTGTTTATGGACATAGATTTTTTTGATATTTCACTATAATTTCGGGATAGTTTCTATGTACGCTCCATTTTGGCTTTGCCTCCCTTATTCAAGTTATATGCTGGGTTTTTCTAGATTTGTGTATGTGCGACGCTAAACTCGACTACATTCAACCAATTCGTTTAAAACTTATCAATATAATAATAATTATTGTAAAAAGCATTTGAACAACATTGACTTGATTATTAGATTAATTTCTAATTTGATTCCCGGAGCATATTGAGATGAGAAGTGGGCCACATTGAGTAAATATATTTGTTTGTCATAATGTTATAAGTATTTTGATATTGGCAACATCACGGAAAGTAGTAGGGATACCAACATTGAGGTTTTAAGTGACGACAGTACTGAAGTGAGAAATTTGGAAGTTGCAATAGCTATCACTATAAAAATAAAAAGCAAGCCGCGCTCTGAATAAATTAGAGTCAGTTTTCCTTGAAGTTAAGTCTTTTGATAAAGTTGTTAAATATTATTAAGTTAATATAAACAGTAATAAAATGGCCTTAATAACACGTTTAAAATTTTGTAGGAAAAGCGAAAGCAGAGTAAAAAAAGTTCTCGTTGCAGATTCTGTAATGAAGAGGTAATTTCGAAAAATTATTTAATACATCTACAAAGACATCATGGTTCAGAAAACGAAGTACATAATATATTACAGTGTCCTACAAATAGTTAGGAAAGGCGTCGCGCTTTTATGATTGAGAAAGTAAACTTCGATTTCTATATAGCTGGTACAGTAGTACGACCAAGTCGAAGCATCAGTAATAAAAATGCGGGAGATTATTATCCATATGCATACTGCAAAGGGATGTTTTTAAAAACGTACGTGAAACGCCATGCAAAGGTATGCGTTTAAAAAAAATCAAATTGCATGCACAGCATCAAGTAGCAACCATATCTCGATTATTTATCATTATTCTCAATTATTTTCTACTTGTTACTTTTTTAACCTTTCCTCTAAGTTTTTAGTCCATTAATTTTTAAATTCTAGACTGAAGTATGGCAGTTCTAACCACTACTTACTTTGATATTAATACCCAATTTGTTTAAATACTTATTTTTATATATGACTACTCTTAACTATGAATGTATAGTCCAAGTAAGGACTTCTCTGCACTCAAAAACGCAACAAAAACTTTACGACATAATTATATCGCCGCGGGCCATGCCTGTCATCAAACGACCAGACGCACATTAAAAACCTATAAAGGTAAGCGTGTCAATTTGCGAACAGCAGTATAGTTGAAGTAATCAGTTCCCGGCAAATAAAAAACGCAACAAAAACTTTACGACCTCATTAAAATACCGGTATTCTTTGTACTGCTGTTCGCATATTGACTCGCTTACCTTTATAGGTTTCTAATGTACGTCTAGTCGTTTCATGACAGACATGGCGCCACGGCCCGAAGCTATATAAATATGTCGTGAAGTTTTTGTTGCGTTTATTGAGTGCAGGGAAGTCCTTACTTGAACTGTACAAAGAGTATCGGTATTTTAATGAGGTCGTAAAGTTTTTGTTGCGTTTTTCATTTGCCGGGAACTGATTACTTCAACTTTCTTTTCTTTAATCATTCGTTAGATCTGGATATGGTGACAAACATGTGAAAATGTCTATTATCTAATATGATTGACTTTATTTTCTTTTTATTTGGTGTATGCTTGTACAATGTACGTAATATATATGCATGCAATTTTCATTGTGCCAGCATCTTGCTCTATTTTACTATAAATTTAATACTGCATACTATGATTCACACATATTTTGTTATTTTATATGTTTTTATATGGTTATAACCTATAACTACTTGTTTGTTTTATAAAACATTATATATAATTTGACTTTCATATATATGTTTTTGTAGCTTATTGGTGAATAAAGTATTATTAATATTATTATCATTATTATAATATGTTATAGGTAGAGTATAACTTTCTCAATAGGAGTATTTCATTTTTACTTTTCCATATACCTAGTATATAACGAAAGTATGTTGATCGTGCAAAAATTCGAGTTTGAGTTTTTGATGGATTTACGCGTTTTCAAGTCTCTTGAACCAACAAAAGTGGTTTTTAAAAAATGTCTGTCTGCCGTCTGTCGCCCCACCTAGAGGCCAAATTGATGCATCGAGTTTTACCTGTGTATTCAAGACGGCCACACCTCGAGGCGAGATCGCAAAATCGATCCTAGCTCAAATATGGGGGGAGTGAACCCCTAAAAACAGGGAAAAAATAGAAAATAATTTGTTTCTCTAAAACTGCTCTAAAGATTTTGATTAAATTTGGTACATGGACACTTCCCTACTACCGATATGAAATGACATGACCAGTTGCTCTTAGAAAATACCAGGAAGGAAGCTGTGGGGGGAGAGTTGAGTTTTAAATAATTTCATAATTTTTTTTTTAAAGGGATCTAACAATTTTAATCAAATTTAACACATCAATACTGACTTAGTAGTAGCATAAGGTAACATGACCGGTTGTACCTAAGAAATGTAGAAAGGGAGTTGCGGGGGGAGGGCAAGGTGAAATTAAATAATTTTTCTTCTAAAGCGGTTCTAACGATTTTGATTAAATTTGGCATATGGACACTCCCCTAATACCGCTTTGAAATGACGTGACCAGTTGCTCCTAGAAAATACAGGGAGAGAAGCTGTGAGGCGATCTACTCCTAAATGGGAAAGTTTGTCCGAGTTGTCGCGGACTGATTTTTAAACTATAAAACATATTTTGATTGATTGATTGGTTGATAAATAATATTTAATACACCCATTATGTTTATTCAAAGAATACAATTCCTAGGTTTAAATTCAAATTCTCTATAATAAGTTAATAAGCGGATAAAATAGTCCCTATTAGTGATACACTTGAAATTCTAGTGCTTGCTTTCAATAGTAAATTGGTCTATTTGGTAGCTCATTAGTGCAAGGAAGTTTAATATCTTTGCTATTATGAGGAATATGAAAAAAAAATTTAAGTAAAAGTTACAGAACATACTTTGTTGCCTATTTTTAAAATATGTAAAATATACAGTGGGTTTATTTAAAGTGAGACAGCTTGAATGACGACTTTAAAATAACATACCCGGTTTACACCACTTATTTCAGCGTAAAATTTTACGTTTGGTATTAATTTTTGTTTTGAGAAATTTATAAGATTGTCAAAAATATGAAAATTTACGCAAAAACAATGCATCACAAATGTCACTAAAATACCTTGTTAATAATAGCTAAGAGGAACTATTTAGTAAATGCAAACATAGGGGTGAACTGAAATATCTGAGTAAAGCAAAAGTTTATTTTTATGTACAGGAGATTTTATACAGGGGCATTAACTTGCCAACCTCCATATTATATCTAATGCTTCATTTTTTCCAAAGGAACACCCTGTATATTTTTTCGCCATTTTGCACAACTATTTTGTTTCTTTAATAATAATTAGTTAATATGATATTTCTCTAAAACTGATAGTTTTTGAAATATTTTCATTTTAATTGATTAACTTAAAAATAATTGCGCCTATTCCACTAGTAAGTTATGGCTTTGCCGTCATTTAGTAATTGTAATAATTTAAATAATTACAGTATATAAAAATAATAACGGTAGCTAGAAAAAAATGTATAAATAATTTCTTAAATGACGAATGTTCCAAATGTATTATGTATTTTTCCTAGTTACCGTTGCTCTTATATTTGAATATTTTAATTATTTAAATTATTTTCCAGCTTTAAAATCGAATTAAAAAATATAATTCTGAATCATTTTCATTTGGTTTTCATTTTCAGTACTAAAATCTTCATTTACTATAATACAATAAAGCCATAGCTTTCTTGTGAACAAAGAAAAACACAATTATTTTTAAATTATCGGTTAAACTGAAAATGTCTCAAAAACTATTAGTTTTGGAGACTAATATCATAAAGGACAATATATTCGTGCATAGTGGGATAATGTACTTGTTGTTCTATTTGTAAAAACGATATTCTAGATATTTGTAGGTTTCCAAATTAACGCCCCCGTATAAAATTCCTTGTAGATCCATCCAGTCCACTACATTTCAACTATCCCTTATCTTTGCCCTTATCAAATATTTTCTCTTAACTGTTGTTAGCAACGTTCATTTTGTAGCATTTGTGATGCATTGTTGTTCTGTAAATTTTCATACCTTTTGCAATAACTTGGCGACGCCACAGCATTTTCAAAACGAAAATTAATGCTGAACGTAATTTTACGCTGAAATGGTGTAAAAATATACAAGATATCGTCTAAATATTAACTGTGGTGTTCTGTTTATATTCTTTTCTCTTTTTTAGAGTTTTTACCATATAGATCTTCTAAAAAAATATCACATCAGAATTTACAAAAACACAATTATTCAGTATAATGAAAAAATAGCCTCTGCGTCTATGATGTTTATGTCAAAGGAATAGCCAGAAGCTACTTCTTGCCAACTAATATAAATTGTAACGAGAAAAATAAATGTAATATACCTATATCGCTAACGTTTAGGACACTAAATCTTTTTCGAAACAGATTAGAGGAAATTCTTATGGGCTGTGTATGTTAAACATAGCCCCTAAGATTTTATTTATGTTATATCCATAGCTACTTATTATTTACACAGAACTGTTGATATTTTATTCTAAACATCAAACAACCTTAATACCATTTAAAATCAGTTACATTACATTTCAAATATTATTAGATTAAAAAAAATCTCACTACGTAAGAGTTTAATATTTTCTGAAATATTGATTGATCAGAAGAGTAATTCTTTATTTTCACCCAATTTCATTCCAAAATTCGAAAAAAATGTTTTTAAAGGCCTTCCAAACCACCTGAATGAGTCTTTTAAATCTTAGATATCTATAAAGATTTCTCTGAGTGAAAGACTAGGGGACATAGATTCAGACTTTAATTTAGTTTTAATAATAAAATATTTGCCAAAAGCTGTGTTCAAAATGTACATTTTCTGCCTACTAAGAAGTTATAAAATTATGACCATCGTTTTCCAGAAACTTACAAATTCAAATATGGGTTCGATAATGTTTATATATATTAACAACTACAGATAATGGCGTTACGTTTTGACCTCCGAAAATTTGGCAACATTGCTAGAGGTATTAACGATGCTTCAGTTTCTACTCATATATATGTATTGGAGGTGAGTTCGTATCTCTTGTATCCTGTATATATGATTACAAAAAAAATTATAAATCTTTTCCCCTCTTTTGAGATTCGTATTCTGGGGGTCCCCCTAATCACAAATATATAAAATTTATAGCAATATATGCACGGCATAACATGGAGATCAGGTCGTCCTTTCTATGTGCCGGAGGTGACAACTTAACTAGCATCAATATATATATATATATATTAATATGTTTTTTTTTTACTGTTCAAAGTTCAATATTTGATATCTTCAATAATTATTAATACTTGCCTCTTTATTTTGCTGAGTTCAGTAGACTCTATCTCTCAGGGTACATGGTGAGTTGCTGTAATTCGTTTGTAACTTGTAAAATGGGTTATTTTGCTCTGAATAAAATTAATATTTCCAAATGAATTATTGTTTTATTTTCAGATTTCAACTAATTTGACTTTGACGTCTCAAAATTGACATCACTATCTTAAACTACCCTATTTCCCTCTTTTCAGCTAATTTCTATAATCTATAACACCAATTTGTCAACAATACAAAAATTCTTATAACTAAAAATTGTCAGTATTTTCACTAAATTTTATGGCACAAATGTACGGCGGGTTAAAATGTTTTAAAAAACGCACCTGATGTCCATTAAAATAGTTACTGCTTCAAACCTCTCATCTGGTCCATTAATATAAGATTTTTGAGACCTGCTCGTCTTATTCTTTGATTCCACATACAAAATTTCTTAATTTTCTCGATATTTCTTTCCTGTTTTATCTTTTTCAGTCTTATACTTCCAAATCTGACGTCCGTTCTTTTATTTTTTATTATTCTCCACGTTTATTTTCAGGTTGCCAAGGAGATGCATTTTCACACCCCTCTCCCTGCTTTTTATCACCAACTGGATATTATGTTGCTTACAGCAGTAAAATTCTAAGCTTATTCACTACCCCGCTGAAGATTTTTATGACACTTTGTTTTAACACTGTAAAGTTTTTTAAAAAAAACTGCTTGCCTTCTATTATCGGTTATTGTACACAGTCCTTCCTTAACCTTTCTTAGCTAAACTAAATCTATTTAACAAATCCTACATACTAATTTATTCTAATCAAAATTCTTGTTATTTTTTCTTTTTCAGAGTATTTAGTAGTAGAGTAGTCTTGAATGGTTTGGCAGCATATTGTCTAAATTGAAGTTTGCAACTAGTCTTGTTATTTATTGAAAATTAAAGTTATTTTTAAGAGAGAGTGTTTTCTGAGCTGTCACAGCTACTGATTATTGTTTTTTAAAATTTATTATAGGTAAATGTTAATAAATAAATGAGATAAATACTTCTTTTTGTTATTTTTTTGTTGTTTTATGATATTTTATGTTGAACAATTAATATTTGTGCCTTGCACTTAATTTGTTATATTAATTTTTCTTTCCTTTTTTAACTAAGTCTTTTATATTTTATATAGGTATAGAAAACATTACATGTCATTTCCCCTTTAGATAAACTTGATTGAACTTACAGTGAATGAAATTGTTTATCGGTGTCTGCGACGTAATCTTTTTTATACCATTGTCTGGTTTTGAAGACAAGGATAGATCAAGTTTATGTGAAACTTCCCCCTTGTGATGCCTGACAGTTTGTCAAATAATTCATAAGTGTTATTACCTAGAATTTTTTTTATTTCATAGGGCCCTTCAAATGGTAATTGTAACTTTGCACACGTTTTATGTTTACTGTTAGGTACTCTTAGTTTTTTGACTATTACCAAATCTCCTAGTTTGAATGTTATTCTTTTTTTGATTTTACTATTCATTTTTTGTTTGTATTTGATGGCTGACTTGTTTAATCTTTCCTTGACTTCAAAGTGCAATTTTGCTATGTCTTGTTCCTCTGTGTTATCCCAAGGACGTATAGGTAATTCGTTTTTCATAAGTAGTACTGGTGATGTATGTGTGATTGAATTTGGTGTGTGATTAATGTAGTTTTCTATTGCCTTTAGATAGTTTGGCCATGATGTTTGTTTGTCGTGTGTGCACAGTCTTAAAAATTTTATCACTTCTTGGTTGTATCTTTCGACCGGATTAGCATTAGGATGTCTAATTGATGTGACAATGAGTTTTATACCATTTTCTGAACAAAAGCTTTTAAATCTGTCATTTGTGAAATAAGTTCCATTGTCAGTTAGAATCATTTGTGGTTTTCCTATTTCTTGATTGTATTGATTTATGTTAATTATTGTGATGTTTGTGTTGGACCTTTTTGTTGGATATAATTTGATGAATTTAGTGTAAACGTCATAAATTACCAAGATATGTTTGTAATTTTCTTTGCTTTTAATCAAATTTGAAATGTAGTCTATTGCGATAATGTGTAATGGTTGTGCGGCTATGATGGTTTCGATAGTGTTTTGATTTGTGTCATTCTTATACTTTCCTAAACAACATAGTTCACATGAGTTGATGACCTCTTTAAATATTGCAATATCATTTTTTGCATAAAAATTTTCTCTAAAAATATTCCAAGTCTTTCTTATTCCTGAATGCCCGAATCTTTTATGTAAATCTTTGCTGACTTCTCTCGTCAATGTGTCATCGACTACATACAATTCTTTTTCACCTATTACTTTTACAATAAAATTGTCTTTTAAAAAGTAACCTTTGTAGTTTTCATTGTCAATTTTTTCTCTCAAATCTATTAAATATTCTTGACTTTCCCTAATTTTATTTTTATTGTACAATATTTCATTTTCCCTCAATCTATTCAACGCTACTAAAAATGTGTTTGATTTTGTAATTTCTGTTTCCCTCATTCTGCTTAAAGCATCAGCTGTGACATTTGTTTTACCCGGTATGTGCCGTATGATAAACTTGTACTCTTGTAGCAACAACGACCACCTGTAAATTCTGTTATTTGCAAACCTGTTATTCATTAAATATTGCAACGCCGAGTGATCCGTTTCTACGATGAACTCATTTGAGGTCAGAAAGAATTTTAACTTTGTTATGCTGAAACATAATCCCAACATTTCCTTTTCAGAAATTGAGTACCTTGTTTCATAGTTTCTTAACACCCTTGATACGAAACAAATAGGTACTTCCACCCCATTTCTCAACTGTAATAATTCCCCCGCTATAGCAAAATCTGACGCATCACACCTTAAAATAGACTTCTCATTATAATCTGGATTGTACAAAGCTAAATTTTGAGCGAAGCTGTCTTTTAGTTCCTGAAATGCATTTTCTTTCTTTTCATCCCATTTCCACTTTATCCTCTTTTTTAACAGTTCAATTAATGGAGCTTGTTTTTCTGATAAATTTGGTACGAATCTCCTATAATAGTTTAACATTCCTAAAAATCCCCTCAATGTTTTTAAGTTCTTTGGTTGTGGATATTTTCTTATTTCCTCTAATCTAGCTAAATTTATGTCTATCCCCTTTTCATTTATGATGTACCCTAAATACTCTACTTCCTTTTGAAAAAACTTACACTTTTGTAAGTTTAACTTTAAACCCGCTTCATCTAACGTTTTTAAAATTATTTTTAAATGTTCAAAGTGGTCTTTTTCATTTTCTGAGAATATTAGTATGTCGTCTACATAGTGTATACAAAATTCTTCATATTTGTTTAATATTCTTTGTAACGCATGAGTTAATGCAGCTGTTGAACTTTGCAAGCCAAATGGCACCACGCAAAATTGGTAAACATTTCCTTCCACACTGAAACCTGTGTATTTTCTACACTGTCTGTTTAAAGGTATGAGCCAAAATGAATTTTTGAGATCTAGTTTCGTGTAACAATTATTTGACTTCATTCTCCCAATAATACTTTCTATATTGACTGGTTTCTCATATTGTGGACTTGTGATGTTATTTACTTTCCTAACATCTAAACAAATTCGAATAGAATCATCTTTTTTTTACTATTGGATTTATGTAATTCGTTTGTGACCTTTCTATGATACCTTCTTCTAACATATCATTTAATTCTTTTCTAACCTGTTCTCTATGTCTGAATGGAATTGGATAAGTTTTTGAATTAAATGGTTCAGATTGTTTTACTTCTAGCCAATGTTCATATACGTTTGTTACGCGAGCTTTGGAATTGTATAATTCAAGATGACTTTCTAATAAATTTGATACATTTTCTCGATATTTGTCAGTACATTTGATTCTTTGTTCATTTTCTTCAACTTCTTTGCTATATAATTTTTCTGTGGAAATTTGATTTATTATCGTTTCATCTTTGTGACTTTCATTTTTCATTTCCTCCACAAGTTTTATTATATTTTCACCTATTTTTACATTTCTTTTTTCATAATTAATTATAGCGTTGTGCTTATTTAAAAAATCATTTCCTAACAAAATATCGAGTCTCATGCTCGGCATTATTACAAAGTTTTGTGAATATGTTTCATTTCCCAGCTCTATGTTTAAGTTTATGATTTTGTTATACTCTCCTAACTTTTTTTTATTGGCTGCTTGCAAAATAACCTTTTTAGATGTTAAAATTTGTTTTTTGAAATTAAAATTTGTATCTTCAATTATTTCTTCATTTATCAAACTGACTTCTGATCCGGTATCTAATAAAGCTGTGTATTGAATTTGCTTATTTAATAGTCTTATAAAAGGTAACTCATAGTTTAAAGATTCTATGTTTTCGTCTTTGTCTAGTGTTATGAATTCGCGTGGATGCTGATATGTGGAATTGATTTGTTTTACATTTGACTTGCTTGTTGCTGAAAATTTTCACTATTTGGATTTATTTCAGCAGTTGTTGTAATTGTGTTTACCTGTTGTACCTTGTCCCATTCCTTTTGATCCTGTTTCTTTTGTTCTTGTCTGTTGTCATATTCAGTGTTGTTCCATTTTCTCTTATAGTCATTTCTATAATTTCCCCTTTGATTGTTTTCATAGTCCTTCGTTTGATTGTAGTTACTACTGTTTTCCCTGTTTCTATAGTTTTGTCCTTGATTATTTTCATATCTGTTCTGGTATGTGTAATAACGCCCTTGATTGTCTGTGTACCCTCTGTTTTGATACGTCCCATAATTATTGTTGTTATTTTCTGTCCATTCTTTTTCTCTATTATTTTCTTGATTGCTCCTCATGTAATCATTGTTTCTTCCATACTCATTATTTCTTCCATATCTTGTTCTTGAGTTGTTCTGATCCAACCTCACATCATCGAGTCTTCGCAAATATTGCAAAAGCTTCTCAATTGTATCTATACCTTGTATTAGAATCACATCTCTGATATTTTCATTGAAATGCCTTGCAAAATATTTCACAATTTCTACGCCTGGCATTCTTGGTTCCAGGTGTTGCACGTAGCTGAATTTTCTTAAAGCGTACTTCTCTCTACTGCATCCTTTATTTTCAACATACTTACCATTAAATAAATTTTTCCTAATCTTAGCTTGATAATTTTCACCCCAATAATTACTTAAAAACAAGTCTACAAATTCATCTACCGTTTTGTATTTATCCTCTATGATAGAGTACCATGTTTCCACGTCTCCCTTTAATTTATTTCTAATGAAATGTTTTATGTTTTTTCCCTCTGGCAATTCATTTATTTCCTCTTTTAAATTTTTAATGAAAACTTTTGCATGCAGTCTTCTGTCACCCGTGAAAATTAACTCATGATCAAAAGATAACAGTGATCTATCATAAACATGTTGAATTGTATGTGTAGCTACATTTACATTTTCTATTTTTTCCCTAGTTAATTTCGTTTCTTGATCTAATTTTTTATTCAGTACTTCAATACTCTTTGTCAAATGTAAATCAACTAACTTTACCTTGCTCTCAACCTCTTTATTTACCTTCTCTAAGATTTCCTTTTCTAATTTATGTGTGATTGTGTCAACTTCATCTAGTTTCCTGTTTGTATTTTGTATTTCTGTATATAGTGCAGTGTTTGATTCTACCAGTTTTGTGTGTAGTGTTGTGATTTTGTTTTCTAGAACTGTAACTGTTTGATCTAATTTTTCTGTTAAATTTTTATTTTCTATCTCTATCTTAGTTTCTAATTTTTGCATATTTTCATTTTGTATGTCTAATTTTTTATTTTGTATCTCAAAATTTTTTGTCATCATTTGCGACATTTGTTCCATCAACATTGCATGTCAACATTAGCTGAAGGCTCTTTCAACATTTCATCCCCTTTAGCTTGTTCTGTACTTCTACACACTTCACCTTCCTGATCCATCATTACCTTTTTCCCAGATCTTAAGTTCATCAATTATTTTCAAAAAAATATTTAAAATTAATAAATTTGAATGAGCAATGACTTTCAAGTTACATTCGAGAAGCCCCACGTTGGTTCGACAAAATAATATGTTTTTTTTACTGTTCAAAGTTCAATATTTGATATCTTCAATAATTATTAATACTTGCCTCTTTATTTTGCTGAGTTCAGTAGACTCTATCTCTCAGGGTACATGGTGAGTTGCTGTAATTCGTTTGTAACTTGTAAAATGGGTTATTTTGCTCTGAATAAAATTAATATTTCCAAATGAATTATTGTTTTATTTTCAGATTTCAACTAATTTGACTTTGACGTCTCAAAATTGACATCACTATCTTAAACTACCCTATTTCCCTCTTTTCAGCTAATTTCTATAATCTATAACACCAATTTGTCAACAATACAAAAATTCTTATAACTAAAAATTGTCAGTATTTTCACTAAATTTTATGGCACAAATGTACGGCGGGTTAAAATGTTTTTAAAAACGCACCTGATGTCCATTAAAATAGTTACTGCTTCAAACCTCTCATCTGGTCCATTAATATAAGATTTTTGAGACCTGCTCGTCTTATTCTTTGATTCCACATACAAAATTTCTTAATTTTCTCGATATTTCTTTCCTGTTTTATCTTTTTCAGTCTTATACTTCCAAATCTGACGTCCGTTCTTTTATTTTTTATTATTCTCCACGTTTATTTTCAGGTTGCCAAGGAGATGCATTTTCACACCCCCTCTCCCTGCTTTTTATCACCAACTGGATATTATGTTGCTTACAGCAGTAAAATTCTAAGCTTATTCACTACCCCGCTGAAGATTTTTATGACACTTTGTTTTAACATTGTAAAGTTTTTTTAAAAAAACTGCTTGCCTTCTATTATCGGTTATTGTACACAGTCCTTCCTTAACCTTTCTTAGCTAAACTAAATCTATTTAACAAATCCTACATACTAATTTATTCTAATTAAAATTCTTGTTATTTTTTCTTTTTCAGAGTATTTAGTAGTAGAGTAGTCTTGAATGGTTTGGCAGCATATTGTCTAAATTGAAGTTTGCAACTAGTCTTGTTATTTATTGAAAATTAAAGTTATTTTTAAGAGAGAGTGTTTTCTGAGCTGTCACAGCTACTGATTATTGTTTTTTAAAATTTATTATAGGTAAATGTTAATAAATAAATGAGATAAATACTTCTTTTTGTTATTTTTTTGTTGTTTTATGATATTTTATGTTGAACAATTAATATTTGTGCCTTGCACTTAATTTGTTATATTAATTTTTCTTTCCTTTTTTAACTAAGTCTTTTATATTTTATACAGGTATAGAAAACATTACATGTCAATATATATATATATATATATATATATATATATATATATATGTACGTAAGGTACTTTGCCACCTCCAAAACAGATACTGGCTATACGTTGTCACCTCATATATAACGTTGCCACCTCCGTTTTCGGAGGTGGCAACGTTTTGCACAGTTTTCAATTTTACAAGCATTTAGATGACATTAGAAACCTATGTTTAAATTTTCGTGTGGAGGTGAAAAGACACCTTTTATATCCACAAATTAAATTTTTAGTTCAACTGTATATCAATGGCGCTGCTGTCGTTTTCATTTGTGCAACAGCCAATACGATGTCACCTCCGGCTATATATGTTGCTCTTTAGATCACAGAGGGTACGATATCACCTCCAAATATCGGCAACATCGCGATGAATGTCGGGATAAATTCAACACAACAGAAATATACCTGCGTAGCGTTGTGCCGGAATGGGCATTATTAAAATATCCTATAGAAATGTATCAGGTTTAAAAAATTACAGTATACCGGGTTGGGGACTGCCCATAATGCCTACCTCATAATACAAATAAAATTTCGTCTACATCAAGCATGATTCATTTCCTCTATACTACGAAAGGCTAGTTTTTTGGTTCATTGACAAAAATTATGCGGTTGAACAGGAATTACGCTACTAGTACTTGGAATGTTTACCAGAGAACAAATATGAGCAAAAAAATGCGTTTTTTAAATTGCTTCTTATAAGCATATTTGAGTATCCATAAAATACGTTATATTTCAACTTAAATGTAGTTTTAGTTTTTTACGTCCGGTATTTGCGATTAAATAATTTAGCAAAATTCAATTATTATATTATTTTATGAATTTTTATTTGCAATATAGAAAGTTTCCCAAGAAAAAAGCTAAAATGTAATATTTCATAGTATATTTTCTTAGTTTTAAGACAACGCAGTTTATTTTGTTCTTGTTTAGGTAAATTACTGTCTTTGGGCCCTTAAATTTCTTGATCGTGAATTTCTAAATCGCAAAACATGTAAGAACTTGGGAACTTTTCTTTTATATGAAACAATGAATACCCATTCAACACATAAAAATATAGGAAATCTGTTCACATTGATGTTATTATTACACAGGTAAGTTTCAATAAAACTCAGCGGCTTCTATCAGAAAATTTCTGTAATCACGATTTATAATATTTTATGAAAGTAAAACTATAGAAAAATATTATTCCTTTAATATGGAACTAACAGGTTATAGAATCGTTTAAAAAATGTAAATAATACATAATAATATAGGCCACGACAGCTCCAAAGTCCTTTATAAATGATTTCTGTTTGCACTTCGACATTAACAGCTAAAACCTATTTCAAATGATCCCTTAGCTTCTAAAACATCAAAATCTGAAGGTTGTCAACATGTCGTCCTGTACGAGGTGCAACGGGAACATTAGAAAAAAATATTATACAATTCCCAAAGCCTGGAGTTAAATGGACGACGTTTACGTTTAAAGTGCGCTGGTGAAAAGCATCTTATTGCATAGGCAACGTTTTCTTTTACCACCGCCCTAGCTACTTTATTCTTAACGTGATCAAAAATACTCATTAATAACGTTATAAATTGGAGTTTCAGGATGCTAAGCCTTTTTTTACTTTTTTGTTCCGATCGCTCTAATTTTTCAATAATTTTTTTAAGAGCACCCGCACAAGATCTTTTAAGGATGACTGTCATTTGTATTTGAGCTGCACGAGGTATTTTAAGGCACAGTATCATCGCCTGTTCTCGCAATAAATAGTTGTTCATTTGACTGTTATGTGAATAATAGAAACTGAGCTTGTATAAACACACATAATGTTATGTAGTTTGTTTGAACAAATCATTACAATTATTACATTTTATTATACGTTTCGAGTTTTCGCAGAGGAGTATAATGCATTTGATCGGCATTTCTAAAACTGTATATTTCACTCGTGGAGAAAAAAAAAATTCATATCATTGTGTTAGTGATCAAATTAAGCAACTTTTGAAGTGTCTGTCTGTCCGTCCCTGACGTTTCTTGTAAGCATGATAACTTGAGAAGGACACGTCTGATTTGAACAAAGTTTTAACAGTTAGTTAGTGCTGCTAGTGAAGGTACCCTATTGTTTAAAAAAAATTGCTCAGTAAACATAAAAAATATGAAATATTTTATGAAAATAACTATACACAATGTGGAGTATTGTAACATTTGATAAGATTCTACAGACTCGAAAATAATATATAATATAGGTACTGACGAACGTATCGCCAATCAAGACAGTATCATTAGGAGATAATTAAAATTGGAAATATAACAAATAGCAATTATACCTAAAAAATAACATAAACAATGTGAAAATTATATTATGGACTGTTGAACAAATATATAAAAAATTCAAATAATATGTTTGCTAAAGTTATATTATACTTGTTCAATCTGAATCCGAGAACTCTTAAACTATTTCGGAAGTAAAACGAGTTTCCTTAGTGTTGGGGTTTTTATAACATGGTTTTTGTCCCATACACTTGTAGGATCCGATGCATGGTAATGTCTTCTACATACAGGAGCATTGCAGATTACCACAACCTATAAAATTTTGCTGAAATAGTTTAGGTGTTTCGAAATATAATAATCAATAAATCTTGTCTACAGTTACATGTAGATAAAAAAATGTGATTTAATCAGCATTGATGATTTGGTACTGAGAACAGGGGTAATTTTATTATCAATAATTTTCCATCCTATATGAACTAGTACTACTAGGTGAGAATATCCAAGAGAGAAAGGTCCGATAGGGAAATATTTACTGTTTTTGATCATAACTTTTTATTCTAACACATATATTGCAAACAAACTATAAGACTACCTAAGTAGAGTTATAACAAGAGTAGTGTTGTAAATTTTCACTCAATAATTACAGTTGTTTGCGAAATAGTTAGATTTAATTTTAAAAATCATATCAATTTCCGTATTTCCTAAATTTAAATCTAACTATTTCGCATATGTTTGAAATTATTGAGTGAAAATTTCTAACACTACTCTTGTTATAGTTCTACTTAGTAGTCTTATACTTTGTTTGCAATATGCGTTTTAGAATATGAAGTTATGGCCAAAAACAATAAATATTTCCCAATCGGACCACTCTCTCTCTTTCTCTTGGATATTCTCACCTTAAAGCATCTATATCCATATGTCCATATTTTCTAAAACACGAATGATGAAAAATTTTGAAAGTTCTTAAAGTTCACACACTACCTTAGATCTTAATAAGTAGTAAAATAGAGCAGCAAATTTAAAATAATTACTCCATCGGCCATAAAAGATTTTAAATTATTTCAATACCAACAAACACTAAGACAATGCCCAGGCAGGAATAAATTTGTCTCAGATTACAAAAATATCCGCGTATATGCAATAATATATGAATATATCAAATAATACATCAATACTGTGTGATCGTACAGGCGATACTAGACTTTAAAAGACCACGTGCAATGAGGAAACAAATAAAAGTCGACCTTAAAAGATCTTGTGCGGGCGCTCTGACAAAAAATATTAAAAAATTACAGAGCGATCGGAACAAAAAAGTAAAAAGGGCTTAGCATTCTGAAATTCCAAAAATCAACATTTGTTTTCAAAGTTTTAACTTAGTACTTTCTTCATAAAAAAATCATTGTTGAAATTACACTCACGCGTTAAATGAGAATGTGTAAAAAAATGTAGGTACGTAATTAAATGTTCTACAACATTATGTAGGAATTTTTCCAACCGCTTTTTCGCATTAAATGAAAAACTAACATATGTACATCCAAAAATTGTATAAAAATCACTTATCAAGAAAACTTATACATTTTCTCGAAAAATCACAAAGAGCAAAAATGCTTAGATGTTTTCAATAAACAGATAAAACAAAAATCAGTCATATTTCAAGCATTATCACGCAAAAACGAATATTACATAAATTAAAAATCAATGGTATTTCGAAAACTAAGCAATTTATCAAAATACGCCAAAGAAGGAAAAGTGTTTAAATCAACATTTTCTACAATAAGGTAAAGAAACATTCATAAATTTTCCACTTACCTTTCCGCGATTGTACCGGAAAAGCACGTGAAATTTTATAAATCTCATCATGAAAATTGGGCATTTTTGAAGAATAATGGGGAACAAAAAGTGTTTAGATAGATGTTTTCTACGAGAAAACAACGGAAAAACTGATACATTTTAAATACCGTTATTCCAGAAAAGCGCGTGAAAATGTCTTGAAAATGTTGTACTCTTTCGATAAATATCAAAGAATGAAAAGTATGTAGTTTGATGCTTTGCAGTAGAAAAACAATTAAAAATATTCAGTTTTGAAGTATTTTTATGCAGTTACATTAAAATGATATATATGGTCAAATCCATTTAACTTTGAAATTTGTAGTAAAAAATAATAAAAAATCGATTTTTAGTTTTTTTATTAAGCATTTTTTGAACCGTAATTGACGTTATTCTTAGTCATTGTGCACTATAGTCAAACATGATAGAAGCAATTTTACAGTTTTTAGAAACAATAATTATTTTTTTAGCTGTTCTTCTCTATATCAATAGCTTCAATTTAAAATAAATCTCTATCATTCTGGTTAATATTGTTTTTAACCTTTAAATGAGGTATTTTTCAAATTTTCATTCCTGAAAAGCGCGTGGAAATTGTCGCGGTTTTTCAGTTGCTTTCTTATAGAAAGCGTCGATTTATATAAAACAAGACAGTTTTGATGCAATTTTCACTAAATTTTTATTTTCACAGAACTTATTAAAACCTTATTAACATTTTGTTCTAATATTCTAACAAAATATTGATTATGTAAAACAACAGTACATGTCTGTTTTTACATGTGTTTTAAATCTCTCTGTCTCTATTGTGAACTTGTGGGTGTGATTTTTTTCAAATATGTCTACCGGGAAAGATAAAATAATGCACCTAATAAAAAAAGCTAACTGTAAATATCTCATGTTGTATTTAGCTGTAATTAAATATATTTCTTTGTTTTTCAGTGAAGTGTAGTATAATTTAAAACTGATTGTGACTGGTAAATTAAATCCAGTAGATTTAAATCAACAAATAGTGATGGAAACTTATATTTTTAGCCTTTTTAATTTCAAATTTAGTTGCGTAGAGGCTTGTATTTTTATTTTCCTGGTATGACAAGTACAACCGGAGATATTCTTTTAAAAAAATTAAAGAAAATCGTGCTTCAACAGATAAATTGTTCAAAAAAACATGTTCCGCATTTTCCAAAAATTTCATTTAATTTGTAATTTGAAATATTAGGCTTTAAGGTTTTAATAGTACTATCGACAAGAAATCTGTATGAAAACAAATACTTTGATAAAGAATATATAGCGACAGGCTATAGGAATCTGATAACTGAAATATTTAATGTTGACTAAAGTTTATTAAGTGCAATATGTTTACGTAATTATCAATAATCAAGAAAAAGGACAAAAGTACAAGTTCGACATTGTACAATACTCCGTCAAAATTGCATGCAGAAAACCATTTAATGCCGATATGGTTACGATGAAAAGCTTATCTTTTATATTATTTTCGTCTGGTTTACTTGACTGCTATGATATCTACTTGATATCGATTTATTTACATTTTTGTAGCAAGAACAATTAATGACAATGAGAATTAAAATCCCGCTAATTCTGCGGAAATTAATTCAAATTGTGCAAAGAAGAATTTAGGCACTTTATTATATTCGTACAGACTATATTATGCATTACTTCTCTCTGATCACAACCAGATGTTAGTACCTGCTTTTCTATTGCGGTCCTTTTGTAGCAAACACTGACGACCCTTTTAAACACTCGTTGAACGAAATAATACAGAACTTTTAAATGCGCTGACAGTATTCTGTTTGTTAATTGATAATTTTTAATTGTTTATGGACATAGATTTTTTTGATATTTCACTATAATTTCGGGATAGTTTCTATGTACGCTCCATTTTGGCTTTGCCTCACTTATTCAAGTTATATGCTGGGTTTTTCTAGATTTGTATATGTGCGACGCTAAACTCGACTACATTCAACCAATTCATTTAAAACTTATCAATATAATAATAATTAATGTAAAAAGCATTTGAACAACATTGACTTGATTATTAGATTAATTTCTAATTTGATTCCCGGAGCATATTGAGATGAGAAGTGGGCCACATTGAGTAAATATATTTGTTTGTCATAATGTTACAAGTATTTTGATATTGATAACATCACGAAAAGTAGTAGGGATACCAGCATTGAGGTTTTAAGTGACGACAGTACTGAAGTGAGAAATTTGGAAGTTGCAATAGCTATCACTATAAAAATAAAAAGCAAGCCGCGCTCTGAACAAATTAGAGTCAGTTTTCCTTGAAGTTAAGTCTTTTGATAAAGTTGTTAAATATTATTAAGTTAATATAAACAGTAATAAAATGGCCTTAATAACACGTTTAAAATTTTGTAGGAAAAGCGAAAGCAGAGTAAAAAAAAGTTCTCGTTGCAGATTCTGTAATGAAGAGGTAATTTCGAAAAATTATTTGATACATCTGCAAGGACATCATGATTCAGAAAACGAAGTACATAATATATTACAGTGTCCTACAAATAGTTAGGAAAGGCGTCGCGCTTTTATGATTGAGAAAGTAAACTTCGATTTCTATATAGCTGGTACAGCAGTACGACCAAGTCGAAGCATCAGTAGTAAAAATGCGGGAGATTATTATCCATGTGCATACTGCAAAGGGATGTTTTTAAAAACGTACGTGAAACGCCATGCAAATGTATGCGTTTAAAAAAAATCAAATTGCACAGCATCAAGTAGCAACCATATCTCGATTATTTATCATTATTCTCAATTATTTTCTACTTGTCACTTTTTTAACCTTTCCTCTAAGTTTTTAGTTCATTAATTTTTAAATTCTAGACTGAAGTATGGCAGTTCTAACCACTACTTACTTTGATATTAATACCCAATTTGTTTAAATACTTATTTTTATATATGACTACTCTTAACTATGAATGTGTAGTCCAAGTAAGGACTTCTCTGCACTCAAAAACGCAACAAAAACTTTACGACATAATTATATCGCCGCGGGCCATGCGCCATGCCTGTCATCAAACGACCAGACGCACATTAAAAACCTATAAAGGTAAGCGAGTCAATTTGCGAACAGCAGTATAGTTGGAGTAATCAGTTCCCGACAAATAAAAAACGCAACAAAAACTTTACGACCTCATTAAAATACCGGTACTCTTTGTACTGCTGTTCGCATATTGACTCGCTTACCTTCATAGGTTTCTAATGTACGTCTAGTCGTTTCATGACAGACATGGCGCCACGGCCCGCAGCTATATAAATATGTCGTGAAGTTCTTGTTGCGTTTATTGAGTGCAGGGAAGTCCTTACTTGAACTGTACAAAGTGTATCGGTATTTTAATGAGGTCGTAAAGTTTTTGTTGCGTTTTTCATTTGCCGGGAACTGATTACTTCAACTTTCTTTTCTTTAATCATTCGTTAGATCTGGATATGGTGACAAACATGTGAAAATGTCTATTATCTAATATGATTGACTTTATTTTCTTTTTATTTGGTGTATGCTTGTACAATGTACGTAATATATATGCATGCAATTTTCATTGTGCCAGCATCTTGCTCTATTTTACTATAAATTTAATACTGCATACTATGATTCACACATATTTTGTTATTTTATATGTTTTTATATGGTTATAACCTATAACTACTTGTTTGTTTTATAAAACATTATATATAATTTGACTTTCATATATATATTTTTGTAGCTTATTGGTGAATAAAGTATTATTAATATTATTATCATTATTATAATATGTTATAGGTAGAGTATAACTTTCTCAATAGGAGTATTTCATTTTTACTTTTCCATATACATAGTATATAACGAAAGTATGTTGATCGTGCAAAAATTCGAGTTTGAGTTTTTGATGGATTTACGCGTTTTCAAGTCTCTTGAACCAACAAAAGTGGTTTTTAAAAAATGTCTGTCTGCCGTCTGTCACCCCACCTAGAGGCCAAATTGCTGCATCGAGTTTTACCTGTGTATTCAAGACGGCCACACCTCGAGGCGAGATCGCAAAATCGATCCTAGCTCAAATATGGGGGGAGTGAACCCCTAAAAACAGGGAAAAAATAGAAAATAATTTGTTTCTCTAAAACTGCTCTAAAGATTTTGATTAAATTTGGTACATGGACACTTCCCTACTACCGATATGAAATGACATGACCAGTTGCTCTTAGAAAATACCAGGAAGGAAGCTGTGGGGGGAGAGTTGACTTTTAAATAATTTCATAATTTTTTTTTTAAAGGGATCTAACAATTTTAATCAAATTTAGCACATCAATACTGACTTAGTAGTAGCATAAGGTAACATGACCGGTTGTACCTAAGAAATGTAGAAAGGGAGTTGGGGGAGGGCAAGGAGAAATTAAATAATTTTTCTTCTAAAGCGGTTCTAACGATTTTAATTAAATTTGGCATATGGACACTCCCCTGATACCGCTTTGAAATGACATGACTAGTTGCTCCTAGAAAATACAGGGAGAGAAGCTGTGGGGCGATCTACTCCTAAATGGGAAAGTTTGTCCGAGTTGTCGCGGACTGATTTTTAAACTATAAAACATATTTTGATTGATTGATTGGTTGATAAATAATATTTAATACACCCATTATGTTTATTCAAAGAATACAATTCCTAGGTTTACATTCAAATTATCTATAATAAGTTAATAAGCGGATAAAATAGTCCCTATTAGTGATACACTTGAAATTCTAGTGCTTGCTTTCAATAGTAAATTGGTCTATTTGGTAGCTCATTAGTGCAAGGAAGTTTAAAATCTTTGCTATTATGAGGAATATAAAAAAAAAATTTAAGTAAAAGTTATAGAACATACTTTGTTGCCTATTTTTAAAATACGTGAAATATACAGTGGGTTTATTTAAAGTGAGAGCTTGAATGACGACTTTAAAATAACATACCCGGTTTACACCACTTATTTCAGCGTAAAATTTTACGTTTGGTATTAATTTTTGTTTTGAGAAATTTATAAGATTGTCAAAAATATGAAAATTTACACAAAAACAATGCATCACAAATGTCACTAAAATACCTTGTTAATAATAGCTAAGAGGAACTATTTAGTAAATGCAAACATAGGGGTGAACTGAAATATCTGAGTAAAGCAAAAGTTTATTTTTATGTACAGGAGATTTTATACAGGGGTATTAACTTGCCAACCTCCATATTATATCTAATGCTTCATTTTTTCCAAAGGAACACCTTGTATATTTTTTCGCCATTTTGCACAACTATTTTGTTTCTTTAATAATAATTAGTTAATATGATATTTCTCTAAAACTGATAGTTTTTGAAATATTTTCATTTTAATTGATTAACTTAAAAATAATTGCGCCTATTCCACTAGTAAGTTATGGCTTTGCCGTCATTTAGTAATTGTAATAATTTAAATAATTACAGTATATAAAAATAATAACGGTAGCTAGAAAAAAATGTATAAATAATTTCTTAAATGACGAATGTTCCAAATGTATTTTTCCTAGTTACCGTTGCTCTTATATTTGAATATTTTAATTATTTAAATTATTTTCCAGCTTTAAAATCGAATTAAAAAATATAATTCAGAATCATTTTCATTTGGTTTTCATTTTCAGTACTAAAATCTTCATTTACTATAATACAATAAAGCCATAGCTTTCTTGTGAACAAAGAAAAACACAATTATTTTTAAATTATCCGTTAAACTGAAAATGTCTCAAAAACTATTAGTTTTGGAGACTAATATCATAAAGGACAATATATTCGTGCATAGTGGGATAATGTACTTGTTGTTCTATTTGTAAAAACGATATTCTAGATATTTGTAAGTTTCCAAATTAACGCCCCCGTATAAAATTCCTTGTAGATCCATCCAGTCCACTACATTTCAACTATCCCTTATCTTTGCCCTTACCAAATATTTTCTCTTAACTGTTGTTAGCAAAGTTCATTTTGTAGCATTTGTGATCCATTGTTGTTCTGTAAATTTTCATACCTTTTGCAATAACTTGGCGACACCACAGCATTTTCAAAACGAAAATTAATGCTGAACGTAATTTTACGCTGAAATGGTGTAAAAATATACAAGATATCGTCTAAATATTAACTGTGGTGTTCTGTTTATATTCTTTTCTCTTTTTTAGAGTTTTTACCATATAGATCTTCTAAAAAAATATCACATCAGAATTTACAGAAACGCAATTATTCAGTATAATGAAAAAATAGCCTCTGCGTCTATGATGTTTATGTCAAAGGAATAGCCAGTAGCTACTTCTTGCCAACTAATATAAATTATAACGAGAAAAATAAATGTAATATACCTATATCGCTGACGTTTAGGACACTAAATCTTTTTCGAAACAGATTAGAGGAAATTCTTATGGGCTGTGTATGTTAAACATAGCCCCTAAGATTTTATTTATGTTATA
The DNA here is from genome assembly GCA_963675555.1 of Leptura quadrifasciata. Classification (NCBI taxonomy): domain Eukaryota; kingdom Metazoa; phylum Arthropoda; class Insecta; order Coleoptera; family Cerambycidae; genus Leptura; species Leptura quadrifasciata. Next base: position 50,059,667 of record OY776679.1, read on the forward strand.
TCCATAGCTACTTATTATTTACACAGAACTGTTGATATTTTATTTTAAACATCAAACAACCTTAATACCATTTAAAATCAGTTACATTATATTTCAAATATTATTAGATGAGAAAAAATCTCACTACGTAAGAGTTTAATATTTTCTGAAATATTGATTGATCAGAAGAGTAATTCTTTATTTTCACCCAATTTCATTCCAAAATTCGAAAAAAATGTTTTTAAAGGCCTTCCAAACCAACTGAATGAGTTTTTTAAATCTTAGATATCTAGAAAGGTTTCTCTGAGTGAAAGACTAGGGGACATAGATTCAGACTTTAATTTAGTTTTAATAATAAAATATTTGCCAAAAGCTGTGTTCAAAATGTACATTTCCTACCTACTAAGAAGTTATAAAATTATGACCATCGTTTTCCAGAAACTTACAAATTCAAATGTGGGTTCGATAATGTTTATATATATTAACAACTACAGATAATGGCGTTACGTATTGACCTCCGAAAATTTGGCAACATTGCTAGAGGTATTAACGATGCTTCAGTTTCTACTCATATATATGTATTGGAGGTGAGTTCGTATCTCTTGTATCCTGTATATATGATTACAAAAAAAATTATAAATCTTTTCCCCTCTTTTGAGATTCGTATTCTGGGGGTCCCCCTAATCACAAATATATAAAATTTATAGCAATATATGCACGGGATAACATGGAGGTCAGGTCGTCCTTTCTATGTGCCGGAGGTGACAACTTAACTAGCATCAATATATATATATATATATATATATATATATATATACATAAAATTTTATTGAGGTTGCAGTCAGTGATAAGGTATTTTGGCCAATACAAAAAGAAAACTCTTTGTTATTGTCAAGCTTTCGCTAATGTTTATTAGCTTTCTCAAGACATTAACTTGAGGTTAATTTGATAAACCTGCGTCGAAACACATGGCAGGAAAATTTCTTAAAACGTAACTAGTGGTCGATCCCACACACATAGCTACACTCCTACTGTTATAGATAAAACATTTAACTTAAGTTTAGTTACACATATTAATAAAATCTGATTAAAATTTCATTTAAAATAATTAACAAAATGGACTCAGTTGAAACTATGCTGAAGCCCGGAGATGGAGTTAATGTCTTGAGAAAGCTAATAAACATTAGCGAAAGCTTGACAATAACAAAGAGTTTTCTTTTTGTATTGGCCAAAATACCTTATCACTGACTGCAACCTCAATAAAATTTTATGTTTGTACCTTAACTAGTCAGTCAAGACTACCTTTCTAAAAAAAAAATATATATATATATATATGTTATATTAGAAATATACTATGATATATAATATCACTGAGACAGGCTTAACCTTCTCAAACATATCATGTTACAGATTGCGTAACAGCTTTTCTCTAATAACCGCTCACGTTGGCTGAGCTTAATGTTTCTTTCTTGGTAATCTCTTATCATGCTGAATTGCCAATTCAATACTCTTTGTTCTCTAATGTTATAAATATAACCAACAGACATTTGTACCTTCAGTCTTATACTCGCTTTCGATTAAACAACTTCTAAATTATTATTGTATTTTCTTAACGAGTCAACGTTGACTCCAGTGTTAAATAAAATAAATGTTTTTAAAAAAGTTAAATCTACAATCCACTATCTAACATTGGCGCAGTCGTGGCGGATCTGAAGAACACGCACAGTTCGGGAGCCTAACCAGTGGAAAACATATCGTAAGGAACAAGGAGTTCATCTGGAAAAGGTGCCTAACCTGAAGAAAAGAGCCCCTGGAAAAAGGAGAAATTTCTTAGCTATCGTGGTGGATCCCAATCCTTTACTCAGAAGAATCTACGTTCACAAAGAAACAATAATAATAATTCAACAAGCAACAAAGCAATATATCAATCAATCAACAAATTAGCAAGTAAAAATTCATCCCAGTCAAGAAGTTGGTGTCTTCGGCAGTGTAGGAGACCTCTGTGGAAGGAATACCTGGTAACGCCCCTGGCAGAGAAGACCGCATTGTAACAAAGTTCACGGAGCAGCATTCAACTTCAATCCAGACGTGTGGAATGGAAATTTTAATGTAAGTAGATTTTAAGAATCATCTCGATTATTTTGCATATTTTTCTTATAAAAAAACAATTCAATTTAACGAACAGCAGTTCTAATATTCAAATAATAATTTCATTCAGAAGTAATATAATATTTTATTTAAAATTTATGTGACCTACATAAATAACTATACCGTTCCTATCTTAACATTATTTATATCGTAATATCATATACTCTTTAAGTACGAACTTATCTACATTTCCTACATAAATAATTATAATCACATACCATTTTTATCTTGACATTATTTTTATCATAATATCATATATCATATGAAGGGTAAGTTTACTGACTACTGACTACTGACTGTGAAATAAAATAAAACCCACAAGTTCTATACTGTTTAAAAAAGTGCAAATTGGTATATAACATTTCAGTGACATTATTCCCAACTAAAAACAGTTTTTAAATTAATCCAATTATCCTTGTAATTAAATTTTGAAATATTATAAAATAAACAGCACATTCTTTTACATATAATATAAAATTACCAATTTTCAGTAGCGTACTAGCTCAAATTGAAAAAAGTGTTTTAAGTTATTTAATTATCTAAATAATATAAATAAAATGGCTACCACTACAAACGTAAGCAATTCCAATGCAAACAACTCAATCACTGCAAACGAAACTATAAATATTGAACCTTATAGGTTAAACGAAATATTTTCCATAGTGCCCGAATTTGACGGCAACCCCATATTCTTGCAAACATTTATTTCAGCCTGTATAACCGCTCAGGGGATCGCTGTCGATGATCAGCGCATCTTATTAACGCTTCACATAAAAAATAAATTACGCGGAAAAGCCGCAGAATTGATAAATCCACGAAACCCCGTCACTTGGGCGGAAATAAAAAATTTGCTCGAATCACATTTTGGTGACTCTCGTGACTTGACAGCCTTGATACAAGACTTGCAAACAATTCGTCAATTACCTAACGAAACAGCTTTAATATTTGTGTCCAGGTTACAAACACATAATGCAAAAATGCACGCGGCAATACAAAAACAAAGTTTAACTTTAGAGGAAAAAACCGCGCAATCCACTTTAATAGAAAATATGACGTTAACTCACTGGACTCGAACCAAAATTAGGTCAAATTATTAGGGCTGGTAACCCCGGCAATATGCTAGATGCAATAAATCGCATCAAACGAGAATTACAATTATCGTATTTCGAATCCCAAAAATTTGGAAATAGAACTTTAAACAAAAATCCCGTTCAAAATCAGCAAAGACGCCCAAATCTCCCACCAATTTGTACATTTTGCAGAAAAAATGGGCTTCATGTTAACGAATGCCGCACAAGGCAAAACTATCAGTCTCCATCTCCCAACTTCACACCAAATGCTTATTCTAATCAAGCACAGCCTCCAAGGCCACATTTCCAGAGTGCATCTAACCATAGACCACAAAACTTCCAAAATTTCTCCAACCAACAACACAATTATTCTCAACAGAACAGGCCCTCAGCTATCAGGCCAAATCCTAACTTCCACCAGCAGAGACCTTCTGCCATCCAACCAAACCCAAATTTCAACAGGTTCAATCAACAAAAAACACATCATTTGAACCAAGAATTTTACGATAGCTCAAATCAATATGAAGACTATTCCGCAAGTTATTCTCCCAATTACCAATACCAAAATAATTTCGAAATTAATGAAAACAATTATGATTACGATCTTGGAACCCAACAATGTGAGAATTATACTGCTAATTCTCAACCCCAACAGTACGAGAATTATACTGCTAATTCTCAACCTCAACAGCACGAGGATTATACTGCTAATCCTCCGGATTTTTACACAGGCCCGGAGTATTCCACGAATACTCCAACACAACAAACGGACGAACTAGACCAAATTTCTCGCCAAGTCCAAGCGATAAACCTCCAGGACAGTTTCGACCCAAACCTGAACCTCCCGGAAAACCAATTCATGTAAAAACACCCCGCTACAAACTAAATATCGTAAATTCCAAAAATTTATTTTACATAGAAGACATCACTAAACGTTTCAAAATTCTTGTCGACTCAGGTGCAGGTATTTCTGTATTTAAAACCAAAACAGCGGAAAGGTACAAACAAAGATATCCTGAAAACGTAATTATACAGGGTATAACAGATGAAAACATATCACCGAATCTGTTCTAATACCATTCAATTCAAATGACCCATACAAGGTTTATGTTCACGACCTAGATATAGAATTCGATGGACTATTAGGTGCAGACTTTCTAATATATTATAAGTGTCATGTGGACTTTGAAAATAATCTACTTATTACCAATTTTAAAACCGTACCACGATTTGAGGTGACTGAGGTAACATCAATCAGGAACCACAATAATTCTAACGAAAACAATAATCCAGGTATTAGAATTTCAAACCCAAATTTAAATGTTAAAAACCAAAATGTAATTTCTATCGAACCACGCACAGAAAAGATTTTTAAACTTAAATGCAATTTACAAAATACCGAAGCTATACTAATAGCCCAGGAAAATGAAAAGGTACGTTTACCGAATGCCATTGTCAAAATAGACAACAATGGTGAATTTTTGACAACGATAATAAACGCAAGCGCGATTCCAAAAACAATACATTTCTCGGATCTTAAACTTGAACCCGTTCAAAAATTTAGATCAATATTTAACGTAAATCTTCAAAATCCGGATTCCCAATACATAGACCGAAACTACGAAATAAAAAATCAATTACGCTTAGATCACTTGAACGACGAGGAGAGTGAATTAATTACTCAACTCTGTTTAGACTTTTCAGACATATTTTATCTAGAAGGTGACAACTTGACATTTACCAACGAAATCAAGCATTCAATAGACACTAACGATTCTAAACCAATTTTCACTAAATCTTATCGTTACCCCCAAATTCACAAACAAGAAGTAAAATCACAAGTTTCAAAAATGCTCGACCAAGGCATTATCCAGCCTTCAATTTCTCCCTGGTCCTCCCCAGTTTGGGTAGTCCCCAAAAAACTAGACGCTTCTGGTAAACAGAAATGGCGCGTCGTAGTTGACTACCGAAAATTAAACGAAGTAACGATAGGTGATAAATATCCTCTACCTAACATTTCCGACCTTTTAGATCAATTAGGCAAATGCCAATATTTCACGACTTTAGACTTGGCCTCTGGCTTCCATCAAATTGAAATCGATCCCAAAGACATTCAAAAAACCGCTTTCACAGTCGAAAATGGTCATTTTGAATTCGTACGAATGCCTCTTGGACTCAAAAATGCTCCATCAACATTTCAAAGGGTGATGGACAACATTTTACTAGGAATCCAAAACGAAAGGTGTCTCGTCTATATGGACGATATCATTATCTACTCCCCTACTATCCATGAACATATTTCTCGATTAACAGAAGTCTTCAAACATTTACAAAAAGCCAACCTCAAAATTCAGCCAGACAAATGCGAATTCCTTCGCAAAGAAGTTGCCTATTTAGGACATCTTATTACAAAGGATGGTGTAAAACCGAACCCTGCCAAAGTCGAAGCAATTCTAAATTTTCCTCAACCCAAAAATCAGAAAGAAATTAAATCTTTTCTAGGTTTAGCAGGCTATTATAGACGTTTCATTCCTAATTTTTCCAAAATTTCAAAACCCTTGACTAAATTGCTACAAAAAGATATACCTTTCAATTTCGACAATGACTGTACAAACTCATTTGAAACCCTAAAACAAACCTTGACAACTACTCCGATATTGATCTACCCCAACTTCGAAGAACCTTTTGTCCTAACTACAGACGCTAGTGCATTTGCAATAGGTTCTGTACTTTCACAAGGAAGTATAGGAAAATATTTGCCAATCGCATACGCATCTCGAACTTTATGCGGCGCGGAAACCAAGTATTCAACCATTGAGCGTGAACTTTTATCTTTGGTCTGGAGTGTAAAGCATATTAGGCCATATCTATTCGGGAGGAAGTTCAAACTCGTCACCGACCACCGACCACTCACTTGGTTGTTTTCCATAAAAGACCCAGGTAGTAGACTAGCGCGTTGGCGCTTAAAACTCGAAGAATACGATTACAAAATAATATACAAACCCGGAAAAATCAATAAAACCGCGAACGAGTTGTCCAGAATAAAAATTAATCACTTTTCAGAATGTTCCAAATTTTATTCAAAAATTTTAGCCGCAAACGAAGACTCAGATGAAGACGAAATTTCAGACAACGACGACGAAATTACCGACGAACAAATCGCCCAAGAATTTGACACATTTTCCCGACTTTACAAAACCAAATCTTTAATAGACTATTCCAAAATTCAAATCACAAATAAACAACTATTAGATCGAGAAAATAAAAATATCATAACGTTCTTCCAACAAAACAACTTGACAGACCTTCACCATCAAATTATCGAGGATATTTTCGAAGAAAACCCCGAATTCTATAACAATACAATTAATATCGTTTCCAGTAAATCGACCCGACAAAGAAACTACTACATTATCGCTCTACCCTTCGACCCAGAGTCTGTGGTAGAACACATATTTTTAACACTGTACAAACATCGAAACAAATTAGACCTTTCCAAAACCTACCATGTTGAAAACAATCTAGACTTTCCAATTCTCGAAATCCTATCATTTATTTTTGCAGAGAAAGACTTAAAACTAGTCACTTGTCAAAATTTAGTACGAACTCCGGATGAAGACCAACGTCCGATCATTCTCGACCAGCATCACACCGGAAAAAATAATTTACATCGTGGAATAAACGAAACAATACGTAGAATCAAAAATAAATATAATTGGCAAGGTTTAACAAAAGATGTCGAAAACTTTATAAAAAACTGTGAAACATGTCAAAGAACAAAAGTTTGTCGTAAGAACCTTAATAATCCCTTAGTAATCACCGAAACCCCTAAAACTCCATTTGAGAGAGTTAATATCGATCTATTCGAATTTCCCACGCGAAACTATGCATTAACCATCCGCGACGAGTTAACGAAATTTACTCAAGCTTATTCTGTCCCAGACAAAAGTGCAAAATCAGTTGTAAACACCCTGTTGCTATATTTTCAACACTATGGCACCCCATTAAGAATTCATTGTGATTACGGCGGTGAATTCGATAATAATTTATTAAAAGATCTTTGTACTCTCTACGACATAAAATTAACATACTCCAGCGTAGGACACCCTCAATCCAATGGATCTATCGAACGATTCCATGCCACCCTAGCGGAAATGATCAGAATACATAAAACAGAGAATCCGAACGAACATCCTTTCACGATATTACAATACGCGGTAATATGTTATAACAACTCGGTAAACAAAACTCATGGCTTTACGCCATACGAGCTTATTCTCGGACATACAGCTAACCGACCACCCGAAACTCTTTATAACCAGAAGGACCTGATTACCAAATACGTTAGAGACCTTAACAACCGGATATCCCATTATTACAAAATTGCGCGAAGTCGAACAGAAGCACAAAAACAAAAAGCCAAAGTTCGATTCGACAAAAACATTCCCGAAAATCGACACACATATAATATTGGCGACAAAATGTACGTCAAAGAATCACAAATAAAAAACAAATTACAGAACAAATTTAACGGCCCCTTCGAAATTTTAGAAGCTTCTCAAAATTCTGCAACATTATTAAATCCGGAAACAAACCAAACGACTAAAGTAAACTTTGACCGAATGAAACCTTATACTGAAAATTAAATTTATTTTCAGGTTTTTCCTGCTGTTCGGATCAGCACTTGCTCAATTTAAAATAACACCAATTAACAATACAATTGGAGTATACTGTCACCGAGACACAGACATTGTGATTTCTCACAAGAAATGGACTTTACTGGTACACAAAAACATATCTACCTTTAAGACAGCTTTCGACAAAAACGACAAGATCTTACAGACACTATACAACACGCTCGACCCAACGTATCATTACATGAACGTCTTTTTAGGAGATGTAAAAACTCACCTCAGTTTATTGACACAAATTTCTCAATCAATACAATCAAAATTTGACGAAATTTACCTTGACACGAAACGATACAAGCGAGGAATACTAAACGGTATTGGAACAATTTTCAAATCAATAACTGGAAATTTAGATGCAGAAGATGGTCAGTATTATTCTGATTGCATCAACAAATTAAATAATGACGAGCACCAACTCGAAAATTTAATCAAAAATCAAATATCTGTCACAACTTCGGTAATCAAAAATTTCAACGCAACAATTCAAAAACTGCAAGTTGATGAAGAAACTTTCAATAAAGATATTAAAGAAATCGAAACTTCAATTCTAGACATGACTAAAGACATAGAAAATATTCACGCAAAATTAAAATTTATAGAAATCTGCGAACAGCTTATGGCAAGCTATCTATTTATCGAAGATAACTTAAACGATATCCTGAATTCTATCACTTTCGCGAGGGTCAAAATAATTCATACATCGATCATAAACCCAAAAGACTTGGTAAATTCGTTACAGGAAATTTCACAGAACCTACAAAGGAACAATTTGCCACTTCCAATCAAATTATCAAAAGTTGCACAGTATTTAGACATTATAGAACTAAAAGCTTTTCAAACAAATTCAGATTTAATATTCGTATTAGACATACCTTTGGTAGACCCTCAAACCTACTCAGTATTTCAATTATACCCTATCCCTATTTTGGATAATAGAACTGGCTTATATCATATCTTGTCAACCTCTCAAAAATATATCGCGAGAGATGATGATTCTTTAATGTACTTAACCATCCCGGACCTCAGAGAATGCAAACCACTACTTCAACACTAAATTATGTCTAAATCTATTTTCATACCCCATTGATGATAATGCCATTTGCGAAGCCCGTATCTTCAAGAACCTCAAAACTCTGCCAGGAAGCTGCCAGACGTCATTCATCATCAGCCAAGGCTACAACGTCCAAAAGATAGACGAAAATACGTGGTTAGTTATCAACGCAGAACCATTACAGGCAACCATCAATTGTCCAGAAAGAAGTTCGAAAACTGAAGTCATCTACAAAAACTCAATAGTGAAATTACAGCCTAATTGTTACGCCTTTATAGGCATCACAAAAATCCAAGCCAGTACCAACGAAGTAACCGACGTAAACGACGACACTCATCCCATCCAAATTCCATTCGAATGCTGCAACAAAATTCCAAACAACATTAGAGCACCAAACCTTAAACCATTAAAATTAAACAACCTTAACACAGAAGATCTCGAAATTACCAAACACAAATTGGACCAATATTCCAGAGATCTAGACGATTTAATCAACGAACCATTCGTAACAAAACACATATCCTGGTTCACCTACTTCATCATTGTGCTAATATTTGGACTGTTATTTCTGTACCTATTTTGTAAGTGCAGAACAAAAAGACGAAGACTAGCCATCGATGTTTCTGCATCACCCCCATCTCCACCTAGGCCTAGCAAACCCCACAGGACATTTGCTAACCTATTCCCTTCACGAAGACGACCTACCTTAAGGAGCGAAGACAACGAAGCCGAAGACATAGAACTTACATAAAGATGAACTGTTTTGTGCCTTTTACTGACTTTTAGTGCTGGACTCTTCAGTGAACCATATTTTATTCATTTAATCATTACATTTCATTATTTTACTTATCCCTTGTTAATTTCAATTGCATTAACATTTTTATACCATTTTCATTTAAATCTATCATGCTTATATTTTAGGCTTTCACGGTAAAGCCATATTTTAACCCTGGGAATATTTTTATATTATCCCATTTTACAACAAACTTATTATGTTTGTATTTAACGCTTTCTTGCTAAAGCTATATTTTAACTCTAACATTTTTATGTTATATTATTTTATGAATCAAGCTTATTGTGCTTGCATTTCATATTTTAGACGCTAAGGCTATATTCTGTATTTTAAACCTTACGATTTAACATTTTTGTACTCTTTATATTTTTCCAAATTGTACCATTATCTTTTATATACATTTTATATTCATTTCAAAAGTTGCTGTATAAAACACCAACTTTTTTTATAAGGGGGAAGCTGTTATATTAGAAATATACTATGATATATAATATCACTGAGACAGGCTTAACCTTCTCAAACATATCATGTTACAGATTGCGTAACAGCTCTTCTCTAATAACCGCTCACGTTGGCTGAGCTTAATGTTTCTTTCTTGGTAATCTCTTATCATGCTGAATTGCCAATTCAATACTCTTTGTTCTCTAATGTTATAAATATAACCAACAGACATTTGTACCTTCAGTCTTATACTCACTTTCGATTAAACTACTTCTAAATTATTATTGTATTTTCTTAACGAGTCAAAGTTGACTCCAGTGTTAAATAAAATAAATGTTTTTATATATATATATATTATTCTGTATTTATTATTATATAGTATATTTTAATTGGGCGCCACGATATCACCTGAAAGATATCGAAAATACGTGAGTTTTTAATTTGTTTTAGTAGATACTTTTGTAAAACTCAACAGAGCATAAGATCTCTTATCCTAGGAGCCGGTTCTAGTATCAATATTACCTAAATTTAAAAATGAAAAACCTTCGTTAAGTATACAATAATTACATGTATTACTGAGAGTAATGAATAACAAACTAAACTATATTAAAGAAATTACTTAGAACTAGAAATGTCATTTGAAAACTAAAATTGCTCGAGACTTTAATTATTTGCAAATAATGATGATATTGGTATATATACCTTTAGAGACTAGGAATCTCGACGATGCTGCAGATATTATCCGGACAAACATACAAACAAAAGAAACTTATTACTAACTTTAAATCAGTTACCCTGTATAAGGCAGGCGAAGAATCCAACGAACCCACAGTTGTCAATAACAATCAAAATTACAATTTAAATTTTAAAAAGAAAAACATAATATCTATTCAATCTCGCACAGAACAAATTTTCAAACTAAATTGCAATTTAATAAGTACTGATGCTATACTGCTAGCACAGGAAAAAGAAAAAGGTAGATTACCTAACGTTATAGTAAAAATTAATGAAAAAGGCGAATTTTTAACTTCCATAATCAATGTTAATGCAATACCTAAAACCAGCGATTTTCTGATTTAAAATTAGAACCCATAATACACTGATCTAATCTTTAACGTAAACATTTCTAACACTAATTTGACCCAATTTCAAAACGACGCTAAAGACAGACTACACGATATTCAAAACCAATTACGACTTGATCATCTCAATGACGAAGAAAGAGAGGTAATCATAGATTTATATCTGAACTTCTCCGACATCTTTTATTTAGAAGGTGACTCGCTAACTTTCACCAATGAAATAAAACACGCAATCGACACCAATAACGCTAAACCTGTCTTTACCAAATCATATAGGTACCCCCAAGTTCACAAGGAAGAGGTAAAACGACAAGTAACCGAAATGCTTGATCAAGGTATAATGCAACCATCCATTTCACCCTGGTCCTAGCCAGTGTGGATACTGCCAAAGAAGCTAGACGCTTCGGGTAAGCAAAAATGGAGAGTAGTAATTGACTACCATAAACTCAATGAACTAACTGTTAACGATAAATACCTCTTGCCTAATATTTCAGATCTCCTCGACCAGCTAGGAAAATGTGAATATTTCACCACTCTAGATCTCGCGTCTGGATTTCACCAGATCGAAACTGACAAAAAGGACAACCAAAAGACAGTATTTTCTGTAGAAAATGGCCATTACGAATTCGTTCGTATGCCATTTGGCCTCAAAAACGCGCCCTCCACCTTCCAGCGCGTTATGGATAACATTCTTTAGGCATTCAAAACGAGCGCTGTCTCGTTTATATGGATGACATTATCATATATTCACCCACTATTCATGAGCACATTTCTAGACTCACAGGCGTTTTCAAAAGACTAGGGAAGCAAATCTCAAAATCCAGCCTGATAAATGTGAATTCCTCAGGAAGAAAGTAGTTTATCTAGGTCACCTTATCACCCAAGACGAAGTCAAACCGAATCCTTCAAAAATTGACCATTAGAAACTATCCAGAACCAAAGACCCAAACAAATATCAAATCCTTCTTAGGACTAGCTGGATATTACAGAGGTTTTATCCCTAACTTTGCCAAAATTTCTAAACCCCTTACTAAATTATTGCAAAAAGACATCCCATTTAATTTCGATTCAACTTGTAAAAATTCTTTTGACGAACTCAAGAACGCATTAACTTCTACCCCCATTTTAATATACCCAAATTTCGACGAAACCTTTCTCCTAACAACAATTACAATTACAATTTAAAAAGCTTTATTTATTTATAAGTACATTTCATTTGCTTGTATTGCATTTATTTCATTCATGTTATAAGGTTTACAAAGACATGTTTACCCGACGCGTTACATTGAGTATATAACTCAGAAACGAGGCAGGCGGCCGATCTTATGCCAAATAAATTAACAAACAAATCAAACTAAAAAACATTCTCCAAAAAAGATTGAATTAATTATTAGTTTATATACAAAGTTTAAAAAAGATTGAAAATTAATGAGATTCTGTCTGAAGATTAAAATTATAAAATAAATTTACAGGAAACTCATTAAAGAGAAAAAAACCTGTTTAAAGAGAATAATATGTACATTTAAAAATACACCGATGGTGTCAGAGATGTGGTAAGTAAATAAATAAAATAAAACAAATATTCAGGATAAATTAAATAATATTTTTATTTAAACAAGTGTGTATTGAATGTTCCAGGACACATCAAATCATCGCAATTCCTCTAATCTGTAAGAAATTATACGTTATAAATATTTATTATCTTTCCGAATAAATCGGAAGATTTTCATGTATGAGCTTTGGGTGTGCTCAACATTATGATGTTCCCGTATGTCTACCATATTAGTGGTAAGCGGGGAATTATGTATCTTTGTTTTAAAGAATTTTTGTAAGGTTTCTATAATATAATCCCTGATTAGAGGGATGTTATACTCTCTATGAAATGTTTCGATAGGAGTATACCTATTTGTGCTTGTAAGTAATCTAAGGATTTTATTCTGTGTCCTTTGTAGTCTATTACATTGCGCATCTGAAATTGTGTTCCAAGACGCGCATGCATAAGTAAGGATCGGTTTTAGCATAACTTTGTAAAGGGTTAACTTGTTATCCTTAGTTAATGTGCTCCTTTTGTTGACTAATGGATATAGTCGACTTAAGGCAGCATACGTACTATTTATTACTCTGGTTATGTGAGGTCCGAAGCGTAGTCTCGTATCTAGGGTTACCCCTAGATACTTGACCGTGCTCCTTTCCTCAATAACCGTTTCGTCAATTTTAATTTTATTAAAGGTTTTTATATTTGTAAATTTCCTGTGCATCGTTATGATTTCAGTTTTATCCTAACAACAGATGCTAGCGCATACGCTATTGGCGCTGTACTTTCCCAAGAACCCGTAGGCAAAGACCTCCCTATTGTTTATGCACCTCGAACACTTTGTAGTGCAGAAACGAAGTACTCCACGATTGAAAGAGAGCTTCTAGCGATCGTGTGGGCGGTAAAGCATTACAGACCGTACCTTTTTTGGACGAAAATTTATACTTATCACTGACCATCGACCATTAACTTGGCTATTCTCGATCAAAGATCCCGGTAGCAAACTCGCACGTTGGTGCCTCAAGTTAGAGGAATATGGTTATGAGATCATATATAAGCCAGGAAAAATTAATAAGAACGCAGACGCTTTATCCCGTATTAAAGTAAATCATATACAAAAATGTATAGCGTTCCATAACAATATCCAAAATTTAGATGACTCATCTGACACAGACGATAACCCTTTACCAGAACAAATAACCCAAGAATATGACACTTTCGAAAAATTGTATCAGACAACCTCTCTCGTTAACTACACAAAAATTACATTTTAAAACAACCAATTACTTGACAAAGACCACAAAACATAATAACGTTCTTTCAACAAGCCAGTCTACAAGATTTCCACTATAAAATTATAGAGGACATTTTTGAAGAAAACCCTGACTTTACCAACAATAAAATTAACATTCTTTCCAGTAAAACCGTAAAGAAACGATCGTACTATATCGTACCTTTACCTTTCGGTCCCAGTTCAGCTATATTGCAACTCTTCGTTACAATATAAAAACAAAAACGACATTGACCCATCTAAGACATATTACGTCGAAAATAACATTAATTTACCCATTCTTGAAATTTTATCATTTATTTTCAGTGACAAAGACATAAAACTAGTCATATGCCAAGACATTGTAAGAACCTCTGACGAAGGCCAAATTCCTATAATACTCAACCAATTTCATGCCGGTAAAAACAATCTTCACCGTGGCATAAACAAAACTATTCGTAGAATAAGAAATAAGTACAACTGGAACGGACTAGCTAAAGACGTAGAAAAATTTGTAAAAGCTTGTGAACTTTGTCAGAAAACAAAAATTTTAAGGAAAAAACCTTGATAATCCTTTGGTTCTCACCGAAACACCAAAAACCCCTTTCCAACAAATCAACATTGATATCATCCAAGTTCCCACTAAATATTACGCCCTAAGTATTAGAGACGAACTTACCAAGTTCACACAGGCTTATGCCATACCAGACAAAACCGCAAGATCTATTGTCAACACCCTCTTGCTCTATTTCCAACATTTCGGAACATCCCTCCGCATACATTGTGATTGCGACAACGAATTTGATAACATGCTTCTTAAAGATCTTTGCACCCTTTATAACATCAAATTAACCTTCTCTAGTGTGCATCACCCCCAATCTAACGATTCAATCGAAAGATTTCACGCGACCCTTATGGAAATGGTTAGAGCTTACAAACTAGAAAACCCCAGCGAACACCCACTGACAGTCTTACCCTATGCAATCATTTGCTATAACAATTCTGTTAATAAGAAACATGGCTTTACCCCGTATGAATTGATATTCGGGCATACTTCTAGCCGTCCCCCTGAAACACTTTACAATCACCAACAACTAATATACGAGATTTAAGTAACAGTATCTCACACTACTACAAAATAGCTCGTACAAAAACAAAAGTCCAAAGTACGATTTGACAAACATGTAACCGATAACTACGAATTCAATGTAGGCGACAAAGTCTACGTAAAAGAGAGTCAAGTTAAAAATAAATTAGGAAACAAATTTAACGGACCATTTATTATTATAGAAATTTTAAGAAATTCCGCTATTCTTTATAACCCTGAAACTGAACAAAGTACAAAAAACAACTTTGACAGAATGAAGCCATACTTTGAAAATTAATTTATTTTCAGGTTTCTTCTGCTGCTCAAAGCAGTATCACCCCAATACTCGATAGAGACTATCAACAATACTCTAGGAATTTACTATCACGAAGAAGACCGTATCGAAATGTCAAATGACAAATGGACACTTTTAGTTTACAAAAACATCGAACCAATTAAGTCAATTCTCGACCATAACAATAACATTTTAAATGAACATGATAACCACATTCGAAACTGACAACCCTCATATGACATCATTTCGATCAGAAGTTAGAACATATATTAGCCTCTTAACCCAAATTTCACAATCTCTAGAATTTTTGGAAAGCTATCACAGGCAACCTAGACGCCTCTGATGGTGAATATTATACAAATTGTATTAATAATCTTATGAGTGATGAACATCAATTAGAAAATTTATAAAAAAACCAAACTTCAGTCACAACCTCTGTTATAAAAAGTTTCAATTCAACAGTTCAAAAACTAAAAATAGATGAAGAAACCTTTAATAAGGACATCAAGGAATTAGAAACTTCAATTTACAACATATCAAACGATTTCGCGTGTAATGAATCAAAATTAAGAGTACTTGAGTTATGTGAATCTCTAATGGAAAGTTACATGTTTATAGAAAATGGTTTAGATAATATTTTAAATTCAATAACATTTGCTGGATTAAAAATTCTGCATAGTTCAATAATCACCCCGAAAGATCTTGTCGCTTCTCTTCAGGAAATATCTCAGTCTTTACATAAAAGCAATTTGCCGATAACTCCTCAAATTTCAAAAATATCTCAATATTTTGATATCATAGAACTCCTAGGCCTTTCAAGCCGGATCTAGGATAATATTTGTTTTAAAAATTCCATTAGCAGAGCTAGAAAAATATACCCTTTACCACCTTTATTCCATACCTATATTGGATAATCGAACAGGACTTCATCATATCCTGTCAACAACGCATAAGTACATTGCCAAAGACGATGATTCATTGTTATTTGTATCCCTTCCGGACGTCGACAACTGTAAACCATTGAACCCAAGTACAAGACTATGTTCATTTCTCCTGAAATAGTTAAGCTGATTACGGAAGAGTATCCAGGGGAGATTTTAAGGGTAATGAACCGCGCTCTAGAGAGGGGGGATTTTCCGAGCAGATGGCGGAAGGCTAGGGTCGTCCTGATCCAGAAAGGAGGTAAGCCGCTGGAGGAATCGTCATCCTACCGACCGCTATGTTTATTAAATTCAATGGGCAAACTTCTTGAGTACTTGATACTTGAGAGACTGGAAAAGGAGATAGCTGAGAAGGGGGGCTTATCTGAAAGCCAATTCGGTTTCCAGAAAGGACGATCGACGGTCGGCGCCATTAGACTACTAAAGGGGACGGCTGAGGAAGCCCTAGCCGCAAACAGCATATGCGCCATCGTGACACTGGACGTCAAAAATGCCTTTAATTCGGCGGGTTGGGAGATAATTGTCAGGAAGATGCAGAGTATGTGGATAGCCCCGTACCTCGTAAGGGTTATTATGAGCTACTTCCAGGATAGGATGATCGGGTATGAGACGGAGGGAGAGATTGTTTGGAAGAATATCACGTGTGGGGTTCCGCAGGGTTCGGTGCTTGGGCCGACCTTGTGGAACATTATGTTTGATGATGTCTTCCGATTGCGATGGCAAGATGGTGTGAAAGTCATCGGTTATGCGGACGATCTGGCCATAACGGTGACTGGAAGGTGGACAGTCCACATAATGCAGGCGGCCAATGAGGCCATCAGAAAGAGGGATGACTAGCAAGGATGCAGCTCGAGCTAGCTGCTGAGAAAACGGAGTTTCTAGTTATCACCAGGAAGAGAAACCTACCGCCCATGAAAGTTACGGTGGGACCAGTGGATACGCCCAGGTGACCATCTGAAGTACCTAGGGGTTTGGCTGGACTCTAAGTTGAACTTTGGCGTTCACGCCACAAAAACAGCCGAAAAAGCAGGAAAGGCAGCCACAGCCATCGGAAGACTTATGGCCAACACTCACGGACCGAGAGCTAGCAAGAGGAGATTGATGTGCAGCGTCGTGCACTCTACCCTCTTGTAAGCGGCCTCGGTCTGGGAAAGTATTATGAAAGTGGACAGGACGAGGAGCTGGATGACCAGGATCCAGCGTTGCGCTGCTATAAGGGTGTGCAGCGCATATAGAACTATCTCGTACGAGGCGGTATTGGTGGTGGCGGGGATTCCCCCTCTGGATTTGATGGCCAAAGAGCGGCTGAAAGTCTATGAGGGAGTTGCGAAGGCAGAAGCCATTGACAGGCTGTTTGAAAGGTGGCAGGGGCGATGGGAGGTCGCACACAAGGAAAGGTGGACCAGACGCCTTATTACAAATGTAAGGACGTGGATGGAAAGGAGACATGGGGAAGTGGGGTATTATCTTACCCAAGCCCTGAGTGGACATGGGTGCTTCATGGAATACTTAAATGATATTGGTAAGATTGATAACCGAGAATGTATATATGTGGGGAGGCGGACAACGCGAAATAACACCGTATTTGTATGCAACAAATGGAGCGAAGAGAGGCGACGCGGTGGAACGCCGTTACTGTCCCCGGACGACATGATAGAGAGAATGCTGGAGACAGAGGAGAATTGGCGAAAGGTGGAGGAGGCGATAACTCGCATTATCAAAAAGAAAGAAGAGGATGAAAGAGAGATGGGCTGACCCCATGGAGGAATTCATAACAACGAACTCAAATGACCAGCTGGTTTGAAGATAAGCGAAAGCAGTTCCAAACTAGTCGGAAACACTAAAGAGCCGGCGGTTGAAGTCCGGCACTACCTGTAGCGCTAGACACTAAGCTCAGGTGCTCATGATTACCCCTTAAAAAAAACTATGTTCAAATGTGCTTCCGTACCCTATAGACAGTGACGCGATATGTGAAGCCCAAATATTAAAACAATTAGGTAAGTATAGTGCCCCAAACTTGTCAGTCAAATTTATTGTATAAACAACAAACTATTATATATATATATATATATATATATATATATATGAAGTGTTGTTGTACTTCCAGATGCTCTCCCGCGTCGATGATCGACTCCTCCAGGAGTCACGGTTGTCTAAACGACGGTTCGGCAGAATCTCATCTGCCATCTTCAGGTTCTCACTGAAAGTTTAGGGCACTATACTTAATTGTTTTAATATTTGGGCTTCACATATCGCGTCACTGTCTATAGGGTACGGAAGCACATTTGAACATAGTCTTTTTTTTTTTTGAAGGGGAAACTCATCATGAGCACCTGAGCTTAGTGTCTAGCGGTACAGGTAGTGCCGGACTTCAACCGGCTAAAACCCCTCCGGCTCTTTAGTGTTTCCGACTAGTTTGGAACTGCTTTCGCTTATCTTGAAACCAGCTGGTCATTTGAGTTCGTTGTTATGAATTCCTCCATGGGGTCAGCCCCATCTCTCTTTCATCCTCTTCCTTCTTTTTGATAATGCGAGTTATCGCCTCCTCCGCCTTTCTCCAGTTCTCCTCTGTCTCCAGCATTCTCTCTATCATGTCGTCCGGGGACAGTAACGGCGTCCCAGCGCGTCGCCTCTCTTCGCTCCACCTGTTGCATACGAACACGATGTGTTTCGCGTTGTCGGCCTCCCCACAATATATACATTCTCGGCTATCAATCTTACCAATATCATTTAAGTATTCCATGAAGCACCCATGTCCACTCAGGGCTTGGGTAAGATAATACCCCACTTCCCCATGTCTCCTTTCCATCCACGTCCTTACATTTGTAATAAGGCGTCTGGTCCACCTTCCCTTGTGTGTGACCTCCCATCGCCCCTGCCACCTTTCAAACAGCCGGTCCCTGGCTTCTGCCTTCGCAACTCCCTCATAGACTACCAGCCGCTCTTTGGCCATCAAATCCAGAGGGGGAATCCCCGCCACCACCAATACCGCCTCGTACGAGATAGTTCTATATGCGCTGCACACCCTTATCGCAGCGCAACGCTGGATCCTGGTCATCCTGCTCCTCGTCCTGTCCACTTTCATCATACTTTCCCAGACCGGGGCCGCATACAAGAGGGTAGAGTGCACGACGCTGCACATCAATCTCCTCTTGCTAGCTCTCGGTCCGTGAGTGTTGGCCATAAGTCTTCCGATGGCTGTGGCTGCCTTTCCTGCTTTTTCGGCCGTTATTGTGGCGTGAACGCCAAAGTTGAACTTAGAGTCCAGCCAAACCCCTAGGTACTTCAGATTCACCTGGGCGTATCTCCACTGGTCCCACCCTAACTTTCATGGGCGCCCGCATTATGTGGACTGTCCACCTTCCAGCCACCGTTATGGCCAGATCGTCCGCATAACCGATGACTTTCACACAGATATATATATATATATATATATATATATATATATATATATATATATATATTATTGTATTGTTTTGGAAATTTTAATATTCTTTCTTTTCTTGTTCCCGCTTAATTCATGAATCTGACAATAAAACAAAATGATATCTTTTAACATATACCATAATATCTAAGAAAGTGCTTCCTTCCTTTAATTGATGAAATTTAATTAGAATTAATTTCCTACCTTGTTAATCCGAAATAGTACCAACAACAGAATTTCAATCCTTAATTTCCTTACATCATAATAATATTCAGACTAGCTCAGTAGCAGGTTCCGGGGCTTGATCTATGGATAAATAATTATATTAAAATAAAGTTCTAGCAATATCAGTGTTTCCGTTTATTCCTTTCCGAAATTATCGACAGAAATTTAAATTTTTGACTGTTATAGTTTTTAAATGTCATTGATTAATTTAATTTCTGACAACCTTAATGTCCGAACGATTTATGCTAAATTTTTTTTCTTCTCAATTACAAAATTCTTTGTTCCTTTTTTTTAGTATATCCAGTTTAAAATTTCATCCATCCATCCTTCCTCTTATTATTGTTATCTCCTTATGTCTTCCTTTTAAATTCTATATATCTTCAAGTTTCTTATGATATGGATATTATGAAATTTTCGTTTTATCAATGTCTAAATATCCAATCTCTTTACAAAATTAATTACTTCTCCTTGTCAAAATTCTCAAAAACCTTTTTTCTTTTTCTATTCATTACTTCTCCCTTATTTTTTTTCCGTCGCTTAACGACCTCCTTCATTTTTTTATATGTTTATCACTCTGATCTCCAAAATCCATTTATTTCTATCTTTAATTTCAAAAAAGAAACACAAAACAAAAACAAGAAGATTTCCACCTTAATACAACATTAGAGCTACCCATTTGAAATAACGCGTATTAAACAAAATTATACACTAAATTAACCTATTCAATAAACTTTTAAATAATCAATTTAAATTATGCTGTCTGAACGACAAATTTCAAAATTAAAAATATTAAAACTATTAGTAACACTATGTTCGGAAAAACTTTCTATAATTTTGAATTTATATAAAGAAAAGAAACAAATTTACAAAAACTTATTCTCGGACAGATTCAACAAAATGAGTCTCCGATGATTTGTAAGGTGTAATTCAATGCAGGTCGGGGTATTTGGCCGCTGAGTAGTTGTTTCCTGCAAATCATGTATAATAACAGTATATAGGTTAAGTCCACCAAGGGCTGAAGGGCGCCGCTCTCGGTACTTGCAAAATGGCAAGTCGCTATGCACCACGGAGACATCTATGATGTCTGGTGTATAGTAGCATTAGACCACATGAGAGGATTCAATTACCTCTCACCACTATACCATTTACATTAGTCTGTATAAGACTAGCAGGTTGGCCACTGTCATTTGTCTGCTCCATGACCTATGGCATACTGAGGAGAACTAATAAGTTCGAAACCGGTCTATGTCTGGTCAGGGAGTTGGCAAATAACATTGGTTACCAATTTTTGATGATTTGTAAGGTGTAATTCAATGCAGGTCGGGGTATTTGCCCGCTGAGTAGTTGTTTCCTGCAAATCATGTATAATAACAATATATATATATATATATATATATAGACGTATCTTGCGCCGATGAGAAGCCCGATTCACTACATCATGTGGATTACTGGAAGCCCGAGACACACATAAGTGGCCCGCTTTCGGGCTTCGTATATATTTGCATGTATAACGTTGTCTGTGACCTATTTATAGAAAATGGCTTTAAATAGCAAAATATCACCTGGGCCTCAAATTGATCTCATACTCTCGTCAAACATACAGGACTCAGTTCACATTATCAAAGACAGATGTCGCTCAGTGAAGAAGTGTATATACAACATACATTTTAAGCCAACCGGGCAGCCTTTGAGAGCCATAACATGTCGAAGATATTATATGAGTCCCCATTCACTGGCAACACTGTAAACTATTTATATGTAAATTATTAACTGTTTTATCTATAGCTGTAATAAAATCTTTGTGTATGTTGTAAAAAACATAGCTTGATATTATTAAGGACAAAAAGTTAATTCCCTTTCCTATTAGTTTAGACTTAATTGGAACTTAAATATAATGCTTCTCAATCTTCTTTTTCTCTGATGGGATTAATCTCTTAGCAAATTTTCTCATCAAGCCTAACACATAAAAAATTGGATCAATAAATAACACAAAACAAAAAACAATTCGCCATAGCTACTAATCCATAACAAACCAAAAGAAATTATAGTATTAGATATAGGCCCTATGATTTTTTTTATTATTCTTTTGAATTGAGTAGGTATGTGTCTATATGTTTTCATTGCATTTTTACTGGTTGTGGATAAAGTTGTGTATTGCATTTCTATATTACTACTACTACCTACTATTAGATTGGTTTACAAGATTTAAGAAATAAAAACTCTTCTGTTCATCTTTTTCTCCTTCGTGTCTTATATTTAGTAAGATATAATAGTAATTTATACGACATAAGAATGTTGTAACATTTTCACGACGGCGCCGGCGTTGCAGTAGTAGGGGGTGGGCGATAAGTGAAATCTATTATCGATTATCGATAATGGGAAAATATCGATAACGCCCGATTAATCGATAATTCCAATAATTATCGATAAATGCAGTAATTATTGATGCATCAATAATTATCAGTACAACGATGATTATCGATACATATTGCTATTGATAGGTATATAGGTATCGATAAATGATATTTATGATATTAAGTGGAAGAGCAGAGAGTGTCTCACTCTACTGAACTTCGCCCTTTTATTATTGTACTTCAATAATAAATAAAGACATATTATTATTATAGACTTAAGCCGTGCACTTTCTCGGCCGAAGCCGGAAAAAATTTACCGACCCCTCGCGCGCGCCGTTGGGGTTCGGCTCTGTGGGGACCCGGGCCTGTCCCGGGCCCATTGCTGTTGGGGATCGGCTCGGTTAACGGGGATGAAATTCATCACGTCCCATTAATCCGGTGGATGTTTCGGTTTTCTATCCTTCGTCGTTCAAAAACTTTCTGGTAATATGGCATGTCTGGAGAATCACCGTCCTCTGGATAATCTTTACGAGGCCTCTAGGTAGATTAAGTTGCTCCAAATAATTCAAGAACTTCTTCGTCACCACGCCTGTAGCCGAAATTATGATCGGGATAATTCAAACCTCCTCTAATCTCCACACGTGTTTAAGTTCTATGGCCAAATTCTGATATTTGTTTCTCTTTTCCATCTCCGTTTTCTGTAGGTTGTTGGTTAGTTGCTGCGTCGTGTCTGTGAATATAGGCCGAGATTGCGTATGTCGGACAAGCCGACAGTAAGTGCATTACAGTCTGCGGCGCCCTGCAGCAGGCCCTGCAGCTGACATCAGGGACCTCCATACCCATGACACGACTTCGATAGATGAGAGTGTCAAATCCACCATCCGGGCAAGCCATTATGAATCCTCAGTCTCCGACTTCAGCCCGGCTGACCTTAAAAAGGCGAAGGTCAGCCTTTCGGATAAGCCGAGGTCTTCTATATTCCTATAGAAGACTCCGTGCAATGGCTTATCCTTATGGAGCCGCAGAAAGATGTTGTGTTCTGCAGCTTTAAGAGTCCCGTTTGCAAAGCACATAACTACTAGGCCAGTAAATTATAACAAAAATACTGTACCGAGGGGTGGAGCTTGCATTGCGGTTATTGTTTTTCTATTGGCGTAAATATTACCTGAGATTTCATCAGAGATGGATTCGAGCTTATTGTGCCGTTTGTGGAGTGAATTATCGTTAGAATGTTCGGCAGTAAATGAGGCCACAAATAACACTGAATACGCGTAGAGACGCGCGGAGATATTGCATATACGAAAATCGAAAAAGAGCCACACAATTAAAAATACTTACAGTTAAGATAATTAATTTTTTTTTGTGATAAATGTTATTATATTCTACGTTACTGAATTTCTAGTTTTTTGATTTTCCCATTTTAAAATTTTGAAAATTCGTAAAGAAAAAAGTAAATTTTTTTTTTCAAAAAATTCCACGAGCGACACAGATTGAACTTTTATATATTTACCCTCCAGATTTCGTATTCATATCTCCTCTAATTATGTCACAGTTATCTGGCTACGATTTCATGTTTTTCGTGCATGAACGCAAACGGAACTCTTAATGTGGGCTTTTAGTCGAACGGGTTCCAACTCGGTGACAGAGTCGGGGTTTACCCGCTCGACGTCGAAGATGAGACCAAGTTCATCGGCTGCTCTCTGTGCTGCCTTAAAGAGAAACGCTCCTACCTCTGCATTTTCATGGTCTCGGACCATGCAGAGGAGGGGATCCGAACTCCTGACGATCTTACAGGCTCCATCCAGAACCATCCTGCTACGGAGACTCTCCAATCTCAAGAGTCCACGGCCTCCTCGATGTCGTGGGAGGAATATCCGTGGAACGGACGATTTGGGATGCAAGCTCCTATTGAGATGCATCTTCTTGCGGGTTACTACATCAAGTTGACGAGAATGTTCTGGTTGAAAATCATCAAATGATCGGAAAATATTCTCATCGAGACCCTAAATGTGGTACGTTGGGATATGAAAACACAAGTATGAGTACTGTGTGCTGTGCTTTTCGTCTATTGTTGTTCCTGATCCATTTGTTATTAGATTTTTTATGTTAGCAGATGATGAGGAACAATAATTCCGAAGCACTAGTGTCCGTAGATGCATTTTTGTTTCTATTTTGGGCTACATAGCATTAATTCTTTTTAAACTAGTTTACTCTGCCCCACTAACTCTGGATTTGTTTATAAATATTATAATTATTATTCAATTATAGTAACTTGAACCTGCAGTTGAAATGCTATTGATTCGCCCAATTCGGTTTAAAAATGTTTAGAACGCATTTTAGAAATATCATCTTTACCTTAGTTAAGAAATATCTTCTACACTATACAAATTAGCATAAACCAGGAAATCGTATAACATTATTAATTGCTTAAATGTAGCATATACAGTGACTTATCCGTTCTCTTAATAAAATAGTTACATTTGTAATAAAAACGCCGTTGGCTTTTTAATGATTCTATATTCAATCAAAATTATACTAATTCATTACATTATAATTATTGCTAGGAAGTATCAAATTAGTCTAGTCTACATCAACATTTTAATGACTGCGCAGTATGTTGACCTGTACTGTTAAAGTCCACAATTCGATTACCTATACATTTATTTATAATTACGAAATATCTAATGCTTGACTATGTATAATTATTAAGAAATATTCTAATATCTAAATTAACTAAGTATAAACCCTTACACCATCCCTTCTAGGAGAATGACCTTCACTATGGCCACTTGTCAAGGGCATTCTTTAGTCAGGATGAAAAATATCGAGAGTGGTTTATATGTAGTTAAGTTTAACGATATAATTACATTTGCTGGTGACCATTCCAACGGAAACCGCGTTCTCGCCTCACACATCTTCCAGCGGCTTGTATATCAGTGTATGCGCGGAAGCTATACAACCTTAGGCGAGGGTTGTATAGGAGATATACCATCCTTCGGAGGGGATGTAAAGCCGTCGGTCCCTTGTCTATTAAATGTTAGGCAAGTAAAAGATCCCTACTCTTCTTAAGGGAAGAGGTTCGGCAAAATTCCTGGTTGGGGGTAGCTCGTCTACAGGCGTCGGTGTTAGGCCTCAGTAGCGGAAATAGGCCGACGTTAAATAAATGTATAAAAAAAAAATTACATTTGTTTATTAAGGGTTATTAATATTACTTACAACTAACAATTAATTATTATCTAATTACATTATGTATATTTTCGTACACGATTTTTGTGTACTATGGTTGATTTGCCTTTCTCATTCTGAATTGTACAATTCGAACCATCTACACGAACAACGGGGAATGGACCATTATACCACGCGTCAAATTTATGACGGTTTTCGTTAGTTACCGTAACAAGATCTCCTGGTTTTAATTCAATTTCGCTTGTCTTGTTATCGAAACGAATTTTGCGATTTACCTTTGACTTTTCAAGATATTCCTTCGCTCTTTTATGTGCTAACTGTAATCTATATCTAAACTCTTGATCGCAAGCGTCGATATTGTAAAGAGGGTCGATGTGCGATCCGATTAGCTTTTCTGGAAGGTTTGCTTTTTTCCCAAAAACAAGTTCAAATGGTGTGTAGTTATGGTAAGTGCTTGGAGTTGTGTTGTAACAAAATGCATAATATTGACACCATGTTGGCCAATCAGTTTTTGAATCATTTATGTACATACGAATGTACTCATTAAGAACGCGATGATTTCGTTCGCATCCTCCAATTGATTGACTATGATACGCAGTAGATATTTTATGACTTGTCTTCAATAGTTTTGTTAAATTTTCGAAAACTTGATTTTTATATTCGGTTCCCATGTCCGTTCGAATTTCTTTCATAGGACCGTATACCAAAATAAAGTTTTTTACGATGCTAGAAGCGACAGTTGCTGCTTCTTTGTTTACAATTGGGATTATTACTACGTATTTTGTTAATTCACACTGTATTGTTACAGCATATTCATAACCTTCATTTGATGTGGGAAATTTACCTATAGTATCTATACAAACAATATCAAAGGGTTTTTGTGGAGTTGGGGTAATTACGAATGGTTCAGGTTGTTTTATTTTAATTTTGTTCGTTTGGCATTTATGACACTTTTTTATAAATTTTGCAACGTCGCGCGACATATTTTTCCACATATAAGAAGCTTTTAACTTTTTTAGTAGTCTTTTTTGACCACAGTGACCTCCTAACGTGGGATTATCATGAAATGTTTCTATCAGTTTTAATTTTTCATTTTTATTTGTGATCACTTTTCTTGCATGACAGAGAATAATAGTAAGTTTTTTAAGATATTTTTGCCCTAATTCCTTAAATTTATTGACAGTGCACTGTTTAAAAATATCATCGGCTAAGCTTAGTCTCAATTTGTCAAATTTACAATCATCAGCAATAATTTGTAGCTGAGACAATGCTTGCTCTAATGCAATATCGTCGTTAATGATTTGTATTGTTTTTTGAGCGCTCAATTTTCTTTTACACCTAATCACCATCCTAAGAGATGTAGGTTTTATTTCAAATTGTAATGCTGGCTGTTTTACATGTCGCTATTGTGAAAATACCGGGATGTACTATAGTCAAAGGATTCTCATGTCGGTCGTCGCATACCTACCTTGCACTGACGAGAGCCAACAGCTCGAAACTGCAGTCTGCAAGTGGTGTGTGACGACTGGCAAGGGAGCTCCTTTAAGTAGGATCAGTCCTTCGGCTGGTGTTTGTTGCAATCGAAGCATTAGCGTTTTGATGGTAATATGCAATTATTACATTTAACGCGCCAGATTTGTAACTTTGGTTGCAGTCTGGTTACTTTCATTATAGTAAAATAAGGATTTATAGAGGAGTTTGCGACTAAAAATATTATGTTTAATATTCCGCCCTCTAAAAGCACATTTGAACTATGTGAAATTTGTGTCGTATTTTGTAACCTTCAACAAAAATTTCAGTTTCCGTGACGCCTAAAGACTTAATGACGCCTTCTGTTACACCTTTAATTTTACTGGGATTAGAAATATCTAGCATTTGATCTGGGTTAATTTTTCTTCTTTTAAAAATGGATATATCAGCGCCCGTGTCGAGCAAAAATGTGTTTTCTGAACCCGTCATTTTTGTTGAAAATATTACAAAATTCGAGAATGATAAATTAAAATTAAAAATGTTTACATTTCTTCCCCCAATCGAGCCTGTTGGGGGCTCGCTTCGTTTCCCGACTCTGTATTTATCCCAGCAGCCCTTACTGCCGTTGTACGATTGTTTCCTCGATAATTTCGCCTATCACTACCATTTATATTTTGCCTATTGTTATAATTAGCACGTCCGCGTCTACCTCGATCGTATCGCCTTCGAGCGTTATCATTATGATTATAATTTTGTCCACCGCGATTGTTACTGTAACGCCTGTAATTGTAACTTTGTCTAAAATGAAAAACATTAGACGTACTAGCTTGACTGTTATTACTAATATTAACAAATTTTGTAACAGCTTCTTGAACTGTGCCAAAAGTACCTGCTTCCATAACTAATCGTGTTCTTTCCGAATTTGAATTAGTACTGAGGGATCTAACCACGTGTTCTGTAGAGTACCGATCCGCAACTTCGTAAGGTACACCTTCACTTATAAATGCTCTTTTTAGGTTTTCAGCTAACGACTCGATTTCTGCGGCGTAGGTTACAGCATCCTTATGGTTCTGTTTCATGCTTAGTACTTTAGCTGTTAACGACTGAGAACTTTCGCCTTTAATCCCATTTTTTAAAGTATTTATTATACCTAAGAGAGAATTTTCCGTTGTTATTAAATCTCTAGCCTTGCCCGTTAGACGTGTTTTAACATAAGCGACGGCGTTAGCAGTATGGTCATTTGAATTAGTATCAAGTAGTGTCAATGCATCTAAAAAGGATTGTAGTTTATCGGGAGAACCGTCAAATTCCTGTGGCAAAATTTTGCTAGCTAAATTAAAAAATTCGACGTTCGTCATCGCCATTGCTAATGAATCTTCGTCCAACACAACGTCTTCGTCAAAAATCAAAATATCAATTGGTTCTATACAATTCGTAGGAACCTTATAATTAACGTTTAATAACTGAAATGTTCTAATTATTTTATCTCTAATTTCAAGAAAAATAGATTTAACTGCGCTTCTTTGCCTATTATCTAGGTTGGACCAATGGATACCAATATATTTAGTTGTATCATTAAATAACTGTACAAGAGTATCTCGAATATCTTGTCTAGTTAGATCGCTTTTAGGTACTTCCTTTTTTATGGCGCGTTTAGCTTGATTAACTACGTCCTCTTTATATTTAAGTAGATCTAGCTGAATCCGTTCCCAGTTGGTCGACATAGAAATTCAGAATAAGAAATGCAGACATTTAAAAGTAGCCTAAATATCTATCGGTACATAAACATCACTATAAATATAAGTCTAGGAAGGAAAACTTACAGTAGTTCTAGGTTATCCTTTATTTTAAAACTAATTTTGTTGTGTTTTTTCTTTAATCACCATAGTAGCGCACACTTTCACTAGTCACACAACACTCACTTAGTTTTCCATCACAAAATCTTCTGCTGGAATCTGCTGGAAGCCGGAACTTTCTGCTGGAGGCCGGAACTGGAGGCGAACCGGGGTGACTGTCTTCTAAGGATCCATACTGAGTGTTGAGGCTGCTAAGTTTCGCTTCACCTGTTTTTTTAAGTTTCTCCTGTACATTTTAAATACTTTTATGGCCAGGGAAACCACCATTAACGAAACTATAATGTACAATATGATTTTCACGTCCTTTGTAACATTGTACTCTTGTTGTTGGACGATGAAGTTAGAATTGACTACTCCATTTTCTTCCAAATTTTGTGTGGTCGACTTCGTTTGACCCATTTTGATTGTTTAACTTTAATCTAATATAGAGTCGTAGACAAAACATTTGACTATTTAACATATAACTTTGAGTTTCATAGTTAATTTTTTTTTCGCGCTGGCAGGATCGCCATGTAATAAAAACGCCGTTGGCTTTTTAATGATTCTATATTCAATCAAAATTATACTAATTCATTACATTATAATTATTGCTAGGAAGTATCAAGTTAGTCTAGTCTACATCAACATTTTAATGACTGCGCAGTATGTTGACCTGTACTGTAGCGGTCCAGTGTCTGTTGCAATCGAAAAATAAATAGCCTGACTTGGCTTAGCATAGTTCAAATGTGCTTTTAGAGGGCGGAATATTAAACATAATATTTTTAGTCGCAAACTCCTCTATAAATCCTTATTTTACTATAAGGAAAGTAACCAGACTGCAACCAAAGTTACAAATCTGGCGCGTTAAATGTAATAATTGCATATTACCATCAAAACGCTAATGCTTCGATTGCAACAAACACCAGCCGAAGGACTGATCCTACTTAAAGGAGCTCCCTTGTCAGTCGTCACACACCACTTGCAGACTGCAGTTTCGAGCTGTTGGCTCTCGTCAGTGCAAGGTAGGTATGCGACGACCGACATGAGAATCCTTTGACTATAGTACATCCCGGTATTTTCACAATAGTGACATGTAAAACAGCCAGCAGGCGCCATCTAGCGGTCCAGTGTCTGTTGCAATCGAAAAATAAATAGCCTGACTTGGCTTAGCATAGTTCAAATGTGCTTTTAGAGGGCGGAATATTAAACATAATATTTTTAGTCGCAAACTCCTCTATAAATCCTTATTTTACTATAAGGAAAGTAACCAGACTGCAACCAAAGTTACAAATCTGGCGCGTTAAATGTAATAATTGCATATTACCATCAAAACGCTAATGCTTCGATTGCAACAAACACCAGCCGAAGGACTGATCCTACTTAAAGGAGCTCCCTTGCCAGTCGTCACACACCACTTGCAGACTGCAGTTTCGAGCTGTTGGCTCTCGTCAGTGCAAGGTAGGTATGCGACGACCGACATGAGAAGACTATAGTACATCCCGGTATTTTCACAATAGCGACATGTAAAACAGCCAGCAGTTGCAGTCTGGTTACTTTCCTTATAGTAAAATAAGGATTTATAGAGGAGTTTGCGACTAAAAATATTATGTTTAATATTCCGCCCTCTAAAAGCACATTTGAACTATGCTAAGCCAAGTCAGGCTATTTATTTTTCGATTGCAACAGACACTGGACCGCTAGATGGCGCCTGCTGGCTGTTTTACATGTCGCTATTGTGAAAATACCGGGATGTACTATAGTCAAAGGATTCTCATGTCGGTCGTCGCATACCTACCTTGCACTGACGAGAGCCAACAGCTCGAAACTGCAGTCTGCAAGTGGTGTGTGACGACTGGCAAGGGAGCTCCTTTAAGTAGGATCAGTCCTTCGGCTGGTGTTTGTTGCAATCGAAGCATTAGCGTTTTGATGGTAATATGCAATTATTACATTTAACGCGCCAGATTTGTAACTTTGGTTGCAGTCTGGTTACTTTCATTATAGTAAAATAAGAATTTATAGAGGAGTTTGCGACTAAAAATATTATGTTTAATATTCCGCCCTCTAAAAGCACATTTGAACTATGTGAAATTTGTGTCGTATTTTGTAACCTTCAACAAAAATTTCAGTTTCCGTGACGCCTAAAGACTTAATGACGCCTTCTGTTACACCTTTAATTTTACTGGGATTAGAAATATCTAGCATTTGATCTGGGTTAATTTTTCTTCTTTTAAAAATGGATATATCAGCGCCCGTGTCGAGCAAAAATGTGTTTTCTGAACCCGTCATTTTTGTTGAAAATATTACAAAATTCGAGAATGATAAATTAAAATTAAAAATGTTTACATTTCTTCCCCCAATCGAGCCTGTTGGGGGCTCGCTTCGTTTCCCGACTCTGTATTTATCCCAGCAGCCCTTACTGCCGTTGTACGATTGTTTCCTCGATAATTTCGCCTATCACTACCATTTATATTTTGCCTATTGTTATAATTAGCACGTCCGCGTCTACCTCGATCGTATCGCCTTCGAGCGTTATCATTATGATTATAATTTTGTCCACCGCGATTGTTACTGTAACGCCTGTAATTGTAACTTTGTCTAAAATGAAAAACATTAGACGTACTAGCTTGACTGTTATTACTAATATTAACAAATTTTGTAACAGCTTCTTGAACTGTGCCAAAAGTACCTGCTTCCATAACTAATCGTGTTCTTTCCGAATTTGAATTAGTACTGAGGGATCTAACCACGTGTTCTGTAGAGTACCGATCCGCAACTTCGTAAGGTACACCTTCACTTATAAATGCTCTTTTTAGGTTTTCAGCTAACGACTCGATTTCTGCGGCGTAGGTTACAGCATCCTTATGGTTCTGTTTCATGCTTAGTACTTTAGCTGTTAACGACTGAGAACTTTCGCCTTTAATCCCATTTTTTAAAGTATTTATTATACATAAGAGAGAATTTTCCGTTGTTATTAAATCTCTAGCCTTGCCCGTTAGACGTGTTTTAACATAAGCGACGGCGTTAGCAGTATGGTCATTTGAATTAGTATCAAGTAGTGCCAATGCATCTAAAAAGGATTGTAGTTTATCGGGAGAACCGTCAAATTCCTGTGGCAAAATTTTGCTAGCTAAATTAAAAAATTCGACGTTCGTCATCACCATTGCTAATGAATCTTCGTCCAACACAACGTCTTCGTCAAAAATCAAAATATCAATTGGTTCTATACAATTCGTAGGAACCTTATAATTAACGTTTAATAACTGAAATGTTCTAATTATTTTATCTCTAATTTCAAGAAAAATAGATTTAACTGCGCTTCTTTGCCTATTATCTAGGTTGGACCAATGGATACCAATATATTTAGTTGTATCATTAAATAACTGTACAAGAGTATCTCGAATATCTTGTCTAGTTAGATCGCTTTTAGGTACTTCCTTTTTTATGGCGCGTTTAGCTTGATTAACTACGTCCTCTTTATATTTAAGTAGATCTAGCTGAATCCGTTCCCAGTTGGTCGACATAGAAATTCAGAATAAGAAATGCAGACCTTTAAAAGTAGCCTAAATATCTATCGGTACATAAACATCACTATAAATATAAGTCTAGGAAGGAAAACTTACAGTAGTTCTAGGTTATCCTTTATTTTAAAACTAATTTTGTTGTGTTTTTTCTTTAATCACCATAGTAGCGCACACTTTCACTAGTCACACAACACTCACTTAGTTTTCCATCACAAAAATCTTCTGCTGGAATCTGCTGGAAGCCGGAACTTTCTGCTGGAGGCCGGAACTGGAGGCGAACCGGGGTGACTGTCTTCTAAGGATCCATACTGAGTGTTGAGGCTGCTAAGTTTCGCTTCACCTGTTTTTTTAAGTTTCTCCTGTACATTTTAAATACTTTTATGGCCAGGGAAACCACCATTAACGAAACTATAATGTACAATATGATTTTCACGTCCTTTGTAACATTGTACTCTTGTTGTTGGACGATGAAGTTAGAATTGACTACTCCATTTTCTTCCAAATTTTGTGTGGTCGACTTCGTTTGACCCATTTTGATTGTTTAACTTTAATCTAATATAGAGTCGTAGACAAAACATTTGACTATTTAACATATAACTTTGAGTTTCATAGTTAATTTTTTTTTCGCGCTGGCAGGATCGCCATGTAATAAAAACGCCGTTGGCTTTTTAATGATTCTATATTCAATCAAAATTATACTAATTCATTACATTATAATTATTGCTAGGAAGTATCAAGTTAGTCTAGTCTACATCAACATTTTAATGACTGCGCAGTATGTTGACCTGTACTGTTAAAGTCCACAATTCGATTTCCTATACTTTTATTTATAATTACGAAATATCTAATGCTTGACTATGTATAATTATTAAGAAATATTCTAATATCTAAATTAACTAAGTATAAACCCTTACACATTCATCATGCTTTATCTTTATAAGAATACTAACAACAATAAGAGATTTCTTTAATGTGTTCATGGGTACGGTTAAAATGAAAAATGGTGAGTTCGAGAAGCATGAAGTTCAAGTCAAATCAAAACTATAAGTAGATGCTTATATGATCTAAAAGTACAAAATTAATTAAAACAAGAATTAAGGGCATAATTTGAATTTTTATGAAGCAACAAATTATATTTTTATATAACGCTGGAACAGATTGAAAGAAATAGAATACAAAACGGAATTTCTGGTAAAAATGCAGCCAATAACGTTTACAATAAACGTTGAAATACACCAAATTATTTAGTTTCCGCTTTGTGTACACTGAATTCTTTTTATTCTATCTGATCTACACTATTTACAATATATTTGACAACACCGCAGAGATTCGAATTGTTATGCAATTTAAACAATCAGGCTTCTAAATATTCGACAAATGTACTCGGCTTCTTAAGATTTATTATATATATACAAAATGTATGTCTGCCCCTCTTGCTTCTTAACCCGGGCTTTCATCTGTCCGAAGAATATGTCGGGTTTCGTATTATGCGTTAGGTGAGTATATATATATTAAAAAACATAATATTTCAGTCGCAAGCTAGTCTATAAAATCCTTATTTTACTATAAGGAATGTAACCAGACTGAAACCAACAGCTACTCTCCGGGCTATGTGCCTCGCCGAGCGCTGAATTACAAGTTACAAGCCTGGCGCGTTAAGTGTAATAATCGCATATTACCAACAAAACGCTATAAACGGAAACACTGATATTGCTAGAATTTTATTTTAATATAATTATTTATACACAGATCAAGCCCCGGAACCTGCTACTGAGCTAGTCTGAATATTATTATGATGTAGGAAATTAAGGATTGAAATTCTGTTGGTGGTGCTATTTCGGATTAACAAGGTAGGAAATTAATTCTAATTAAATTTCATCATCAGTTAAAGGAAGGAAGCACTTTCTTAGATATTATGGTATGTTAAAAGATATCATTTTGTTTTAATGTCAGATTCATGAATTAAGCGGGAACAAGAAAAGAAAGAATATTAAAATTTCCAAAACAATACAATTATTAGGTTTTCGCGGGTGTTAAATGAAGTGTTGTTGTACTTCCGGGTGCTCTCCCGCGTCGATAATCGACTCCTCCAGGAACTGTTCAATTCAGTTCGAGCAACGAGAAGCAGCAGTAGGCAGCTTTCAGTGAGAACCTGAAGATGGCAGATCCTGAAACATATATTAAAACACAATATTTCAGTCGCAAGCTCCTATATAAAATGCTTATTTTACTGTAAGGAATGTAACCAGACTGCAACTAACAGCTACTCTCCGGGCTATGTGCCCCGCCGAGCGCTGAATTACAAGTTACAAGCCTGTTGCGTTAAGTGTAATAATCGCATATTACCAACAAAACGCTAATGCTTCGATTGCAACAAACACCAGCCGAAAGACTAATCCTACTTAAAGGAACTGCCAGTCGTCCCATACCACTTGCAGACTGCAGTTTTGAGCTGTTGGCTCTCGTCAATGCAAGGTAGGCATGTAACGAACGACACGAGGATCCCTTGACTATTTGGTACATCTCGGTATCTTTATGATAGCGACATGTAAAATAGTAAGCAGGTGCCATCTAGCGGTCCAGTGTCTGTTGCAATCGAAAAATAAACAGCCTAACTGGGCTTATTATAGTTCATCAGGATCCCTTGACCATTTGGTATATGGTATAATATTTCTGCCCTCTAGAAGCACACTCGATATATATATTGTTATAGTTTGTTATTCCGTATGAAAAATGAATTGAAACTTTAATTTTATTTATGTAATTTGGAAAATTTGAATAAACTAAATTATAACAAATGAAATTCTCGTTCAATATAAAATAAAACTAGTAAAGTTTGCCTGGGCGCCACCTGTGTTGAGAAACAGGAAATAATGAACTCAGCCAGCAGAGATGAGAACCTCTATCTAACAGGAGCAGATTTAAGAGATTTATTGTAGGGTTGTAGACTGAAATTAAAGATTCCTATAACAATTAACCTTTTATTCTGGTATTTGGTCGAGCACAAACAAATGACAATTGACAGTGGTAAAGTAATTCTTAAAACTACATACATGAAAGAAACTGTGATATCGACGTGAAAATTGATTTAAATTAAATGAAAGGATACCTTTTAGTATCAGAGCTCTTTATTGTTTGTTACGATCGTAAAGCTAGCTAACCTTATACGCAAATCGGAGTGCGTGATCTTTGAACACGTCCAAATCAGCTGGTCTCGTACTGGTGTAATGGTTTTACCTGCCTGGGAAATGAAGCGTAGCGAAGATACACTTTATTTTAATTCTCGAAGCACTTTATGTTTTATTTTCGCAGTGAAGTGACTTACGGTTAATAACAATTTGGATTTTAAACAATTTTTGGTGAGTACTTACAGATTTTAATATGAAAGGCGCAATACCTTTATAGAATATTTCTATAGACAACTTGTATAGAAGTTTCAAAATTTTTATTTTTGTCTTGTATTCTATTTTGATTAGCGTTATTTCATTAAATTTTATTTACGTCACTTTGACGTTTTATGAAATGGCAAAATTCTAAATTAAAAGTGAGATTATCCGCGGACAAATTTGAAACACGTCTCACCTTAGCAAAATGCAAATTTTCACTCCGTTGACATATTTCCATGGTTACCATCAAAATTTTGCTATTTTTGGCCTTCTGGATTTGAAAATATTTAAATGTCACAATTAAATGCGGACTTTTCATGCCTTTTTGAATAAATTTCCTTAATTGTTTTTTGATTTCATTGATATAGGTTTCATACTGATTCTTGATATGCCTATCTTACCTCTAGGGTGGATATTAAGAATTTTGAAAATTTTGAAACTTTTTACTTAAATTAAACCTTGTGAACGCCAAATACCATTGAAAAACCTCCCTTACTTACTAATACAAACACTTATGATAATAAAACGCCGTACAATGGCTTTTCCTTAAAATTAACACTGTCTGTATTTTTCAGGCAACGCTATCCTCAAATTATGCACTTGTTGTGTCCCCGCATATGAATGATGTTTGCAAATTGTTTTAAAATCTTGCCTAGCACTGTGGCTATTGACATCGAACACACATGCAGTTCAACAAACTCTTTGGTTTAAACTATTAGTGATTTTACCCAACTAAACAAAAATCGTCCCTTTTGGAACTTTAATCCCAGAGCAAAAGATGCACTAGGTAAGTACCCAAGTACACTTATATGGAGAAAGTTTTATTTTGAATTCAGTTATTAAAGTTCTGAACAAAAGTTTATTATGACGCTTAACTATATTTCATTATATAAAAGTTTAATTAGAGGTTTACTATGGACACAATTTACTTTATTCAGATCAGTAATCATTGTTTTTTTATTAATATGTGCTGCAATACTTGTTGCAGATGGATAAATTATTAAATTTCTTATATTTTCTAGGTCTCCAGCTACTGCGAAAGCTCAAAATGGATTTACGACCTCCTGCAGCCAAATGTGAGTGTAGCATGGATTCCTGACCAGCATCTGAGCTAAATAGAGCTTTTTTATTATAAATGTTCTAGCAAACTTGTGATACATCATGTGATATGTTATAACAGGTATTTATGTAAAATTTCTGTAAACTAATATAAAATTTCTTAAAATTATTGAGTTTTTCATAAGGTTACGTGTTATAGTCATTCTATTTATAGTTTCTTATTAATCGTACATGACTAAGCCATTAAATTCCCAGATAAAAATTTCAGGTAACGCTCACACATAATTTTTGTATTGAATATAACAAACATTGACATGTTTGCAGTGGTTCGGGCGACCATGACATATTCATCCTCCCCAATCTGTTCATCCTTTTAACCCCGTTGAAAGGAGGACTAGATGTTGAGTGGTATTCCATCGATAAATTTTTGTAGGATAAATTTACATGGATATATCAATTCAACCAAATATACTTATTTTCTTACTTTATATTCATTCTTATTTTTATTCTAATGTAGTTTTATTTTCTTTTTACAGATTCCCAATTAATAGAAGATACCTGGACTTTTACTTATATTCATCAATGTATAGGCTGCCTTCCTAAGATAATATTTCTAACTCTATTCAAATTAAGTTTTAAAATGATACTTTAAAATAATTGTAATTCTTTTATTAAACCTTTTTCGTTTACTTTTCCTTTTTGTACAAATGTTGAATTTCACATTTAATAAACTCTAGAAACTAGTCCAAACATGCTAACCTCCCGCACACGAAAACCATTCCTTGGACCCCCATTTACAACTACTTTATTTTAATCATTTATTTAATCATTATATGCTTTGACTCGTTCGTCATTAATATCATTTCATATTTGTATATTTTTTATCATTTCATTTGAAATTCTCGGTAACTTATGACCGTTTTCAAAACTTCATTATTCAATTATTATTTATTTATTATTTAATTAATACTACCTCGGTCCAAACACAACATCCCAAAACAATATAATCTCACATACTGAAAGGCGACACAGGAACCAGTGCTTCCTCGTCGCTATTATTATCAAAAATGAAATTGCAAGTTATTTTGTTTTCTTTACTTTTGATTAAGTCATTACAAATTCTTTCAAAATTATCTTTATTTTTATTTAGCCCTTGTATATTTTTCATTATATTCCCCAAGTCCAGGTTATATTTATTTTTATCAAATTGCCTGTATATTTTGTGTAATTCAGTATATTTCCTATTCCCTTTTCATATTTATCGATTGCAACTTATTTTCTCTGTCCCTTTTTTCTGTGTGTGTGTGTATGTGATTGATTTCTTCCTCGTGCGGAAGTTTTTGTTATTTTTTTTCCATTCATCTTTCCTATATTTCTTTTTATATCTTCGTTTATTTCCATAGATTTGTTTTCTTCTTTTGTGTTTATTGATTTTCTTTTTTCTATACAATTTGTCCCTATTTTTCTGTTTTATATTTTGTCCTGGGTATAGTGTAGATATGTAATGTCTAAGTCTTTTTATATGAATATCACTGGATGTACCCGCGCGTCTCCATGAAATTGAAAGTCTGCGTCTCGGTCTGCGTTTATGTATGATTCTGGTCGTAATTGAATACTCGAGGCGTGTGATGTTTTTGGCAGTTCTGTGATCAATTGTGTGTTTCTTTGTATTTTAGTGTCTAGTCCTTCAACCCTTTTACTTACTAGTTCTTCATGATTCTTCATTTGAGAT
The DNA here is from genome assembly GCA_963675555.1 of Leptura quadrifasciata. Taxonomy (NCBI): domain Eukaryota; kingdom Metazoa; phylum Arthropoda; class Insecta; order Coleoptera; family Cerambycidae; genus Leptura; species Leptura quadrifasciata. Next base: position 50,098,241 of record OY776679.1, read on the forward strand.
CAATTCCCTTTAATTTTTCCACTACCAATGTTTCAGTCTCTTGTCTGATTTCCGCCCTAATTTCCATCTAATTTCTTGCTTAGATCTTGAATGTTACTGTCAATTTTTGAATATTCTTATTGCTTTCTTGAATGTGTTCTTGCATATTCTTATTGTTTTCTTGAATCTGGAATGAACCAGGAGGTGGTGTATAGTCTATATGAATGATTGTGTTTTCTTCCGTTTGTTCTGTGTGTGTTTCTGTGTCCTCTGTATGTGTTAAGGCATATTGTAATGGATTTACTTAATCTAAGTTTCATAAAAAAACATTTTGTGAAATTGGTACAATTTGTCCCTTCCAATTTTATGTCAAAATTTGTTATGAGTGCTATGAAAATTCTTAAATATCGGAATTCAGAGAGCTGAAATTGTATTTTGTCTACTTTGTGAATGAGCCACGCGTTCGGCAACAAATATGTTATAGTTGTTTACTTGAATGCACAAATGAAAAATGTAAATGAATTCTAATTTCATTTGTGCAATTGAAAATTTGAATAAAATAAGTTATAACAAATGAAATTATTCGTTCAAAATAAAGTTTAAAAACTAGTAAAGTTTGCCTGGGCGCCACCTGTGTTGAGACATAGGAATAATAAACTGAGGTAGCAGAGATGAGAACCTCTATCTAAAGCCTAGTTCATATAGCCGCGATCTGCGAATATTGTTCTGATTGGTCAGCTTAAACGAAAATGTTCGCGGATCAACAAAAGCTCAAGTTCTAGCAAATTCACAGAATTTTAAATTTGGGGGCGGGAATCTTGACTTGATTTCAATTTTTGGCGAATATTCGTGCGAAATTTCCATCGTCGCATGCACACAACGTAGATACAGACAGGGATAAAGAATTTTAGACGTTAATTTTATTTGTATTTCTTTATGTTGAAAGAATTGGGGTACTTATTTATAGTACACTTTATTTACGAATGGTGAAACTTTTTTAAACTAGATAAACTCATTTACACACATTCTGTGATAATTTTTAAAGTTCTTTGTGTCTTTCTTTTCCTGAGCCTTCTTTCTTCTTTGAGACAATTTTTTTTCGAAATTTTATACCCATTCCTAATTTGTTCTTCAGTTTTATCACACCACCGACACCTAGTGCAGCAAGCTTTTCGCCAAGCCCTGTATCCGGTGCTTTCACAAGTTTAAGCGCAGTCTCGGTTAATTCCCTATCTGCTTCATTCCTTCTTTCAACGTCTTGAAATTTTGAATATGCTATATCGTGCACTCTACACGCTTCATCTAGTTGGTTAGTTAACCAACTAGATGAAGCGTCTAGAGAGCACGATATATCACCTCTTTGTAACCTTTTGCTAGGCTTAGTACCTGACCCACAATAATTGTAACCTAGCAAATGTAATTCTATTGGAAGTTTATCCTCGATCTACAAATTATGAAACAAATGGTTTATGGTAAATTATGAAACACATGTTTTAAGCTCCTTATATAGCCCCTTATATGGCTGTAGGATTCATATATAGTTCAGTTCGCTACAGTTCTCATTATAAGGAGCTTCTGCTTTATAGAAAAGTCAGGACCGATTATATATCAAGATGTTCATCCAACAACAAGACACACTTTTATCAATTGAAAATCATGATGATGTACCATTTTCTGAAACTTTCCAAAAACATGGCATTTTATTTGGAGGGCAGTCACAACGAGGGTTGTTAGTGGGAAGTTCGGGATGTGGGAAGACTGTTACGCTCACTTTGTTAGAACATCCCAATGGTTTACGATTCGAAAATATTTATTTATATTTTAAATCTCTTTATCAGCACAAATATGAATACCTCAAAGAGTTAATGAACCTTTAAAAGAAATTGGATATTACGAATATAATCATGGTGACTCTGTAATCCCTCCTGAAGAAATAAAACCAAATTCTGTGATAATATTCGATGATTTGGCCTCATACAACCAAAACATAATCAAAAGCTTTGTTTTGGACGACTTAAGAACACCGATTGCTTTTATCTATGTGAAACTTATTCGTCAATTTCCAAACAACTATGTAAAGATATGACAAACCTGAAACATATCTTTGAGGATCATGTGAACGTTGATATGAGTTATCAAAATTTCAGAGAATTATGTGCTTATTGTTGGAAAGATAAATATGAATTTGTTGTGATTGATAAAGATTGTGCCTTGAATTCTGACAGATATCGGAAAGGATTCGATAAATTCATACATATATATATAAAGTGAACACACCAGATATGGCGTCAGTAAACTGAATAATCGAGTAGCAGTGCAGCTATTAAAGGCGAGGAAAGCATTAAAAGCAAAATATAAAAGTTTGAAAAGTGATATTGTCAAATCACAGTCACAATTAGAAAAAACTTATAAACCAATAACTCAACCACTGAAGGAATTGGTGTCAACGCTCAGTAAAACTGAAAATATTTTACCGAAAACTGATTTGAAAAAGGAATTGAAAGATGAATCCGCAAAGCTTTAGATTCATTCGAGAATTCAAACACCTCTGGAATATTACCATACAAACTCCTGTTAATCTAGAAGTCTTTAAGCATGATTCATGCATGATCATTACCTGAATTTCGTGAGTTATTTTGATGAAACTTTTCCAACACAAGCAACTGATGTAACGACTTTGACAGAACACGAACTCTATTTAGAACAATTTAAAAAGCCGTTGCCGCGGGCATTCATACAAGATTAAAATTGATGATGTTAAAATGAGTTTGATGATACATTTGGTGTTTACTTCGATCTAGATACAAAGAAATATGCGATTAGTGATTCTGCAATTGACTTTAATGGAGCAGATTTCATAATTAACGATCAACTTAAATATACGGGTACACCTGGATTGTACGAACTAATGTTTAAAAAGCATCCTGTAGGATATCGAGCAGCAGATCTTGATCAATATATCGATATTATTAAAAGGACCAATATTCGATATTTAGGTTACAATCCTGAAAAAGGTCTATCTACATAAAATGCATCTAAATTTATAGATATTATAAAACCACGAGTTACAAATTTGTATTCAATGGCACAAGAAAAGGCGGCTAAGAAAACTACTACAACTACCACTTTAAGGAAACTCATTACCGCTTTACCGACTACGGTGCAAAGAACACAATTAATAAAAACGAGAAGTTAAAATAAAAAAGGAGGAAAGCTAACAATGATAGAACTTAATAACAAAAAGATCGAATATAAGCATTTTGATGACTATAACGAAATTGTAGATCGATTAAAATTGCTCATAGCGTCACAGTCAGCAGGGAATACTAGGCATAATAATGAAATATATAAAATAGAAGAATTAAAAGAGTAAAATAATTAGATAGTGTGTAAACAAATATCAACATCATTTATAGTGAAACTTTGAAGCTCTAACAATGCCAGTTGATAAATTTGGAAGACATATGTTGCGACCTAGGTTAGCTCTATCCTCACCACCACACCAATTATATCCAACTATTTTAACTTAATCACAGACATCATCACCTTTTTACATCTGTGAACCATCTTCGCATCACAGTAAATGTATTATAAATATACGTGGCCGACTCGACAAGTCACAAAGTATGCTTATTTACACACTACAAAACTCAACAAACGAATAAAAATCCCCAGTGTCTGGCAGAATTGAAAATATAGAAATTGCACCCATTGATGTAGAAATTTTTGGGGGTATTTCTTATATTGCAATAGATAAACTTATTGGAAAAACCATAAATAAAGGCGACGTGTTTACCTTCCTAGTATCGAAGAATGATCCGTCTTTGTACGTTCAAATTGTGCTACAGTGTCCTATAACTACAAATGACTAACATTAAAGAAGAAATAGTAAACGAAGTTCACAAACCTGCAAGAAAAAATTTTAGAAGAAGGGTAATCCTCCTTCAGAAGATCATTAAGACCTTTAACAATCGTTAAGGTCATATAATACTTTAAATACACTTAGGACCAATAAAATTAGCATAATTATTATTATTTTTTTTTACAAAAAACCAGTCACCCTAATCTGTGATGATGTGAACGATCCATCTTTATGATGTCTGAAGGACTTATATTTCTATCTTAAAAAAGTTAGAAAAAATAAAAAAAATAAATAAAATATGAAAAAGAAAAACAAATTTTTCTTTTTCCTCTAGTCTATTTTTATTTTTAAAATGAGTATTTACGTTCACAAAATTTTTAGGGTTCAACACGACTGTTTCAGACGGAGAATAATATAAAAATCATACTTACTGTCGTTTATGCTTAACTGCTGCTCTGATGGTATCAATTGGACGTCGTAACACTATAAACCTAACACTGGATGTACCACACTTTTTTAAAATTATACCTGAAAGGGAATTTTGTTAGAAAACACAACTAAAAGACAATATAAAGTTCAAAAATGTATATCTTAAATCTTAAAAAAAAAAAAAAAAAATTTATGTTTTTACAACAACTTTTATTTTAAGAAATATGTTTAACAAACACTAGTCTGGCCCGTGTACAACACATGGTGAGGAACGGAACGATTTATACTGTACCAACTACCATCCAATATGCGGTTTTATAAGCTAACGATGCACAAAAAGATTCAAGAAAAGTTCAATGTAACTGAAATTTTGGTGGGCTTTTGCTTGCCTGTCTTATAAACGTATTTTTAATTCACATTAATTTTGGTCGCTCCTCAGAGCTTAAAATTGCTTGAAGCGCTACTACTTCGAATTATATTCTACAATAACAACTTTTTACGTTCAGGCATGGCGGATCCCATGCACGTATGAGTACATGGTAGTAATACTTTTTTGACTCCGAATCACTGAGGAACCGGTTTAGGGCAAACCCCGTCAAAACTCATCATTTCCCCGTCCAAACCGACTGCTAGGAAATGTTGGGGGTCCCATGTCGCTAAAGGCTATTTTCGCTATAACTTCCGATATACTTTGAATAGTCGTTGGATTGTTCTCATATTCAATACCTCGTAAGAGTTGCAGTGCTTGACAACGTGGATTCGTAAAAGGGTTTTTAATCTTGAAAATTTCGAAGTTAAAGTCAAATTTTATTACACTTTCTAAATTTAGGTGGTCGAGGCGACATTACGTCCCTGTGCAGCGACATTTGCTACACTTGCTAAATTAACGCTCCTTGAGGAGTTATTGAAAATTTTGCATAAAAAACGCTCCGAAGAGCGAAAATATGATTACAAGTATTAAAAACCTCTTCCACGGCGTTTTTACGTGAAGCACGCTTTTCGTACGAAGTATTTCCTAAGTCGGATTTTGTTACAACGTCGAAAAGTATATCGGGGTTATAGCGTGTTTTTTAATAATGGCTCCGACTCTCACAGAGGGAAGATGTAATAAATACCAACAGCCTCTTCGTACGCCCGTGGGGTGAGTGACTACTGGGTCCGCGAATCGTGTGCTCTGAGTAGACGCAATGAACCAAGGATGACAGCCTTCTGCAATCTGCCGGCTAAGATCTCTGTCCATTCTCGGCATACCGGTATGATCTTTAGTTCGTTTTTCCTCCTCTTTCAAGACAATGTTACTCTCAGCGAGAGCTGAGAATTCCACGACATACATTTTTCTCGAGTTGGTGGTCGAGGCTTGTTGGCTTGTATTTGCCTGACGGTGGGAAACGAGTAGTTCCAATAAATTAGACACTTCTTATTCCCCACAACGGACTCAATCTCCCCCGGAGCGCAAGGTAGCACTGGTGTTTCGTCTATCCCATACGAGTGCCTTAGATGATAGTAAAGCACTCGTAATGCGGAGTCGTGTCTGTGAATATAGGCCGAGACTGCGTATCTCGGGCAAGCCGACAGTAAGTGCATTAGAGTCTCCGGCGCCCTGCGGCAGGCCCCGCAGCTGATATCAGGGACCTCCATACCCATGACACGACGTCGATAGACGAGGGCGTTAAATACACCATCTTGGCAAGCCATTATGAATCCCTCGGTCTCAGACTTCAGCCCGGCTGACCTTGAAAAGGCGAAGGTCAGCATTTCGAAAGACCCCGTGCAATGGCTTATCCTTATGGAGCTGCAGAAGGATGTTGTGTTCTGCAGCTCTAATGTGGGTTTTTAGTCGAACGGGTTCCAACTCGGTGACAGAGTCGGGGTTTACCCGCTCGACGTCGAAGATGAGACCAAGTTCATCGGCTGCTCTCCGTGCTGCCTTAAAGAGAAAAGCTCCTCCCCGATATCGTGGGAGATATAACCGTAAAACGGACGATTTAGAATGCAAGCTCCTATTGAGATGCATCTTCTTGCGGGTTACTAGCGAGTTGACGCAGCTCTTCTCTAGTCCATTTCACTACTCCGGAAGAGTAGAGAAGGATCGGAACGGCAAGCATATTTGTAGCAGACACCTTGTTCTTTCCCGACAGTTCTGAAGACCAGATCTGTCGGAGTAGGTGCTGATACTTGCCGCGGAGAGCGTTTTTCACTACACTCACTTCTTGGGTGGAGCCTTGCTCGACATCTAAGTAAGTGTACGACTCTCCGGCATCTAGATAGTGTAAGATGCTTCCGTCCACGAGCTGTTCGTCCTCTCCGTAGTCACCGCATCGTCCTCTCTTGAGATGGATCAGTGCGCATTTGTCCAACCTGAACTGCATACCGACAGCCTGCGTGTACTCCTGTACGACCCTAAGGGACTGTTGGAGATCCTTTTCTCCAGAGGCATAAAGTTTAAGGTCATCCATATAAAATAGATGGGTGACTTATGCCTCCTGTCGCCGGGGGTACCGCAGTTGTAGCCACGGGTTTTCCGGAACGAGACGGATAATGGCAGTAGTGAGATGCAAAACAGAAGGGGGCTGAGGGAATCTCCCTGGAATACTCCTCTTCTGAATGTTACCGACTCTGTTTGGACTATCGTTACCCGATGTTATGGTAAAGCGAGTCCTCCAGAGCGGCATCAGTTCTTCAATACATCTCACTACGGGACCGGGTACCACAAGACATCGGAGTAAGTGAACAATGAGCTCATGCGATGTCATGTCAAATGCCTTGCGGTAGTCGATCCAGGACATAGAGAGGTTCGGGTTATACTGCATGGAGTCCCTTCGGCCACCTCATTCACCGGTCCAGGAGCAGCCCTCTCACGTAGCCCCTACTATGAAGGTGGGATACATAGTCACACAGATTTTGTGGCGTGAAGGCGTTATGCTCTGGTAGCCTCTCACACCAGAGAGCATGCATCCGCGCCATGTATCCCCTCCGCGCGGGCTCACTGCTTTCATAACAATGCAGAAGCATCCCTCTGTTCATTTGACCACTCAAAGCGTCCTTGGGCATTGCCAATGTCATCAACGGGCGGTCTGTCCGGTTGGGCCCCACCACCTTGCCCTTGACCCCTATCCGCACGGGGTCGATCGTGGGGGCCCTGTCTTCGGCCTATTGGAACCAAGGTTTAGCTGTGGGTGGTTAGCCCAGCAGGTCCACGACCGACACCAAAGGGGAAGATGCTTTCCCCTCCCGGGTGCACTAGGGCTGCCGGTTCCGGTTTTGCACCCCAGCAACACACCACCCCACTTGAAAATTTTCGTTTGGTGGGAGTGGTACTGGTGATGTGGAGGGGGGGTATGTTTTAGTTATCTCAATCTTACCCTACTTCTTAATGCTTTTTATCGTAATAAATAAGTCGTGATCTGTTTATTTAATTTTTATGAACAATCAAATCCATTAATCTTTTGAAGATTTTAAATGACACATCTTGTATTGCTTAACACAATGTGTTTCTAGAAGGGCGAATGCTATTGCATGAAGGATGATTATTTTTCTGTGAAAAAACAGTAAAATTATGGTGGCCCTGAAGAGACGAAACGTGATAACAAAAATTTGAATACAATGAGTTATAGCAAAGTTAATGAATAGTATTTAAATTTAAATTGAATATCTCATTTGTCCTTCCACAATTTATGCAACATTTCATTCCTTCTTTACAATCTACTCCTTTATGATTTCTTCCACGGTTTAGACATGTATAATTTTCTCTATAATCATTCGTAAAGAGGTTATACCCACAGCACAGAACATTTTATAACATTAATAAATTCAAATATTCTTTATTTATAAAAACTTGCATTCATAGTTTCCTTTTCCATAAGGTTTTTAAAAGTTCCCACCTCTATTAATGAATTGTATATGCATCATTATAATATTTTGATAAAATACCTTTAGATATTAATGACAAACTACTAAAAACAATAAAAATATACAATATACATATAAAATACATTTAAAAAAACAGTTTTTATAATTTATAGGAATTCTTCGACATCAACGAACCGACAGACCTTTTACAATTATGATTTATATAAATATATCAAAATCTTTCCCTGTTCCCAGAAAGAATTTTTGTTGATAAAATGTCATAAACTTTCCACAATTCTCGTCCGAGCTCTTCTTTTTAGGACACCCAATACCCTATATACTATATAAGAGGATTATGTTGGTGAACTCAAACAACAACCTTTTTAAATAATTTTATTTCTTCTATAAAATAATATTTATTCTGAAATAGAAATATATAAAATTTATTCCTTTTTTTATCTGTAAAATGTATTGTGAATACTTAATACTGATTTTATAAAATACGACGGTAATAATTACGATACAATGCTGTCATTTGCGTTTACTAAATTTTTTGCAGCTTTAAATGTATTTGACATTAGCATTGCAACTGTCATGGGCCCCACTCCGCCAGGCACTGGTGTAATGTAGTCAGCAATTTTACTTACTCCTGAAAAAAAAACGTCTATTTTTAATAAATTAGCTATCCACAAAAAATACGTTTAAAAGTGACAGTTACCAAACAACAAGGTTACAAAAACATCATGGCAATTGGTTTGCAGTTCTGTTTTTAAACTTTGTCGCTCAATCCAATTAGGAAGAAGTATATTCAACTTTTTGATAAAAGGCCTAATATCCCACTCAGATTATCCTTACAGCTAATTGTTCTCAAAATATCTGTGGATGTAAAAGGCTACCACTTTTTATCATCGCCTAGCAAAAAACCCAGCACTAGTCTTATAGGAAATTGAGTTTATATAAAGGCTAGATTTTACATATGTTTCAAACTAAGAATTGTTTAACAAAAAATATAATAGGCCTAATTAATAATGGAGGGTTAATAATGTATCGGGCAATATTATGTCATCATGAGTGATGGCGAGTAAAGGGGAAGCCGTATGTAAAAGTAGTATAGACCTAGCGTACACATCGCTATCCTAGTGAGGGAATTAACAAATGATATTGGCTACCATTCTTTCATGATTTGTAAGGTGTAATTCAATGCAGGTCGAGGTATTTGCCCGCTGAGTAGTTGTTTCGTGCAAATCATATATTATAACATTAGGTTAAGTCCACCTAGGACTGAAAAGTCGCCGCTCTCAGGTACTTGCAGAATCGCAAGCCGTTACACTCCCATGGAGAACTAATAAGTTCGAAACCGGTCTATATCTGGTCAGAGAATTAACAAATGATATTGGGTACCATCTTTTCATGATTTGTAAGGTGTAATTCAATGCAGGTCGGGGTATTTGCCAGCTGAGTAGTTGTTTCCTGCAAATTATATATATATATGTGTGTGTGTGTGTTGTACTTCGGTTACGTATTTTCCCACAAGAGCGGGCTTCCCGGAACTAGGCAATCTCTGCGTATCATCTCGTTTATTAAGATTTTGTGGTCTTTTTTCGATCTCTATGGCCTCTGTGGTAATCCTTGACCTATAATGCTCGATATTAGTTACTGTTCTGGTGTTGTCGAAGTCTATTTTGTGTCCTGTGGATTTTACATGCTGTGCTAGGGACGATGTTTTCTCCTCTTTTCGTACTGCATTCATAGGCTATAGAGACCGAAAAAAGACCACAAAATCTTAATAAACGAGATGAAACGCAGAGATTGCCTAGTTCCGGGAAGCCCGCTCTTGTGGGAAAATATGTAACCGAAGACACACGACGATCCACCGTGGATGAAACAATCACGAGGAGGCATGTTCAAGTATTGACAAATAGTGAAGAAGCACATCAACCTGCCCAAAATGGACTTATCACGCGGAGTCAGAGCCAAGGGCGGACCAATCAAGGAGAACCACGGCATTCTGCGGCACCGATTGGACACGAGGATGCCCGACCACCGGCGAGAAGTCACGTGAAGCGTGACGTTTCAGCGAGGCCACTTGTCGGGTTGGCTCAGGCACCCGCTACGCCTACCGCAGGTGGTGGGGGACCGGTAACACATAGCCAAACGCGCAGGCGCGCCCTAGACTGGAGCATATATAAGGAGCCGCACAACGCGGGGAACGGCAGTTCAGTTCGAGCAACGAGAAGCAGCAGCAGCAAAATTTTAAGTTCGAAAATTCAACGATTTTTAGAATTGTTTTTTCAGGAGACACAAATGGATTTTGTCGGTACATTTTCCTGATTGTGTGGGGTGTATAGATTTTTCTATTGTTTTGATTACGCAGGATTGTATGCGTGTTTCTTGAATTATTCTTTACCTTGTTTGTCTTTCGAATTTTAAATAATGTTTGCGAAATAGACATTTTTCTGTTTAATGCTTTTGGTTTTACTTGTTTCGAATTATTTTTTGAAATGTTTAAATTTAACTTTACCAATTTAGATTTATCTATACGGCATGATTTTGTTTTCGAAAGGTTTATTTTTTGTGGGTTAACGTTAGGGGTTACATTTGAAGTTTTTTCTGTTTCTTGTACTTTGCTTTTAAATATTTTTTTGATACGTGATTCGGTAAAAGTAGAATTTTGATTTTTGTTTTCACAGGACATGTCTAAGAGTTTAGAATTTTTGTCTATTTGACTGGAGTCTGAATTTTGATAGTTTTCATCAGACGTTGTCTCGAAAAATTCGTTTTGTATGTTTGTTTTTGCAAAGGTGTTAGGTAAGTGTATTTTTTCTTGTTCCTGAGCTAACGGTATAGCGTCAGTGTCACAATAAAATTCAAATATTTCTTCAGTGTCTGGTTCGAAGAAAATAGGATTTTGATTAATGGTATCTGAAATGTGATTGTTAATATTTTTGTTTGAATTTGTAATTGGTTGTAAGGGTAAATAATCGTTAACTTCAAATAGAGGTATAGTTTCAAAATTGGTAATTAATTGATTATTTCCGAAATCTATCAAACATTTATAATGTTGTAGAAAGTCGATACCTACAAAGCCATCAAAGTATCTATCTAAATCATGTACATAAACTTTGCATAGATCGTTAAAATTGAATGGTATGAGAACAGATTCAGTGATATTAATTTTTTGACTTATTACTTGTATATTTAAATTTTCGGGGTGTCTTAGATTATAATTTTCTGTTGCTTTGGGTTTGAAAACGGAAATATCTGCACCCATGTCGATTAAAATATTAAATTTGTTTGTTGGATCTTTCATGAAATACAGGTTTGCTGAACTCACTTTAAATGGAGGGTTAGATGGTAATTTTACATGAAACATTGTTCTGGGAAATTCAGATTTGGGTCGAGATTGTCTTTGAGGTTCATTGCTTGGACTTGATGAAAAATTTGGTCTAATTGGTCTGTATGTGTTGGAGTATTCGTGGAATACTCCGGGCCTGTGCAAAAATCCGGACGATTAGCAGTATAGTCCTCGTGCTGTTGAGGTTGAGAATTAGCAGTATAATTCTCGTATTGTTGGGGTTGAGATTAGCAGTATAATTCTCGCATTGTTGGGTTCCAAAATCGTAATCATAATTGTTTTCGTTAGTTTCGAAATTATTTGGGTATTGGTAATTGGGGGAATAACTTGCAGAATAGTCTTCATATTGACTTCAGCTATCGTAAAATTCTTGGTTCAAATGATGCGTTTTTTGTTGATTGAACCTGTTGAAATTTGGGTTTGGTTGTATGGCAGAAGGTCTCTGTTGGTGGAAGTTTAGGATTTAACAAGAGTCCGTTTTGTTCGCACCATTCACACATTTCATTTATCATATTTTGTGCCATTTGTAGCGTTGAAGTTGTATTTTTACCTGTTACTATCATGCTTGTGTCATCTGCATAGACAACATTTTTACCTGATTTATTGCATTGGACAGGTAGATCGTTTATGAAACAGCAAAATAAAATAGGGGATAATATCGAGCCTTGGGGGGTGCCGGTTTTTATTTCTTTTTTACTCGAGATATGGGTTCCTAAGCTGACTACCTGTGATCTGTAAGAGAGGAAGGATTCTATCCAACTGTTGGCTGGTCCCCGAATACCTATGTTACTTAACTTTTCTACCAATAACTTGTGGACCACCATGTCGAACGCTCTGCTTAAGTCGAAAAAGACCCCTATCGTGGCTTCTTTTTCGTTTAACGAGTTTGTAACATATTTGAGTAGCTCATTTAGCGCCGTCATAGTGGATCTGTTTTTCCTAAAGCCATGTTGACTGTTGGATAATATTGAGTTACTCTCAAGAAAATTATATAGCCGAGTACAAAAGCAGCTTTCAAATATTTTTGCAATTTGATTTTGCAGGGATATCGGTCTATACTGTTGTATATCTTCTCTATCACCTTTATTTTTATATATCGGCACTATTTTAGATAATTTAAGTGAACTGGGAAATTTACCGTCCTCAAAAGATTTATTGATGATTGCTGCCAGCGGTATGGAGATTATCTCGGCTATTTCACGAAGAATAGTTCCGGACACCTGCCGAGGGTTTATTGCATACTTTTTTAATCGTTTCATGTACCTCTTCTGGGGTGGTAGGTCCCAGAAACAGGGAATTGTTACAAGAATTAGTGGTTGCGGGTATAGTCGGTCTGATCGTGTTGTTAGCGAGATTTACGAAATAGTTGTTGAAGTTCTCAGTGATCTCTGGTGGATCTTGTATCGTTTCATTACCTACGCGAATTACTGGTATGTGATTTTTGGTAGAGTTATATTTATGTTCGTTTATAATATGCCAACTTTCTTTGCTTATATTTCTTGCCTTCGAGATTCGTTCATTATTATAATTAAGCTTAGCCTCTGCCACTGCTTTCCTATAGCTCTCTTTTAGTTGGGCATATCTAATGTCATAATTTTGATTATTTATTGTCTTACTCATGTCACACATTTCTGCCAGCATATCCGACATATTTTTTAACTCTTGGGTTAGCCAAAGCGGGTTTTTTATGTTGTTCTTTTTCTTTACACGAGTGAGGGGAAAGGCTTTGTTAAAGATCTACAAGATTTTTTCATAGAAAGTGTCAAATATTACGTCAATGTCATCACGATAGGAACTAATTTCTCAGCATTCCCTCTGAATCATGGCTCTGAAGATGCCAATGTTTAAATCGTTAACGATGCGCTTTTCAATGATTTGGAAACTATGTCTGGTGTTATTATTTGGATTTTTTATTAGCTGAAATGTGTGATCTGAGAAGGCTTGAATGCTGTACCTCTGTTATATAGTCGGTAGTGTCAGTAAGGATGTTGTCTATGCAGGTTTTCGAATGGTTGGTTATGCGAGTGGGTTGATTTATAGAGGGACTGATGTTAAACTCAAGTAAAAAATTTCTCTGAAGTCGATAGACTTTTTGGATGAAGGTATCAAGTCGATGTTGAAATCATCGCATATGAAATACTGATAGTGTGGTTTGTAAATTTCATTCATAAAAATTTCAAATTTACTCAAGAATTCTGTAAAATCTGCCTCTGGTGATTTGTATACCACACAGATGATTGTCTTGCAGTTGTTCAAAGATAGTTCACAAACACACGTTTCAAAGACTTTATCCGTGCTAGGGGTATTTGTTTTTACGTATTCTATTTTTAGATCTTTTTTAGCAAGTATTCATACGCCACCTTTGATAAGCCTATTACGAGTATAATGGCTGATGATGTAGTAATTTTCTAATACGATATTTTTTATATTGTCTGCTAATATCCAATGTTCAGATATGCAGGCAATATGTACTTTATGTTTTTCGAGCTCTAATTCTAACAGATTAAGTTTGCTGCCTAGACCTTGAATGTTAAAATGCATTATAGTCAAAAGGCTTACTGTTTTGGCGGCCGTGAGGCGTTTCTCTGAAAATTTGGTCGGAATTCAAATTTTCTTACTGCTGCTCCTCGTGGCCAAATTTTTGGATTGTAATGGTAATGACCAAAATTTCAACAGACAAAATTATTATGCAAATAGACAACAAAATGGGTATAATAATAATTATCAAAAAAATTATGACAGTAGAAATTTTAATAATCAAAATAAAGGTAGAGATTATGACGAAAATAGGAGGTACAACGGTAATGATAATTATAATAAAGAACAGAATAGGCATGATAATAAACATGATTCAGTAAGATATGCACAGGTAAACAATACAAATGTCAGATCTGATCAACAGAATAACATGAATAAAATTAAGACGATAGCAGAGGTAAATCCACATTTTCCAAGGGAAAATTTTTAGATAGGGAAGTTTTAATTGGGATGACGACATACGGACATATGCGATAATTTATAGGTATTGAGAATGAATCAAATTTAGATAATAATAGAATTAGTAATTTACCAATCATCAACATTAAAGTTAATGAAATAAATTTAAAAGCATTGATTGATACGGGATCAGAAATCAGTTTAATAAATGGAAAGATAATAGATAGTAAAAAAGAGTTATATCAAAAAAATTGTACTAAGATTTCAAAAATTAAATTAGTAAATGCAAATGGTAAGAAATTCACAAAATGCAATAAAATCATAAATTTAGATTTTGAAGTAAAAGAAATACGTTTTAGAGGCGAGTTTGTAATTGTTGGCAATTTGAGTTTTGATGTCATAATTGGTGAAGATATTTTATCACGACTTAAGGCAAAAATAGATTTTGGGGAAAAGTCCCTAGTTTTAAAAGGTACTACGGTGAAAATATTTAATAAAAATGAGTTAAACATAGCGGGTTATATAGGTAATTGTAATAATAATAATTTAAATTATTTAAATGATGAAAAATATAAGCCTACATGTGAAATGAATAATTATAAAATGCCTAAAAGATTGGAGATAAATTGTCCTGCTAAATATGAAAATCCAGTAAGAAAATTGTTACAAAATTATATATCGTTAATAAATTACAAACCGAGAATAGCTAAAAGTTATGTACACAAGTTGATAGTAGATGAAAGCAAACCGTTTAAATGTAAAACTTATCCTATACCCTTCAAACGTCGAAATAAAGGACAAGGAAGATATAATAAGAAGAAAGCTCAATAAACACAAAAATGGACGAACAAGAATATCAAGGGAAACAACATTAAATTCAACACAAAATTTAAGAGGAAAAGGAATGGAAGAGTAATTAAACAAAAGCAGCTACCCACGAAAGAAAACAGGAAAAGGAAAAAGATTAGAAAGAAAATACTTTACAAGAAAGTCAAAATATCTGGAAAAAGAAAACACAAAAACTTCAAGACGAGGAAGAAATTTTGCACTGGAAATAATTGGAACAGGAGCAATAAGAAAAATACGGAAAGGGACATGAATAGGGAATTTTATACGGAATTATACACTATATACAAACATACAAACACGGATCTATCACGGATTTGTTTTTCTTTTTCCTATTTTTTTTTATTTTTTTTCTAACTTTTTTTTAAGATAGAAATATAAGTCCTTCAGACATCATAAAGATGGATCGTTCACATGGCGCCCGAACAGGGACCATGCCGTCCCCAAACCCAACCAATCCATTCTCCTTCATGGCGGAAGACTCCGAGGAGTCGACCCCAAGGGAATGTTACGAGCGAGCCACAGCGCCGCTCGTCGACGACGGTTCTGATAGAACCACAAAGACTGCTTTCGGAGGGAAATAATCCAAATTTATCTGCTTCGCAACTACAAAATGCCAATTCGATGGAAAGTATGTTTCTGAAAATGGCAGAGGGCTTCGTGCAGGCGATACAGAACGTGTCGACCTGTACGCCCCATGAGAGACAAAGATGTCCGAACGTGACGTTCCATGAGCTTGATCATGAAGATCCAGAAGTTTTCAAAAAATTATGGAGGAATATTTCGACAGAGCTCGCATAAGCCACGACTATGATCGCCTCCATAACGTGACCGGCCAACTCAAGGGCGAAGCTCAACGATGGTCCGAACAGTTTCGGACGTTGACCACTTCGTACGCCTTATTCAAGGAAAGATTCCTTACGAGATTTAATTCTCCCGACATACAGTCACGAGCTATTGCTCAACTGTATGCCACGAAGCAAACGTCTTTAGACGACACGGCAGTGTTCATCACAAAGAAGACCTGCCTTTTCGAATCCGAAGCCATCAGAGCTCGGATCATCATGGACCAACTGCGTCCAGAAATTAGGTCACGCTTGAGAAGCAACCTAATTTCATCTACAGAAATGTTAATAGCAGCAGCTACTAACGTCGAGCGGGATTCAGCTGACGAACAGACGTCGCTAATCCAGCTTATCGATCAACGTCTGTTTCGCGCGTCTTACTATCAAGAGCCGGGACACATCAGTCCACAAAATTCAAGTATAAGGAGCAATGGAAGCCCAACTCCGGCAGCACCGAGGGTGCATTTCCGAGAGGATGTCTCTCGTCAGGACGGTCCAGGTAGAGCACCTGGTCGTCCTTTTTTTATGCCTAATCCTTCACGCGGTTCAGCGAATTTCGGAGTACTTGACCGCAGGCAGAACAATTTCAATGGCGGATCGGGGAAATTCCGAGTACCCGACCGACCGACAACCCCGTGCCGATACTGCACAGACACAGTGCAGTGGTACTTCCATAGCCAATGTCCTAACAACCCTCATCGTAGCAGAGAACCGGGAAACTTTCAAGGGGCCAGAGACCCAGGCCAGGGTCAATCTGCAAGATCCCGAACCAAGGCGGCAGCAATGTCCATTAAACTTTTCTAATACTGATGACCACTACGACGCTCCCATGCATAAGACACGGGAATCAATAAATTATATGAGCGAAACGTTCCCTTTGCCTCGTATAAAAGTTCAAATAAATAAACATGCGGTCGACGCTCTGATTGATTCAGGCTCGACACGAAACGTTATCCATCCGAAGATGTTGGATAATTTTAAAAATCTCACGACACGTCGATCATTTGCTATGGCGTGCGGAGATCGAATGGTGGACTCTCTTGGCACGGCAAAATTAAACGTAAAAATTTCAGGCACTTCTTTTGAAATTGATTTTCAAGTAATCGAAAATTTGAATGAAACAGTAATATTGGGATCACCATTCTTATACATGGACAATGTCGCGTATGATTATGGCCGATAATGCATATATGCCGGCACGGAAGAGCGTATTACCGTCTTCTGGAATCAAGCTTCTCAGAGGGAAAGACAGCAGGCAAAACTTCCTGAAGAGCTTGTTATTAAAGACAAATTTCTACGGCCGCTATTCGAAGAATTTGTCGATCTGTTCACTGCGGAACCGACTCAAGCAACTACAGTGACTGTTAAACACAAAATTATCGTGAAAGATACAAAACCCTTCAATATCAGACCATATCCGATGTCTCCGAGTACTAAGAAAATTATGTACGATCAAATTGAAGAGATGTTGAAAGCTGGCGTCATTGAACCTAGCACTGCCCAATATAGTTCACCACCCGTGATAATAAAAAGATCAGATAAGAAACCACGTTTTTGTATCGACTATCGCCACCTAAATGAAATGACTGAAGATGAGGCTTCCGTATTACAAAAAATACATGAAAGTATTAAAGATTTAGGAAATTCGAAGATTTTTACTGTGTTGGATCTAAAGAGTGGATATTGGCAAATACCGCTCGATGAAGCATCAAAAGATTTCTCAACTTTTACCACTCCTGATGGGGCAGCTTACAAAGTTAATGTCATGCCTTTCGGCCTCAAGACAGCTCCCTGTACCTTTCAGAAATTCATGGCAAAGGACGTTTTAACGGGTTACCTGCACCATTTCTGTAAAGTCTACTTAGATGATATAATCGTTTACAGCGTGTCCCACCTGAGGTTAGTCTTCGAAAGACTACGTTTGCACAATCTAAAAGTGTCACCGGAAAAGTGTGTAATAGCGACGAATGAAATCCAATATTTAGGCCACACAATCAGAACTGATACTTCTCGACCATTGGAAAAACATGTATTACAAATTCAAAATTATCCTGTACCAGCCACCAAAAAGCAGCTTCAAAGTTTCTTAGGACTTTGCAACTGGGTAAGAGAATATCTACCAAATGTTGCGATGATCACGAAGCCGCTAACGAAACTTCTTTCGAAGGAATATCGTTTTCATTGGAACCAAGCATGCGATGAAGCTTTCAGAAAATTAAAAGAATTATTATCCGGACCGCTGGAACTCCATCGGCCGGATTTTTCACGTCAGTTCATTTTACAAATCGATGCATCCTTACAAGGTCTTTCGGCCGTATTATATCAATTAGGCGACAACAGCGAAAAACATATTATCTCGTATGCAAGCAACACGTTATCTCCAGCAGAGAAACGTTACCACATAAACGAGCTGGAATGCTTGGCGGTGGTGAACTATATTAAAAAGTACAAGATGTACTTAGCAGATAAACCGTTCTTGGTGAAGACGGACAACAGGGCGTTACTTTGGTTGAACAAACACAAAGACGGCAAAACTAAATTCACACACTGTCCAGGCAAAGAAAATTTATTAGCAGATTTCCTCAGTCGTATCCCACAAGATCAGTATGTCGAGACCGACGATGAAGAGGAAAGAATGTTCCTACCAAATTACAAGTGTCCAGAACGTATTTCTGTTTTAACACATCCAGAAATATACGAAGATGTCGTACAGGCCCAATCGAGGTCGAGGGATATCCAAGACAAGATCCGCCGTTGGAATGATCTATTTCAACAGGAACAACGTTCCGAAGCGGATCTTATTTTTATGAAAAATTTTCATGTACAAGACGATGTACTTTTGAAAGACAGCGATCGAAATTTTAAGTTGGTAGTTCCAAAGAGGAAAATTAAGGAATTGATTTACCATTATCATGACCGAGATGAAGCATGTCATCCGGGAAGAGACGAGACTCTTAGGAAAATTGCAAAACGTTACTATTTCAATAATATGGCCAGGATCGTCGGCAAATATATAAACGACTGTCTGATATGCCAATCAGTAAAAACACGGCAAGCTCAACCTAATGCTCCACTTAGAAGTCATGCACCGCAGAATGCATTTGAAACTTTGAGCATCGACGTAATTGGCCCACTGCAGAGGACCAAAGACGCCGAAAATCGATATATGATTATCGTCGAAGACGTATTTAGCAAGTAGATAGAGGCAAAGGCATATATTCAGGTCGATGGCAGAACGATAGCCTAATTTATTGATGAAGAAATAGTCGCAAGATTCGGAGTCCCTCGAGTCATAATTTCAGACAACGGAGGTCATTTTAATTCTGAATGGTATATCACGTTTTGTGAAAGAAATGGCATCGAACGATACCTAATTCCGGCATACCACCAACAATCCAACCCCGTGGAACGACGGGTTCAGGAGTGCAAGAAAATATTAAATACTCTTTTATTCAAAAAGCCAAACGACACATGGGATCGCTACGTGCATCAAATGACATACATCTTAAGAAATCGTAGGAACGCCGCTACAAATCAAACACCTAGCATGATAGTGTTTGGATATGAACCAGCCGAAAGAGGCGAATGGGATTTATATGCCTGGAGGCAAGAAAGAGCCAAGCAACAAACGCTTCCACAATACGAGCGAGGAAGCCCGTCAGGCTCAACAAAATTATAAGCAGAAATACGCGCCGAAAGAGGCCGTCACTCCAGTCGTTTTCAAAGTTGGAGATAAAGTCATGAGTAAGAGAAAAAGGAAGGTACATACCTTCACGCCGTCTTGGTCAGGCCCAACCAGAATCTTGAAGAAGTTTTCAGACGAAGTATATCTCGTGCAAAAGGGAAATGTAACGACGAGAGTACATGTAAACGATTTGAGACCAGCCCCGCCAGAGGAGCACAATTTGGAAATCGAATCTTCCGATGAAGAAAATGCTAGTCCAGGCGGAACATCACTCGATGGAAATGATACCCCGTACTCAGACGATTCCACAGAACCTCCACCGCCGGAGCAAACGGTCGTACAAATCCATGCACCGCCACGAGATGCTTCCCTTTCTGATTCAGAGTCAAGTTCTGGAGATTCTATTATATTTTTATAATATTTTTCAACCTAGGCTAAGTTTTAACTTAGTGCTAGGTTTATTTTATATCAAAATTTCCATACCAACTTCTTGTCGCGTCTGGCAAGAGTTGGTATTTTTTATGCATTTTTTACAAGTTATTTTTTATTGAGGATATTGTATCGACCATACAAAACTTCCAAATTCACTGCAGCAACTCTGACCGTGTCCGGCAGAGTTGGTATTTTTTATGTTGTTTCAAGGTCCTCAAATGTTATTAAACATTCATCTGTAAGCAGAGTCCGACCCAAAGGGTCCAAACAAATGTTCCATTGGCACGGCATGGAAAGACGACAACTCTGACGCAGAGCGCGATTCAGACGAGTCTAGCAACTCAAGGGCGAGATGCCGCCACGTCTGCTGGATGGGCAGATGCAACGATCCGACGGATGCAGATTCTGTCGCAGATTTCTCCCAAGAAGAGATTTTAATAAAAACGGAAACCATTTCAATCAGCATAAGTCAACAAAATCCAATGTTCATATTCTCAAAAGACGACGATGTGATATCGGTCGCAGATTTCTCCCAAGAAGAGATTTTTAACTACACGGAAACCATTTCAATTAATATAAGTCAACAAAATTCAATGTTCCTATTCTCAAAGACGACGATGTGATATCGGTCGCAGATTCCTCTTTATGCCCAGATGGGATAAAGCATGGGCCCAATAAACAATACAATTTACTAAAATTTTGTTTTATATTGTTTCATATAAATGAGCAGAGCCATTGTATAGCTGGAGCCAAGCAGTCCGAGGACCACCTAAGCTGTTCCAGAAGGCAGTTTGACACCGAAGGTGATCGACAAAGCATAGACACGAGGAGGAGCAGACGCAAGCCAGCATTAGTGGAAGAACACTAAGAAAGATAAGTGCGTCGAAAGTGTTTGTGTTGTGTCATCGAAAATCTGAGGATTTTCGATTTTTTCTTTTTTTTTATGCCATTTTGGAGATACAATGTTCAATATTCAATCGAATGCTATGCATCGATATATGTTCAATTTTAGATTTGAAAATACGTTATGTTCAGATAGGCCGGTTTGAAATATAACCGAATACAACACATGGGAGACTCCATCCAAAGATCCATTTTCTTTTCAAAAACCAATTTTACCAAGCGTTGCACAAAAAGATTCACTGAAAGAAGGGGGGTGTTAAAGAACACGCTATAACCCCGATATACTTTTCGACGTTGTAACAAAATCCGACTTAGGAAATACTTCGTACGAAAAGCGTGCTTCACGTAAAAACGCCGTGGAAGAGGTTTTTAATACTTGTAATCATATTTTCGCTCTTCGGAGCGTTTTTTATGCAAAATTTTCAATAACTCCTCAAGGAGCGTTAATTTAGCAAGTATAGCAAATGTCGCTGCACAGGGACGTAATGTCGCCCCGACCACCTAAATTTAGAAAGTGTAATAAAATTTGACTTCAACTTCGAAATTTTCAAGATTAAAAACCCTTTTACGAATCCACGTTGTCAAGCACTGCAACTCTTACGAGGTATTGAATATGAGGACAAATTAATCCAACGACTATTCAAAGTATATCGGAAGTTATAGCAAAAATAGCCCTTAGTGACATGGGACCCCCATCATTACTTAGCAGTCGGTTTTGACGGGGAAATGATGAGTTTTGACGGGGTTTACCCTAAACCGGTTCTTCAGTGATTCGGAGTCAAAAAAGTATTATTACCATGTACTCATACGTTGTTGTCAAAGTTGTTATTGTAGAATACAATTCGAAGTAGTAGGGCTTCAAGCAATTTTAAGCTCTGAGGAGCGACCAAAATTAATGTGAATTAAAAATACGTTTATAAGACAGGCAAGCAAAAGCCCACCAAAATTTCAGTTACGTTGAACTTTTCTTGAATTTTTTTGTGCATCGTTAGCTTATAAAACCGCATATTGGATGGTAGTTGGTACATTATAAATCGTTCCGTTCCTCACCATGTGTTGTACACGGGCCAGACTAGTGTTTGTTAAACATATTTCTTAAAATAAAAGTTGTAAAGAAACATAAATTTTTTAAAGATTTAATATATACATGTTTGAACTTTATATTGTCTTTTAGTTGTGTTTTCTAACAAAATTCCCTTTCAGGTATAATTTTAAGAAAGTGTGGTACATCCAGTGTTAGGTTTATAGTGTTACGACGTCCAATTGATACCATTAGAGCAGCAGTTAAGCATAAACGACAGTAAGTATGATTTTTTATATTATTCTCCGTCTGAAACAGTCGTGTTGAACCCTAAAAATTTTGTGAACGTAAATATTCATTTTTGAAATAAAAATAGACTAGAGGAAAAAGAAAATTTTGTTTTTCTTTTTCCTATTTTTTTTTTCTAACTTTTTTTTTAAGATAGAAATATAAGTCCTTCAGATATCATAAAGATGGATCGTTCACATCACCTCCGGCTATATATGTTGCTTTTCAGATCATAGAGGGTACGATATCGCCTCCAAATATCGGCAACATCGCGATGAATGTCGGGATAATTTCAACACAACAGAAATATATCTGCGTAGCGTTGTGCCGGAATGGGCATTATTAAAATATCCTAAAGAAATGTATCAGATTTAAAAATTACAGTATACCGGATTGGGCACTGCCCTTAATGCCTACATCATAATATAAATAAAATTTCGTCTACATCATGCATAATCCATTTCCTCTATACTACGAAAGGCTAATTTTTTGGTTCACTGACAAAAATTATGCGCATGAACAGGAATTACGCTACTAGTACTTGCAATATTTACCAAAGAACAAATATGAGCAAAAAAATGCGTTTTTTTAATCCGTATCCATAAAATATTGTTATGTGCTGCCCTCTAACGGGGAAAGATGTGATTAAGTCCCTGTTCAAGGTGAAGAGAAACCTGTTACTCTGTAGACTAGTAGGGTGGCGCCGTCTATGAGCCAATTGACGAACAATCATCTAGTACATAGTAGAAAACTAATAATAATAATAATAATAATAGTAATAGTAGAAAACTATGGAGGGTTCCAGAATATTGTGGAATAGGGTTCTGGTACATTTCAAGTGTGTATATAAAGAGGTGAATCCAGCAGATGGGGGACACAATACAGTTTAGTGAAGTATAAAGAAGAGTTCAGTTCAGTGAAGTAAACAGACAGAGAGTTTTTAGGTTAGACAAGAGTTGACAAGTTTAAGAAGAAAAGTAAAGTACATAGTGTTTTAAAAGTAGTGAATTTATATTAGATTAAGTTATCATTATTTGTGTGATTGTTAAGTATTTACTAGTGTAATTTTAGTGATAAATAAAATAGTGGTTAGTGAAAATTCTTGTTGCAAGTTATTTGAATCCACAGAGTGTTTACTGAAAACTGTAAACACGTAACAATTGGTGTCAGAAGCGGAATTGCAACAGAATTTCTGAAGAATTCGACAAAGTTCCATAGTGTTCTATTTGGAAACCACTGGAGATAGTGAAGTTAGTCGAACTGGAAAGTGATATAGACTTTAAATAAGACTTGTTAGTATTGTTTGTCAGTGTTGTTAGTTAGTTTTTGAATGGAAACAAGAAGCATGGCTGCTGAAAAACAAATGCAAGACATGTTAGCTGCATTTAGCAAAATGATGCTAGAAGAACAAGAGAAACGACGTCAAGAAGATAAAGAAGAACAAGAAAAACGACGTCTAGAAGAGAAAGAAGAATTAAGGAAAATTATACAGGGGCAACAAGATGTTATCCTTTCAGCCACTGAAGACCTCAAAAGCGAAATTAAAGAGGATATAGGCAACATAAAGACTGAAGTAAGTGAAATCAAAGGAAAAGTTACTGGCGTCGAAGAAAAAGTTACTGGTGTCGAAGGGAAAATTACAGATATAGAAGGAAAATTTCAGGTAGTTAAGGGAGAGGTAGAACAACTTAAGCGACAATTAAGAGCGCAAGGAGGTCAGCTAGTATTATCGTCAGGTCTTCGATTACAACCGCTTTCCTTTGATGGTCAAACTTCTTGGGCAACCTACAAAAGACAATTTGAGGCAGCGGCATGCGCAAACAATTGGAGCAATGAAGACAAAGCTATGGCATTGGTGCTAGCATTAAGAGGTCAAGCCTCAGAGTTGCTTCAGACTATCCCAGTGACGCAGCAACGGGATTTTAAAGTTTTAGAGGCTGCATTAGATCTAAGATATGGCGACCAACACCTCGCCCAAGTATACCGGACTCAGCTCAAGTCACGCACACAAAAGTCTGGGGAGAGTTTACAAGATTTTGAAGCAGCTGTTGAGCGACTGACATACCTGGCTTACCCGGATGCACCCAAAGAATTCCAGGAACAATTAATAGTTGGTACTTTCATTGATGGCATAAGAGATGAGGAGATCAGACGAGTTATTAGATTATCTCGAGATAAGAGGTAGTGAAGCCTTGATCCATGCCCTCGAAGGTGAAGCCGCTTATAAAGAGACTCCTCCACGTCCGAGAGTACGAGCCATGAAAGTAGAAGAAGAGAACCATTTAGAAAAATCAAATATGGAATCTTTGATGGCTGACATACACAAAATGATAAGCCAGTTGATGACAAAACCAGATGCTCCAAGGAAGCAGGAAAGAGATCAGAACGATGAACAGCCAAGAAAGGTGATTCGTTGTTGTAAGTGCGGCAAACCAGGGCATATTAAGCGAAACTGTCGGCAGCGGAGCCCTGATAGAGTAAATGCCGCAACGACTGAAGAGCCGCAGAAAAACTAAAGATAGCCAGCACCTTGGGGCCCCCAGAGAGATACGGGTTTCCCAAATTAGAAGAGTCCCGAGTAGTCTGCTTTTGGATGGCTATGTAAACAAAAGAAGATCTATCTTCACTATCGACACAGGTGCCACGTCATCAATAGTGCGATCCGGATTTTTATCAGGAATAAAAGTTGATAAAAACCAAAATGGATTGGTCGTTCGAACAGCCACAGGAGACAGGGCAATCAATCAATCAATCAATACTACTTTATTAATAATTAAAATTTACATCTGCCTCCCCAGAACCCACCCAGGGACCGACCGTGCAACCACCGCGCGCTGTTCGTGGTGGCGGATTGCAAGGTCGGGCGGAATGGGACTGGTTCGGCTTAAAGACAATTAAAAACAAGTTAACCTAAACTCCTTCCATCGCAGATGGATAAAATTAGGTGATAAAATTATATATATCTAAAACAGACTTAACTGAACTTACAAACTACACATTTTTAAAAACTTTTGCACTAAACACTTTTTTAATTTTGATACTGACGCAGACACCTCAATCTAAACGAGGGGCCTTCCGCAAGGTGTGAAAATGCTGGGCTGCGCGTAGGCTGGCCTAAACTTTAGTTTTAAAAGATTTTGATTTCGAAAAATTATGATTTTTGAAAAACTTGAATGAAAATGAATTTAGAGACAAACATGTACAAAAAGAAATCGAAAAAACAAAGGCGACAAAAAGGTTACAAACAGAAAGGAAGAGACAGGAAAGATTTAAAGACACAACAGGTATGAAATATCAGTAAAGGTGGATAGGGCAGGCGGAAGTTATAGTTGATGAAGTTTGGCTACAGAGGTTGCCCGAAGATCGGTAACGTCTGGTATGGTAGGGTGTGTTTTATCCGAAATGGGGCATTATGCTGTCTAATTTGTGTTATGTCTCTTGTTAGCGGGCTATCGCCCAGCTTGAAAGAGTAGAATTTTTGAGAGATGTCCTGGACGTAGTCCGCTATTGGGATTATGTCGTGGCAAAGTACGTATAGATCTCTGAGGGAGGTGTACCTTCCAGAATTAGAAATGAGGCGCATAAATTTGTGTTCAAGAACTTTTAGTTTTTTCATTGTCGTGACCGGTATGCTGCACCACACCGGCGCCGCGTATGTGATAGACGGCCTGATCACCATTGTGTACAACAATTTTTTATTTTGTCTATTAAGTCTGCTACCCCTGACCATAAGCGGATACAGACTCCTGGACAGGGAGTAGACCGTCCGTACTGTCTCATTAATGTGCGTGTTAAACGTCAGTCGCTGGTCCAGTCTGACCCCCAAGTACTTCACGCACCTCTTAGTTGGAATTTTGTTTCCCCGGATCGAGATTAGTGTTATGATTTTGTTTTCGGTGAAACGGCGCGTGAAGACTATCGCCTCCGACTTTTCAGCGTTTATCCGAATCTTCCATTGGTCGTAATAAGCCATGGCACGAGCCATGTGCGCCTTGAGTAGCATGTTCGCTGCTTGGGCATTATGTGAATGCGCATACATGGCTGTGTCATCGGCGTACTTGGCCAGTTTCGTATTCGGGAACTCTGGGAAATCGGAGACATATAGGTTGTATAACTTTGGTGATAGGCACGATCCTTGCGGGACCCCCGCGCAAATGTCCCGCAGTGTTGAAAGTTTATTATTCACTCGAACCTGCAGGGATCTGCCCGTCAAGAACGAGTGAACGAGTTTGATGAAATAAGTCGGGAAGTTATAGTAGTGTAGCTTGTAGAGTCACCCCGGGATCCAGACGGTGTCAAATGCCTTCTCAATATCGAGAAGCACCATGGTGGTGTTCTTCCCGAGGTTGTATTGCACTTTGATGTCGTTAACTATCCTAACGACTTGCTGCACCGTACTCCTGCCCTTCCTGAAGCCAAACTGGGACTCATCGTCGATGTGAAGCTCCTCCTGAATAGCGTCTAGTCTAGTCAGGACGACCTTCTCCACCAACTTAGAGATCGCCGACAGTAACGAGATGGGCCTGTAGCTGCCGGCGAACTTCGCGTTCTTGCTTGGCTTAAGGATGGGCACGACCACGGCGCATTTCCACTGGTTAGGCCAGTGCTGTAGCCGCAGGATCGCGTTAACGATATACGTCAACTGCACAATACCCTTTCTCGGGAGATATTTGAGCAGCTTGTTCTCGACGCCGTCTTTTCCAGGGGCTTTATTGTTAGGTAGGTCTTTGACAATTCCTGCTATTTCCGAGGGTTTGGTCATGATCTTCAAAAACTCTCGTCTCGTCAGTTGTACGTCATGACCAATGATTTCGTTAATGTCATTTTCGATGCGGTCGTGCTCTAAATTATTTGGTATGTTGTTATTGTGAATGTTTTCAAAATGTGTAGCTAAGTCGCTCGCTTTTTGAGCGTCTGTCATCGCTGTCTGTCCGTTTGCACGTGTCAGCGCGGGTATAGCCTCCCGCGTGCTTTTTAAGGCCCTCGTCAGCTTCCACAGCGAGTTGTCCTGAGAATTTAGCGCTGCCAGTTTATCCCCCCATTTCTGGTTCTTTACAGTGTTGATGGTGGTTCTGATTTGCCTTTGCAGCCTGATCATCTCGGCCCTAGCATTGACATCACGATTTCGCTGCCAAAGCCGTCTCAGTCTGTTCTTTTCTCGTATGTCTCGTATGACCGCTTCGTCAAGTCGGTCGTTGTTCGAGTTTATCGTAATAGTAGTGGCAACAGTCTGCTTGGCATTCTGCAGCAGTCGTGTAAACTCTTCCACAGCATTTTCCAGATCGGCGGGTGTATTGAGTGTATTATTCAGTGTTAAGTTTGTGTTAATGTGTGCTTTATAGAGACGCCATTTGGCGGGAGACAGGGCAAGGGTTCATGGAGAAGTTGACCTAGATCTGCAGTTTGGACGCCTGTGCTTTAGTCATAGAGTTATCGTGGCTGACATCACTGATGATTTCATTTTGGGGCTGGATGTTATGGGAGTACAAGATCAATTTATACTTGACGTGGTAGAACGAGTCCTAAAGATTGGAAATGAAGAATTTATTTTGTCAACAGCAAATGACCGATTTCAAAAAGTGAGGCTACTGACGGCTCAGAAAATCAAGATTCCTGCCCGTTCAGAACAAATAATCGAGGCCATTCTGGAAGGAAATTCTGGTGGATACCGTGTTGGCCTTGTTGAAAAAGATGATTCAATTAAGACAGAAAACGTAATTTTAGCAAGAACTCTGACCCGGACAAAAGACAAAATTCCAATTAGAGTGGCTAATTTAAATTCCCACTCGGTGACTTTCAAGGAAGGCGAGGCAATAGGATCCTACGAACCAGTCCAGTGGATAGCAAGGTGCGAAGAACAAGGGGAGAAATGTTCGCCAACCAGCGTAGATAGGGAAGTTGTGACTTTGTTGAGTTCCCAGTTTGAACACCTATATGAGGATGAACGTAGAGAGGCAATCAAGTTTTTTGGAAAAAGAAAGTACGGTATTTGCCAAAAACACAGACATCCTCACGAAAACTGATATAGTACAGCATCGGATAGACACTGGTGATTCAGCCGCAATCCGCCAACAACCTAGGAGGTTGCCACTAGCTAAACAGGAAGAAGCGGCTGCGATGGTTCAAAAGATGCTACAAGATGGAGTAATTGAGGAATCAACCAGTCCCTGGTCATCACCGGTAGTTTTAGTTGTCAAGAAGGACGGGACTTTGAGATTTTGTGTCGACTACCGGAAGCTGAATGATGTTACGAAGAAAGACAGCTATCCACTACCACGAATTGACGATACATTAAGTACGCTGGCAGTATCACAATGGTTTTCAACTTTAGACCTTCGAAGTGGGTATTGGCAGGTGGGACTTCACCCTGACGACAAGGAAAAGACTGCCTTCTCAACAGGTAGTGGTTTATATCAATTCACTGTGATGCCTTTTGGACTTTGCAATGCGCCAGCTACTTTTGAAAGATTGATGGAATTTGTACTCCGAGGACTAACTTGGAAGACGTGCTTAGTTTATCTTGATGACGCAATGGTTATGGGACAAAACTTCAGGGAACATTTGGAAAATCTTCAAGAAGTATTTGGGAGAATCAGTAATGCACACCTAAAGTTGAATCCAAAGAAGTGTCTACTATTCCAAAAAGAAGTGAAATTTCTTGGACATGTCGTATCTTCGGAGGGAATACAGACAGACCCGGACAAGATCTCTGCCGTGCGTGATTGGCCAAGACCTTCAAATGTACACGAATTACGAACCTTTCTTGGCCTCTGCACTTACTATAGACGTTTTGTGGAAGGATTTGCGGATATAGCAAAGCCACTACACCAGCTAACGGAGGAAAAGGTTAAATATCAGTGGACACTGGAGTGTGAAATATCATGGAAGAAGCTGAAAGCAGCGTTATGCAGTAGTCCTGTGCCAGCATATCCCCAACAAAAGGGCCTCTATATTCTTGACACGGATGCTAGCAACTCCGCAATTGGATGTGTACTATCTCAAGTCCAAAATGGAGAGGAAAAAGTAATCGAGTATTTCAGTAAGGGACTGTCCAAACCGGAGAGGAATTATTGTGTAACAAGGAAGGAACTATTGGCCATTGTTAAGTCCGTGGACCATTTTCACAAGTACCTCTATGGCCAACATTTCAAAATCAGGACCGACCATGCTGCATTAAAATGGCTATTGCAGCTGAAAACCCCAGAAGGTCAACTGGCTCGCTGGATAGAAAGACTGCAGCAATATGACCTCAGAATCCAACACCGACCTGGAAAATCCCATAAAAATGCAGATGCTCTGTCAAGAAGGCCATGCAAAGATGACTGCAAGCACTGCTATCGTGTTGAAAAAGCACAGGGCACGGTAATAGTAAACACAGTTCAGGTAGATGTTCCAGACGATTGGACAAAGGAAGTTCTAAGACGAGAACAAATGGATGACAGCGTAATTGGTCCTATATTAAGGGCAAAAGAAAAAGGAACGCGACCGGAATGGAAGGATGTTTCGGACAAAAGTGTGGAGCTGAAGGCATTGTGGGCACAATAGGACTCCCTTAAGGTTGTAGATGGGCTATTAAAGAGAGCATGGGAAAGTCCAGATGGGAAGGAAGTTACCATGCGTCTGGTGATACCCAGCTGTCGGATCCCAAAAGTACTTCAGGAAATACATGATGGAGTGTCCGGGGGACATTTTGGTATGAATAAGACATTGGCTAAAGTACGGGAACGATTTTATTGGATAAATAGCCGTCAAGATGTGGAGGCTTGGTGCCGCAAATGCAAGGCTTGTGCAGCTACCAAAGGGCCACAGACAAAGAGCAGGGGCCAAATGAAGCAATATAACGTCAGAGCTCCTTTTGAGAGGATTGCTATATATATAGCGGGCCCATTCCCAGTGACAGATGATGGGAATAAATACATCCTGCTCGCTATGGACTATTTTAGCAAATGGCCGGAAGCCTATGCCATTCCGAATCAGGAAGCAGTTACTGTTGCTCGAGTTCTGGTGGATAACCTTGTATGCCGATTTGGTGTACCTCTGGAGCTACATTCCGATCAAGGGAGAAACTTTGAGTCGGGGGTATTTCAGAAAATTTGTGAGTTGCTGGGCATTCACAAGGCTCGGACAACCCCTCTTCCTCCCCAGTCAGATGGAATGGTGGAACGACATAATAAAACCATGAAGGAACATCTTTCTAAGGTGGTTCACAAGAATCAGCGAGATTGGAATCGACATATACCATTTTTCTTAACGGCATACAGGGCTGCCATTCATGAGACTACTAAACAGACACCGGCTCGTGTAATATTTGGGCACGAGATCAGACTTGCCATGTGATTTGATGTTTGGTACACCAGATAAGAAGCCACTGTCCGTGGATGACTATGCAGACGAAGTTAGTCAACAGCTGAGGAATGTCCACGAGTTGGTTCGAAACCAAGTTAGCATAGCTAGTGACAGGATGAAGGCTCGCTATGATCGGAAGGGGACGTCAGCAGGATTCAAGGAGGGCGATCTGGTTTGGCTATATAACCCACAGCGAAAGAAGGGAAGATCTCCGAAGCTTCACCCACCCTGGGAAGGACCATATTCTGTCATCACTCGGATCAATGACGTTGTTTATAGGATTCAACGTAGTAAGAAGTCCAAGATGAAGATCGTGCACTTGGATAGGTTGGCGAAGTATGAAGTATGTTGGGTAATCTGAATTGCCTGACCGGGACGTTCAGGCTTAAGGAGGGGGCAGTGTTATGTGCTGCCCTCTAACGGGGAAAGATGTGATTAAGTCCCTGTTCAAGGTGAAGGGAAACCTGTTACTCCCTGACTAGTAGGGTGGCGCCGTCTATAAGCCAATTGACGAACAATCATCTAGTACATAGTAGAAAACTATGGAGGGTTGCAGAATATTGTGGAATAGGGTTCTGGTACATGTCAAGTGTGTATATAAAGAGGTGAATCCAGCAGATGGGGGACACAGTACAGTTTAGTGAAGTATAAAGAAGAGTTCAGTTCAGTGAAGTAAACAGACAGGGAGTTTTTAGGTTAGACAAGAGTTGACAAGTTTAAGAAGAAAAGTAAAGTACATAGTATTTTAAAAGTAGTGAATTTATATTAGATTAAGTTATCATTAGTTGTGTGATTGTTAAGTATTTACTAGTGTAATTTTAGTGATAAATAAAATAGTGGTTAGTGAAAATTCTTGTTGCAAGTTATTTGAATCCACAGAGTGTTTACTGAAAACTGTAAACATGTTCCTTTAATTTGGAACTAACGGGCCAGAGAATCGTTTAAAAAATGTAAATAACACATAATAGTATAGGCTACGACAGCTTCAAAGTCCTCTATAAATGATTTCTGTTTGCACTTCAATATTAACCGCTAAAACCTATTTCAAATGATTCCTTATCTTCTAAAACATCAAAATCTGAAGGTCGTCAACATGTCGTAATGTACAAGGTGGCTACAGGTGGTGAAATGTGAAAAACACCATAAAAAAATTTTTTGTCCTATTTTAAACTACAAAACACGAGAATTATTGTGTTAAAGCACGATATGCCTAAGAGCAACGGGAATATTAGAAAAAAATATATTAAACAATTCCCAAAGCATGGAGATAAATGGACGACGTTTACGTTTAAAGTGCGCTGGTGAAAAGCAACTTATTACACAGGCAATGTTTTCTTTTACCACCGCTCTAGCTACTTTATTCTTAACGTGATAAAAAAATATTCATTAATAACATTAGATTGGGCTAAGCCTTTTTTACTTTTTTGTTCTGATCACTCTAATTTTTCAATAACTTTTTTAAGAGCGCCCCCACATAAGATATTTTAAGGTCCACTGTCATTTGTATTCGAGCTGCACGAGGTATTTTAAGGCACAGTATCGTCTGTTCTCGCAATAAATAATTATTCATTTGATTGTTTATATGAATAATAGAAACTGAGCTTATACAAACACACAATTTTATGTATTTTGTTTGAACAAATCATTAAAATTAGTACATTTTATTATTAGTACTGGGGCCATGAACCTTCCCCTGGCCCTTTGAGGTCGCAACGAGTAAATAGGTATATCCGAAGTATTTCTTCTTGCTGAATCCAAATATGCAACTCAATTTTACGGAATCATGCAAGAAAAATTGTTATTAACATTTAAATTGCTTATAAGGCTATAACTTCAAAGTTAACAATGGAAGGGAGAGTTTTCAAATTTTTTATGATTTCTGATACAAAAACAAAGAATGATCTTTTTGAAAAATTAAAATCGACTGATTAGAACCGGAGATATTGCACATTTATTATTAACAAATTGCATAATTACGATTTTTCCGCACTATTTCACTCATAACTCGGCTCCTATTCAACGTAGAAAGTTCTACCAGGTCTCATTTTAAAGCTAAAGCTTCAAACTTCAAAATCTTTTGTAATGAAATATCCCGCCATTTTTACAAGTGATGAAAGCCTGAAATTTTTGCGGAAAAAAGATAAGTAATTTGTTTATACGCATTTTGAGGAAAGTTAATCTATAAATATCAGCAATTATACATTATTATTGTACATCTCAAAACGAACATTTTTCGACTTGCTGAATGTATTTTGATTGATTTTTCGCCGAGTAATATTAATTTGTAGTTGAAGCGCTTTCGCGCGCAATGCGCGCACTGAGTACGCGTTACATGTAGCGACTACCGTTTTATTCCTGGCTTTACTTAATAAATAGTTTTTGAAATATTTACATTAATAAATAATTTGTAAATAATAATAAACAAATACATAATTTTTTCCAAAGTGTAATAATGAAAAAAAAGTTAATTCATTTTCTACTAATACTAACTGTTTATTGATTGTTTTTGCATGTATTGTCTTTTTTGCATGGGCAAAACATGCAGCAGGATAAATTAGCTTTTTTACAGCGACACCATTTAGTTGTGCACATCTTACATGTACAATTTGGTACAAGTTCACTCATCGGGGGCAACAAATCATGCATTTTTTGGGGCAAAAGTAAATCTTGTTCCTTGATCCATCCAAATTTTTCTGGATTTACAAGGCTAATATTAACCGATAATATGTTAGTCTGTACAAAAGTTATATATAAACATCTTAAAATATGTAATTTAATGGTAGCAGATGTTGGTGGTAACTGCTCGATGAGGTGTTTACTGGAATGGGAATATATTTTAAATCTTAATTCATCAAATGTTTTACAGCCTGCATTTTTTTTCATAACTTCCACTAAATATTCCTCTCCTCTTCTCAAATCAATGTGAATTGTTTCATCTGAAAGAACTAAATAGTGAAGAGTAATTATTATTACATCTAAAAGATGTTTTGATGTATTCAAAAATGCTGAAAATTGATAGGGCGATATTGAAAAATTCACACAATCTTTACTAGCAAGTATTGATGCAAGTGATGTATTATATTTCAAAAATAATAATAAACAATTACCTCGCCTAGAAAGTCTAGAAAGTCATAGTATGAGAGAATGAATTCACTTTTTTTTTCATTATTACACTTTAGAAAAAATTATGTATTTGTTTATTATTATTTACAAATTATTTATTAATGTAAATATTTCAAAAATTATTTATTAAGTAAAACGAGGAATAAAACGGTAGTCGCTACATGTAACGCGTACTCAGTGTGCGCGCGAAAGCGCTTCAACTACAAATTAATATTACTCGGCGAAAAATCAATCAAAATACATTCAGCAAGTCAAAAAATGTTCGTTTTGAGATGTACAATAATAATGTATAACTCAATTGCTGATATTTATAGATTAACTTTCCTCAAAATGCGTATAAACAAATTACTTATCTTTTTTCCGCAAAAATTTCAGGCTTTCATCACTTGTAAAAAAATTTAAGAGCATGGTGGGATACTTCACTACAAAAGATTTTAAAGCTTGAAGCTTTAGCTTTAAAATGAGACCTGGTCGAACTTTCTACGTTGAATAGGAGCCGAGTTATGAGTGAAATAGTGCGGAAAAATCGTAATTATGCAATTTGTTAATAATAAATGTGCAATATCTCCGGTTCTAATCAGTCGATTTTAATTTTTCAAAAAGAGTTTTCTTTGTTTTTGTATCAGAAATCATAAAAAATTTGAAAACTCTCCCTTCCATTGTTAACTTTGAAGTTATAGCCTTATAAACAATTAAAATGTAAATAACAATTTTTCTTACATGATTCCATAAAATTGAGTTGCATATTTGGATTCAGCATGAAAAAATACGTCGAAAACACCTATTTACTCGTCGTGACCTCAAAGGAAGGTTCATGGCCCCCGTACTATATACGTTTCGAGTTTTCGCAGAAAAGTATAATGGCATTTGATCGGCATTTCTAAAGCCGTATATATCACTCGCGGAGAAAAAAAATTCATATCATTGTGTTAGTGACCAAATTAAGCAACCTTTGGAATGTCTGTCTATCTGTCCATCCTTCACATTTCTTGTAAGCATGATAACTTAGTGCTGCTAGTGAAAAAACCCTATATTTTTTTTAAAATTGTTCAGTACACATAAAAAATATGAAATATTTTATGAAAATAATTATTCTACAGACACGAAAATAATATATAATACAGGTACTGACGAACGTATCGCCAATCTAGACAGTATAATTAGGAGATAATTAAAATTGGAAATATAGCAAATAACAATTATACCTAAAAAATAACTTATACAAAAATATGAAAATTATATTATGGAATGTTGAACAAATATATAAAAAATTCAAATAACATGTTTACTCAAGTTATATTATACTTGTTCAATTTGAATCCGAGGACTCTTCAACTATTTCCGAAGTAAGACGCGTTTCCTTAGTGTTGGGGTTTTTACAACAATGTTTTGTCCCATACACTTGCAGGATCCGATGCATGGTAATGTCTTCTTCGTACAAGAGCATTGCAGACCGCTACAACCTATAAAATTTTGCTGAAATAGTTTAGGAGTTTCGAAATATAATAATCAACAAACCTTATTTACAGTTATATATAGATAAAAAAAGGTGATTTAATTGGCATTGATGATTTAGTACTAAAAGCAGGTGTAATCTTATTATCAATAATTTTATATCCTATCTGAACTAGTACTACTTAAAGCACCCATATCTATCTATAAGTCCATATAAATTTTCTAAAACACGAATAATGAAAAATTTTTAAAGTTGTTA
This sequence comes from Leptura quadrifasciata, assembly GCA_963675555.1. Taxonomy (NCBI): domain Eukaryota; kingdom Metazoa; phylum Arthropoda; class Insecta; order Coleoptera; family Cerambycidae; genus Leptura; species Leptura quadrifasciata. Next base: position 50,133,855 of record OY776679.1, read on the forward strand.
AAGTTCACACACTACCTTAGAACTTAATAAGTAGTAAAATGGAGCAGCAAATTTAAAATAATTACTCCACCAGGACTAACCGATTTTAAATCATTTTAACACCAACAAACACTAAGACAATGCCCAGAAATGCCCAGGCAGCAATAAATTTGTCTCAAGAGTACAAAAATATCCGCATATATGCAATAATATATCAAAATATCAAATAATGTATCAATACTGTGTGATTACAAGCGATACTAGACTTTAAAAGACCACGCGCAGTGAGGAAACAAACAAAAGTCGACCTTAAAAGATCTTGTGTGGGCGCTCTTACAAAAATTATTAAAAAATTACAGAGCGATCGGAACAAAAAAGTAAAAAAAGGCTTAGCATCCTGAAACTCTAATCTATAACGTTATTACTGAGAATTTTATCACGTTAAGAATAAAGTAGTAAAGCGGTGGTAAACGAAAACATTGCCTGTGCAATAAGATACTTTTCACCAGCGCACTTTAAACGTAGACGTAGTTCATTTAACTCCGTGCTTTGGGAATTGTTTAATATTTTTGTTCTAATGTACCCGTTGCTCTTAGGCATATCGTGCTTCAACACAATAATTCTCGTGTTTTTTTAGTTTAAAATAGGATAAAAAAAGTTTTAGGGTGTTTTTCACATTTCACCCTCTGTACTCACCCCGTACAGGACGACATGTTGACTACCTTCAGATTTTGATGTTTTAGAAGGTAACGAATCATTTGAAATAAAATTTAGCTGTTAATATCGAAGCAAACAGATATCACAATTTGATATCCTATGGACTCCACTATAAGGATAAAATGAAAGGAACGTGCGATAGTGATAAAATTTAGTTAAATATAAAAAATAACAGCGAAAGTTAACTTGCATATGTTATAAATAAAGTCATAACTTCTTCAAAAATCAACATATTGTTTTCAAGGTTTTAACTTAGTACTTTCTTCATAAAAAATCATTGATGAAATTACACTCACGCTTTAAATGAGAATGTGTAAAAAAATGTAAGTACGTATTTAAATGTTCTACAAAATTATGTGGGAAATTTTTTTATTTTTCCAAACGCTTTTCCGCATTAAATGAAAAACTAACATATGTATATCCAAAAATTGTATAAAAATCACTTATCAAGGAAACTACGCATTTTCTTGAAAAATCACAAAGAGCAAAAATGTTTAGATCAACGTTTTCAATAAACAGATAAAACAAAAATCATATTTCATGCGTTATCACGGAAAAATGAATATTACATAAATTAAAAATCGATGGTATTTCGGAAACTATGCAATTTATCAAAGTACGCCAAAGAAGGAAAAGTATTTAAATCACAATTTCTACAATAAGCTAAGAAACATACATCAATTTTCTACTTGCCTTTCCGCGATTGTACCGGAAAAACACGTGAAATTTTATAAATATCATTATCATATGAAAATTGGGCATTTTTTAAAGAATAATGGGGAACAAAAAATGTTTAGATAGATGTTATCTACGAAAAAACAACGGAAAAACTGCGACATTTTAAATACCGTTATTTCAGAAAAGCGTGTGAAATTGTCTTGAAAACTTTGTGCTCTTTCGATAAATATCAAAGAATGAAAAGTATGTAGTTTGATGCTTGCAGTAGAAAAACAATTAAAAATATTCATTTTGGAAGTGTTTTCATGCAATTACATTAAAATGATATATATGGGCAAATCCATTTAACTTTGAAATGTGTAGTAAAAAATAATAAAAAATGGATTTTTAATTTTTTTATCAAGCATTTTTTAAACCGTAATTGACGTTATTCTTAGTCGTTGTGCTTCAACGGATAAATTGTTCAAAAAAACATGTTCCGCATTTTCCAAAAATTTCATTTAATATGTAATTTGAAATATTAGGCTTTAATACTACTATCGACAAGAAATGTGTATGAAAACAAATACTCTGATAAAGAATATATAGCGACAGGCTATAGGAATCTGATAACTGAAATATTTAACGTAGACTAAAGTTTATTAAGTGCAAATTATTAATAATCAAGAAAAAGGACAAAAGTACAAGTTCGACATTGTGCAATACCCCTTAAAAAAATTGCATCCAGAAAACCATTTAATGGCGATATGGTTACGATGAAAAGCTTATCTTTTATTTTATTTTTGTCTGGTTTACTTGACTGCTATGATATTACTGACAGTCAGAGGAATAGGTCTCAGATACCGTTTTGATGGCGGTCTCTTTAACATAGGGCGCTTTAGAGCTTTCACGAAGACACGCACAGGATTCATTTGTGATCTCCAGTATGCGGATGACTGTGCACTTTTAGCCTCTACGCCGGAAGAGCTTCAAGAACTTTTAGATGTGTATGCCCAGAGCTATGATTCCTTGGGACTTAAAATCAACATTGGAAAGACTAAGATTATGTCAACTCCTCATCAAGTGAACCAAATAGACATTACACTTAACGGATCTTGAAGTGGTGGATCAGTTCAATTACTTAGGCAACGTTGTTAATGACAAAGCAAACATGGACAGCGAGATTCGCAAAGGAATTAACGCTGCATCTAGAGCACTCTGGGGACTTAGAGAGAGAGTATTTGACAACCACGACCTTGCTTTGTCAACGAAAATGGCTGTCTACAGAGCAGTTGTCATTCCAACACTGCTTTATGGATGTGAAAGCTGGGTCACTTACCGTCGTCATGTGAAAGAATTAGAACGTTTTCAGCAAAGACACCTCAGAAGTATGATGAAAATCCGTTGGGTCCATCACATATCAAACGTGGAAGTACTCAGGAGAGCAAACAGCCTTCCAATTGAGGTGCTTATTTCAAGAGCACGCCTAAGATGGGCAGGTCACGTTCATCGTATGCATGATAACCGCCTTCCTAAATGTACACTTTATGGTGAATTGCTAAGCGGTAGAAGAAGGCGTGGCGGTCAACGAAAGAGGTTCAAAGACGCTCTCCATGAAAATCTAAAATCCTGCGGTATTGCAGACGAGCAATGGGAACAACTTGCAGCGGACAGAACCGAATGGCGAGGGGTTGTGGCCAGCTATCAAGGAAATATTGCTGCAAGAAGGCCGAATCCAAGACCTAACCAGGTCTATGTTTGTCCTGGCTGCGGTCGACATGTGCTCTCCCGAATTGGCCTCTATAGCCATAGTCGTGTGCACCGTTGATGAATGGGAATTACAATAGACTACACCTTTTACTTGTTTTTTATTGTAGACAATTTATCGACTGTAACATTTTTATACTCGGACTCGAGTAACGGCTAATAATGATATTACTTGATACTGATTTATTTACATATTTGTAGCAAGAACAATTAATGACAATGAGAATAAGAACCCCGCTAATTCTGCGGAAATGAATTCAAATAGACGCTATTAGTGTGACGTTTCATCCCCACCTCAATGTTTCCATACTGAATGAATAGTGAACCTTATTGCCTCTTAACATACAGACACATAAAAATATATTTCCAATTTTCTTACTCAATAAAAATATTTAAGTATTGAAATATTTTTTTTAATTATTGCCAGTGAAATTTATTTCTTCCTATATTAAAACTGTATTAAAAAGTATATTGGATTAAGATTTAGCAATATTGTAATTTTACTACGCATGCGTCTACCAATTCGGACGTGACTCGAAGCTTGTTCACGTTGTTTTCTGACGCGGACACTACGGAAAAGTTGTTATTTAACTTGTTTTACTGAGGAGGCGAGCGTGGGTGCGTCTTTACTATGTACATATTCGATATGTGATGTAAAGCAACGTAAGGCGCGGTTAGTAGTTGGATGGTGACCGTTCCAACGAAGACCGCGTCCTCGCCTCACACATCTTCCAGCTACTTGTATATCAGTGTATGCGCGGAACCTATACAACCTTAGGCGAGGGTTGTATAGGGGATATACCATACTTCGGAGGGGATGTAAAGCCGTCGGTCCCTTGTCTATTAAATGTTAGGCAAGTAAAAAATCCCTACTCTTCTTAAGGGAAGAGGTTCGGCAAAATTCCTGGTTGGGGGTAGCTCGTCTACAGGCGTCGGTGTTAGGCCTCAGTAGCGGAAATAGGCCGCCGTTAAATAAATGTATATTAAAAAAATACTTATTTACTGTAACTCATTGACTTATTATCGTCAATACTGTAATTGTTTTGAATATTAAAATAGCAGAGAAACACGTTATAAAGCTATCTACTATAATGCATGTTTTCTAAAGAGTACACAAAGGTAAAGATTAGTCTACGAAAGAAGTTTAACCTCAAATACTGTAAATATTGACAAGAGTTTACAGATAGAAACAAAATAAGCTAAGACGGACGTTCGATCGTACACATGCGTAGTCCATTTGAAATATAAATAATTGTTTTAATTATTATTCCAAGAAATTAAAACATTTTTAACTGGTGGAGTATTTGTATCAATTAGTTATAGTTATATAAAAACATGTGTCAATAGTTAAATATGAAAAATAACGCCAAAATAACCATATTTAGAAAGGTGCTCCTAATTTTGACCCTAATAGCAGCAGTACATAAGAATCGCTCTTAAATGGCTAGGAACACGATTCGTATTTTACCGCGTGATGGTGACGTCACCACTTTTAGCATCCATTGTGCAACGAAGAATCTAGAATCTAGGCACTTTATTATATTCGTACAGACTATATTATACATTACTTCTCTCTTATCACAACCAGATGTTAGTACCTGGTTCTCTATTGCGGTCCTCTTATACTAAACACTGGCCCTTTTAAACACTCGTTGAGGGAAATAATATAGGATTTTTAAATGCACTGTTAGTATTCAGTTTGTTAATTGATAATTTTTAATTGTTTATGGACATATATTTTTTTGATAGTTCACTATAATTTCCGGATAGTTTCTATGTACGCTCCATTTTGGCTTTGCCTCATTTATTCAAGTTCTGTGCTGGGTTTTTCTAGATTTTTATTGGTATTTTTATTGACGGTAAACTCCACCCAACCAATTCGTTTCAAACTTATCAATATAATAATAATTAGTGCAAAAAGCACTTGAACAACATTGACTTGATTATTAGATTAATTTTTAATTTGATTTCCAAGGCATATTCAGATGAAAAGTGGGCCACATTGAGTAAATATATTTGTTTGTCATAATGATTATAAGTATTTTGATATTGGCGACATCACGGAAAGTAGTAGGGATACCAACATTGAGGTTTTAAGTGACGACAGTACTGAAGTGAGAAATTTGGAAGTCACAATATCTAGCACTATAAAAATATAAAGCAAGCCGCGCTCTGAACAAGTTAGAGTAAGTTTTCCATGAAGTTAAGTCTTTTAATAAAGTTGTTATATACTATTAAGTTAATGTAAACAGTAATGGCCTTAATAAGAAAATAGGAAATAGGAAAAGCAAAAGCAGAGTAAAAAAGTACTCGTTGCAGATTCTGTCTGTGATGAAAAGGTAATTTAGAAAAATTATTTGAGACATCTGCAAAGACATCACGGTTCAGAAAATGAAGAACAGAATATATTACAGTGTCCGCGCGCTTTTATGATTGAGAAACGCAGTTAACTTCGATCTTTATACAGCTGGTACAGTAGTACGACCAAGTCGAAGCAGTAATAAAAATGCGGGAGAGTATTATCCATGTGCATACTGCAAAGGTATGTTTTTAAAAACATACGCGAAATGCCATGCAAAGGTATGCGTTTAAAGAAAAATCAAATTGCATGGCATCAAGTAGCAACCATATCTCGATTATTTATCATTATTCTCAATTATTTTCTACTTGTTACTTTTTAACCTTTCCTCCAAGTTTACAGTCCGTTAATTTTAATTTTTAAATTATAGATTGAAGTATGACAGTTCTAACCACTACTTACTTTGATATTAATACCTAATTTGTTTACATATATATTTTTATATATGACTACTCTTAACTATGAATGTACCCCTCCAGGGAGCTGTGAGACCTTGTCGTTGGTGGAGGGGCTCAAGTAGCTGCAATGACCCTGAGAGCAATGCCGGCGGAAGTCTTGCAAATGGCTCCCGGTAAGGTCGAAGGAGAGCAGTGAAAACTAAGGACAGCTCAACCTCAGGATCCACACTGAGAAGTGGGGTAACGGGAAATGGCGCACCCGGGGTTAATCCGAGCTACGAGTGAGCTGTGCCACTTACTCGCTAAATACCGTAATTACAGCTCACACTTCAACGACCTCTGTGGAAATGAAAAAAATGGCACCACAGGGAAATGTCGTGTTGAAACTGTGACCGGGGGACTTGCCTTAACTGGCCGGACCACGAGGAGAAAACCTCTATAACAAACCGACAGCGAAGTCGTTAAAACCTGTGGATACAGGGCGACCTTCACAGTATGTAGCCTTGTCCTCGGAACGGGCGTCACCCGAGGGCCGACCGAGATTACGTCCCGACTCGTGGGAATGGCTATGAGTAGTAAATTGAAACAAAATGTAACAGGGCAGACTAGTATCAACAATACAACAAGGGGTACCTTGCGGTTGATGACCACTAGTCAAACAAAAAGGAGTAACTCTGTGTCAGAAGACACCCTCAGAAAGAGGAAGCAATTTGACACTTCGATAGAGTTTACAGATGATAGTGCAAATCCTTACAAGAAAAAGGAGAATCCGGTAGTGTTTGTTTTGCTGGAGGCACTGGACTGTATAACGAAAAACCAAAATATCTTGGGGAAGCTTGTGGAGAACAGTCCTAACATCAACAAGGAGATCAAAGAGGCCGTAAGTAGGCTAAAGTGTAATGTAGAGACTATTAATAGAAAAACCGTTAGAGAATGGTTAGATGAAAATAAATGGGAGACGATAGAAAAACAGACGTACGACACAGAATGTCAAACGGATCAGGAAAATGCTGACAGACAGGTCACCAGGGTCGATGTAGCAACACAAGCAGGTAGGGAACAGAATTTCTGTCCTACTCCGCACCCTCGCCAGATACCCTCGATCAAAGAGATCAGGGATGCTATCGGCGAAATTAAGAACTATAGCGAGTACAAAAAGCTGGCTGATCGAGAATGGCACCCACAGGTCTATGAGAGGGTGTCAGATAAAGTAGGAAATCCGGTTTGGGAAACGGAGGAAAAGGACTTGGCATTATGCGTCGATGGAAGTGATCTCCTGGAAAAGGGGATAGGTAGGCAATTTAAACTAAGATTTCCTGAGCTGGTCAACATCGAGCACGACAGAGGAAATAAGGAAGGCTTCACGTACGTTAAGTACGAGACAAGCTTTGAAATGGCAGGGAAGACGAGTGAAGTAGTTAAACGCTTTGTTTATCTAATAACGATGGAAGATACAGAAGAAGGCACCTACAAAAATATAAAGAAATGGAAAGAATGGTTGGTGGCGAACAACCGAAACAGAGTGGCGCTTCCTAGAACAGAAAAGAACTGGGAAAGGATAAAGAAAATGGTAGATATTGCCATGAATGGCACGGAGATAAATGTGGTGGTGTACTCCCCTCAAAATAAGGGAGGAAGTAACAAGGAGGAAATGCCGTACAAAATGGGAGGGGTACAAGATACTCCTATTGCAAGGGTCAGAAATACCGGAGGAAATAGAGCAAGAAAAGATAGGGATGTTCTATTTCTTAGGGAAGAAGGAGTGTCATATAAAGACCTCCTAATGAAAATCAAAGGGGTAGACCTAAAAGCCACGGGAGTGGACGTAACAACCCTGAGGAAAACAAGAAATGGCGAGATGTTAATTGAAGTAAAGGGTGGTAGTGGTGCCGCAAACCCACTAAAGGATGCAATTGAAAAAGTAGGCGGGGTGACGGTAAGAATGAAAAAAGCAGGAAGGGTTGTAACCATAAGAGATCTGGACGCCACCACTAGTATATAGGAAGTTGGGAAGGTGATAGCAGAAGAAACGAAGCTAAAGGAAGAACAAATAGTCGTGGAAAGACTGAGACCAGCATTTGGAGAAAACCAGACTGCTGATGTGAGACTGCCGGAGAAAGCCGCGATAGAGCTGCTCCAAAAAGGAAGTGTCAGAGTGGGATGGATTAAGTGCAGAGTACGTGAGAGAGTGGATGTACATATGTGCTATAAGTGTTGGGAGTACGGACACGCTAAAGTGAACTGCAAGGGCCCAGACAGGACGAAGGCTTGCCTTAAATGTGGGAAGGAGGGACATCAAGTCCGAGAATGCAAAGGCACGGCATACTGCCCTAAATGCGATAAAAGTGGGCATCGTGCGGATTCAGCGGAATGTCCGCTATATAGGAAAGCGCTGAACGGGGCAGAGCGTGGGGAAGAGGGTAGCCTGCTGCCTTCAAAGTGAGGCAGGTTAACTTAAACAGATGCCGGGCCGCTCAAGACCTGTTGTGGGCTGTGGGTAGGCAAACGGGAGATGAGGTCCTCATAGTAAGTGAGCCAAATAAGGCAATGATAGGTAATAACAGACCTGGATGGTATACTGATGAGAATGTGGATGCAGCTATAGGAATTCTGAATAGGACTATTAGTGTATACCGAAGTGGGAGAGGACATGGATTTGTATGGGTGGAGCTGAAAGAAGAGATAGTATTCAGCTACTACTTCTCACCCAATGCAGGTTTAGGAGACTTAGAATGGTCCCTGCAAGAGCTGCAGGACACGATCATGGAAGAGGGCAGGAGATCGGGAAAAGATATCATTGTCGCTGGCGACTTCAATGCTAGGGCCCCAGAGTGGGGGATGGAGGAGGTGGATGCTAGGGGCAACCTCGTTGTGGACTGGATGGCGCAGAATGATCTGCAGGTGCTCAACGAAGGTTCGGTGTTCACATTCGTGCGAGGGGAGGGTGGGTCCATTCCGGATATAACATTGGCCTCAGCGGGCGCTGCTAGGAGAACAAGCGGATGGAGAGTCTTGCGAGAGGAAGAGACACTGAGCGACCACCGCTACATCGGGTACGTGATGGGGCAGCAGGAGAGAACGCCGGTGATACGGGTGAGTGGATGGAAGCTGGGTCTACTAGACAGAGAGGCCTTCAAAGGCTCACTAGAAGAACAGGTGAGAGGTGGCATGGTGACGACGGATGAAACCCTGATAAGGGTGGTCTCTAGAGCTTGTGACCAAGCAATGCCCAGAAGAAGAACGGCGAGGACCAAAAGGGGAGTGTATTGGTGGACAGACGATATCAACAATCTCAGGAGGCAATGTGTGGCAGCCAGAAGAAGGTGTGTTAGGGAAAATAGGAGGCAAGGAAGAGAGGCTGAAAACCTAGCTACCCAAGACTACCGAGAAGCAAGGAAAAGACTCAGAGATGCGATAAAAGACTCCAAAAGGAATAAATGGAGGGAGATGTGTGAGGATATTGACAGGAACGTGTGGGGTGACGGGTATAAAATTGCGACCCGAAGTATGAGAGCCACCCCTCCCGCAATCCCAGGAGACAGGATAGAGGAAATAGTGGGCGTCTTATTTCCTGCGAGGGAAGAAGTCAGATGGAGAGCCACGGAAGTGGGGGACGTGCCCCCCTTTACAGAGGAAGAGCTTAAGGCTGCTTGTAGCAGGCTTAAAAGTGGTAAAGCTCCGGGCCCAGATGATATCCCACCCGAGATAGTGAAGATAGTTGCAGAGGAGTATCCCGTGGTCACCCTGAGAATTATGAACCAGGCGCTGGAGAGTGGGGTTTTTCCGGACAGATGGAGGAAAGCAAGGCTGGTATTGATACCAAAAAGGAATAAACCGCCAGAGGAACTGTCTTCTTACAGGCCATTGTGTTTGTTGGACGCATGGAGCAAGTTGCTAGAATACCTTGTATTGGGAAGACTAGAGACTGAAATAGAGCAGAAAGGAGGATTGGCGGATAATCAGTACGGTTTTAGGAAAGGCAAATCGACGGTGGATGCTGTAAGGAGGATTACGGAGATTGCGAGGGAGGCCATGAACTCTAAAAGGATCTGTGCAGTAGTGACCCTGGATGTCAGAAATGCGTTTAACACGGCGGGATGGGCTGAGATTGTCAGTAGCCTGAGGAGAGTGAGAGTAGCTCCTTATCTGCTCAGAATCATTAAGAGCTATCTAGAGAACAGAAGAATTGGATGGGAGGCAGAAAACGGAGCACACTGGAAGAAGGTGACCTGCGGGGTCCCACAGGGATCGGTCCTGGGTCCGACCTTGTGGAATTTAATGTTCAATGACGTCTTACAGCTGCCCCTGGAGGACGGTGTTACGGTGACAGGGTACGCCGACGACTTGGCCATAACAGCTACAGGAAACTGGGTGGCTAGAGTAGAGGCAGGGGTAAATGAAACCATCAGGAGAATAGAGCGGTGGTTAAATGGGGTGCAATTAGAACTAGCCCCAGAGAAAACAGAGTGCATCATCATTACGAGGAAAAAAATTCTACCACCCTTCACAGTAAGAGTAGGGCAGGTGGAGATTAGACCTAGCAGGGGCTTAAAATATCTAGGAATATGGTTAGACCCGCGGCTAACCTATGGGTTACATGCACTGAAGACAGCAGAAAAGGCGGGGAAAACCGCCTCTGCCTTAGGGAGGCTTATGAGTAACACGTATGGGCCCAAGGCTAGCAAAAGAAGGGTATTATGCAGTGTGGTGCATTCCATCTTACTGTATGCAGCCCCAGTATGGGAGAGCTCGATGGCGGTACAGAGCACCAGAAGGAGGCTTGAGAGAGTACAGCGGAGTGCTGCACTCAGAGTTTGCAGTGCTTACAGAACTGTGTCGTATGAAGCAGTCCTGGTGCTAGCGGGGGTCCCCCCGATAGATCTACTGGCCAAGGAGAGAAGAGAGGTGTATGAAGGGACGGGGAGGCAAGAGGCAAGGGAGAGACTCCGCGAGAGATGGCAGACTAGTTGGAACAACTCAACTAAAGGGAGGTGGACAAGACGACTTATTCCAAATATAAGAACGTGGATGGAGAGGGGGCATGGAGAGATGAGCTTCCACCTCACCCAGGCTCTCACGGGACATGGTTGCTTTGTGGAATATCTCTTTGATATAGGAAAGGTTGACACACGGGAGTGTGTGTACTGTGGGGAGAACGACGACGCAGAACATACCTTATTCTACTGCAACCGGTGGAGGACCGAGAGATCAGGAGACTATTGGAACCCTGATAACCTAATTAGGTATATGCTGGAATCGGAGGAGAACTGGGAAAATGTAGCACATGCTCTAAATAGAATAATGAGGACAAAGGAAGAGGATAGAAGAAATCTAGCCCCGAACCCCTAATTGCTTTAACAGATAGGGGATGTAAGGGAACACGTGGGACGTTTTTACTAACACCAATAAAAGACGAATGACCCGTGGCCTGATGGAAAGCGAAAGCAGTTCCAGGTTACGTGGAAACACTGATCCAGGAGGGGTTTTAGTCGGTAGGAGTCCGACACTACCCGGCGTGGGCAGACACTAGCGCCGGGTGTCCATGTAGGATTTCCCCTCCACCATTAAAAAAAAAAAAAAAAACTATGAATGTATAGTCCAAGTAAGAACTTCCCTGCACTCAAAAAACGCAACAGAAACTTTACGACATAATTATATTGCCGCGGCCATGGCGCCATAACTGTCATCAAACGAGCCGACGCACATTAAAAACCTATAAAGTTAAGCGAGTCAATCTGCGAACAGCAGTATAGTTGAAGTAATCAGTTCCCGGCAAATAAAAAACGCAACAAAATCTTTACGACCTCATTAAAATACCGGTACTCTGTGAAAATGTCTGTTGTCTAATACCATTAACTTTGTTTTCTTTTTATTTAGTGTATGCTTGTGCAATGTGCATAATATATATGCATGCAATTTTCGTTGTACCAGCATCTTGCTTTATTTTACTTTAAATTTAATACTGCATACTATGATTCACACATATTTTGTTATTGTATATGTTTTTATATTATTATAACCTATAACTATAACTACTTGTTTGTTTTATACATTATACATAATTTGACTTGTCATATATACATTTTTGTATCTTAGTGGTGAATAAAGTACTATTAATATTATTATCATAATTATATTATTATGTAATAGATAGATAGAGTTTTGTCAATAGGAGTATCTCATTTTTACTTTCCCATATGCGTAGTATATAAGGAAAGTATGGTGATCGTGCAAAAATTCGAGTTTGAGTTTTGATGGATTTACACGTTTTCAAGTCCAAACAACAAAAGTGGTTTTTAAAAAGTGTCTGTCTGCCGTCTGTCGTTGCACCTAGAGCCCAAACTACTGCATCGATTTTCTTCGAATTTTACAGGTGTATTCAAGACGGCCACACCTCGAGGCGAAATCGCAAAATGGATCCTAGCTCAAATGTAGGGGGAGCGAACCCCTAAAAACAGGGGAAGAAAATACAAAATAATTTGTTACTCTAAAAGTGCTCTAACGATTTTGATTAAATTTGGTACATGGACGCTCCCCTAGTACCGATATAAAATGACATGACCAGTTGCTCTTAGAAAATACCGGGAGAGAAGCTGTGGGGGGGGGGGGTGAGTTTTAAATAATTTCATTTTTTTTTCTCAACAATTTTAATCAAATTTATTACATGAATACTGACTTAGTAGCAGCATAAGGTAATATGACCGCTTGTACCTAAGAAATTCAGGGATGGAGCTTGCGGGGGGGGGGGGGCAAGGAATTAAATAATTTTTCCTCTAAAGCAGTTCTAACGATTTTGATTAAATTTGGCATATGGACGCTCCCCTAATACCGGTATTGACATGACCAGTTGCTCCTAGAAAATACAAGGAGAGAAGCTGTGGGGCGATCTACTCTTAAATGGGAAAGTTTGTCCGAGTTGTCACAGACCGATTTTTAAACTATAAAACATATATTGATTGATTGGTTGATAAATAATATTTAATACACCCATGATGTTTATTCAAAGAATAGGATTCTTAGGTTTAAATTCAAATCTTCTTGAATAAGTTAATAAGCAGATAAAATAGTCCCTATTAGTGATACATTTGAAACTGTAGTGCTTACTTTCAATAGTAAATTGGTTTATTTGGTGGTTTATTAGTGCAAGGAAGTTCAATATCCTTGCTACTATAAGGACTATGAAAAAATATTTTAAGTAAAAGCTATAGGACATACTTTGTTGCCTATTTCTAAAATACGTGAAATATACAGTGGGTTTATTTAAAGCGAGACTGCTTGAATGTCGACTTTTTAAAGTAACATACCCGGGTTACACCACCTATTTCAGTGTAAAATTTTACGTTTAGTATTAGTTTTTATTTTGAGAAAGTTATGGGATTGTCAAGATATTGCTAGTTAATATAATATTTCTCTAAAACTGATAGTCTTTGAAATATTGATTAACTTAAAAATAATTGCGCCTATTACACAAGTAAATTATGGCTTTGCTGTCATTTAGCAATTGTAATAATTTAAACAATTACAGTATATAAAAATAACGGTAGCTAGAAAAAAATGTATAAGCAATTTGTTAAATGAAGAATGTTCCAAATGTATTATGTATTTTTCCTAGTTACTGTTGCTCTAATATTTGAATATTTTAATTATTTAAATTATTTTCCAGCTTTAAAATCGCATTAAAATTTATAATTCTGAATCATTTTCATTTGCTTTTCTTTTTCAGTACTAAAATCTGCATTTACTATAATACAATAAAGCCATAGTTTTCTTATGAACAAAGAAAAACACAATTATTTTTAAATTAATGGTGAAACTGAAAATATCTCAAAAACTATTAGTTTTGGAGACTAATATCATCATAAGGGACAAAATATTCGTACATGTTGAAATAATGTACTTGTTGTTCTATTTGTAAAATCGATATTTTAGATATTTGTAGGTTTCGAAATTAACGCCCCCGTATAAAATTCTTTGTAGATCCATCCAGTCCACTACATTTCAACTATCCCTTATCTTTGCCCTTACCAAATATTTTCTCTTAACTGTTATTAACAAAGTTCATTTTATAACATTTGTGATGCATTGTTGTTCTGTAAATTTTCATATCTTTTGCAATGACTTGGCAACGCCACAGCATTTTCAAAACGAAAATTTGTGCTGAACGTAATTTTATGCTGAGATTAATGGTGTAAAAATATACAAGAATCGTCTAAATATTGCTTGTAGTGTTTTGTTTATATTCTTTTCTTACTTTTTAGGGTTTTTACCATATAGATCTTCTAAAAAAATATCACATCAGAATTTACAAAAACACAATTATTCAGTATAATGGAATAATAGCCTATGATGTTTATGTCAAACTAATAGCCAGAAGTTACTTCTTCCCAACGAACATAAATTATAACGAGAAAAAATAAATGTAATATACCTATATCGTTGACGTTTAGGACACTAAATCTTTTTTCGAAACAGATTAGAGGAAATTCTTATGGGCTGTGTATGTTAAACATAGCCGTAAGATTTTATTTATGTTATTACACATTATTTACACAGAACTCTTGATATTTTATTCTAAACATCAAACAACCTTAATATCATTTAAAATCAGTTATATTATATTTCAAATATTATTAGAAGAAAAAAAATCTCACTATGTAAGAGTTCAATATTTTCTGAAATATTGATTGATCAGAAGAGTAATTCTTTATTTTCACCCAATTTCATTACAAAATTCGAAGAAAATGTTTTTAAAGGCCCTCCAAACCACCTGAATGACTCTTTTAAATCTCAGAGATCTAGATAGATTTCTGTGAGTGAAAGATTAGAGGACATAGATTCAGACTTTCATTTAGTTTGAATAATAAAATACTTGCCAAAAACTGTTTTCAAAATGTACATTTCCGGCCTACTAAGAATTTATAAAATTATGACCATCGTTTTCAACCAAAATTTACAAATTCAAATGTGGGTTCGATAATGTTTATATATTAACAACTGCAGATAATGGTGTTACGTTTTGACCTCCGAAAATTTGATAACATCGCTAGAGGTAGTAACGATGCTGCAGTTTCTACTCATATATATAAATTGGAGGTCAGTTCGTATCTCTTGTATCTTGTATATATGATTAAAAAAAAATTATAAATCTTTTCCCCTCTTTTGAGATTCGCATTCTGGAGGTCCCCCTAATCACAAATATATAAAATTTATAGCAATATATGCGCGGGATAACACGGAGGTCAGGTCGTCCTTTCTATGTGCCGGAGGTGACAACTTAACTAGCATCAATATATATATATATATATATATATATATATATATATATATATATATATACATATATAACCAAAATTAAACACACGTAGTGTATCTTGAGGTTGCAGTCAGAGGTGAAAAGTTTACGGCCACAAAACAGAAAAAGAAAAACTCTTTTGTTACTTTGTCAAGCTTTAGGAAATTATTTATTCCCTTTATCAAGACATTAACTTGAGGTTAAAAGTTAAGGTCACATGTATTATAAAATAGTCGCATTTTTAACTTAATATAGACAAATTCATACACAAATTCCTTTACAAGTACACAATTTAAGGTAAACAATTACTGATTATTTAAAATTAAGGATTAAAACCATGATTCAACTATTCAACTTCATTCAACTATTCAACTATTCAACTATTAACAGACACCATTATAGTAAATTTTGAAAGGAGCGAAAAAGTGATAGCTATTTTTCTAGACCTACAAAAAGCGTTTGACACAGTCTCACATAGCCAACTACTGGACAAACTAAACAAAGTGGGTATTAGGGGAAATCTTCTGAAACATTACCTATCAAATAGACCCCAGCAAGTAAAAATAGACAACGCTTTTAGCACAAGGAAAACAATAAAAACGGGTGTGCCTCTAAAACTAAATATTGCGAAAACTAACTTCATGACATTCTCCCCAACAAAGGCAGGAATGCCACAAACAATGGAACCTATGCTGATTGACGAAGAAACAAAGAGTTACATACACAACACCACTACTATTAAATACCTTGGCGTTATCTTCGATAAACATTTAAAATGGGAAAAGCATATCAAACACTTAAATGAGAAGTTAAGGAAACTAATTTATAAATTTTACAACCTGAAAAGTGTCCTAAATAGAAAAACTCTTTTAGTGACGTATAACAGCCTAGCAGAACCCATAATTAGGTATGGCATTAGTGTTTGGGGATCAGCATATAATACAACCCTCCAATCTCTCCAAATTACACAAAATTATATATTAAGGACAATTTTTAATAAGAAAAGTAGAGATAGCTGCCGAAATATATTTGTAGAAAATGAAATACTGAATGTGAGAGGTCTGTATATGCACGCTGCTGTAGTTTACACACACAACAAGAAACATATATTTGGTTCGAGTATTAATCACCGATATGAAACAAGAAATAACACCAAAAACAAATATCAAACTCCAAAATATAGCAAAGCAGTCTGCCAGAAACAAATCAAATACAATGGAATCAAACTATACAACCAGCTACCAGAACATATAAAAGCCCAGAATAAAAAGAAATTCAAAAAACAATGTAAAAAATATCTAGTAAAAAATTATACCATATATCTTCAACTTTTAGCCTAATTAAGCAAGTAGTTCCATCAAAAACTTAACTATCCGCCCTTTGTAAATTTGTAAATATGTAAATAAGTCTTAGTCAAACTCGTTTTATCTTATCTTATTTGTGTTTCTTTTTATTATTATCTGTCTCCTGTCTTCCTACCTTTCTAGCTTTAGTAAACGTAATTATAAGTATTGTAATATTAAGTATAAAATGCAATAAATTAGATATAGTTAAATATAAAATTATGTGAGCAAAAATGTTATACTGCTAGACACAACACGAGGTCTCCTCAGGTGTTATAACCTATACAAATAATATATGTAATTATAATGTAATAATAAGTATATAGAGTATAAACAATTGTGAAAATGTAAAATTGTAAAAGATGTTGCAGTATGAATAAATAAAATAAATTAAAAAATTAAAATAGATATAACAAAATGAACATGAATAATTACCACGTGAGTATAGAACAGAATTCTATACTCACATGTGGTAATTATTCATGTTCATTTTGTTATATCTATTTTAATCATGGTTTTAATCCTTAATTTTAAATAATCAGTAATTGTTTACCTTAAATTGTGTACCTGTAAAGGAATTTGTGTATGAATTTATCTATATTAAGTTAAAAATGCGACTATTTTATAATACATGTGACCTTAACTTTTAACCTCAAGTTAATGTCTTGATAAAGGGAATAAATAATTTCCGAAAGCTTGACAAAGTAACAAAAGAGTTTTTTTCTTTTTCTGTTTTGTGGCCGTAAACTTTTCACCTCTGACTGCAACCTCAAGATGCACTACGTGTGTTTAATTTTGGTTTTCTTAACTAGTCAGTCAAGACTATATATATATATATATATTGATGCCAGTTAAGTTGTCACCTCCGGCAAATAGAAACGACGACCTGACCTCCGTATTATCCCGTGCATATATTGCTATAAATTTTATATATTTGTGATTAGGGGGACCCCCATGATCCGAATCTCAAAAGAGGGGAAAAGATTTATAATTTTTTTTAATCATATATATATACAGGATACAAGAGATACGAACTGACCTCCAATATATATATATGAGTAGAAACTGAAGCATCGTTGCTACCTCTAGCAACGTTGCCAAATTTTCGGAGGTCAAAACGTAACACCATTATCTGTAGTTGTTAATATAAAGTCGGGGCAAGAATTCAAGCGATGCACGTCACGCGTGATCTCATTAAAGAAATTTTAATACTAACATAATTTTTAATCATTAATTACGTTAAAAAGAGTAATTCTTGACGCCCAGTTATTAAGCTTTTTTCAGAAATAGGTACAGTTTAATGGGGCTTCATGATTCTTAGCAATATTGTCTTATTTATAGAATCGATCTGTGACGTGCATCGCTTGAATTCTTGCCTCGACTATATAAACATTATCGAACCCACATTTGAATTTGTAAATTTCTTGAAAACGATGGTCATAATTTTATAACTTCTTAGTAGGTAGGAAATGTACATTTTGAAAACAGTTTTTGGCAAGTATTTTATTATTCAAACTAAATTAAAGTCTGAATCTGTCCCCTAATCTTTCACTCAGAGAAATCTGTCTAGATCTCTGAGATTTAAAAGAGTTATTCAGGTGGTTTGGAAGGTCTTTAAAACATTTACTTCCTATTTTCGAATGAAATTTGGTGAAAATAAAGAATTACTCTTCTGATCAATCAATATTTCAGAAATTATTGAACTCTTACGTAGTGAGATTTTTTTACTTCTAATAATATTTGAAATATAATGTAACTGATGTTAAAAATGATATTAAGGTTGTTTGATGTTTAGAATAAAATATCAACAGTTCTGTGTAAATAATATGTAGCTATGGATATAACATAAATAAAATCTTACGCCTGTGTTTAACATACACAGCCCATAAGAATTTCCTCTAATCTGTTTCGAAAAAGATCCTAAACGTCAACGATATAAGTATATTGCATTTATTTTTTCTCGTTATAATTTATATTAGTTGGCAAGAAATAGCTTCTGGCTATTCATTTGACATAAACATCATAGACGCAGAGGTTTATTTTTCCATTATATTGAATAATTGTGTTTTTGTAAATTCAGATGTGATATTTTTTTAGAAGATCTATATGGTAAAAACCCCTAAAAAAAGAAAAGAATATATAAACGGAACACCACAATTAATATTTAGACGATATCTGGTATATTTTTACACCATTAATTTCAGCGTAAAATTACGTTCAACATTAATAATTTTCGTTTTGAAAATGTTGTGGCGTCGGCGTCGCCAAGTTATTGCAAAAGATATGAAAAGTTACAGAACAACAATGCATCACAAATGTTATAAAATGAACTTTGTTAATAATAGTTAAGAGAAAATATTTGGTAAGGGCAAAGATACGCGATAGTTGAAATGCACTGGACTGGATGATGGATCTACAAGGAATTTTATACGCGGGCGTTATTTTGGAAACCTACAAATATCTACATATCGTTTTAAGAAATAGAACAACAAGTACATTATTCCACCATGTACGAATACTTTGTCCCTTGTGATGATATTAGTTTCTAACACTAATAGTTTTTGAGATATTTTCAGTTTAACCGATAATTTAAAAATAATTGTGTTTTTCTTTGTTTACAAGAAAGCTATGGCTTTATTGTAGTATAGTAAATGCCGATTTTGATACTGAAAATGAAAACAAAATAAAAATGATTCAGAATTATATTTTTTAATGCGATTTTAAAGCTGGAAAATAATTTAAATATTCAAATATAATAGCAACGGTAACTAGGAAAAATACATAATACATTTGGAACATTCTTCATGTAAGAAATTTTTTTCTAGCTACCGTTGTAACTGTTTAAATTATTACAATTACTAAATGACGGCAAAGCCACAATTTACTTGCGGAATAGGCGCAATTATTCTTAAGTTAATCAGTGATAATGAAAATATTTCAATAACTATCAGTTTTAGAGAAATATCATATTAATTAATTATTATTAAAGAAACAAAATAGCTGTGCAAAGTGGCGAAAAAATATACAGGGTGTTCCTTTGGAAAAAATGAAGTTTTAGATATAATATGGAGGTTGGCAAGTTAATGCCCCTGTATAAAATCCCCTGTACGTAAAAATAAACTTCGGCTCTACTCAGATATTTCAGCTCACCCCTATGTTTGTACTTACCAAATACTTCCTCTTAGATATTATTAACAAGGTATTTTGTGGCATTTGTGATGCATTGTTTTTGCGTAAATTTTCATATTTTTGCAGTATATTGACAATCTCCTAACTTTCTCAAAACAAAAATTAATACTAAACGTAAAATTTTACGCTGAAATAGGTGGTGTAAATCGGGTATGTTATTTTAAAAAGTCGACATTCAAGCTGTCTCGCTTTAAATAAACCCACTGTATATTTCACGTACTTTAGAAATAGGCAACAAAGTATGTCCTATAACTTTTTCTTAAAACGTTTTTTCATTTTCCATATTGCACTAATGAATTTAAAGTGTATCACTAATAGGGACTATTTTATCCGCTTATTAACTTATTCAAGAGGATTTGAATTTAAATCTAGGAATTGTATTCTTTGAATAAACATAATGGGTGTATTAAATATTATTTATTAACCAATCAATCAATCAAGATTTTTTTATAGTTTAAAAATCAGTTCGCGACAACTCGGACAAGTTTTCCCATTTAGGAGTAGATCACCCCACAGCTTCTCTCCCTGTATTTTCTAGGAGCAACTAGTCATGTCATTTCATACCAGTATCAGGGGAGTGTCCATATGCCAAATTTAATCAAAATCGTTAGAACCGCTTTAGAAGAAAAATTATTCAATTCCGAAATAACCCCTTCATCACAGAATCTGCAACGAGTACTTTTTTACTCTGCTTTTGCTTTTCCTACAAAATTTTAAATGTGTTATTAAGGCCATTTTCTTACTGTTTACATTAACTTAATAATATTTAACAACTTTATCAAAAGACTTAATTTCATGGGAAACTTACTCTAATTTGTTCAGAGCGCGGCTTGCATTTTATTTTTATAGTCTAGTTATTACAACTTCCAAATTTCTCACATCAGTACTGTCGTCACTTAAAACCTCAATGTTGGTATCCCTACTACTTTCCATGATATCGCCAATATCAAAATACTTATAACATTATGACAAACAAATATATTTACTCAGTGTGGTCCACTTCTCATCTCAATATGCCTCGGAAATCAAATTAAGAATTAATCTAATAATCAAATCAATGTTGTTCAAGTGCTTTCTACACTAACTATTATTATACTGATAAGTTTTAAATGAATTGCTTGGGTGTAGTCGAGTTTAGGGTCGCACCAATAAAAATCTAGAAAACCCAGCACAGAACTTGAATAAATGAGGCAAAGCCAAAATGGAGCATACATAGAAACTATCCGGAAATTATAGTGAAATATCAAAAAAATATATGTCCATAAATAATTAAGAATTATCAATTAACAAACAGAGTGTTTCCCTCAACGAGTGTTTAAAAGGGTCAGTGTTTAGTATAAAAGGACCGCAATAGAGAAGCAGGTACTAACAACTGGTTGTGATAAGAGAGAAGTAATGCATAATATAGTTTGTACGAATATAATAAAGTGCCTAGGTTCTAGATTCTTCTTTGCACAATTTGAATTCATTTCCGCAGAATTAGTGGGGTTATTCTCATTGTCATTAATTGTTCTTGCTATAAAAATGTAAATAAATCGGTATCAAGTAATATCATAGCAGTCAAGTAAACCAGACAAAAAGAAAATGAAAGATAAGTTTTTCATCGTAACCATATCGGCATTAAATGGTTTTCTGCGTGCAATTTTTTTACAGGGTATTGCACAATGTTTTGCACTTTTGCCCTTTTTTTGATTATTAATAATTTGCACTTAATAAACTTTAGTCTACGTTAAATATTTCAGTTATCAGATTCCTGTAGCCTGTCGCTATATATTCTTTATCAAAGTATTTATCTTATCTTGTCGATAGTAATATTAAAGCGTAATATTTCAAATTACATTTAAATGAAATTTTTGTAAAATGCGGAACATGTTTTTTTTGAACAATTTATCTGTTTTGTTTTATTTTTTGAAAGAATACCTCCGGTTGTACTTGTCATACCAGGAAAATAAAACTACAAGCCTCTACGCAACTAAATTTGGAATTAAAAAGGCTATGAAATTCCGACCGATTCCGAGATAAAAATATAAGACACACACACACACACACACACACACACACACACACACACACACACACACACACACACACACACACACACACACACACACACACACACACACACACACACACACACACACACACACACACACACACACACACACACACACACACACACACACACACACACACACACACACACACACACACACACACACACACACACACACACACACACAAAAGTTCACAATAGAGACAGAGATTTTTTTTAGTCAATGTAAGAAGCTGGTTTCATCAACGTCGAAAGACTAAAGAATTGTAAATATACATGTACTTCTTTTATAACTCCTTTTAGGTCGATATTTTTCTGTTTTTTTTTTTAGATCCTTAGATATTTATTCACTTTACAATTCCGGGTATAATTTGCTAAGTATAACCTTTCCATAATAAATCTTTATCATGCGCAATATTATAGAATGCTCCCAATTGAAACTGAGCCACATCTGTCATACAGGGTGAGCTGTAAAGACATGTACTGTTGTTTTACATAAACAATATTTTGTTAGAATATTAGAGCAAAATGTTAATAAGGTTTTAATAAGTTCTGTGACAATAAAAATTTGAAAATTGTATCAAAATTTTATCGTTTGATATAAATCGACGCTTTCTATAAGAAAACAACGGAAAAATCGCGACATTTTCCACACGCTTTTCCGAAATAAAAATTTGAAAAATACCTCATTTAAAGGTTAAAAAATGATAATAACCAGAATAACAGAGCTTGATTCTAAATTGAAGCTGTGGATATAGACAAGAACTACTAAAAAATTAATTATTGATTTAAGTTCCGAAGAAAATGCAAAACGAGATTCTAAAAACTGTAAAATCGCTTCTATCATGTTTGACTATAGTGCACAACGACCAAGAATAACGTCAATTACGGTTCAAAAAATGCTTGATAAAAAAATTAAAAATCGATTTTTTTATTATTTTTTAATACAAATTTCAAAGTTAAATCGATTTGCCCTTATATATCAGTATAATGTAACTGCATAAAAATACTTCAGAAATGAATATTTTTAATTCTTTTTCTACTGCAAAGCATCAAACTACATACTTTTCATTCTTTGATATCTATCGAAAGTGTACAAAGTTTTCAAGACAATTTCACGCGCTTTTCTGGAATAACGGCATTTAAAATGTCGCAGTTTTTCCGTTGTTTTCTCGTAGAAAACATCTATCTAAACACTTTTTGTTCCCCACTATTCTTCAAAAAATGCCTAATTTTCATATGATAATGAGATTTATAAAATTTCACGTTTTTCAGGTACAATCACGTGCAAGTGGAAAATTTATGAATGTTAGTTAAACTTTTGCTGTTATTTTTTATATTTAACCAAATTTTATCACTATCGCACCTTCCTTTAATTTTATCCTTATAATGGAGTCCACAAGATATCAAATTGTGATATCTGCTTGCGCTTCGTTATTAACAGCTAAAATGATTCCTTACCTTCTAAAACATCAAAATCTGAACGTCGTCAAGATGTCGTCCTGTACGGGGTGCTTACAGGGGGTGAAATGTGAAAAACACCCTAATTTTTTTTTTCCTATTTTAAACTACAAAACACGAGAATTATTGTGTTGAAGCACGATATGCCTAGGAGCAACGGGTACATTAGAAAAAAATATTAAACAATTCCCAAAGCACGGAGTTAAATGAAAGACGTCTACGTTTAAAGTGCGCTGGTGAAAAGTATCTTATTGCACAGGTAATGTTTTCGTTTACCACCGCTCTAGCTACTTTATTCTTAACGTGATAAAAAAAAATTTACTTTTTTGTTCTGATCGCTCTGTAATTTTTTAATAATTTTTGTAAGAGCGCCCGCACAAGATCTTTTAAGGTTGACTTTTATTTCCTCACTGCGCGTGGTCTTTTAAAGTCTAGTATCGCTTGTACGATCACACAGTATTGATATATTATTTGATATTTTAATATATTATTGCATAATGCGGATATTTTTGTACTCTGAGACAAATTTGTTCCTGCCTGGGCATTGTCTTAGTGTTTGTTGGTGTTGAAATAATTTAAAATCGTTTAGTCCCGGTGGAGTAATTATTTTAAATTCTCTGCTCTATTTTACTACTTATTAAGATCTAAGGTAGCGTGCGAACTTTAACAACTTTCAAAATTTTTCATTATTCGTGTTTTAGAAAATTTATATGGACATATGGATATAGGTGCTTTAAGTAGTACTAGTTCAGATAGGATGGAAAATTATTTATAATAAGATTACCCCTGTTCTCAGTACTAAATCATCAATGCCGATTAAATCACCTTTTTTTATCTACATGTAACTGTAAACAAGGTTTGTTGATTATTATATTTCGGAACTCCTAAACTATTTCAGCAAAATTTTATAAGCTGTAGCGGTCTGCAATGCTCTTGTATGAAAAAGGCATTACCATGCATCAGATCCTGCAAGTGTATGGGACAAAAACCATGTTGTAAAAACCCCAACACTAAGGAAACTCGTCTTACTTCCGAAATAGTTGAAGAGTCCTCGGATTCAGATTGAACAAGTATAATATAACTTGAGTAAACATATTATTTGAATTTTTTATATATTTGTTCAACATTCCATAATATAATTTTCACATTTTTGTATAAGTTATTTTTTTGGGTATAATTGCTATTTGCTATATTTCCAATTTTAATTATCTCCTAATGATACTGTCTTGATTGGCGATACGTTCGTCAGTATACCTATATTATACATTATTTTCGTGTCTGTAGAATCTTATCAAATGTTACAATACTCCACATTGTGTATAGTTATTTTCATAAAATATTTCATATTTTTTATATTTACTGAACAATTTTTTTAAAAACATAGGGTTCTTTCACTAGTAGCACTAACTAACTGTTAAAATTTTGTTCAAATCAGACGTGTCCTTCTCAAATTTTCATGCTTACAAGAAATGTGAGGGACGGACAGACAGACAGACACTTCAAAAGTTGCTTAATTTGGTCACTAACACCATTTTTTTTTCTCTACGAGTAATATATACGGTTTTAGAAATGCCGATCAATTGCATTATACTCTTCTGCGAAAACTCGAAACGTATAATAAAATGTAATAATTTTAATGATTTGTTCAAACAAAATACATAACATTGTGTGTGTGTTTATACAAGCTCAGTTTCTATTATTCATATAAACAGTCAAATCAACAATTATTTATTGCGAGAACAGGCGATACTGTGCCTTAAAATATCTCGTGCAGCTCGAATACAAATGACAGTCGACCTTAAAAGATCTTGTGCGGGCGCTCTTAAAAAAGTTATTGAAAAATTAGAGCGGTGGGAACAAAAAAGTAAAAAAAAGGGTTAGCATCCTGGAACTCGAATCTAACGTTATTAATGAGTATTTTTTGGTCACGTTAAGAATAAAGTAGCTAGAGCGGTGGTAAAAGAAAAAAACATTGCCTGTGCAATAAGATGCTTTTCACCAACCCACTTTAAACGTAAACGTCGTCCATGTAACTCCATGCTTTGGGAATTGTTTAATATATTTTTTTCTAATGTTCCCGATGCTCTTAGGCATATCGTGCTTTAACACAATAATTCTCGTGTTTTGTAGTTTAAAATAGGACAAAAAAATTGTAGGGTGTTTCTTACATTTCACCTTCTTTAACCACCCCGTACATTACGACATGTTGACTACTTTCAGATTTTGATGTTTTAGAAGCTATGGAATCATTTGAAATAGGTTTTAGCTGTTAATATCGAAGAGCGAAGAGAAATCATTTATAGAGAACTTTAAAGCTGTCGTGGCCTATACTATTATGTATTATTTACATTTTTTAAACGATTCTCTGACCCGTTAGCTCCATATTCAAGGAATAATATGTTTTCATAATTTTACTTTCATAAAATATTATAAATCGAGATTACGGAAATTTTCTGATAAAAGCCGCTGAGTTTCGTTGAAACTTACCTGTGTAATAATGGCATCAATGTGAACAGATTTCCTATATTTTTTGTGTATTGAATGCGTATTCATTGTTTCATATAAAAGAAAAGTTCCCAAGTTCTTACATGTTTTGCGAAACTCACGATCAAGAAGTTTAAAGGCCCAAAAACAGTAATTTACCTAAACAAGAACAAAATAAACTGCGTTGTCTTAAAACTAAGAAAATATACTATGAAAAACTACATTTTAGATTTTTTCTTGGGAAACTTTCTATGTTGCAAATAAAAATTCATAAAATAGTATAATTGAATTTTACTAAATTATTTAATCGCAAATACCGGACGTAAAAAACTAAAACTACACATTTAAGTTGAAATATAACATATTTTATGGATACTCAAATAGGTTTACAAGAAGCAATTTAAAAAATGCATTTTTCGCTCATATTTGTTCTCTGGTAAACATTCCAAGTACTAGTAGCGGCAATTCCTGTTCAAGCGCATAATTTTTGTCAGTGAATAAAAAACTAGCCTTTCGTAGTATAGAGGAAATGGATCATGCATGATGTAGACGAAATATTATTTGTATTATGATGTAGGCATTATGGACAGTCCTCAACCCGGTATACTGTAATTTTTTAAACCTGATACATTTCGTTAGGACATTTTAATAATGCCCATTACGGCACAACGCTACGCAGGTATATTTCTGTTGTGTTGAATTTATCCCGACATTCATCGCGATGTTGCCGATATTTGGAGGTGATATCGACCCTCTGTGATCTAAAGAGCAACATATATAGCCGGAGGTGACATCGTATTGGCTGTTGTACAAATGACAGCAGCCCCACTGATATACAGTTGAACTAAAAATTTAATTTGTGGATATAAAGGTGTCTTTTCACCTCCACACGAAAATTTAATTATAGGTTTCTAATGTCATCTAAATGCTTGTAAAACTGAAAACTGTGCAAAACGTTGTCACCTCCGAAAACGGAGATGGCAACGTTATATATGAGGTGACAACGTGTAGCCAGTATCTGTTTTGGAGGTAGCAAAGTACCCCCTACGTACATATATATATATATAGAGCAATGGTATGATTCTGAACCAGAAATAGTAATTTGTAAGCACAATCCTGAACCAGCCGGACGGACCTGAACCATATATGTGGTTCAGGTTCGCTTTCCTTTCTTTTTTATTTAGCGCGGTATCTCATGTAAATAACTGAAACGTTCCTTGACAAACTTAGGATCGGATTCTTTCTTAACATATATATTTGGCGGGAAAAAATGCGCGGGAGAATTAGTTACAGACTAATTAATGGTGGTTCAGGTTTGTTAGGAAGATGTGTTTTTTAGTTCAGTGTTTGGCTGCATTAGCGGGTGGCGCTGTTTTATATACAGTATATTGCCATTCATGTCTTCCTTACTAACCTGAACCAATAGGTTTGGCAATAGTGTTTTGGTATCTTTAAACCTACACTAGGATGCAATACGTTGAGAGGTTTCATTTATAGTTTTACCATGTGTATATGTATGTTGGAATATTTTTATAGAATATGAGACAAAATAAAAATCCAAAGCATTATATTATTTTTATTTGTAGCATTTCGATGATTTGGGATTTATTGGAACTTGCGACATTTAATGTAATTAATTTAATTCAATGCAATGTAATCCTAAAAAATTATAAATCTGTTACGAGACTAAATAAAAATTATTTTAAACCTCCTAAAAGATCAGACGACTTAAAACATCCAAATAAAAAGCTTTATAAATTTCTATTTGATCAAGAATTGAGTTACTGAGATTATACGACACAAATATATGCATCCATTTGAAAAAATTCATAAACTACAACCTTATGTTATGGTTTGATAATCTCAGAATTATATTTCTCAGTTCAAGAATGATTTAAGTAAATAATTATGATGATTATTAGTGTTATTTCCGTAAGGTATATAGGTGTGAAGTTATCTTCTTTTTTATTCATCCATTCTTTAATAATAATTTATACCCAAAATAGAAATCCCAGATCTTTACATTTTTATAAGGTCAACAATGGAAAATGACCTAGTTGATAATTTAGCAATATATTAGTGGATTTTTCATATTTATTTCCATATTTTCTACGAAATTTAGCTTCTATAATTTTCTATATGTATATATATTTTGATACTAATTATTGTGAAAAATATGCTTTACTATTATGAGATGATTGGCATTGTTACTTTCGAATAGTTTACCACAAGTTTATATATGCTATGTGATATGACGTTAAATTGACATAAGTATACAGGGTGATTCACATAAAACTCCCCAGGCAGTTTTCATAATAACGAAAAAAGGTATTCAGTTTCTGTAAAGGCCAGTCGTTACATATTTTTGGTGGCTTTATTTTGTCGTTCAAATGTTGCCAATGATAGTGGCATCCGCTACGTTGCGACGCGACGCCGGAAAGAAAATTTTCGATGACTGGAACCTTGAAAGTATAACATTAAAGTTTCTTTAATTATAAATACTTTTTGTAGCACTTTTCTGTTAAAATCAGTGGAGATAAATCAACTAACATAAAGTCAAATAAGTTTTTTTAATAATTTCTTTTGACTTTTCAATAAAGTATGTACATATGTATATATTTATTATTCAGCAATAAAATTTATGAAACGCTGAAAATCACCAGGTCTTAAATGATGAACATCATAATGAACTTTATATGGGCGGTACTTATTTTTCTTTATAATTATTTGACAGGAGGAGTAGGAAATATTTGTTTCAGACGATAATTTCCGTAAAGACATATTTGGATTATTTACAATATTGTTAATTACTAAAGCAGTATTTGCGTAATTTGTAGCCGTTAACTGTTTATTATACTTTAACTTTTTAGAACTTCCGTAATCAAATTATTGGTTAAAGAAATGAAGGTTTTATGGTCTGGCTTAGACAAATTGGGAAAATGTAAATGGAGTAACCTTTCGGCTTCATGGGAATTTTTTCTACATTCTCTGTAGATCAAAATCATGTTTAATTTGTCTTCGTTGGTGTACACAACCATTTCAGAATTTTCTTGTAATAATAAACACATTCAAAAACTTAAAAATTGATTACATGTCAACAAACGTCAAAATAAATTACTACGCAACATACTTGACTGTATATTATTAAATTAGACTTAGAACTACTAGTTTATAGAATTAAGAAAACAATACAAGGGTTAATGAAAATTATACTTTAAAAAATTAAAAAATTGGAAATATTAGATAATTTGAAAGACATATTGGTCTTTTTAAAAAATGTCATTATAAAATTATATATATATATATACTATTTGGTTCTTTATCGTGTATGCTATGTTTCAATGTTCCAACTACCGAAAAATATTTTTGCACTTCAACGCCATCTTTGTATAATCATTTGAAAGATTGCGAATCACTTTAAACTAAGTACCTATTGTATGTAGCGCCTGCCTTTGAGTGAATTTAAATTTTTTTGCTTGTTAAAAAATATTTAACTGAATAATTTTTTTCGATTTATCTCCAAAACCACTGGTTTTAATAGAAACGTGTATACTGCAAAAAGTACTTAGAATTACACAAACTGTAATCGCGGACGCCACTGTCATTGACAACATTTGAACGACAAAATATAGCCACCAAAAATATGTAACGGCTGGCCTTTACAGAAATTGAATACTTCTTTTCGTTAATACGGAAACTGCCTGGGGAGTTTTATGTGAATCAACCTGTATAGAGGCAATTAATAACGTGAAAATTGCTTATATAAATACCTTTCTCCTAATTTCAAATTAAAAATTGTCCACATTATTCTAAAAATTCAGACTTTTTCTTAAATTCATATTTCTTTTATTAAACATTTTCTGAATTTAGAGACCTGTAACAATTAATATTCTTTCATTGCTCTATAACAATGTACAAAATAATAGGTAAGTATAAAGTAATAAAATGTATTTCGTTTTTCGGGCCCAATATGTTTCGAAGAATACTTACTTCTGTTGCTGCGTTTAAACAGAAGTTTTATGATTGTAAAATCACGTAGATCAATTAGTAAATGCTTTAAGTACCTACTAACTTTTTGTAATTTTCCACCTTGCATATATTTTATTTCCTGGTCGAAGAAATATATCTGGTGTTTATATGATATGTTATACGGAAATAATCCTAATGTTAGCTATTCTTCTAACACGCTGTATACTTAATACAGAATAATTTATTAGTGACACAATAATTTTAAAAAGTGCTAGCTGACAGCAATCCGCATGAGGTTATAATCTCATTCTTTCAATATTGAAAGAATTGTTTATAGTTTATGTTTTTAAAATAAAGGTAACTTATCAAATTAAATAATATTAAATCACTAAACTCAGTGACATTATTGTTTTTGCGTGTGCCCTGTCAAGAACCCAGGAACCACTAAATATACTTTAAAAAATAAATGAGTGCTCGATACTAACCACCTTAAAACAAAAATATTATTTTAACACTAGTTGAATTTTTATAATTAGCATATTATTACGCACAATACTATTTTATCTAAGTATATAATTTATACATACCAAGAATCACATATGACTTATCGATAACTGAAAGATTTTTCGTTTTCAAGCTTCTACAAGGAGCTTTTCACAAAAATACTTCTGTTCTGTACTGTGTTAATAAATTGAGAGAAATTATTATTAGTACCTATGTTGTGTTAAAATTTGCATACTGTTTCATATATATTCTCTAATCCTGCCAAATCAAGGATTTAAACAGCGCAATTATACTTTTTCATACCGATAATTCTACTGTGAATTTATAACAGCTTCCATTTTAAACCTTAATGCCAAGTGAAGAAAAAATTACCAGTTCCTAAATATACCGAATTTTATAATAGCTATAAATAATTGTCATTTCGATTAATATTATTTACGCATTAGTTTATGCCAAAAATACCAAAAAGAATTATATTTCAGCATCAATTCCGAGAATGTTTTTTTGTACAATCAATATTTTAAGACTTACGTATATTAAATATTAGAAAAGCGATAAATAATTATATATATTTTTATTAATATTATTTACGCATTAGTTCACGCCAAAAATACCAAACCATAAGATAAATATTAAGAGTTGCTAAATATCGGTTTAATCCAATGTAATTTAAAATAAAATCGAAAGACTGATATAAAATGTCTATTAAGTACAAGTGACTGGAATGCTCAAAATAGAATGAATGATTTTTTAAATCAACAATAGTAAATTAATGTAAAGTCTTCTAATAACCGTTGGTTCATTTGTTATATAAATAAAACTAGATCATACAAATATTACAATATATGGGCGCAGGGCTCTAGTGGACCACACAGTGTTATATATTGTGTCCCTTTAAAATTTAAACACCCCAATTTTGTTTTGTTTATGAGTAACATGTGTAACAAAGAACAACACTTTAACCATTGACTTTTGTTTTATCTCATCCTCTTATTCTATTCTACTATGAAGTTATAACAGCTACCATTTGAAACCTTAATGCCGAACGAAACAAAAAACTTTACCACTTCTTAAATATATTAAATATTATAAGAGGGGCAAATAAATGCAATTTTTATTAATATTATTTGTGCATTAGTTTATGCTCAAACTAGAATAAGGTTTTTTTAATTCACAATAATAAATTAAAGTCAAGTCGTCGCTGTCGGCCGCTCGACCACCCAGGCTCTTTAAAATTTAAATACCTAAATGGTCTATGGGAAACGTGCGGCACTTGACATTTGTTTCACCTTCTTTCTGGAAATGTTACCATGTATAAGTTATACCATTACTATCCTACGTATAAAATTTTATGTATATTTAACATATATTTGTAATTTAATTCACTTTGTGATAGAAATTTTGTAATTGTAAAAATATCGTTAATAAATAAAGAAATAAAGAAAAAGGAGGAAAAACGTGATTCAAGAAATAAATTGTTGCTAGCTATTGTTAAACTTATATTGAAATGTAATATGGTGAGGGTTTTTATTTAGAGTTTTACTGTGCGTATCTTTGTATTATAACCGGTTGGAATATTTTGATGGTATGAGACGAAATATTCTTCGAATATTGAAAGAATTATTTATAGTTTAAGTTTTTCAAAATAAAGATAACTCCTCAAATTAAAAATTAATGTAATAAGCTCGGCGATACTATTTTTGCACCTGGACGGACGATAATCTAGGAACGTACCTGATATTTTATGTGGCAGTTGAAATATTATATTACTTTAAATGAAGAATTAAATATTTCATTTCTCATTGCTCACTTAAAAGAATATTTATGAATATTTGCGACTTATTTCATATATTCTCTAATCCCTCTACAATGCAAAAAGGCTTTAAATAACGCTATACCATTTTTCTTTCTGACAAATTTTAATGTGAATTTATAACAAGGATTGAGGCTAAAAGTAACAGATACCCAACTAAACAAATTGACATTTTGACCTAAAATTTCAATAGTCTACTTTTTGGACCTAGTCTAATATGAAAATCATAGATAGTAAAATTTTGCCCCGTTCAATTTACATTTATACGAAACAAAGTTTACCTTATTATGTACAACTTGTAATAAGTGGAGTGCGGAGGGGCAAGACATTTAAACTAATCACGACATAGGCATAGGTCTAAAAACGAATGCAATTATAGGTCAAAACCATCAATCAATCAATTTATCTATAAATCATTAAAACTTTAGAAGTTATATGTTTCGGTTTCAAATTAATATTTTGTAATGTTTTTATTATTTTTTGCCAAAAAGTTATATTAATTTGCTAATAACAATAAAAATAAAAATTGACAAAAATAACGTCTTTAATAAAATAAGATTTTTGTTATTAATATTATTATTAAAAGATATATACGGAAACCTAATACCTGAGTACAAAAAAAATGAATTGTCAAACCCACCTACAGGAAATAAGTCAATTTTTTTGAATAGATAATTTGTTATAAGGTTTTTAAAGTGGGTATATTTTCAAGAGAGAAAGATCCGATAAGGAAATATTTATTATTTTTGGTCATAACTTTTTTTTATACATATATTGGTAAAAAAAAGTGCATGATTATCTAAGTAGTACTATGACAGGTGTAGTGATATGAATTTTCATTCAATAATTTCAGTTGTTTGCAAAATAGTTAGATTTAATTTTAAAAATTGCGTCAATCTTCGTATTTCCTAAATTTAAATCTAACTATTTCGCATATGTTTGAAATTATTGAGTGAAAATTTATAACACTAGTCTTGTAATAGTTCTACATAGGTAATCTTATAGCTTATTTGCAATATATGTTTTAAAATAAGAAGTTATGGTCAAAAACAGTAAATATTTCCCTTTCGGATGTCTCCCTCTCTTGGATATGGCGGCCTTAAATAAATAGTTTTGTTTTGACTTTGGCACAATAGTTTAGTAAAAGACAAATTTTTACTCAACATGCCGAATATGGATTTATAACAATTTAAGAATTAATATATTTAAAAAATTAGATATTTTTCATGGTTTTCATTTTTTGCAAGTTAACAAATTAACAGAAATAACTATTACTGCTCAAGTTCATTAGAATTGCGAAGAAGCCCGTATTTTTATTGATATGACAAATGTAAGAGATGTTCGACTGCTTCTACTGCTCCATCGTTTTAATGTATTTCAGCTAGACAAAAAGAGAGTAGCCTCCTTTTTAACATTTTTTTAACTTGATTGTATCAGATTATTCAATCAAATCATATACAACGTACCCAGAATTTCCACTAGAAACAGCAATCCTTTTCATCTTCCCACTACTAGAACAAATGTACTCTCATCACCGCTGTATCAGATGTCCGTACATTAACTACACAAACCCAGAAAGTCGACTTGAAATATTTTGCATTAACCCATCGCAAAAAAAAGAGATATATTTTTAACTATTTTAAAGTGTGCCAAGCTTTCACTCCAGTCGAAATATAGCTTAGAAATCATTGAAATGATATTAATTCTCGTATGCGTTTTTTCCTTTTTAGAGGAAGGTTATGGGAAAACTAAATCCAGATTTTCGGGATTCCAACCCGGTTACTTTAGTCGCTATCGTAAATTAAAGGGTTAGTTTCGTTATTATTAAGTAACTCCTTATTTTCAATTTTAGAGTGAAAACGGTAATAACCAAACTTGTAGAAGAATTAATTATCTAGAACTTTGATTATTTTTTAGATCTGAAAATAGGACGTTAAACTGTATTATTGCACACGAGTCTCCCCAACGATTGAAAAATGGAAAACGCGGGCGGGGATTAATGCAATTTCCAATGTACATATTAACTGGAGCATTTGTCCTCTGCCTATTGTCTGTTCATCTTTTTTTACCATGTACATGTACTTTTATAAGTACTGTACATATATACAATTTCGTATCTATTTAACATGTATTTTTATTCCAAGGCATACGCAATTGTAATATTCCTCTCTTTATCCTATAACTGAGCACTGCTCACTGCTTGGATATCGTAATTAAATAAATGAATAAATAAAAAAAACAAAATAACATGATTCAAAAAATATATTGTTTAAAAAAATATGTTCCTTGGGTTGAGCATTGTAGATTATTCTACAACTTGTATCTATCTGAACTATTTTTTCAACTTTACAGACAATACCACAATTCCACATACAGCAATAATTTGGATATCTCCATTATATCCGTTTTCAAAATACTGACGTTTAAAATTTTACTCTTTAATTTTTTTTATAATTTTTTGGTTCTCTCTAAAAAGTCAACCTTAGGCATAATCAAAAGTCATTCAGAAGTGAAACTTTCTGTTAAACCAGAACGGAAAAAATACATTTAAATATAGAATGAAAAATTAAGATAGAAATATTAAGGGAATTGTTACAAAAAAGTCATGATTAATTAAAAGAAATATTTTGCACTAACCCGTCGCAAATAAAAGAAATATATTTTTAACTATCTTAAAGTGTGTCAATCTTTTACTCCAGTCGAAGTATAGCTCAGAAATCATTGAAATTATATTAATTCTCGTATGCGTTTTTTCTTTTTTAGAGGAGGGTTATGGGAAAACTAAATCCAGATTTTCGGGATTCCAACTCTGTTACGTTAGTCGCTATCTTAAAGTAAAGGGTTAGTTTCGTTATTAACTCGCTTATTTTCAACTTTAGAGTGAAAACGGTAATAACCATTAACCAAACTTGTAGACGATTTAATTCTCTAGAACTTTGATTATTTTTTAGATCTGAAAGTAGGCCGTTAAACTGTATTATTGAACACGAGCCTCCCCAATGATTAAAAAATGAAAAACGCCGACGGGGATTAATGAAATTTCCAATGTACATATCAACTGGAGCATTGTTTGTTAATCTTTTTTTACCATGTACATGTACTTTTATACTATGAGTTTATATAAGTACTGTATATGTATACAATTTTGTTTATGTTTAACATGTATTTTTATTCCAATTCATACGCGATTGTAATATTCCTCTCTTTATCCTATAACTGAGCACTGCCCCTGTCGGATATCGTAATTAAATAAATGAATAAATAAAAAGAAAAAAAAACATGATTCAAAAAATAGATTATTTAAAAAAATATGTTCCTTAGGTTGAGCATTGTCTGTTATTCTACAACTTGTATCTATCTGAACTATTTTTTCAACTTTCCAGACAATGCCACAATTCCACATACAGCAATAATTGGATATATCCACTCCATTATATCCGTTTTCAAAATATTGACGTTTAAAATTTGACTCTTTGACTCTAATTTTTTTTTATAATTTGTTTGGTTCTCTCTAAAAAAGTCAACCTTAGGCATAATCAAAAGCCATTCAGAAGTGAAACTTCCTTTTAAACCAGAACGGAAAATAATACATTTAAATATAGAATGAAAAATTAAGATAGAAATATTAAGGGAATTGTTACAAAAAAGTGATGATTATTAGGGGAACCTCCCATATATCTGAAAACAACTTCTAATGCACACTCTTTAAACTTTTTAAAAGTAAATATATATACATATACAGGATGTTTAGTAATAATATGCAAGAAATTTAACTGTAGATTCTCTGTCGAAAATTAAGACGGGTTCTTCGTATAAAATTTTTCAAAATAACCCCTTCCTGTCCAGCTACACTCCCTTAAAGGAGCGTGCCAAAAACTGTTTTTAATTTCTATCTCAAACTAGCATAATCGGAAAAAAGATGAATTTAGACAGTAAAAAATTTAAACATGAAGACAACGATTGTTGTTTTTAGATGTTAAAGCATTTGTTCAAAATGACGACTTCCAACTTGAATACACGTTTGCAACCGTTTCCTAAAATTGCCATACGTGCCTTCTTTATGTAAAACATGTGGAGTTTCGGACTTTATTGGCAGCAGTAAAAATTCTCTCCCTTAAAACTTCGACGTTAGGGACAGGTGTCGAGTAAACAACATTTTTCAAGTGGCCACAAAAGTAAAAGTCCAATGCATTCATATCTGGGAACCGAGGGGCCTTTTAATTGTGGCTTCTCGCCCCCTGCCAATCCATTGATTTCTAAATGTTGCCATTCTCGAACCTCTAAAGAATAATGAGGTGGCGCACCTTTCTGTATAAACCACAGTGCATGACGTAAACCAAAAGGTAAATCGTCTACAAGTTGATACAGTTCATTTTATAAAAAGATTAAATAAGCTGGACCATTTAATCTAATTGGTAACTCAAAAGGCCCTATTAATTTATTGTCTATAATTTCGGCTCAAATATTTATTGAAAAGTTGTATTGACATCTTCCATTTAAAACAGCGTGAGGATTATCGTCGCTCCATAAATGCTAGTTACGAATATTTAAATCACCACGTTGAGTAAAGCAGCATTCATCTGTAAATAGTACTTGTAAAATGTAATGGCTTTTTAAGTATAATTCTACAAAAATCAAGTATTACTGGAAAGTCACGAGGGAACAGCTCTTGTATTCTCTGTAAATGAAAAGGGTAAAATCCTTGCATTTTCCATATTTTCAAAATCCTCCATACTGATGTTTTTGTTGTGTGGAATTGATGAGCAGCCTGTCTAATACTACATTCAGGATGTTCACCAAAATAATGTACTTAATATGCGTGCCTCCATTGCATCTCCTATTTGCCTCCGACGACCACAATCATGATCTGTTTTTTTAAATCACCCCCTTTTTCTTAACCGCAAGTGAACATTAGAACAAGTGAACGTTTGACACAGTACGAATAGGGAACTTACGAAGATATCGTTCTTTTGCCGCGGAAGCATTTCCTTTACATACACCATAAATTAAATGTATGTCTGCATATTATTCCTTATTACTAGAACTATGCATTTTAAAATCTGGTTAGAAAAATACTAGTATTAAGTAATAAGGAATGATTATCTTATTATTTCAAAGGCAAGAAACAACGTAATATTGTCAAATTATAATTTGACACCAGCCTACTTTTAGTATTTTACACTAATATAATTTTGCTCATCGCTTTTGATTGACCACTTAGGCAGATTTAATTTAATTTTTTTCCCAAAAATGGTCGATTTTACGAAATTTTTTGAAGAGATGAAATAAATTAATCATAATGTTTAGTTATTTTTTTTTAACTTAAAAAAATAGCAGGCACAAAAATATTTACAAAATTTCGAGAAGGGTAGTAAATTTCATCCCTTCGTGTACAAGCTAAGTGGATAGATGCCTTTTGATGAGTAACAGAGATGTGCCAAATTTCGTCTTTTTCCGATTACGTTATTTTGAGATAGAAACTAAAAACCTTTTTTTTTTGCACACCCCTTTAAGGGAGTGTAGCTGGACAGGAAAAGGTTGTTTTGCAAAATTTTATACGAAGAACCCGGTCTTAATTTTCGACAGGGAATCTACAGCTAAATTCTTTGCACGTAATTACGACACCCTGTAGCTGGACAGGAAAAGGTTGTTTTGAAAAATTTTATACGAAGAACCCGGTCTTAATTTTCGACAGGGAATCTACAACTAAATTTTTTGCATGTAATTACGACACCCTGTATATTTAAAATATACATATAATTTAAACAGCAAAAATTAAAAATAAACCGTATTTATTCTAGCCTTTTACAATTTAAATACCTAAAATTCATCCCTTTCTTTCAGAAAGATACTTACACTTGATAAATATAAAATTTCATTTGTGCGTAAGAAGCAGATGCAAGAAGTCCAAGTATTTTATTACCCTTGGCAATACAAACGAAGCAGGTTCAGGATGATGTCATTAGTGTGTAGATATACACCTATGTTTATTTATAAAAATATCAAAGTATATTTTACAGAATGGTTGTCCGACCCCCTATATACTCCAATATAAACAAATATTTTTTTGTCTATCTCTTCTATAAATAATAATAATAATAATAATAATAATAATAATAATAAGGGGGCGAAAAACGGACCGGCAACCTCCTCGCGGTGCTACCCGGGCAACAGGCAGAGGTAAAACTCTGCCTGGCTGATGTCGGACGTGGGTCTCAGGGCTAACCACCCTGAGAGGGGCCAAGAACGGGCCCCTCACAATCGACCCCAGTCGGATGGGGGTCAAGGACATGTGGGAGGGGCCAGACCGGACAGTCCTAATGATGACGACAATGGCAACGTACAAGGGCGCTTTAGGTGGACGAGGGAACTGCGGGATAATTTGTTGACCTGCTATGAGAGCAGCGAACCTGCGCGTAGAGGATACATGGCACGATTGCATGCATTTTGGTGCGAAATGCATCCAGAGTATCGTGCCTTCTCTCAGCAACATCTGAGAGACCAAGTATCCTTCTTGCGCAGGACAGGTTATCAACGCTTACCCCGTCAGCAAGTAGCTGTACCAGCCGCACAACCGCCGCGGCAAAACGCTGACGGGAGACTTCCAGCAGAGTACACCGAAGCCGACTTAAGGACGAGGGTAAGTCTTATCACCAGGACTACCCTAAAGGCCCAAGACCTGGCTAGAATGGACGCGGTCATCGATGAGGACCTCCCAGAGGATGCCGACATCTGGCAAATCAACTCTGCCGTGTACAACGCCACTAGGCAACTCGTTCCTCGTGAAAGGCAAACCAATGCCTCTAGCGGAATCGAGAAAGCTAAGCGGCGGGTACAAAAAATCGAAGGCAAGATACATTCGGCCAGACAACACGCTTCTCGAACTCAGAGTGTGGTGAAACACATAACATCTGGCAGGGCATTTACGCCTAAAGTCCGGCGAGTGGCAGCCGGACTGAGACGCCAACACCACACTCTAAATCTGACAGTGTTGCTTACCATCAAGCAGCACTGTTTAGATAGGATTAGGACACTGATAGCAATAAAGAAGAAGTTGAACAAGCGGGTGCGAAGTATGGAACAAAATTCAATGTTCCGTACGACTCCCTCCCGCCTGTTCAAGGAGCCACAGTGTGTTGTCGAGAATCCGCCGAATGTAGAAGATGTCGAAGGATTCTGGAAGGGAATCTACGAAACGACGCGTCCATTCAACAGCAGCACTCCAGCAATAGCACACTTCGAGGCTCTGTGTAACAGAACCTTTGGAGAGCAAGACGAAGTATGCCCGGCGATCAGTACGGAGGAAGTCCAACAGGCACTTGTTGGTACCAAGAACTTCGCTGCTCCTGGCCCAGACAGCATTAACAACTGGTGGTGGAAGAAATTTCCATCCACCCACCGTCGTCTGGCGCGGGTTTTCAACTCTTGGTTGAACGAGGGGCAGCAGATTCCGGACTGGTTTGTCGAAGGACGTACTGTGTTAATCCCCAAGAAGGAGATCTGTCCGATCCGAGAAATATAGGCCAATCACATGTCTGAACTCCTGCTACAAGGTATTTACACGTATCTTGTACGTTAGGACAATACGGCATGTTGATCCGGTCTTTCAGCAGATAAATGAGCAACGTGGTGCGAAGAAAGGCATGGCAGGCTGCAAGGATAACCTGCTGATAGACCGCTGTATTGAGGAATTAAATGAATTGTTAGAAAGGCGAGATCGAATAATTCAAGAATTAAAACAATACATTCACGAATTAGAAAGAGGTATTGCAGAAAAAACCAAAGCCAATATCTCTATCAGTACACAAACAAAAAAAAGTGTCCACATCTACAGAATTTTTTGTACCTGTAGCAAAAGATATAGTTCAGGAGCATTTGTCACGTAACTCGAATAAAATTAGTGAAAACATCGAAATTGGATTTGATAAACAAACTAATATTAGCAGCAAAGTGAGTAAAAATAGTGTTCGATACAATGAAATCATGTCAAGTAAAAAACGTAAAAGTCAAATCCTTTTGTTATGTGATGATAGCGGTACAGGTATACATTGGCCTTTAAGGAGAAAAATTGACCGGAATTCGTACGACGTAACTGTAATAAGAAAACCTGGAGCCTTATTACATCAAGTTATGTGTAATATTGAGAACTTAACTAAGGAATTTACTCGTGAGGACTTTGTCATAGTTATGGGTGGTTCGAATGATAGATTATCGAAAAACAGTGTGCCCTCCTTCAGTAAATTATGTAATAAATTAAAACAATGTACTAATACAAATGTTATGTTTACCTCAGTTATATATTCTAGTACAAAATATGATAAAAATGAGCGCATGTTTAAATATAATCAGAAACTGAATGATTTCTTACACCGGTTTAATGGTCTCGTTAAGGGTAGAGTAGAATATATTGAACTGAATAATGTGAGGTGTAGTCTACCCAGCACCTCTTCGATATCTAATTTAATAACAAAATCAATTTTTGTAAAAACTATTACAGCAAAGAACTTGAAATTCGTAGATACATCATCTGATATTGTAGTTTCATTGGATTCAACACAGTTACCAATTGATAGTTCTCCTCAAAATTCAAAGGATAATGGGGATGCTTTTTTATATCCTCATCTTTCGCAACTGGGCCTTATGATAATTTAATGAACCCACCACATAACCTACTTCTTGGACCGGATTGTCAAGATCCAGAAAATATTATTAGTGACCAGGTAACTACATTAAATGCAGACAGTGCTGACGTTATAAGAGTCTTAAATTTGAACATACGTAGTATTAGCGGAAAAGTTGACAAACTAAACCTTTATATTGATTCCTTAAAATATCCTGAAGTTATATGCTTAACTGAAACTTGGCTATGTGATCAGGAAGTTGATGCCATTAAAATTTATAATTACTGTCTAGCTAATTTCTTTTGTCGGAAAACTTGTATAGGGGGAGGAGTTGCAATATTTGTAAGAGAGGGCTTAGACTTTCAAAAGAGAGTTTTTCATAATGTTAACATGTCTGACAAATTGTTTGAAGCTGCTTCTGTAAATATACATATAAATAACTCGCTTTTAAATGTATGTTGCGTGTATCGCTCTCCTGTAAACAATGATGGAAACAACGAATATTTTTTAAATTCTTTGGAAGGTATTCTAGATGCTACTAATAAATTGAAGGGTCCATTATTCATCTGTGGAGACTTTAACTATAATTTTTTGGAAGTGGGTAAAGACGAGATAAATGATATAATTAATCTATTTGCCTCTTATGGTCTCAATCAGTGTATTGAAGGTGAATATTCCCATATACAAGCGAATACTCGATACACGTCGAAATCTCTGTTAGACAATATATTCACAAATCTACCTTTGAATGAAATTAAAATAAAATGTGATGACCCCGGCCTTTCTGACCACTGTTCACAAATAGTAAGCTATAATATCAATAAAAATGAACTTAATTTAGAATTTAGTAGGAGGCGAAATTTTAATGCAGAACATATTGAGTATTTTAAAAGTTTGCTAACAAATGAAACATGGTCAAATGTGTATGAAACGTCTTGTGTAAAAAAGAAATTTGAGTTTTTTCTTACTGGTTTCATGAGAATGTTTGACAATGCTTTTCCACTAAAAACAATTAAACAAAAAAATAAATCTAGATCTAATCCTTGGATTACTCCAGAGCTTATTGAAGAAGGTAATCTTCTAAAGCAAATTCATTTTTTGTGTAAAAGTAGCAATGATTCAAACTTACATATTAGATATAATATTTTAAAAAAGAAACACGAATCAAATATTAATGCCTGTAAAAAAAATTACAATGATAATTTCATAAGAGAAGCTGACAATAAAGCTAGGGCAGCTTGGAAAATTATTGAAAAAAATTCGAATGTTAATATTAAGCAATCTCTACCTACAGTCCTGAAGCAAGACAAAAAAGTAATTAACAGGGATGAGGCTGCTGATTCATTCAATGATTATTTCATTGAGTCTGTCAGATCTCTCATCAAATCTAGTAAAAATAATACAAAACGAACCCCTCCTAACATTCAGAACAATTTGCGTTCTATTTTCTTAACTCCTGTTACCACTAGCGAAGTATATAACTTAATAACATCATGTGGAAATAAGCATTCTAGTGGTCCAGACGAAATTCCCTACTTTATGTTAAAGGCAGTTGCTGATTATATTGTAAATCCTTTAACGCATTTAATTAATGCATCTTTTGTACACGGCTATTTTCCGGAGCAACTGAAAATTGCAATGATTGTCCCGATTTATAAAAAAGGAGACTCATCAAATCTGGAAAACTACAGACCTGTGGCCCTCTTGTCTATCTTTTCTAAAATCTTGGAAAAGGCATTTTTTACTAAATTGTCTTCTTTTTTTGACAATTGTAATCTTTTATCTAAGAGGCAGTACGGTTTCACAAAAAATCGCTCAACACAAGATGCGATATTATCACTTTATGATAAACTACTTAACCACTTGGACAGCAAATTACTTTCTGGTGGTATTTTTTATGACCTATCGCGCGCCTTTGATACAAATGATCATCAGCTTTTGTTGCAGAAATTATACTCTTATGGCGTTAGAGGATCGGCATTCACATGGATTGAATCATATTTGAGCAGAAGGTATCAGCTCGTTCGAGTATCTCATGAGAACAAGTTTTGCTATTCAAAAAAATTACTTGTTAGCACTGTGGTTCCGCAGGGAAGTGTTTTGGGGCCCTTCTTATTCAACATTTTCATTAATGATATAGCCTCTTCGATGGAATCATGTTTCCTTACACTATTTGCCGATGATACATCTGCCCTCATAACATCTGATAACTCCTGTGTTCAGAGTATGTCATCTTGGTGTCAATCAAATGACCTTATATTAAATAGTTCTAAAACAAACTTCTTGCTATTTAAACCAGTTGGTACTAACATCGATTACAGTGTTTTAGTAAAATCAGAAAATGAAAGTATAAAACAACAACACGAAGTGAAATTTTTAGGGTTATGGATGGATAGTCACCTATCTTGGGAAGTTCAGGTTAATTATCTCTCAAAGACATTGGCTAGTAAAAACTATTTAATTAGGCAACTTAGATCGAGTGTAAGTACCTCCGCATTAAAAACATTATATTTTGGGACAGTTCAATCAATACTGTCATATGGTCTTGTATGCTGAGGTAATTGCTCTGGTATTTCTAAAATATTTGTCTTACAAAAAAGAATTATCCGCTCTATGTTTAATATACCCTCCTTGAGCTCATGCCGTCCTATTTTTAAAAACAACAGAATATTAACCATACATTGTGTATATATATACCAGTGTTTATGCTATGTAAAAAAAGGATGTAAATCAACTTGTTAAATGTAAGGATGTCAATAATTACCGTACGCGGCAGGCCAACGATATTTACCTTCCTCCTTACAGACTGTCACAGGTGGGTAATGGACCACTAATTACCGCTGGTAGGATCTATAATCACCTTCCAAATAAATTCAAGGCGTTAACTAGCTTCAACCAATTTAAGATGCTAGTTAAAAATTTTCTAATAGAACAGACCTTTTATTCTCTGGAAGAATATTTTAAATATAAATAACGTAAGATAAATTTATTTATCTGTGATGTTTGTTGTTTGTTATTATGTTATGTTTAT
The DNA here is from genome assembly GCA_963675555.1 of Leptura quadrifasciata. NCBI lineage: Eukaryota > Metazoa > Arthropoda > Insecta > Coleoptera > Cerambycidae > Leptura > Leptura quadrifasciata. Next base: position 50,177,492 of record OY776679.1, read on the forward strand.
ATACTCTTATATGTTTTATTTTGTATCCACTTGTATATTTATCTATGTACCTGTTTGTCTGACGAAACTTTTAAATATTGTATTATAAAGCTAATTGTTTTTTCTAAATATTTTTGACATTATCCAAACACTTGTATGAGTCTATATGGAAATAAATTATTATTATTATTATTATTATTATTACACAGGACTCTGTGCAATATAAGCGGAATCTATCGATGGCCTGGATTGACTACCGTAAGGCATTTGACACAACATCACATGAGCTCTTGTTGCACTTGCTCCAATGTCTTGCGGTAGCAGCACCACTAGTGAGATGCATAGAACAACTGCTGCCGCTCTGGAAAACTCGCTTCACCATAACATCCGGTGCACAGCGGGTTACCACAGAGCAGGTAGCATTCAGGAGAGGAGTATTCCAAGGGGACTCCTTGAGTCCTCTCCTCTTCTGCATCTCACTGTTGCCTTTATCTGTTGAACTCCGCCAAGTCCGCGGATACCAATGTGGTCCACCCAGAAACCGGAGGCATAAGGTCACCCATTTATTCTACATGGATGACCTTAAACTCTACGCCTCCGGAGAGCAGGAACTGCAAAATGCTCTAAGGGTGGTCGAACGGTATACGCTGGCTATTGGAATGGAATTCGGATTGGACAAGTGTGCAGTCGTCCACCTCAAGAGAGGACGATGCGGGGACTTTGCTGAAGAGGCGCAGCTCGCAGACGGAAGCATCTTGCGACATCTAGATGCCGGAGAGACTTACACATACCTGGGTGTGCAACAACATCACATCCAGGATGTGCAACAAATTAAGGAATCTCTGTGCGGCAAGTACAGAGGCCTCCTCCGAAAGATTTGGTCATCCGAACTTTCGGGGAAAAACAAGGTGTCTGCCACTAATATGCTTGCCGTTTCTGTTCTGCTCTACTCCTTTGGAGTAGTGAGATGGACGGTGGATGAGCTGCGTCAGTTAGATAGAGGTACCCGCAAGATGATGAACATCCATAGGAGCATTCATCCAAAATCGTCCGTTCCTCGTGTGTACCTCCCACGTCATCGGGGGGGCCGAGGACTCTTGAGTTTGGAGTGCATGCATGGCCGGGTAGTCCTGAGTATAGCATGTAACGTCCTTAGGAGCTCAGACCCTCTCCTGCAATTAGTGAGAAATCATGAAAATGCAGGAGTGGGAGCAGGATTATTCAAGGCAGCAAAGAGGGTCGCAGATGAACTCGGTCTCGTATTCGACATCAGGCGAGGAGACCGGCGAGGTGCCGACCCAGAGTCGGTCACTGAGCTTCCGCTAAATCGTCTGAAAGCCCAGATTAAAGCCGCTGAACAGGAGAATCTGTTTAGACGGCACGTCGATAAATCCATGCACGGTGTATTCTATAAGAACATAGAAACGCTGGGTTTATCGACCAAGCTGACGTTCGCCTTTTTACGGTCAGTTGGGCTTAAGTCGGAGACCGAGGGATTCATTGTGGCCTGCCAGGATGGTGTTATTAACACCTTGGTCTACCAAAGCCATGTGATGGGTCTAGGGGTTCCTGATACCAGCTGCAGGACCTGCCATCAGGCGCCGGAATCGCTCATGCATTTACTGTCTGCATGCCCGGTATATGCGATTTCGGCCTACATCCATCGCCATATCGCGGCACTACGAGTGCTTTACTACCATCTACGGCACTCGTACGGGGTAGACCAAACACCAGTGCTGCCTTACGTCCCCGGAGATATTGAGTCCGTTGTCGAGAACGAGAGGTGCAGGATATACTGGAACTACTCGTTCCCGACCGTCAGGCTAATTCAAGCCAACAAGCCTGACATAGTACTCCTCGATCATCAGCAGAAGGCGATATATGTCATTGAGTTTTCAGCTCCGGCTGAAACAAACATCGTCTTGAAAGAGGAGGAAAAACGGGCTAAGTATCGCGATCTCCGGTACGAGCTCCTAGTGCTGTATCCAGGCTACTCGGTCAAGTTGGTAGTCCTTATAATCGGTGTACTCGGAGGTATGAAGCCCACGCTGCTCTCGGAATTACGAACAATATCGGCCTGTCAACATTCGGCCGAATGGCTGGCAGGCCAGATGCAAAAAGCTGTTATCCTGGGTTCTCTTCGTTTACTTAGGGCACACGATTTAGGAACCTGCAGGGAGCGGCCGTAGTGAATTCGCTGGCGCTTCTTCCGTGAGAATGTCGGAGACACGGCAGAACTGACCAGCATCGCTCTCGCGAAAAAAAAAAAGCGAAAAAAAAAATATGTCTTTATTGTTTTCTTATAAATTACACATAAAAACAAAATTTGAAGAAGAAGCGTGGCGATATTCACGTTAGTGCTCTTCCATATAACCACCCTTGTAAGTAAATTAACTAGAGTACAATGTAGCACAATACAGGCGGCGAAGAAACATTATATATGTGCTCAAATATCACGCTTATTCAAGATAAAATCTGTGATCTGTTTTCTGAATGCAGATATATTGGTAAGGGACTTTATATTCTGGGGAATAGGGTTATACAATTTTGCGGTGGAGAAAGAAAAGGAACGTTGAAACAGGGCAGAGTTATGCTTAGGAACAGTAAATTTGGTACAGTAATGCGTAGAACGCTGATGAGTGTCAGTGCCTTTTTTTAACTTAGCAACTAAGTAGCTAGGTGTCATATATTTGATCATTTTAAAAATTAAACACGCCATATGGCAGTCAAAACGCTCAGAAAGGTTTAACCATTTGGACTGACGGAAATGATAAGTAATATGATCAAATTTACGCAAGTTATATGAAAATCTGATACAAGCATTTTGTATCCTCTGGAGGCATACTTTATCACGATTTAAGATAGCTGGCCAGTACAGGGTGTCACAATAAGAAATAGACGTTAAAATTAACGAATCGGTTAATTTCAACTTCACTTCTGTACTAAGAATGTCTTTGTGCATATATAGAAGTTTCAGTTTACAAAAAGAATTTCGTATCAAAGTGCTGACATGTTTTCCAAATCTTAAATCCGTGTCAAACACCAAGGTTCTTACAAAAGTTAACTGGCATCAAATTTCGGCTGTTTAAAACTATTTTAAAATCAGGATGACTGACAATTTTAGTTTTATGTTTGCCAAACACCAGTAATTCCGTTTTAGCCTCATTTAATATCAAGCCATGGTCAACTGAAAACCTAGATATCCTGTCCAAGTCAAAATTAATATTCGCTACCGCGGCGTGTAAGTCAGATAATGTGAAAGAAAAGTATAACTGAGTATCATCTGCATACTGATGGGATGAACAGAATTGGAGGCGCTTGTTAAGATCTGCTGTATAAATAGAAAAAAGTAAAGGCCCAAGTACACTACCCTGTGGCACACCCTTTCTAATGTTGACTATGTCAGAAATATCGTTATTTAATACTACTTTTTGACGACGATTACTAAGATAGCTATTAAAGAAAGAAATTGCCGTAACACCGAAACCATAGTATTTTAATTTCGCACACAGGGTAGCGTGATCTAAAGTGTCAAAAGCTTTACTATAATCGAGCAGTATCAAGCAACAGTTATTATTATTATCACAAGATGTAAATATGTCGTGCGATACTTTTAACAAAGCTGTGGCCGTGCTATGATGGGAACGAAACCCAGACTGCGACACTGGTAAAATCAAGTTATTATTTAAATATTCGTTAACTTGCTCATACACCACCTTTTCTAAAACTTTTGATAAGACTGGTAACAAACTAATAGGTCGAAAATCGCTAACACATACGGGACTGTTTTTTTTAGCTACAGGAATGACATTAGCTTCTTTCCAAACCGAAGGAAAGGTTCCCTCTAATAGACATTTATTTATAATATAAGTTTTTTTTTTTTTTTTTTATAAAGTGTAATCATTAGTAATAGTTCAGTGTAAATGTTCTCTTGCTTTACATGAATTTTATGGTGGTCTAAAGTTGAATTTAATTGGAATATTTGATACCATATTGAGCTTGGGTTTAGAGCTATTGAATGGTAATGTTTATATAAAGTAAAAATTAAGTTATAGTGACTAAACTTGGTTTCATTGCATCCATGAGGTAGTCATGTATTTGTTTTTTGCCTATATGCAAAAATCATATCTGATGAAATAAAAAGTAGTGTGTAAAAAACTTCATAAAGAAGTAAAATTAAAGGCATGTCTGGACTATAAAACGTTTGTGATAGCTCTCTCTGAAATCTACAACCTAAACAAATATGAAGTGTATTAAATGTGAAGAAGAGGGGACTGATAAAATGATAGTTTGCGATAGTTGCGAACGTTATGTGCATCGTGAATGTTCAGAGCTAGTAGCATCAGAATTAAAGGTGATGGATTTAAAAGGCAAACGAGTATTGAAATTCTATTGTGTAGAATGTAGTGAAGGCGTCAGATTAGTACCTGTACTTATTAAAAAAATTGAAGAACTTGAGGCTCAAATTAAAACAATCAAGGATGAGAAAAATATAATAGGCAATACTTTCTTAAATAGTGAACAGCTTACTTTAAACAATGAACAGCTTATTGTGGAATGTTGTGAGAGACAAAAAAGAGCATCAAACATCATAATGCTTAATGTAAAGGAACCTAGTCAAAATACTCGCTCGGATAGAACTACAGAAGACAAAAAGTCAGTCCAGGAAATTTTAAAAAATATTGATGTTGATACCTCCAATATTAATGTGTTTAGACTGGGCAAATATGATCAGACCAAAAATAGACCTATAAAAGTAGCTTTCTCGAATCCGCATGAAGCACTTAATGTATTAAAAAATAAAAAAGAAATCGCTGCGCCGAGCGTCAGGATTTTCTCAGATCAAACAAAGATTCAAAGAAACTACTATTTAACTGTTAAGAAACAATTGCAAGATCTTAAAGATAGGGGTGAAAATAAGACTATTAGATATATAAATAATATTCCAACGATTGTTGATATTAAAAATCAACAAAGAAAAAACTAGCAAATAGTCCTAATATACTTTATCACAGCAATATTATATATGTCAACATTGAAAGTTTTCTTGCACATAAAGATGAACTTATTGCTGAAATATTTTGCTATGAACCATTATTGGTGGTATTAAGTGAAGCACGGTGTACAAGTGAAGTTGAAGAGGTGGAACTGTTCATTAAAAATTATTCAGTGGTCAGATGTGATTCCAGTAGCCGACATACTGGCGGAGTTCTAATCTACATAAAGGAAAATGTTACTTTTAAAGTTAAAAGAAAGTATGTATTAGAATTAAACTTTTGGTGTCAGTTTGTGGATGTTAACATTAGTGGTGTGAAATGGTTAATCGCGGGGCTTTACCACTCACCAAACGCTAGTCATGCTACTTTTCTTGAAAAATTTGAGGAATTGTGTGAAGATTACTTTACATCAAATAAAAAGTGTATTATAGTTGGTGATATTAATATAAACTTCATTGAAAATGATAATTTTTATAGTAAAAAAATAAGGCACTTACTCCAAACTTTTGGTATTACGCAGCATGTTACAGAATATACTAGATGTTATAAGTCTACTTTCACAATAATTGATTATGTACTGTCTAGGCAAAATGATTTAATGGTTAAAGTTCATGAATTTCCCAAAATTACTGATCATTCTATTATAAGTGTTAATTGGTCAACGAGTCAAAATCAAATTAAATGCAATTCACAACTTTCATATCGAAAGTTGAATGACGAAGCTTTTCATATCATCAATTTGCAGTTAATTTCATGTAATTGGATGCTCAACACAAATAATGTAGATGAAATACATAATGATATTCTAAGTAATTGTAAAATTATACTAGATAATGTTGCACCTATTGTGGATATAAATTGTAAAGTAAATCGTCTTCCTTGGTATGATGAAGATATTAAATTAAAAGCGAGAGAACGTGATTCAGCATACAAAAAATATAGGAAAAGTATGGGCTTAGAAAGGGAGTTATGTTGGAATAATTATAAGGCAATACGAAACAATGTAGTAAATTTAATTAAAAAGAAAAAACGTGGGTATTTTGAAAATCAAATAGATGCTAAAAAAATGACCCTAAAGCTATGTGGAAAACTTTAAAAAAATTCATTAAAGGTGAAAATCAACCAATAAATTTCAAGTTAATTAATTTTGACACTGAAGGTTCTGTATGTCTAGCAATAAATGAATTAGAGGCGGCCAATAAATTTAATCTATTTTTTATTAATAGTATTATCTCAATTTCAAATTCCATTGATCCACCTAGCGAATGGTCATCTGAAAATTATAGAGTCATTCCCTCAACTTTTAATAATTTTGAGCCAATTACGTTAAATAAATTAAGATTAATCATACAATCACTAAAGAACAAGGGTGATTGCAATGAAATTATAAATGCTCAATTCTTGAAAAAAACTTTTTGCACGCTTGGCTACATACTACTAAACTTTATTAATACATCGCTTCAGACTGGTAATTTTCCTAGTAAATTAAAAACAAGTATAGTAGTGCCTGTTCCAAAAATTCAGAACACAAATGAAGTATCCGATCATCGACCCATAAATACCCTCCCCAATATAGAAAAGGTGCTTGAAATTTCTGTTAAAGAACAGTTGTTAGAGTATTTTAATAACAACAATTTATTTGATGGCAACCAGTCCGGTTTTAGGGAAAATCATTCCTGTGAAACCGCTCTTCAACTTACAATATCCAAGTGGAAACAGTTACTTGATGAAGGAAAATATATTGTTGCAATTTTTCTTGATTTTAAAAGAGCATTTGAAACAATAGATAGGCAAATCCTCTTAAGGAAGTTGCAATATTACGGGATTGGTGAGAATGTTTTAAAATGGTTCCAACAATATCTTAGTAATAGGTCACAGGTAACTAAAGTTGGTAACAAGGTATCTGATGAAGCAGTAAATGATATAGGGGTACCGCAAGGAAGTATATTAGGCCCAATTTTATTTATTATTTATTTAAATGATATAAACTATACTGGGGGGTATGATTTTTTAAATCTGTTTGCTGATGACACACTTGTTGCTTTTTACGGTGAAGACCTAAATGAAACTGTTACGAGAGCGAACCTAGTCATGGAAACGGTTGCTAAATATATAAAGGTCAACAAACTAAAATTAAATGTTAAAAAAACAAAGGCAATGATTTTAGGCAGTAAATATAAATTAAGTTATATTAATTATGAATTAGTACAAATAAAAATGGAAAATGAAGCTGTTGAATGGGTGCATGATATAAAGTATTTAGGTTTTATTATAGACGAATGTTTAACATTGAAATCCCATTACGAATATATTCATAAGAAAATATCTAAGAAATTGTATTTTTATTCAAGAATGGCCGCTGACTTGTCGTTATATGCCAGAAAAACTATTTATAATACAATAATTCAGCCTCACTTTGATTACTGTTCATCTCTCCTATATATTTTAGATAATAATAGTAAAGGAGCTTTACAAAAACTTCAAAATAGGGGTATGAGAATCTTATTGCATTGCAATCGTTACACTCCAATTGCGTCAATGCTTAAAACTTTAAATTGGGTTACTGTTGAAGATAGACTTTACTATTTAGCAATGGTTTTCATTTTTAAAATAACTAAAAACATGTTGCCTGAATATTTTAGCCCATTTATTATTTATAACAACGAAGTTCATAATCACAATACAAGGAATCAAAATAGTTTTCATGTTTCAAGAACACGTCTCAAAAAATCAATGCAATCGTTATTTTTTAAGGGTTTAAATGAGTTCAATAATTTACCAATGGAAGTTAGAAAATGTCAAAGCTTACCCTCATTTAAAAAACAGTTACTTCTATTTATGTCCACGCGTCGTGCTTAGATTTACATATATATTTTAATCTTGTCAGGAGTACGTTTATATGTTACTATATATACAATTTTCATAACAATTGTCCTTTTTCTCCCAGTGAGTTACTGTTGAGTGTTTATTAATGTATTATATAATTTAGAATTCATGTTGTATGAAATGTTTATATATTATTTTAGTAATGATTATATGTGTTATATTAGAGCACAAATGTTTGTATATTAGGAGTTTCCTATTAAATAAATATTATTATCATATTATATATATTTACTTAAATAAGGAATTGTGTATAAAATTAATTTAACATTAATACCATCAGACCCCATGGCATTAGATTTAAGTTCACTTAATATTTTCTCAAATTTTACGCAAGAAATTTCATGAAATATAAGAGGACCACCTTCATGCAAATACTGGGAATTTTCATAACTAGCAATAACATCATGATGGGCATCATCATAATTGTTAAACTCATTTGCATTAGCAATTGTAGAAGCAGGAGTGTCAGTGACGGGCTTAATATTCAACCACTTTAGAAATTTCCAGAATTCTTTAGGGTCACTCTTGAACTTTTGTGACAAATAAGCCTTTTTTTCAGCCTTGACTGCTTTGTTGACAAAATTACGTCGTTCCTTATACTCGCGCCATGACTCATCAGATTTGGTCCTCTTATATTCCTGAAAAGCCCTATCCCTAAGTTTCATCATCAATTTAAGATTTTCAGTCAACCATGGTGAGGGAGGCTTCGAAATTCTCGCTGTTTTAAAAGGGGCATGCACGTTAAAAATATTAAGAATATTAGTGTTAAAGAAATCGACCATATGATCTATGTGATTAAGAGTGTATATATAATCCCAATTAATAAGCATTAAGTATCTCATAAATAAATTATAATTAAATGAAGAAAAATCTCTGTACGTGCGAATTAAAGCTCGTTGCCTGTTTTTAATAATTCTCAATTTACAACTTACCAGACAGTGATCAGATATACCTTCCATGTTAATAACCTCTGCACTATGTGGTAAGTCAGGATTAGAAGAAACTAAAATATCAATAAGTGTCCTAGATCTATTAGTTATACGGGTAGGACTTGTAATAATTTGTAAAAGACCATATCTATCAAGGAAATTATTAATTAGATTGTAACCATTGCTATTTACATTTAGCAAGTCAATATTAACATCACCTCCAAATAAAACAATCAAAACTTGGCAAAAATTGTGATAAAACATTATCCAGATTGTCTAAACAAGCTGTTACATTACTATCAGGAGGTCTGTACAGTGACCCCAAACATAACTTCTTACCCTGCAGTTTAACACTAATTCAAATTTGCTCAAGCGAATTATTAATAAGAGGGTCGGGCAACTGTAAAATTTGGAACTTAATTGAATTTTTAACAAAAAAAGCTACCCCACCTCCTCTAGCACCTCTATCACTTCTCACTAAATTATACCCTCTAATTCCCACAGTCGCATCCGACACACGTTCATCTAACCATGTTTCTGAAACACCTATAAAGTCATAGGATGCGTTAAGAACAAACTCAGAAAACAGATCAAAGTTTGCACAAAGTGACCTAATATTAATGTGTGAAAATTGAATACAAGTATTACGCATATCAGTAACTAGTAAAAGCACCAATCAATACAAACCAATGAAATTATTAGTATATATACGCAAATAAGTTAGGTTAGCCATTTATAAAGCTATTCCAGTGTTAAGCAACAAAAAAGATATTCGATATCAAGTAGAATATAAAATAAAGTAATTCAGAGAACTAATAATACATATTTCAAGAATAATATTTTTTACCTACAGTAAACCAATAAATTTATCACATCAAAAAAGAAAATAGAAAGGAGATATCAAACAAGAAAAAGAAAAAAGTGACTTTATTTATCCATTCATTTAGAATCGCAAAAACAGCAATAGAAACTATAGTCGTACCACGTCGATTAATTAATTTCCAATTTCCAAATCCTTCTCTGATGCAATCCGATAAATTTTTCCACCATACTTTAGAAAGACTCTGCCACCGTATGACCACACTTCCTGATTACCATATTTCTTTTTGGCCATCTGAAGAAGTTTGTAGCGATATTTAGTGAGACATTCAAACACATGGATGCCCGAAGCTTTCAAATTTTTCCTTGCCTTAAGAACTTCATTACGTTTAATATGTGTCACAAAATCGATTGTTATTGGCTTCATGGCATTAGGGCTACTCCGCAAACGAAAAATATCATTTATAAAATACAGTACAGCGGCGAGAGTGTCTTCACCTTCCTCCTCAGGAAAGTTACAGAGTTGTAACATATATCTTTTACTATGCTGCTCTAATTCATCACATTTAATATTCAGAGTATCGACAGCAATCTGGTTGGAGTTGACTGTTTTAATCAGTTCCTTCAACGTGCCGTACATATCATTCAGTTTTGAGTCTAGCTTAGCAAATTTCTTATCAATATTCGCCTCTAATTGACCAGCAAAATTAAGGCATACCTTATTTATAAGCTCCTCAATACCATCCTCAGAGGACTGCCTAGCCTGCGACACTGAGTTACTACGTGTATTTGTTTTCGACATGACACTCCTCGATTGAATTGGTAGGACTACAAATTCCTCGCTTTCGACCAAGTAACCAGAAAAATTCACCAAATTACAAATATTTAGGTTAAACCAATGGCATAACTGCAATATTTTACTGCTAAGTGGAAGTCAAACACTATGCACAACAGTAGTGCCAAAGAACGATATAAAAATATTGTTAATTACCACTCAAATCACTGGAACGCTTTACCAACGAACTACTCTACTCGCATGACTAGCTGGTTCAGGATTGTATGAATTGTCTAATGGTTCAGAATTGATAGAAAGATGTATGTATATATATATATATATATATTGTTACGTCCTTACAATTTTCAGTAAACACTCCGTGGATTCGAATAACTTGCAACAAGAATTTTCACAAACCACTGATTTATTTAATCACTAAAATTACACTAGCAAATACTTAAAAATCACACAACTAATAATAACTTAATCTAATATAATTTCACTACTTTTAAAACACTAAGCACTTTACTTTTCTTCTTAAACTTGTCAACTCTTGTCTAACCTAAAAACTCTCTTGTCTGTTTACTTCACTAAACTGCATACTTCACTCAACTGAACTCTTCTTCTACAAACTGTTTCTGTAACCAGAAGCACAGATTACCCAGAACTGTACTGGATGCTAAACTGAACTGTTTATCCTTCACTAAACTGTACTGTACTCTTCCTCTATCTGCTGGCTTCACCTCTTTATATACCCACTTGGAATGTCCAGAATATCATTGTAGAACTTTCCACAAATATACTGGAATTCTCTAGAATTTTCTTAGGCACTACTAAATGGTGGTTCGCCAGTTGGCCCACAGATGGCGCCACCCTTCTGGCCAGGGAGTAATTACAACTCTCCTCTCTGTTAGAGGGCAGCACATAACACTGCCCCCTCCTTAAGCCTGAACGTCCCGGTCAGGCATTTCAGATACCCCAGTATACTTTGCCAACCTGTCCAGGTGCACGATCTTCATCTTGGACTTCTTTCTACGTTGAATCCTATAAACAACGTCGTTGATCCGAGTGATGACAGAATACGGTCCTTCCCAAGGTGAGCGAGGCTTCGAGAATCCTTCTTCACTCCGCTGTGGGTTATACAGCCAAACCGAGTCCCCCACCTTGAATCCTGCTGAACTGGCATTGCGGTCATATCTAGCCTTCATTCGATCACCACTCCCTGTAGGTGACCTCTTGGCAGCCACATTTGCACAAACCTTGCAACTGCGACACCAAGCCTCTACATCCTGACAGCTATTTACCCAGTAAAATCGCTCCCGTACTCTAGCCAAAGTCTTATTTCTGCTAAAGTGCTCTCTGGATATTCCCTCGTGCACTTCCCGAAGTCCTTTTGGTACTCGGCACCTGGGTATCAGCAACCGCATGGTAACTTTTTTCCCATCCGGGCTCTCCCATGCTCTCCGTAATAGGCCATCTATAACCCTAAGTGAATCCCATTGCGCCCATAAAGCCTTCAGTCCAACACTTTTACTGGAAACGTCTTTCCATTCCGGGCGGATTCCTTTTTCTTTCGCCTTCAACATTGGTCCAATTTCATCGTCATTCAGTTGTTCCTCTCTTAGAACTTCCTTTGTCCAATCCTTCGGAACCTCTATCTTAACTGCCTTCACTTCTGCTATATCCTGCTGCGTTTTTACACTCTCGGCATTCACTTCCTTAGGGCTCCTCTGGCGACAGTACCTCTTGACATGCCCCAATTTGCCGCAATTATAACAGCGGATTACTTTTGTCGGACCTCCAGCACTTCGCTGCTGCTTCGGCTCCTGTTTCGGCGGTTGCGGTTCCTGTTTCAGCTCCGGTCGCGAACTTAATTCGTTTAGTAATTGTGCGACCATTTTCTGTATGTCTGTTAACATAACAATCAATCTCATCTTATCAGAGCGAACTTCCTCTTTCTTTGCAGTGTTTACTTCCCCAGGATTCCGTTCTCGACACTGCCGCATCATATGTCCTGGTTTGCTGCACTGATAACACCGAATCACCTTCCTTGGCTGTCCATCGCTCTGTTCTCTTTCCTGCTTCCTTGGAGCATCTGGTTTGTTCATCAACTGGCTTATCATTTTGTGCAGGTCAGCCATCAAAGATTCCATATTTGACTTTTCTAAATGGTTCTCTTCTTCTACTTTCATGGCTCGTACTCTCGGATGTAGAGTCTCTTCATAAGCGGCCTCAACTTCGAGGGCATGGATCAAGGCTTCGCTACCAGTCTTAGCTCGAGTTAATCTAAGGACTCGCCTGATCTCCTCATCTCTTATGCCATCGATGAAAGTACCAACTATTAATTGTTCCTGGAATTCTTTGGGTGCATCCGGGTAAGCCAGGTATGTCAGTCGCTCAACAGCTGCTTCAAAATCTTGTAAACTTTCCCCAGCCTTTTGTGTGCGTGATTTGAGCTGAGTCCTGTATACTTGGGCGAGGTGTTGGTCGCCATATCTTAGATCTAGTGCAGCCTCCAAAACTTTAAAATCCCGTTGCTGCGTCACTGGGATAGTCTGAAGCAACTCTGATGCTTGACCTCTTAATGCTAGCACCAATGCCATAGCCTTGTCTTCATTGCTCCAATTGTTTGCGTATGCCGCTGCCTCAAATTGTCTTTTATAGGTTGACCAAGAAGTTTGACCATCAAAGGAAGGCGGTTGTAATCGAGGGCCTGACGATGATAATACTAGCTGGCCTCCTTGCGTTCTTAACTGTCGCTTAAGTTGTTCTACCTCCCCCTTAACTACCTGAAATTTTCCTTCTATATCGGTAACTTTCTCTTCGACGCCAGTAACTTTTTCTTCGACACCAGTAACTTTTTCTTCGACGCCAGTAACTTTTCCTTTGATTTCACTTACTTCAGTCTTTATGTTGCCTATATCCTCTTTAATTTCGCTTTTGAGGTCTTCAGTGGCTGAAAGGATAACATCTTGTTGCCCCTGTATAATTTTCCTTAATTCTTCTTTCTCTTCTAGACGTCGTTTTTCTTGTTCTTCTTTCTCTTCTAGACGTCGCTTTTCTTGTTCTTCTTTCTCTTCTAGACGTCGTTTTTCTTGTTCTTCTTTATCTTCTTGACGTCGTTTCTCTTGTTCTTCTTTTTCTTCTTGGCGTCGTTTCTCTTGTTCTTCTTTTTCTGCCTGACGTTTCCTTTCTTTTTCTTCTTCGCATCTCTCTTGTTCTTCTTTTTGGTCTAGCATCATTTTTCTAAATTGCTCGAACATGTCTTGCATTTGCTTTTCGGCAGCCATGCTTCTTGTTTCCATCCAAACAATTAACTCGAAACAGCACGAACAAGTCTTATTTAAAGTCTATATCGCTTCTCAGTTGAAACCACTTAAAAACTACACTAATTTCTAAACAGAATGTCCCAGAAATTTCCTCACACTAGCACAAATAAATCTTGTCTAATGTCTATATCACTTTCCAGTTCAACTCACTTCAATATCTCCAGTGGTTTCCAAATAGAACACTATGGAACTTCGTCGAATTCTTCAGAAATTCTGTTGCAATTCCGCTTCTGACACCAATTGTTACGTCCTTACAATTTTCAGTAAACACTCCGTGGATTCGAATAACTTGCAACAAGAATTTTCACAAACCACTGATTTATTTAATCACTAAAATTACACTAGCAAATACTTAAAAATCACACAACTAATAATAACTTAATCTAATATAATTTCACTACTTTTAAAACACTAAGCACTTTACTTTTCTTCTTAAACTTGTCAACTCTTGTCTAACCTAAAAACTCTCTTGTCTGTTTACTTCACTAAACTGCATACTTCACTCAACTGAACTCTTCTTCTACAAACTGTTTCTGTAACCAGAAGCACAGATTACCCAGAACTGTACTGGATGCTAAACTGAACTGTTTATCCTTCACTAAACTGTACTGTACTCTTCCTCTATCTGCTGGCTTCACCTCTTTATATACCCACTTGGAATGTCCAGAATATCATTGTAGAACTTTCCACAAATATACTGGAATTCTCTAGAATTTTCTTAGGCACTACTAAATGGTGGTTCGCCAGTTGGCCCACAGATGGCGCCACCCTTCTGGCCAGGGAGTAATTACAACTCTCCTCTCTGTTAGAGGGCAGCACATAACAATATATATATATTTCTTTTTACAAAAAACCAGTCACCTTACTCTGTGGCTCCGACCCTCACAGAGGGGAGCTGGTAATACCAATAGCCACTCCCCATGCCCGTGGGGTGAGTGACTACCGGGTCCGCGAATCATGTGCCCTGAGTAGACGCAATGAACCGAGGATGACAGCCTTCTGCATTCTGCCGGCTAAGATCTCTGCCGAATCTCGGCATGCCGGTATGATCTTTAGTTCTGAAAGCAGTGTCTGTCTCATTCCACCGAGGGCTCCTATAATCAGTACCACTATTTTAACAGAATGGCCTGGATAAAGCCTGCGGAGTTCGAAGAGCAAATCTTGATATTTTGTCCGTTTTTCCCCCTCTTTCAAGACAATGTTGCTCTCAGCGGGAGCTGAGAATTCCACGACATACATTGTCTTGAGTTGGTGGTCGAGGAGTACTATGTCAGGCTTGTTGGCTTGTATTTGCCTGACGGTGAGAAACGAGTAATTCCAATAAATTAGACACTTCTCATTCCCCACAACGGACTCAATATCCCCCGGAACGTAAGGCAGCACTGGTGTTTCGTCTATCCCATACGAGTGCCTTAGATGATAGTAAAGCACTCGTAATGCTGCGTTGTGTCTATGAATATAGGCCGAGACTGCGTATGTCGGGCAAGCCGACAGTAAGTGCATTACAGTCTCCGGCGCCCTGCGGCAGGCCCTGCAGCTGACATCAGGAACCTCCATACCCATGACACGACGTCGATAGACGAGAGTGTTAAATACACCATCCTGGCAAGCCATTATGAATCCCTCGGTCTCAGACTTCAGCCCAGCTGACCTTAAGAAGGCGAAGGTCAGCCTTTCGGATAAGCCGAGGTCTTCTATATTTTTATAGAAGACCCCGTGCAATGGCTTATCCTTATGGAGCTGCAGAAGGATGTTGTGTTCTGCAGCTCTAATGTGGGCTTTTAGTCAAACGGGTTCCAACTCGGTGACAGAGTCGGGGTTTACCCGCTCGACGTCGAAGATGAGACCAAGTTCATCGGCTGCTCTCCGTGCTGCCTTAAAGAGAAAAGCTCCTACCTCTGCATTTTCATGGTCTTGGACCATGCAGAAGAGGGGATCCGAACTCCTGATGACCTTACATGCTCCATCCAGAACCATCCTGCTATGGAGACTCTCCAAGCTCAAGAGTCCACGGCCTCCCCGATGTCGTGAGAGATATAACCGTGGAACGGACGATTTAGGATGCAAGCTCCTATTGGGATGCATCTTCTTGCGGGTTACTACATCGAGTTGACGCAGCTCTTCTCTAGTCCACTTCACTACTCCGAAAGAGTAGAGAAGGATCGGAACAGCAAGCATATTTGTAGCAGACACCTTGTTCTTCCCCGACAGTTCTGAAGACCAGATCTGTCGGAGTAGGTGCTGATACTTGCCGCGGAGAGCGTTTTTCACTACACTCACTTCTTGGGTGGAGCGTTGCTCGACACCCAAGTAAGTGTACGACTCTCCGGCATCTAGATGGTGTAAGATGCTTCCGTCCACGAGCTGCGCGTCCTCTCCATAGTCACCGCATCGTCCTCTCTTGAGGTGGATCAGTGCGCATTTGTCCAACCCGAACTGCATACCGACAGCCTGCGTGTACTCCTGTACCACCCTAAGGGACTGTTGGAGATCCCTCTCTCCAGAGGCATAAAGTTTAAGGTCATCCATATAAAATAGATGGGTGACCTTATGCCTCCTGTCGCCGGGGATACCGCAGTTGTAGCCACGGGTTTTCCGGAGCGAGACGGATAATGGCAGTAGTGAGATGCAAAACAGAAGGGGGCTGAGGGAATCTCCCTGAAAAACTCCTCTTCTGAATGTCACCGACTCTGTTTGGACTCTATCGTTACCCGTTGTTATGGTAAAGCGAGTCCTCCAGAGCGGCATCAGTTCTTCAATACATCTCACTACAGGACCGGGTACCACAAGACATCGGAGCAAGTGAACAATGAGCTCATGTGATGTCATGTCAAATGCCTTGCGGTAGTCGATCCAGACCATAGAGAGGTTCCGCTTATACTGCATGGAGTCCTGCGTGACACATCTGTCGATCAACAGGTTTTCCTTGCAGCCAGCGGCACCTCTCTTCGACCCTCGTTGCTCATATATCCGTTCGTAAACCAGTTCAACTGCGTGGAGCACTCGCATGTACAAAATGCGTGTAAACACCTTGTAACATGCGTTTAGACAGGTTATCGGTCTGTAATTCTTTGGGTTGGACAAATCTCCGTTCTTGGGGATCAGCACTGTCCGCCCCTCAACAACCCAAGAAGGGATTTGCTGCTCCCCATTTAAGCAGGAATTAAAAATTCTGGCCAAATGGTGGTGGGTGCTCGATAACTTTTTCCACCAAAAGTTATTTATCCCATCGGGACCTGGAGCAGCAAAGTTCTTAGAGCCCTCACGAGCCCTACGAACCTCTTCTGGGGTTATTGGTTCGCACACTTCCTGTGGTCGCTGAAGCCTTTGACAAAAGGCTTCAAAGTGTGCAAGGGCAGGAGAATCTCCGTTGAGTGGAAGCCTCTCCTCGTACAGCGTTTTCCAGAAGTTCTCCACCTGATCTGCAGTCGGCGGATTGTCTACAATACGCGGAGGCGGTTGGAAAAGGCGCGAGGGCTTCTCGCGGAACAGTTTATTTTCCGCAAGCCCTCTCGCCCGCCTCACTAGTGACTTTTTACAGGTCACTAGCATCCGTATCCTGTCGAGACAGTGCTGTTTGGTGGTTCGCAGCACTGCCTCATTGAGTGTGTGATGAACGCGTCTTAGGTTGGTGGCTAATCGACGCACTTTAGGCGTGAACGGCCTGTTGGCCGCCATATAGTCCATCACACATTGGATACGGGATGCGTGTTGCCTCGCCGACCGGATCTTGGCTTCCATCTTTTGTATGCGCCGCTGCGCTCTCTCCTGTGGGGAAGAGGTATTTCGCTTCTCCACCTGAGACGAGCGTTGAGCAACGGCATACACGGCACAATTTATGTGCCAGATGTCAGCCTCTTCTGGTAGCGCTGTATGGAGTTCAGCGTCCACTCTGGCCAGGTCTTGTGGCCCGGGGGTTTTCAGATGGTGTAACCCCCTTCTGGTACTGAGGCCCTCTGGTATTGGCGGAACGAGGAGAGCTACGTCCTCAACCGGTGAATGTGGCGGCTCTTCGGCCACCTCATTCACCGGTCCAGGAGCAGCCCTCACGTAGCCCCTACTACGAAGGTGGGATACATAGTCACGCAGATTTTGTGGCGTGAAGGCGCTATGCTCTGGTAGCCTCTCACACCACAGAGCATGCATCCGCGCCATGTATCCCCTCTGCGCGGGCTCACTGCTTTCATAACAATGCAGAAGTTCATCCCTCAGTTCATCTGTCCACTCAAAGCGTCCTTGGGCATTGCCATTGTTATCAACGGGCGGTCTGTCCGGTTGGGCCCCACCACCTTGCCCTTGACCCCTATCCGCACGGGGTCGATCGTGGGGGCCCTGCCTTTGGCCTATTGGAACCAAAGTTAAGGGCCTGTGGGTGGTTAGCCCAGCAGGCCCACAACCGACACCAGAGGGGAAGACGCTTTCCCCTCCGGGGTGCACTAGGGGTGCCGGTTCGGTTTTGCACCCCAGCTGGAGTAAGTGGTGGCGCTACTCACCAAAGGCTTGATAGATGGAAGTCAGCCCCTCCTGCTTATTATATTTTACATTACAAATCACATAGATATGTATAAATTAGTTTTTATATGTTTATAAAATGCATCGAGTGCATAAATATTGATTTTATTCAAATGAAAACTATTGCCAAAATTATTCATTTATGATGAATGATGAATGTCACATGTGCTGCAGTAAATTGGCAATTTTCTAGTGGTAAAAGTGAGCTAAAAATCTAAGTATTTTAGTGTAATTTCAAATAACAAACTGAACTTCCCATTGATGCAGTGTGAATTATAAAATATTAAAGATATAGTGAAATAATAATAAACAAAATCATAATAAATTTTAATAGACCAATCCAAAAAAGGTCACAAAAACTTATGATAAAATTGTAAGTCTGCAAAAACTGTAAACTAATTCCAGGGGCGTAGTTATGACTTAGAAGTGAATGGGATATAAATATCTTATGTGAAATGGATAATAAATGTTTCAAATGTAAAGCAACAATTTCAGCTGATTCCAAAAAACCAATTATTTGTGACACATGCAAAGTACATCTTTGTAAAGGATGCTCACAACTATCATCTAGTGAAGTAAAGGTGATAGAATTAGCTCAAAGAAGGATGACCTATTTGTGTCCAGAATGTGTTATAAAACCGAATGAGAATGTAATTAGTAAAGAAATTAAAAAACTTTTGGAAGTGCTTAATGAAAAAATAATAAAAATGGATGAGATTTACGTGCAAAAAATTGAAGATCTTCAGAATCTGGTTGAACAGAAGGATATAGAAATGCATAAGTATATAAAGGAACAGTTGCAAGTTTTTGAAACTGATATTCTCTCTCACATTAATAATCCACATGGTTGTTCAAAAGTAAATGCATCGGAGAAAAACATAGAAGTACGTAAAGATACTACAAATAAAGTAACCATTCGGTCAATTTCAAACACACCTAAAACGATAACGTCAAAGGCAAATATTCGTAAAACAAGCACGTCATCTATGACAAATAGAACTGATAAACCAAGTACGTCTAAAAGCTGCTACGAAATTGAACAAGCACAAAGGGAAATAGCAAATAAAATAATAAATTTGGGAAGTCGATAATTCCATTAGTGCAAATGCAAGTAATGCTTGCAAATCAGTAATTATCTCTTCAAATGACCAACCAAATGATGATAAATTTATTCACGTTAAGAACAAGAAAAAATGGAGAAAAAGAGGCAACATTGGTACAGGAGACGACAATCAAACCGGTGTGAATGATTTTGAAGGAAGTGCAGTAAGGAAAAACAAAAAGAACTGGTTAATAATAAAAAGAGTTAAAGACAATGCAGATTCTAAAAAAATAAAAGAATATCTAAAAAATAAGTTGAAAGTGGAGAATGAAGAAGATATTAGTGTTAAGTGGTTGGATACTTACTATAAAACTAAGGATAACAACTGTTATTTAATAGGGTTCGATAAGAAATTTTCAGACAGTATATATGATTCGAAACTGTGGCCAAAAGGGGTAGTCTATGACAGGTTCGACTTCCAAAAAGGTGAGCGGTTTTTGGATAAACCAAATCGTCATGGAAGTGGAGTAGGCGATAGTGAAAACGTGCACGAAGATGTGGCGGAGGATTTTCATATAGCATAAATGAAGAAAGTACTGAAAAGTCTAATATAATTACTAAAATGCACTCTAAGAAAGAAACTAAATATGATTCTTCTCATGTAAATGGTCAAAAATCAGTCAATATCCCCCAAAATAATTCCAGTTCCACTAAACGTAGACCTACCTCATTTTTGTGTTATTACCAAAACTGCCGTAGTGTGCTAGGTAAAACCTTAGACATATTTGTCAATTGTGGGTCATTAGACAACCAGTATAGTATCATTGCACTTACAGAAACATGGCTGAATGATACGGTGCACGATTCCGAATTATTCGACTTAACAAAATATAATGTATTTCGCAAAGACCGCGATTTCAATTCTACTAATACAACCAGAGGTGGTGGAGTTCTTTTAGCTACAAAAAAACACATACATGTTTCTTTAATTGACATCTACAAAGTATGTGATACTATTCGTGATATTAAGCTTATTGATATTTTGGGTATCAAAATCTGTTTTAAGAAGTCTGTGATATACGTGTTTGTTTTATATGTTCCGCCTCAAACTTCTGCAACTGACTATGAAATTCTTTTTGATGCACTTGAATCATTCTACTATCTTTATGATAGCCACCTATTAGTTATTGGTGATTTTAACATACCTGAATATGCTGGCATGCACATAGGTACCTATGACAGAAAAGCCTTGTCGGTTAAAAATTTTTCATGTTTTTATAATCTTATTCAGTATAATAATATAACAAACTGCAACAATAAGATTCTAGATCTAGTACTGGCCAATTTAAATTGTGAAGTGTCTAAACCCCTAGATACTTTTGTATCTGAAGATGCCTATCATCCGGCATTAATGATTCACATATATTGCAATGAGAAACTTATAAATTTTCCTGTAATTAATGATCACGATTATAATTTTAGGAAAGCAAATTTTCCCAACCTATATAACGACTTAACATTAACTGATTGGAGTTTTTTAAATAATATAGAGGATGTAAATGACATGGTGGAAGGATTCTACTCTAAATTGTATTTTCTTTTTGAGAAACGTGCCAAAAAAGAAAGCATGCTCTCGCCAATACCCAGTTTGGTTTAATAAACATTTAATAGTTAAATTAAAAAATAAACATAAGGCATATGAGACTTACAAAAAATGCAGAAGTTCCGTAAATTATGATGTTTTTCAAAAACTAAGAGCTGAGTTCAAAACTGAAAACCACTTAGCATACAGGCAATATATTCACAAAATTGAAAATGAATTAAGAGGTAATCCAAACAAATTTTGGACATTTCTAAACTCTAAGAAATCTCTTCCATCTATGCCACTAAACATGAAATACAACGGTAAAGATATAGATAATCCCCTTGAAATTGCTTCAGCATTTGCCGACTTGTTTTCCAAATCCTTTTCTGAACCTGCTTTGAACTTTCGTCCGGATAATCTAGACGGTACTGCTCCAAACAGTATTTTACACATAACTGATGTTTCTTCTAACGATGTTGTAAAGGCTATTAAAAGAATTCAACCAAATATGACCATGGGACCCGATAATATACCTGCGTTTCTTATTCGCGACTGTGCCGTAATACTTGCAATTCCACTCTGTGTTATATATAATATGATTTTAAAGACCTGTTCCTTTCCGGCAGTATGGAAACTGTCCAGAATCACACCCATATTAAAAAAAGGTAGCATTAATGACATAACTAATTATAGACCTATTACGTTAATCTGCAATTTTAGTAAAATTCTTGAAATTATTTTATATGATCACCTATATGCGCATGTTAACAACAGTTTAGTACCTGAGCAACATGGTTTTGTCCCTGGTAGGTCAACAGTAACAAATCTGGTTATCAAAACACAATTTATCAGTGAAGTCTTAGATCAGAGAGGTCAAGTAGATGTTATCTACACCGACTTTTCAAAGGCTTTTGATAAATTGGATCATAACATTTTACTGCATAAGCTCCAGCATTTTAGTATATCTTCAGATTTCTTAAACGTAGTAACGTCTTACTTATCTGATCGTTGGCAATATGTACAGGTTAGAGGCCATAAGTCTGACAAATTTTTGCAAACATCTGGTGTACCTCAGGGCTCCACCCTTGGACCTCTGTTTTTCATAGTTTTTATTAATGATATTGCCGCTAAAATTGATGCGAAATACCTTTTATATGCCGATAATTTAAAAATATTCAGTCAAATTAACACACTAGCAGACTGCGAACATCTGCAAAATAACCTACACCAGATAAGTAACTGGTGCATTGAAAATAATTTGTTTATAAATATCAGCAAATGCCATGTTGTATCCTACTGTAGAAAACATAATACTTGTCTATTTGACTACAAAATTTCTAATACGCCTCTAAATAGACCCAATTGTATTAAAGATCTTTGTGTCCTATTTGACCCACAATTGACCCTTGTTGAC